>OY740768.1:38186688-39386688 GCA_963513935.1 Aphrophora alni
TTTAGGTAATTGTCTTCTATATTATGCGTTTATACGAAGGGCAAAGGATGTCTTAGTTTTATAATTCGATAGACAAAAGTGTTGAACTCAATGAACGAATAAAAACACAAAATCAATAATTGGACACCACCTATTAGGGAAAATTGAAGTACCTTTTACAATCCAATTTCGCAGCCCCAAAAAGGAGCTTCAGAGAGTGTAAGTAATTTTAAAATATTTTTGGGGCTGTGAAATTGGGCTGTATATAAAAAGGTAAGTCTTTTATAAAAACTTATTTACTTTTACTTTTTGAGTTAGGTTCCATGATGTTTCATTAAAATAAAATGTTATGCAAATCGTTACCGCCCAAATATTTTGGTTAGTTGATGGGTACGCCCAAATTTTGATAATATCTACGGTATAAATTTAAAAAAGTTTCGACAAATGTTCTCTCTGCACATACTTTTTTTGTGTGGTATGTATTGTAAATTAATACTGAAAACCATTTCATAAAATCTCATACTTAATCTTAAGAAATAAAATAACATGATGTGCTTTGTAACAGTTGTATGGAATAATTGCTGTTGGAAGATGTGTTTCAACATTGTTTATCAGCCTGTAGATTATCCAATGAGCGGCTAGATAGAGGCCAGGCGAGGCGTGATTGGCTACTTCCGGCCGTAGATGTTGTGGGTGCTCCCTCTGCTTCTGTCCCACTTGGAATTTACTTTTACCCATTACTCAAGTTAAATTGTTTATTAGTCGGATAAAGTTAATAATATATTTAGTAATATATAAAGAGACAGATAAATACAAGATTCTATTATGTGACTCAGACTGCACGTTACGAAATCAGTGGTAAACCTTTGTATTTCATGGCCACTTGTCATGTAGCTTACAAACTGAGTCATAAATGAAAGTCAATATCGGCTGCTACGACGAAGTAAAATGCACAAACTTTCTCACGCACACCTACATCAAACAAAATATAGGATGGAAACTACCATAAGAGCAAAATTGAAAATGATGATAAAATGATCAATTGGCTCTAAACATTTTGAGTGTTTATTGTACCACTGAAGATGATAGTATTGCTATTGAAATGTGCATAAGGTAGAAACATAACTAAACAGTCTTTGTGTTGTTAGTGTTTTTTGTGGTTTGGGAAATTTCCGTTCATTATTATAACGATTTCCACAAACATTTTAGAGAGTCGATCCTCGAAAGTCACGGTGCGCACCTGTCGTGTGTGATATGGCAAACAAGTGTTTGTGCTTTGCGATGTTAGTGTTTATATATGTCTATTCTTAATGTTTTGACGACCTCTAACGAGCGAAATTCTGAAGATGGAACATAGATTTCGAAACGCGTAACGCAACATAACAAGTATGTCACACGAGACGGAGTAAGTATAAACTTATTGTATATATTTTCAAGTAAGGGTCACCTCAATCCCTAAAAATGTCTAGTCTGGAATCGTCGTTAACAAAAAATGAAATAACGGCGATGTCTTATCTCAAAATAGGTAAAAGGGATTTACATGAAATTTTGATAAAATGTAAAGATTTATAACCCAAATCTATGTGCTTAACCGCAAAGACAGTTCATGAGTAATTTGGTAAAACTCAAAACGAATCAAACGGCTGTTAAGGTTTATTTTGGCACATTCAAAATTATTCAAAAAATATTTATTTTACTTCCTTTTCAGTACATTGGTAGTCTATAAATTATAAATTTTTAGATTTCACTGAAATTTATAAAAATCACTTTTCGATAACTCTTATTTTATTAACCGATACTTTCAAACCAGATTATTGAGGAGATAACTATCCATAAGTTTTGAGTCCTTAGAAACTATACTTTTGCAGAATTGCATCAATATTGTTACAGTTGATAATGAGAAAATTTGCAATTTTTAGTTTCCATCCTGTGGCAATTACCTCGAAACATTTAATTATCAAACGTGGAAGGGAAGAAAAACCTTGCAATATGGTCGAATCAAGTTAGATTTGATAAAAATCGGTTTAGTCGTTTTGGTTTCAAAGCACTGCAGAACCGACAGACATCTTCTCAAAACCATTTTGTGGGTTCGTGGCTCAAAGCCAGCTCAAAAACATCATCGATTTTATTATTATGCATTTTTCGGACATTTGCCATCATTTGTGTGTTAAAAATCAAAACACTTTCAAACAGAGGATCATCGAGTTTGTTGACTCATCACATTACTACTTGTTAAAGTAAGTATATGAGAATATAAAAAGGACTGATACACTCCTCACTTGTGTAGAATAAATATATTCATCGACGACTAAACGAGTACAGACAAAAGTATATTACAGAATAATCGGCTAACAACTACTCCAACAAGAAAGGACGCAAAATTCCTTGATATGTTTTTTTTTTAATTCGCTTATTTGACTAAAATATATTTAAAATGTTGGCCAACAAATATCTTCTAATTTTTAGGATACGAGTTATAATTATATGTTTTAGTAATTATTCTGTTATTTTTTCATCGTAGAAACTTTGTACAGCAAAGAAAAAGAAGTCTTGGAAGACAAAGAAGACGATGATAATGGAAAGTTGTGTAAGAAATATGGGTGTTGAAAACTGAAGAATGAAATCAAGAGATGGAGAAAAATTGGGTAGAATCATTAAGGATGTCAAGTTTGCATCGTCTTGAGGTGAGATAGGTAAGAATGTCGTAGACGCCAAGTTGAATAAAATAAGGTTTATTTAGAACCTAAACAAGAAATTACTGTAACTCTGTAAATTACTGTAAATTTTGCCGCCATTGTGAAATTATAAGTAATTTTAGTTACCTAGTATACGAAGTATATAGAGCAGGTTAAGTAATCGTAAAAATTTCAAACTCCATTTTTTTACTGATCTTGTTTCATGGCCTGAGGAAATAAAAAAAGTCTTCGTCTGCTCTTATGATAGATAGCGGTTACATTAATTAAGATAGGAACATAATATTTGGTATATTTAACTCACTAAAGCGTGCACATGTAGAACCCTATTGAAATTCAAAAATTTAATTTAAAATGTCAGAATGATTTAAACAGTTTTTTCTTCTATCTCGTATTATATTCAACTTATAAATACACTAAATTAGATAAACATTTGCAGGTTTTAATTCTACATGTAATCAATCATGATTCTGCGTGTGTCTCTCCAATCTCTTTGGGCTAGTGTTATTTTTCTACTTTCATATACAACGAAATTAATCAAGGCTATAACGTACAATCCTTTGATCTTAATTATCTTCCAATTATCCTGTAAACTTCACTAATTCTTTTCATTATGCACAAAATTCTTCACAGACTTTTTTCTTTTTCATTCTTCAACAAACTACTTCAGTACAGTAAGGAGCACGAAACTTCTACGATATTTATTCTTGTAATGTTGGTATTGTTATAAAATATTGAACACTTGGCTCCTAAATTCAAGGCCATAGAGACCAGTAGGTGATATTTGATACGACCTGCTCAACCGTTCAAAATGCCCACTTCGCTCTACAGATGCTATAGACATACATACCAGCTGACTAAACCCACCGGCTGTGGCTCTAGGGCTACTTACTCGTTAAGAATAAACAATGGATATATTAATAACACTATAATTCACGATCAAGAAATTACGTTCGTCGAATATACTCCAAATTGCGGAGGCGTGAGTTAATTGTTTATTTGCAACCAATTCTGATGGCAATGAAAGGTCCAATACATTTCGATTGTAGACTAAAATAGGGATGGAAAGTTTTTTACACATCTTTATAAAATGCAAACAACAAATAAGGCGTACAGAAAATGATTGTACGCTGGTTCTTTTACGTCAAAGCATGAAATGGAAACAATATTTTACTTGTGAAATAAAATTGTCTAAAAAGGGTAATAAAAAGTTATAAACCATTTTCCGCGCTACCTATTTACTGTCTAATTCAGTGCAATAACGATATAAGGACGAAAACTCATGAAACACACTATACACGATTGGTTGGATGTCCATTAAAAATCACAATAAATTAACAATCAAACAATAAAAGCTTAAGCAGACAAAAGATGATCGTCGCCATTTTTTTTTTAACGTGATCGTACAGGAATTGTCGATTAAAAAGTGAAATTAACAAAAAACTCATTATTAAACAATACAATATCTCAAAATTCAACCAAGAGATCATGTGTACACCTACGTGACCTGTCAACTCATAGCCATGTCAAGAAAGAGTGAATACACAATTACAAGGTTCAGAACCTGTGTAACAGCTGTTTTAAACAAACTTACCTTACTGGGTAAGACCCCTTAATCTATAAATACAATTTAACATTTCCTACAAGGTCAAAAAAACCAACTTTTAGATGATCAGCTTTGCAATAATGGGCTAAGTTCGTTCCATGATGTTTTATTCCTCGTGACGTAGTTTGTCAATTTAGACATAAGGACATTAACTGTTTCTATAACATAGATTACGTCATTCCACAGGATTTAAAAAATCAATTAAAAAGATATTTGGTACTAGACTAGACTTGCTGTGTACTTTCGACATTAGCAAAGCACTCACAAAGCCATACATAATAAGGGGGTTATGTCTAGGTTGATGATAGAGTGTGTATTAAGGCACGCATTGCGTAAGTCTTCGGACAGCTGAAGAAATCCACTGCCACCTGCTTCGACTTTGTATTCTCGTTAGCTAAATGTCATTTGTTGAATTTTATCATCGTGTAGCATGAAATTCAAATGGCCGAGTTGTAAAATATATCATCTTTTTATGTCAGATGTTTTCCGAAATTTGTTTTTTGTTGTATTTGGAGCGGAAATACGACTATCAACTTTAAGATTGAATGGGAATTCTTAAAGCAATTTAAGGCTTTATATATTTTGCAATTTCACCATCTTGTCGACTTTAGTAAGATTCAACGAAAAATACAGTATTTCAGCAATGAAAAATTGTATATAGATTATTATTAATTATAAATATTATAGCAAATGCCAGTAGAAAAATGAGGTATTGCACAATCTTAACGTTAAGGTCTGGGGGGGGGGGGTGTAAAATTCGAACGAATTCAGACACATCACATTTTGAATGATGGTACATTTTCTAAATTTTAGGTGATTTTGTTCAAATTCCGTACTAGCTTGGCTACATCGTTAACAAATTTGTTAAACAGAAAAATCGTTCAGTTTCCTAATGGCGGTTGTTTAAATTTTCCCCCATACGTTTTCATTAATTCTACTAAGAATGTTTCAAACTATGTTGATTGTGATTTTGTACAAAATAATATCAAACCGAACTATCTACTTATTCATTTATTATTTTGTCCTCTCATATATTTATAAATTCTTGTTTGCAATAAATGTATCAACATTAGCAAAATTGGAATGGAATCAGTAGAACTGGTATTTTATAACAGCTCCTTCGAATGTTTGGTTCTCATAGATACGTAGCGTTTACAAGTAAAAGGTTCCGGGTTTAATCCACGTGGGTTCAAACATTTTTACCCACGGAGTTCGTGTGAAAAAATGGGAAATATAAATCTATGTATAAAAGTTAAAACCCACTGACTGATCACGAAATCTCTGGATAAAAGAAGCCTAAAGCTATGAATTTTATAACATTCTTTGGGGTAAGTCTGAGGACACGTACTAAGAAAAGGTTTTGAAAATGTTCCAATCCAAGGGTATTTTTTACTCCTAAAGCATATTTCTGGATCCAAGGAGCCTAGAGCTATGAATTTTTTTAACATTGTTTGGGATAGATCTCTAGACACGTATTGGGGTTTTGCTAAAAATCTTGAGTCTAAATATTCGCGATCGAAGCCGCTGGTAACAGCTAGTTGGTAATAAATAGTTGTATTTGATAAGACTAGAAAAACGGCGACAGAAATTTCGAAGTGCTAATCACAGATTACCTAACCGAAAAGCCGTCTTAGCAGGTCTAGGCTCTTTACGACTATTGCGATATGGATGGGGTGGGGGCACACAGATAAAACAGAAAGTTATATGATGAGTTCAAACATCAGTGTCGAATTTTCCTTGTTGATATATCAGTTTGAGGTCTTGAAACAAAAAATGGTTTTAGGAATGATGTGTGTTGCCTTTCGTCTGTCTGTCTGGCGTGTGTGTAGTATTCTACAACCAAAACGAGCGCACCGATTTTAATCAAATTTGAATTTAGTATGTGGACATATTTTGGTCATATTTCGGGATGTTTTTCTTTATTTTAAAAACACTAACCATTGTGATCAAATAATTGCTTAAATGTAACTTCTAAGTACGTAAAAAAAGCCGATTCTTGAGTTATCGGTAAAGTAAAAAAAAAAGTTGTTTAAACGCTTTTAAATTCGATTGAAATATCATTCAGGATTTTATTGGATGTTTTATAGCATTCATAATGAAATCCACTCAAAACTATTTGAAGCTACATATCATACACCGTCAATATCAATATTCCTGTTGACTGTTGGATCGTTTGGCGGCGAAAATTAAAACAAATAACAATTTACTTTACCAACTCTTTACGATAAAAATTAAAGAATATTTAAACTTCGGACTTCGAGCACTTCAAGTTTAAATCTGAATAGGGAACACATACAGTACATGACTAAGTGTCAATGGTAAAAATAAACATGGCGATAGCAATAAGGTAATTGTTTGTGTTTTATTTACAGCTATCAGACAACATTGTTTTTCAATGAGAAAATGTACGTCAGCTCTACCTTGCTTCGTGCAGAGATTATTGGTTTTAAATGTTGCGTAGAAGGCTATGTATTACATCTACATCGAATGTAAGTTTACTTTACCACAAGGAAACTATTGTGATTGTTAATAAAGGTGAAAAACCACGCTGTTATCATCGCTTTATAAATAAAGAAATGACACCTAGCCTTCGAGTACTCTAATAGCGTCAAAATCGAAAAATAACAAGAGTTGGTAACGAAGAACTTGATAGGAAAGATGAAAAAGAGAGATATGATTAAAGATTACTCCACATGAACAAAAAGGTGTTAATTCAGCTAAGACCACTCGAGATTTCCATGCCTATACGAACTCCGAGAATCAAACATGATTATAAAATTTCCCTCCAGTATTTCAGACTTCGGTTATTCCGCTTCTACCGATAAAAAAGAGGGTAAGAAAAGAATACAAATTAAAGACCCCTTCCCCCTAAATCTCGAATAGGTACTCTAATAGCATCAGCATCGGGAAAGAATAATAATATGGTAAAGAAAGACGTAATAAGAAAGGTGAAAGAGAAGGATAAGACCAGACTACACGAAAAAAGTGTAAATCCAGCTAGGGCCTTCGGAATTGCCAAGCCCGTAAATACTGTTTCAATGTGTTGTGGGCCAAGTGTCTTGAGTTGAATAGGCTTAGGAAAAATTACTTAGAGATGAGGTTTTAAAATAAGGATTGGTCTTAACTTGTGAAAATTGTTATTACTGGTTTGATTGAAGAACATATCTCACAATTAACATAAGCACACTTATACAAACAGTTCAGATTTATATAACCTGTTTCCCACCAATAACCAAATTAAAAATACGGGTTTTAAAAAAAATCTGTATAAATATGTTTATAAAAAAATGTAGATGTATTATTATTATTATTATTATATTCTATATTGGCTGTTGGTGATAGTGTTAAAGAAGTCTTGGAAGTTGATGTGTGGACTAAAAGGTGGCGTATAAAACTAAATGAGTCCAAGTTGACCCATATTAATTTTACATATAAAATAGAGAGAGAAGTGCCAATGCGAATAAACAGTAAAATTATTCCATACAAAAATGAAGTAAAATATTTGGGAATGAATTTGGATTCAAAGCTGAACTGGAAATCACACGTCACAAAGAAAAGAAAGGAGCTCGAGCTTAAATTCAAGAATATGTACTGGCTATTTAGATACAAAGCAGGATTAAGCACGAGCAATAAAGTACTATTATATAATCAAGTACTTAAGCCGGTGTGGAGCTATGGATTGCAGCAAAATAAAATACTTCGAATAATAGTAAATGCGCCTTGGTATGTACGCAATGAATATAATCACAGAGATCTTAAAGTGAATATCATTGTTGAAGAAATCAAAGCTGTGGCACGAAAAAAGACTCCAAAACCATACTAAGGCTAGTGTGCAGCAGATGATAGTGCATAGGAATACAGTACGAAGACTGTGTAGAACTAAACCCCTAGACTTGGTGTAGTTTTGGTTAAGATGATAATATCAGAGACATCAATGGAATGAACTTCTGAAACACCGTGATCTCTTATTTAAGTTATAACTACTAGATAAGTCTGTACTTAGTTGTAGTCCTGGAAATAAAGTTTAAAAAATATATACCGGTATATTATTATTAACGTGCAGATAAGTCATTTAAGAAAGCATTTTACGTAGATTATAGAAAAATCATATGCTGCCTCATCAACTATTTACCAAACATATTTAAAAAGCATGGATTAAAATTTTTTAAATATTTCACAGGTGAAAGTTACCTACTGTACACGTAATCGATACTCTATTCGAAATTACATTACTTTATTTTTATTATCTTATTTCCTTTCATGTATAAATTTGAAATTTTTTAACGAAAGCTCTCTTTCGAAACTGTAAAAAGAAAAAAACTTTTTCGTCATACTGCTTCAAAAACATGCTGTTTCAATACATGCATTGAGATGCTAAAGTTGTTATTTTTAGTCCTAGGACCTAAAAACATCACCTGAGGTCGAGGTCATCAGCTGTTATTTCGTTTATACGAATTGATTAACGATTGTAAAGCATATAATATAAAAACAACCGATACTCTCGATTGTAAATAACCGATAAAACAGCTGTTACCATCGATTTTAACGTAAATAGGTTACAACATTTAGTTTTTGTGAAATTGTTTTCTTATATTATTTGCAGTATAACGAAAAATATATTTCATCACTTGGACCAAAAGAAGCTTTTCGATCTTCGCTCATTTTCCGACCTCGGCTCCACCTCTACCGTTAATCTTGAGCTTGTATGGAAAAGCTTCACTTTTGGTCCTACAAGTGATGAAATATACTTTTTTTTTTTTTTTAACGCTTACACCCAAACTACTTCCCCACTTTTTTCAAGTAAAATTAAAGTTAAAAGATCCCATTTTAATGCAAGTTTACAAAACAAACGCTAAGCGACAGATGTTGAAGTAGTTGGGCAACATGAGAAGAAAAGAGGTTGAAATCTACGTCTCAGAGTTTTACAATTTGGCATCTGTTATATGGATCCCCATTTTATATATTTTTGTTTTATAAATTAACTTCCAATTAGTGAAAACTGACTCTGTATCTGTTTATATATGATTTTACTTTCTAAAGAAAAAGTTATTTAATAATGAACACCTGTGTTTACAGCCAAAAAAATCCGTTTTGAATTTTTTTAAAAAAAGGTGTTTAGAATGGTGTGTCCAAACATACAGACTGATTTTATATATTCCTGTTTTGTTTTATTCACAACGTTTAATTAATTTGTTTATATAAAACGGTTACCATTTCAAAAAACTGCCAAATGATGAAGTTTTTTTTCACCTCCTAAATTTATTCCAACTAGTATTTTATAACACACAATTTACATCGATTAGTATTACATTAATGCAGTTTATTAACCTGGACATTTTATTTTGTTTTAATCAATAAATTAGTTTTCAATTTCATTATTTTAAAAAATTTAATAAAAAATACAAACTTTTGGAGCATATGTTTTAGGAAGTTTTAAGTTCATTTAAAACAGGAATTAAATGTATTAAATAATGACTATTTAAAATGAGTAACAAATAGTGATTACACATAATATATTAATCATGTTAAAGGTGTGTCTCGCCAAGTCCCCGTTATATCTTTCGTTGGCATTGTGTACTAATGCAATCAGGCTTAATGCTATTAGAGGCGTAAAAAACATCGAGCTAAAACATCATATAAAATAATCACAAGGGTATACATAAAATATAAATCTGTATGCATTCTGTAAGGAGAAAAAACAAAACAAATCTGTATGTATTGTGAAAGGAAAAACTTAAACATGAAGTAAAACCAAGGATCGCTATACGTTCATGCGCGTGTATGTCTGTCTGAAAGTCGCATCCCGACTACACAGACAGGACGATAAATCCTATATATTTCAAACTTTGCATTTTATATTATTTGTATTGTCCCACATAAAGAATAAAATAGTGGTAACAAATAAAAAATGACAGGTCAAATTTAAATCTCAAATAACCTCTCTCCTCTAACGTGAACACAGTGTGACAACTACAATCTGAAAAAAAATTTTGGATTTGAAATTAAATTGTGAAATCATGTATGACGAATACAACTTAATTTTACTAAGAAATGCGTAAAGTATAAGTTTTAAAATCAGTTTTTGTGAGATAAACAACCATTAAAAGATAAATTGATTTTTCTTTATTAGGGGATTCGTAATTGAGCCAAGGACCCTAACAATTTCACGCGCGCGTCTGTCGTAACCAATCTACATAGACGATAAACCCTTGTACAAACTTTGCACATATATTCTTTGTATTGTCCTACAAATAAGAAAAATATTGCGGTAACAAAAGACATTGGGATAGTGAAGTGGCAAACACTATATAGTTGAAAACTTTTATTTTTTGAGATATTATGTGTATGGTATCAAATAAATCTAGAAGTTATTATGATTACGAATATTTAGTCTATGTTTATTTGTTGAAGAAATTAACCTATTAGTCACTTAAAAGACTACAAAAATTTATAAAAATAACTATCCTTGTGCACTTTAAGTCCTGTAGTTTTGAGAATTTTATTTTTAATTTAAATTTACGTTCCTAACTTTGTAGTATTGCTCATACTAAAAAAGCATAATATGAATAAATTTTCCATACAAACAATGTATTTTTAAATGCCTACTTTGTATTGTTAATTATTATTATACTGTAAAAACAGCATTTTTTAATGATAGAGTTTTGCAACTGTATCATTTTTCATGCTATCGTAACAATAAGGAGAGAAATGAAGCCTAATTGATGCTTATAATGAAAGCCGCTAAATTTCACTGCACATTAATTATTAGTTTTTTCCACGCCTTATTGCGAAGAGATGAATGTGATCCTTCCGGAAGCATATGAAAATACATAACAACTGTTGTTTAGAATGAAAAATTTATAAGTAACAATTTTTTAATAAAACCTATTTTGAACAAAAATAAATACAAATATTTCAGTAAAAAAAGAAAGTAAACGATCATAACAAATGACATTGGAAACATAATATTTTAGCCAAATTCCAACAAAATCCTTTAAGCCTATTTTTAAGAAAATCGAAATTTTGAGTTTTGGCACCATGGAAGCTATCTCTAAATTTTTAATCGAAAAATATAGAAACAAATTTTAAGATATGGCCAAAATATACCCACGTTTAAATTTTATTAAAATGAGCTCCACAACATTGCACAGACGATAAACAGAACAACAGACGTCATTCAAAAACACTTTTAAGGGTTCAAAATAGCTTAAGAGACTTCAAAAAGAATATTTTTAATAACTTTCCCTGATATGTACAAAAAATAAAATCATGATCACATTATACTAGTCGATTGAACTTTTTAGTTTACATATTCAATACATAACTAATAGAACCGGTTTTTTTTCCAATAAGTAAATTCCTGTAGTTGCATAAAAAACTTATTTTGGTCGTGAATGTCGTCGAACGTTTTATTTGTCCACGAACAAAAACTTTGATTTTTACATTTCTTAATGAAATTACATTCCTAAACGTTTTATAAAGAAATTAAAGTGAACGATATTTTAAAGAATTTCGAAGAACAAATCATCATTAATAGATAAAGAGGTGGGGTAAGGAGGGGGCACCCACACGAGTCCTCAATAGGGCTTTTGTTGCTCTGTGGACATCAATTGTTGACTAATTGTTGGGATTGCTGTATTGTACTACACTACGACGCCACTCGTACAAGGTTGGGTTTCTATCAGGCCAAAGTTGCCTTGACTCAAAACTTCTTCGAGTACTTTGTCACATGACTAACACCAAGCTGTTTCACAACTTTATAGTTCTTCTGAAATCAAAATGGGGTTTCTATTGACATCTACACGTAAACATTTTAAATCCTACATCCCCCCCAATATTAATTTTCTTAAAGCCAGGTCATTTTCTTGCATCTTGAAAAAATTCACCAAAAATAGAGAAGCCCTATTTATCCAAGGTGTTATTTTCATTGTTTAGATGTATAAAATTTATCCGATTACAAAACAGGGTTTTAGAGGCAAGTATTGCGTAGTTAGTACGTCAAGAATCAAAAAAAGTTCTTTATTATATGTAAAAAAAAATCATCATATTTTTGAAAACTATTTAAATTTGTTAGAATAGGCATAAGAAGGAAAACAAAAATTACAATATTTTTTAAGAAACCTAAATAGCAAGATGACAAATATCAGTAGCAATGTCCTATGACTTACTTCAAAAAATAAATTAATTACATTAATTTGAAACAATGCAAACACAAAAGAAAATCAGTGTTTTCGTCTAGTGAAATCATATCGGGTTTATCTTGCAATATATTGAAGTAGATCTTTAAACGCGTACTAAGAAAGGGTTTTGAAAATGTTCCACTTCTAGGATATTTTTTACCCCTACAAAACAAGTACCATATATTTGTTATTTAAGGGTCGATTTTAATAAAAATTCCTGTGTTGCTGTATTTGGGCATAATTTATTTCCATAGTTATACTAAAAAAATATTTCTTCATAAAACTATCTCAACTACCCCCAGGGGAAACTGGGGCATCAGGTAGTTTCTATATAATATTTGTTCGCTCAAATTAAGTTTTCCCCCACATTATTAAGTGGGGGTGTCTTCCACACACGCATGGCCCTTAGCATTTTATCAAAAGTAATTTAAATAAATGTTGTACTTGTTTATTTATTTATAGGGTCTTTTATGTATGCCTTAATTTATGAATTAGGTTTTATTTTCAGAACAGTCACTCTGATTTAAAATAAATAAATAAAATGTGGTTTTTCTTAAATCCAGGAGAAACTAATATCAACAATATAAATATATAAATGTATAAAATGGTGAAACAACTAATAAAAATGTTATTATCTTAGTATGGAGGAACTTTTCTGTACCTACTTTACCCTACTTTTTCTTTTCTGTACCTACTTTACCCTACTTTTTCGTCAGGAGTGAACAGAAATATCATCACCTTAGCATGAACTCTCTGAAACGATGCAAACTCTCCAAACTACGGCCAAATGGCGCGCGGACATGTTAGAACAGTGTTTTTCGCCATACTTTACCAAACTAATTTATAATATATTTTTAATATCAATATTTAAAATTTTTAAAATCCTATATTTTAGCTCCAAATTATTGACAAAATAAACCACAATTGTTTATTTTAAAAAGACAGTCCAACATTATTTCCCAATTATTATTATTATTCTAATAACCTATTTAATATAGTCCTTATCGCTATTGAATCCAAGGTGGCGGTTAGGTATGCACAACAAAGTCAACATGTAGAAAAACCAACAAAACCCCAATTTGTATAACTGAAGAAACTAACTATTCAAATAACAATTATTGAAACTCTAAACGACTTTCTAGATTTATTTCTATTGGAAAATATAACAGTATAAGTAATTACTGAATTACATTCCCATCTTGTTTATTGTTTAACAATAAAATCTAATTGGAAACTTCTCATCATAACACACAGTATTATTGTCTTAAATCTATTACAATAGAAAATAAATCAAACTATTTGGAAAAATGTGAACAATGTCAAGCCGATGAAATCATACATAGAACGGAATAATTCAAACATTCAACAGATCCTTACTTTGTAGTGTAAGCACACACACTTATAAAAAAAATCCAATATGAATGTAAAGAAGGTATAGCCTCTGGTTGGTATTCAGTAACGCGTCGCAGAAAGCCGCCATGTTTGGTCGCGAGTTCCTCGGCGCGTGCGGCGTAACCTCTTCGAACTTCGGACTTGACTTAAACTTGGTTGAAAACCATTACAAAGGTCATAAACTTTAACATTCATCAGAAACTTGCATGAATGTAGGCATTTAATGGACAACACAAAATATATATGGTTTTAATAAACTTACCCATTAAAAGATTAAATAATTAATGTAATTATTATGGTCACTACAAGAGCTTCTGAAATAAATCAGTTTATACGTTTTATAAGCATGAACTTATTAACTGATTAAAAAAGACCGGAAAATAATGTGCGACATGTTAATGTTAAAGCAAAGTAAATGTGGTTATCTGTTTATTTTATTACATTTTGAGTAAATTGAATTTATATACTCAATGAGCACTGTGGTGAATGTGAACAATATAAAACACTGCAACCCCTACCACAAGTTTGGTACAATAAATAACACACACAAAATAAAATATTTATTTGCCTTATGTTATTATAGTTCCCTGATGCACAATTTTAGTTTTTATGATTTCATATTTTGTTAGTATTATTTCAGATGATGTAACTTAGTTACGGAAATGTACATCAGGGAACTATAATAACATAAGGCAAATAAATATTTTATTTTATTAGTGTATGTGTTATTGTACCAAAGTTGTGGTAGGAGTTTCAGTGTTTATATTAAATTTGTCATAATTATTAATAAATCACAACGCTCGGAATTTAGTTGTCTTTAAAATTATTTAGTCTCCACAAATTTTGTTAAAGTATGATGAAACAATTAGAGTTATAGTGGAAGCCAGAATTTGCATTAATAGATGGAGTAGGTATGAGTCATTTTAGAGTTCATGAAATTTCTGTTCACGTCAGCTCAGCCTTAAAAGGAGAAGGAATAGTTATTGTCTACTAATTTTTTGGAAACATTTTTGCAGCCTTTTTTAGCATTTTCCTTTACAAAACATATGTGAAAATTGTTGATAATTTTCTTAACCTTTTCTCTGTTTTAAAAATTCAAAAATTGGGCTTCAAGGTGTACAACTACACCACACAAAGAAGATATTTTATACAAGAGCTAGTATTACGATTGTAAAAACAACGGGGTCCTTAAAAACGTTATGAAAAAAATATGTATACAGTATATGTCTAAGCATTCTAATAATCGACATTTTGTTCAAATTTGGTACACACAGGTTGTTAAACCATGCAATATCATGGACAAATTCATTAAAACTAGTTAAATTCTTCAAACAGTAGCAAAATGTAAATCGGTTTGTAATAAATTACCTATTGTGCATAAACATTTAACTACGTTTCTCACACAATAATACAATAAGCAAAAACAATAATGATTTTTACCAATAAATTATACCTGAAAAACGGAAAATGTAAACTTCTTAATCTCTGAATATTCCTCTACCTGTAATTTGGCACACTGGTGTAAGGTCATAAAACCACACTATTCACCATGATTTGATAGAAATCTTTTGCTGATACGACATCCAATGATGGCACACAGTTCATTTTCATTTTTTAACTAATAATACCCAAACCGGTATTTATCAGTGCATTTTGTACATATATTTTTGTTTAATATTGAAGACGATTTTAAGAAATTTTCTATTTAGACCTAACATTATGTACTCTAAAGTTTCAGTTATTAAAAATGGCAACAAAGCCGAAGAGATGGTCAAAAATAATCTGGATATCTCATCTAATTTGGTATATATATATTTTTTTTAAACTGTTTAGGTCTCGGATACTTAAATACCTTATTTACCGATAACTAATTTTTTTTTTCTTTTCTATATAACGAATAAACAAGAAAATGATTAAGAAACTTAAACGCTTAGTATTTTCTGTTTTATTAAATAATTCAGATGAATCACATTCTGAATGATCTGCGATATTCTTCTATAAAAACAAAAATCGTTTATTTCACGAAATCTAAAATCTTTCAAACTATAATTTGAACATCCGCAATTAAGATGTTTTAACATGTTTAACAAATGTTTTATAATATAAGTCTGGTTTGATTAGAAATAAAACGTGTGTACTTTCTTGCGGAACTTCAAAGAACAATAACAACTTTAGTAGGATAGTTCCCACGACAGGAAATCCACCCACCCCTCTATGTGCACAAGGAGGGGAAGGAGTAGACGAAGACAGATAGAAGGAAAAGATAAAGAGTTGTGGTTTTGTTCTTTTTTACTCGTATACAAATTACGACTAGGACAACTCCAAGGCAGATACCTTAGAAGTTTATTTTGTTGGTTACTTTTTGGCGCCTTCCGAGGCCGTATCAGCGAACCCCGTTAACGATTCATGAAACACTCCAGCTTGTACACAACCGGAATATTAAATATGCTCAACTACTCATCTGACAAAGAATTGTTGTTGAATCAATACTGGAGGGTATTTAGGTATCGAAATATTGAACGTAATCCTAATTCAAATACACGTGTTTGGTGGTTGTCCTAATAAGTTTAAAATCTTTTGTGTTTTACTAAATTAAATACCAATTTAAAATATTTCTAAATAAATTATTTCTATTATTTTATATTTTGCCGACAAATTAAAACCTTAAGGACGAAGCGTTATTTTTGATTCTTCACTCGTAAACAACAATGTTAAACATAATGAGCAGATTGCTCGTTACAAATGGTTAGGAAATCAAATTCAGAGTCATATTAGTTACAAAAATAAGAGTATATTACTTTCGACTGGAAGTGAATAGAAAATTTCAACGCAATAACTACGTATATAAACACCTGACCTACATACAAATTATACTTGGACATCCTTTTATTGTATTTTTCGTCCTACTCTATAAAAACTTATTCCAACTAATGCCATTTTAAAGATAAATGAAATCCCAAGTAAATTGTTTTATTATATTTTGAATATCTGTAAGATTGCGAATTGTATCTTTTAAATAAAGACAAATTTAAAAAAGTAAAAATAAGACAACATTTGGAATTTAAAAACTTCCAATGAAAAAGTTCCAATACACTCAAATAAAATGAGAAAAAATTATTTTATAGTGGGAGCATAACCAGATGGAATTAGATGGGAGAACTTTGAAGTTTTAATTAATTGTAAACTTCGTTGAAACAAAAATAAATGTAACTATAAAATTGTAAACCTACCAATAAAGGTAAGTAATCACGTTTCTGAATTATCTGTATAGCAGACTATGTAGATTTTAATATTTATTACAAATAACATATTCTAATAAAATAACTAACTAACCAACACAGTATTTTCTTTTTAAATTATACTACCGGCTAATTATTATAAATTTAATATAGTTATTAACAGTTATTGTAGCATACAAAACAACCGAGCGCTAATAACAAAATGTCTTGCAATTTATTCTTGTTAACCTACTAATACAGATTGTGACAAATTGGCAAGAAAATATATTATAATAGAATTTCGATATAAATAGAAAATAAATTAAATATACCAACTGAAGTAAATATCAATTATGTTTCACTAGTAAAACAAAAAATATATTGTATAAAAATCACAAGTGAAAAATTTATAACAATCAATGGGTGCAAACAAAAAAACAAACATTTTTTACTTAGAGAATCCATTTTACTAGAATTATGGAGAAAAATAGGACTCCTAAAGCTTAGTTTAAGTTACAAACGCGTTGCACAGATTTTAAACTTTCATTAAAAATTTTAATAAATGGTGCGAAAACATGCCACCTAAATTAACATACCCCCATAAAAACAAATGTGTATTACGAAAATTCAATAATAAAATTGTAGACGAAAGAAATAAAAAGATGTAATTTGGTTAATGTGGTTTGTTGGAAATTTTACTACCGGCTCAACCTTTAGGATTCCTATTTATTTTACACAAATTATTAAATAATCTATGTGTTTATTATTGAAATTTCATTTTATTTGTGTATTTGAAATATTTTTAAGATTAAGTAATTTCTAATAATTTTAACATTAACACGTTTACTGCTGAAAATTAAGTATATACCATCACCTATGGCTAAAAGTTTTTTTATGTCAAATCATTTCAGTTGGTCTCGCGCCGACTTCTGTCGGCGCGCGCCTCATGGCTGCGCTAGCGACGCCGACTAAAGTCGACGCGAGCACTCAACGTGTTAAATAAGTCTAAACTTGCTTTGCTTCTGTAATAAACAAACTCTAAGCATATCGTATTTGTTTTTAATGACGGCAATCAAGGTTAAATTACGGGTTTTTCCTAGTTCTTCATGAACAGTAATTTACTTTTACTTGCGATTTGGCACACGCGTTTGAGCCAACAATCTTCACATTTCACCAAAATCGATAGAACCATTATGAGAATTTAACCCTTACAAACAATGGCTTACAATTGTGCTCCAAACAATGGGGGTTTTAACACAACAGTTTAACAAAATTTTAGTTATCAACCAAATAAAAACTCCTTTGAGATATGGCAAAAGTATGCCCGTACGTACAAAATTTGTTAAAAACTTAACGATTTATTTGGACTCAGGAGCAATGCACAGACTACAGACACAATCAATATAACTTTTTGGTTATAACCTTCCACAAACATATTGGGTGGACGCGAAGTAAATGTACTCATGTTCACTAAACGGTTAATTACTAAAAAAGTATTTCCAAGATTTTCCTTTAAAATAGTTTTAACGTGGTGTCCTGAAAATCTCTGGTAACCATTCTATCGATGAGTCTTGGCATCAGAGTCCGTCTTGATTTGGGGAATAGGACAGTTTAGAATTTAGAAGCTTTGGGTGCTACTCTTAGAAGGAGGGTTAAAGACTAGCTTTTCTCTGGAAGCTAATCCATTTTATTCCTTCTTAGTTCTGTTTAAGGTGAGAAATGAAAACCACGCCTCCTTCTTTAACTTCCGGTGAAGAGTGCTGAGATCGAAGTGCAATTTAGATAGCCTTTGATGACGGCTTTTAGGGATAATCTGAACAAATAATCTCAATTAAAAGGTTCAAAGCCAGCATTGAAATATTCATTAGAGCTGGAAGTCGCAAACTGACCATTCATTTCCATGGCATATAAAACCAGCATTGTCATTAGTATTGTATTCGATATATCCCAATCAATTACTAGAATTATATATCAAATCCTTAGTGTATTAAACTCTCTATGGTTTATCTATGGAATAAAATAGGATAGTTCCAATCCTAGTCATAATGTAGTGCATTAAAACACCTGATGAAGCGTGACAATATATTACAGTCTACAAACTACGTGTTGAAGAGTGTTCTAAGTGTATAATTTTTTATTGAAACAAAATAGTGAGAATCGGGGAGTTTTTCAAACAGAAATATTTTAAATTTTTGACGCTTATTCGTCCACACGCACAAGGACCCACGAATTCTTGCTTGCTTAAGTGAGTCCTTTACAGAATTTCATAAAGAAGCATTAAATCTTTTCATTCCTTCCAAGACCTCTATCGTCGCCAGGGATACTGTGAAACATTTCACCATTTTGTCAATGACATAAAAGAAGCGCCTTAATTACTACTGATAGACAAAACGGAAGCTGAAGTCAGCAACGGTAGACAGTTTGTCACCTGAGGTGAGAAATTTCCCAGTAGTCTTCGATCGTCCCCGTAACTTTGGAGACTTGGATCGCCTAAACAACACATTATATCCCGACGACAGTCAATTACCCACCCCTGATCTCAGCACCACGTCACGCGATCAAGGCTTTAGACCACTCAGGCTGTCCATAACCTGTTATGGTTACGGCAAAAAAAGGACAAAATAGTCCGGAGTACCGCAACCGATCTGTTAATGGCCATCGTCCTCTTAGTTTCTCAAAAAATAGGCTCCAGGGAGGGAAACTAGTCAGGCTTTCCTTATGGTTATCCTCATGTTTCTAAGCAGCCCCACAGACCGTCCGCTGACATTGTAGACCAGTAGTAAATTGATCTCAATATAAATATAGTAAAAGGTGTAATGACTCCTTACCCATTTGGTATTTGTGCACACAATCTGGGCATTACATATGGGGGTGTATCGTGGTCATTCATAAAAACATGCTCAAAAAATTTCAATTTTCTACATTAAGACATACATTTTCAAATCAAGATATACAACTAGTCAAATCACGAGTACAGATATTTCAAAACGGGAGAAAGCTTGATGATTGATTTGGAATTTAGTTTGGTATTAAATTTAATAAATTTAGTATTATTACAATGTATTTTAAACTATTTTGTTGAAAAGTTAATAAAATAACTTTAAAGTACCATTTTTAACAATCTGAAGGCACCAAACTTGAAGATAGATAAATAAGATTTGTACGAGAGTCCAGTATGGCTATATTTAATGAAATTTGATCGTTAAAGCAGATTTTTCAATAAACTTTTGAATTATTAAAAAGAATAGGAGATACAGACAAAATATGATCACACACCAAATTTGATCAAAATCTGTTCATTCGTTTGTGGTGCTGAAGAAAGCACTGCACAGACAGACAGACAGACACATCTAGGGATCTCAAAACAGACATGTCCATAGAAAACTTAACATAGGTTTGTTTGATCCATCGCAAAATTTTCTTTATAACTATTTAAACGTGAAAAAGTAATTAGAATAAGCTTTTCCTTTATTATCTTTTTGCATCTTTACTCCTCTTGCAAAATAAATATTGATAAACTCTGTGGGGAAAAAAAAGTTTAAGTCTGTTCCATCTTTCAAAGGAACCCAGAAATTAACGTACTTTTCTGTGTTTGTCTCTAAAAACAAACTTATACAGAAGTCTAACAACAAGAACAATCAAATTGTCTTGATAGAAATCCAAATTACATAGGTAACGTGTCATACACATTCTCCCATCCTTCTACGGATATTTGTAGCTCTAATTTTTCATAATTTAATACAACATATCCAAACTACTCTCATGTTAAAGATAGTATAATTAAATTCTGAATGAAGACAGCTCTTTATATTATCATTATCATAAATTTAACTTTAAACGTAGCCAAAATAAACTTTAAAATGAAAAATTTGAACTGTTCTAAACCATTAATAACAAATCGAAATAATTTTCAATCATTCTAATTCCAGTAAATGTATAAAGAACATAACCAAACATTAGTCTTTAAAATTTAGAATGTAACATGGCGACTGGGAGTCGAATGATATTCCACAATAGATTTTGTAAATTAAGGATTTCTAAAACAATCATTTACTAAAATATAGGCCTAACAGTATTACACGAACTAGAATTTTGATCAATGTAATTTAATTAGTAATGGAAAATAAAACTAGTTTTACTCCAAGGTTATATACTACTTGTTCTTAAAATCTGTTAAAAGTCTAAAACCTTTTTTAAACTGTAACGAATATGTTTCATGTAATAAATACAAATCTTAACAACAAATTCAGTTAAAATTACATAACACAGTTAAGTTATCAATTTGAAAAAAAAAAATGTAAAAAGTATTGAAAATCTGCACAATCCATCTTCCTTTACTTGTTTGTAGAAAAACAAACATTTATTTATCTATGGGGTCATTTCGACTTTTATATACTGAATTCAAATAGTTTGGGGTATGCAACCTTCTTTCTATTCCCCCTAAATTTATAGATTTATAAAATACTGATGATAAATCTTAATGCGCCCAAAAATTACTTATTCTTCACCTATTATGACTTTATATGTTAGGTTATTATTTAATTCCTGTTCACAAACATTTTTATTTGAAATATGCTGTTTTATAATTTAATCAAAGATTGTAATAAATATAGTACTAAATAAAATCTATTGCTAACAATGTTTCATAAATAACCAATCTTAAACCAAATAAATTCAAAATGGTTACAAAGGAATAAATAGAGGTCCATCAGACTTACAACATGATGGAATTTCACCTAGTTAGGAAGTAAGGTTCATGAGATATGTCTCTGAGAAGACAAATAACTATATGTTAATTTTAAGGGATAAAAATAAGTATATGTTATAAAGTAAAAATGACCGAATGTTTATAAAGTAAAATATTATTGGTAAGACCAAGTTGGAATTAGAAAAATTGCATTTTTATAAAATAAAAAAACTTTCTTACTCCAGAAACAGATGTACTTGAAAATGTACAACATAATGTAACACTTCTACCGTGATTCCTTTCAGAATATTATGACATAAAGTTAGGTTAAGTTACGTAAAACCCCAACAATTATAGTTATATTTAGCCTACTAATAATTTAACAAAACCGGAAAATACGTCACTAAATACGAATTATTCAGATTCAATTATTACTATCCACTAAAACATAACCTTCAACCAAATTATCAATATTGTACCTCAAAAATATTATTGCTGATATCATGATTCGTCATTTCCGGTTGTGACAAACAGAATAGAATTGAACTGTTTTAAAATAATTAACAAATTGATATTTAACGAGGTCATAACCTACCTCGGAGCCTGCTAAATGATTTCATAGCTTTAATTCCCATTACTGCCAAAATCCTCCAGCCGGAACACATAGGGTCTTCCACTTCACTTTGTATCACATTCGTTCAATCAAGAATAAACACGATATAAATAATAATCTTAAACACACACTAAACAACGTTCACTGTTCCTTTTAAAACAAACTGACAAACATTTTAAATTCATGTTTTTACCCTACGTAAACAAACACTCGTGTTTTCTCCATGAAGAAACTCACTTAATAAAACAATAAACAGATATTTTAAGAATCACTTTGAAACACAAAGACACCCAGCTTTGTAGTAAATTCCTGGAAGTTTCCAATAGATGAATGAAAACTAAGTTAAACCACAAAGGAAAGCAGGTAAGGCTTAACACCTGTTAAAGAGGGTCCGTACAGACAACCATACGCTACGAAGGGTGGACGACTAATGCGGGAGCGAGTGAGACAGAAACAGACGTTCTCCCCACTACTCTTGGAGTCTTTGAGTTTATGAATGAATACTCTCGCGCGAGGTCCCACTCGCACATCCCCTCAAGCAACCTGGTACGTTCATTCACTAAAACTTGTTCCTCAGCATCTTTGACAAACTTCCGTTATGTTGCACTGCCCACTTGATTGCAAATCTTTCTTCTCTGAAGCCTATTTCTGTGATGAGTATTTCCGCAGTAAAGGAAACGTATTCATTATGCCTACAATATTTGTCTCGTAATGTCAGACTATTTTACTCTTAGGAATTCATTTTTCATTTACTATTTTTATATTAAAAGTGTACAAACTTTAAAATTTGTTATACAATTAATACAAATAGCAACGAAATGCTTATTTAAAAATCTAGACATTCTTTTTTCTCGTTACACCGGATGTCTAAAAAGTTACAGCTAAATACTGAAAGATGATTTTTAAATAGTACTAAAATCATTAGATAAATTGTGACAATATGGACAGCATTTGTAAAATGTTAATTTTGTTTGTAAAATCAAACTCTTGAACTTTAAAAATTATATTTTTTTAATTGCTAAATTGCAACTGTACTTAATCTATTTAATAGTATTAAGCAATATTATTCTTTAAAATGTTTTTATTAGAAGCAAAGTTTTGGTTCCAGGAAAGCCACTATCAACTTAACTGCTGTATATTTTTTTTAAGTATCAAGAATAAAACAATTTTAATATATGATTTTATATGAAATCTTGTAATATATATATACATATACATAGGTTTTCATTCGAAAATATTGACTTATACCTTCTGAGTTTTGAGGACTTATTAAGCTATTCATTTGTTTAAAATGTTTAACCTTGAATATTGTAGGCCTACAGCTATAGAATATGATTCTGGCTATGTGTTTGAATTTATCGTTTCTCCTTTTATTTATATCTTCCATTTATTATACCTTCAATAACAAATTTTTATTTATCTACATTTTTGTCTAAAATATTATTTTCTTAAGGGAAATTACTTATTTTTTCCAGGTTCTTAAACAAATTCAAAACAATGTAAACTCTGATTTTTCAATTCTAACGTCCAAGGTCTTTGAAGACGTATGTATCAAACGTGGTGACCTGGAACAACTGATGTAATACGCAAGACTTTGTTCATCAACTATTAAATTTACCAATAATTATTTATGAATAGGAAGTAAAACCTACCTTAAGTAGTATTTTAAAAAATACAGCAAAATGTTCTATTAGATACATATCTCTAAAATGGAAAAAAAAATCTTTTAAACGCCAGAAGATCTTAATGTTTTCAAGCAATTTCCTAGGCACTGTGCACATCGTTGTTTTATGTCTTAACTAGCTTAGGAAATTTGCTAAATAATTGTATTACGTTTTAATTGTCAGTTGTAGTTTTGAAATATTTTGGTTGTCAATGTGTTATTGATTTATAAATATATTTAAATAATAAAACAACTTGACCAGTACATAACAGACCACATTTCTCAGAAAGTTATACAAAATATTTTACTCCAATAATTTTATTTTTTTAATTTAAGTTCATTTCAATTATTTATCCATTAATTAATTATCCTAGCCACTTAGTGTTATAAGGGCTCAATTTGAGAAAAATGATTCAATCGATTTTATTAAATCATTTCAAAATGGCAGATATTTAAACTTTTTAACATTAAATATCTTGAAAATTGATTTTTTTTACAAAATATTTGCAAATGGCGTAACTTAATATTTTCCCTTTTTAACGTCATTTTTTTATTCTTTCTATAGCTTAAAGCATAACTTGTTATCGACGAACAAATCGTTTAGCGTTAAAAAGGAATAAATTTTATGTTATAACCACAAAATGGCGGGTTAGGTAGTGACTAAGCATTTAAGGAAATATGTTTCCATAAACCTATTCATGGGTTTTTGATGTAAGGAATTAACTTCTGAAATTGTATATTCTCTAAATGATAGGTTTCGATAAGTAAGAACAAATTTTTATCAATCTCCAAATCAGTTTACCTCCTCAGTGACCCACGTATAGTGAAGTACGAGTTTGGCAATCCGCAGATATAGAAATGGAATCTTTGGTTTGTTTCCCGAGTTACATTAACTCACTTCATTTAGTATTTGATTAGATCCCTCTCTTCCATCGTTGCTATCTGGTCTACCTTGTCTTCCAACTCTTGTTCTCTTTCGAGCCTTACGATACTACAGTATTTGAGGGTTTGGAGTCTTTATTTTCACGGCTACGGTGACCGTGGGTTCTTCACTTCTAACCAACAACCATCAGTATATCTTCACATTTCAATCGTCAGAGGCTCACTTATAGTGAGATGGACGTGGTAATCCTGAGAACCCTAACTGTATCTACACATTTTTTCATGTAGTCTTGGGTTAGATCCCTCTCTCTCATCACCACTATCTGGACTTCCTTTACCAACTCTTGTTCTCTTCCGAGTATTTGAGGGGTAGAGATGTATATTTTTTAAGGTGATGATGACCTTGAGGTTTTCCACTTCTAACAAACAACCATCAGTATATCATTTCGACCATCAGAGACTCACTTATAGTGAGTAAGACTTGGCAATCATGAGGTATCGAGCTAGATCTACACATTTTTTGATGTAGTCTTGGGTTATATCCCTCTCTTTCATCTTTCCACAACAATCAGATATTTACCAACTCTGGTTCTCTTCCCACCCAGGGGGTATTAGAGTATTTCCTGGGGTTATGGATCTTTGTTTTATGTAATTTTCTTCCTTTATTTTGTAAGGCTATCATGACCTGAGAGGATTTTCGCCTTTAACAAAAATTAAAAAATCTTCACGTTGCGATGATAAAGTGATCAAATTGTAAATGACACTGCGTAGATTTATTTGTTCTGACCCTTAGTAAATTAAAAACTACTTTCAGCGCTTCAAGAAATAAGTCGCCATCCTCAGGCGTTCACAAACTTAAAATATAATTTTCTTGTAATAAAATCTAACTGAAAACTTTCCACAAATAAATAAAACTTAACTGTCCAATAGTTTATGTTATGACGATTAAATGTTTAGAAACAAATGATGCAGATAACTTTCTCTGAAACATGCAGCAGAGCAGATACCGCGACAAATCTGAACGACGATTGACAATGAAATTAACTTTCCCTCAGGATTAAATTACATATTATAGATAGCCATAAAGGTACAGTTATCCAGAGCATAGCACGAAATCGAACTGAATAATCACCTTTAATAGAAGGTTATCAGGCGTAACATTGTTTTATATTATCTCGTAAATGTTGTGATTTGTAAACTGCAACTTTTACCCGGATACTAAGATCAAATATAGGATTACATGTTATTTAAAATATGACAATTGAAATTCCACTTTCTAATGGAAATATCTAAATAATTCTTGTTAATCAATGATGGAAATTAAAGGTTCACTTCATGAAAATTTATTATTTTCTATTTTTCACATATGTTATGCGTATTATAAGAAAAGTTATAAAATGAAGTCAACAAATCTGACATAGAGTTTCTGCAGAGATTTATTGAGGAACCCTATTCTAAATAAGTGTTTTTTGAAATTATGTCTGTCATCTTTTAGTGCTCTAACAGTTCACACCGTTAGAGCACTAAAACACCAAATTTGGTATGTGGCATATTTTAGATATGCTTTGGGTTTTTTAAATTTCAACTTATAATTTGAGGGTACCACTATCATTAAAAAAAAACACAAAATTACGATTTTGTCACAATATACTTTAACGATATAGATCAACATTTTCACACGTGTAACGTGTATGGACTCTAAAAAAAATCTAATGATCGCTATCTTTCCAAAAATACCGGTTTCTTAGCTGGAGGTAAAAACCAAATAAACAGCACTGGAGATAAGAAATGTAATTTCTCAAATTCGACCCTCTACTGAATTCATCGAAATTTTGGTAAAATTTGAAAATTGTACACTATTAAGCACAAGCGAAAAATGTTTATTCAAAGTTTGCATATTACATAGAGGGGAATGCGTAATTTGTCATGTAGAAAAAATGAACATTACTATTTCTGTTCAGTTGATTTAAATATATAAACAATTTCCATCAGGATGAATACGGGTGAGACTAGGGTGAATTCTTCAACTAGTCTTGGGTTAGATCACTTCTCTTAACCAATTGTTTTCTTACAACCATAACGTCATTAGAGTTTTCCAGGGCTAGGTGAGTCTTATTTTACACCCTCTTTATTTTTAAAATTCTGTGATAATAGTAGAAACAAAATTACCACGTGCACCTATTTTAAGTTCTCTTTTTTCTAGTTTTAGGCGAATAGTAAATAACAAACAGCTGAAGATTGGTCAGTGAACATTATTTGTGTACTCCTTCATAACAACAAAACAAAATATAAATATTATTGCAAATGAAACTGTAAGCCTACCTTAAATGCACCTATATATAATTCACCTATAATGGCCAAGAAAATTAAATACAGAAATAATAATAAAAATAATCAAGTAAGTAAAATATTACAAGCCTATTAAATATGTGTAAAAGCCTAGATGATAAATTTGATAGTTTGCAAAGGTGATCTAAGAGTGAAGAAAGGAATCACATACGTAGCATAAAAACAGAACGAGAAGGAAAGTTCATCCAGCAACATTGGTCTCTGACATACTATACTGTAGCGTAAACGCTTTTTTATCATACTGCCTCAAAAACCGATGTTTTTAATACATGCATTGAGGTGATATAGTTGTTCTTTTTAGTCCTAGAACCTAAAAACATCAGCTGAGGTCGAGGTTATCAACTGTTACTTTTTAGGGATTTATCTTACATAAGCCATTATTGCTGAAGTCGGGGATTGTACAAAAATGTCTCATATTTATTTATTTTTCCAAAGTCGGTACTCAGTCATTTTTTTTTTAAATTGTACAAAAACTTTGCAACTCTGCACAATCTTCCTCACTCACCCATTCTCAAAAACTAACTACACTTATTCAATGTCAATTCGCTAGTTGTCAGTAAAATAATGAAAATCAACCATGGATAGTTTAATCTTAGATATTTTAACAAACTTCTTGTGATATAAACTCGTTCATATCTTAAATCGTATTTGGTAGGTTTTATTTTTTATACCAATTATTCCTGAACTGTAATATTTTTTTTCGTCATACTGCTTCAAAAACAGCTGTTTTCAATACATGCATTAAGATGCTAGTTGTTCTTTTTAGTCCTAGGACCTAAAAACATCAGCTGAGGTCGAGGTCATCAGCTGTTACTTCGTTTATACGAATGAATTAGCGATTGTAAAGCATCTATAAAAACAACCGATACTCTCGATTCTAAATAACCGTTAAAACAGTTGTTACCATCGATTTGAAGGTAAATATGTTATAACATTTTAGTTTTTATGAAATTGTTTTCTTACATTATTTGCAGTATAACGAAAAATATAGTTCATCACTTGGACCAAAAGAAGCTTTTCGATCCTCGCTCATTTTCCCTATATACTTGTATTGAAAAGCTTCACTTTTGGTCCTAGTGATGAAACATACTATTTTATCATATCTTTAGAGGTTTAAAACTTTTTTTACTTCTACATTTGGGCTTCAACCAAAATTAATCTTCCTATAAGGTTGATAATCTCGAAATAAATAAAATTTGTGTTAGAGTCACGTCAATATAAATAATTCATGTTTCATATTGCTTTATAATAATTAATTATTACTAAAAACTAATATCATTTTATTTGTATTATGGCACATTAGTTTAAGTAGTCACAAATCATGTAACTCAGACATTTCATCGAAATAGGATTTGCTGATTTTGAAATATTTTTCCTTCTAATGCGATATGTTTATTTTATTTTTTTAATTTTATTACTTGGAATTTTCAGTGCGATTGTACCGAAAACTTTTGTTTTTTAGGTTAGTTTATTATTTGCACACCCCTTCTACAACGTTAAAAGATCAAGTTTGTAGAGTAACGTTTTCTACTCTATCATTACACCTACATCATACCAAGCAAGTTATAATATAATCGTTAAAGGAAATAGGTTCTCAAGACTCCAGTGATCGGCGACCGGTGAGGCTACCATTGTACGTATTTAGAAGTAGACTGGACTCGCACACAACACAACCTGCTTTCAAAACTAGTTAAAAAATAGTATATGGTCATTGACTCGCCTCCACTGCATGGCGGAAACAGGAAATCAATCGATTACAGCAAATGAGACAATTACTTAAACTGTAAATCATACAAATTTAACTTCAGGCTTCTTACCTTCTCAGTATTTGTCGGTTCCGTTTCAGGAACACAAAATACACTACCAAAAAACTTTTCCAAACGACGGTTCTTTTTGGTAACCGTAATATTTAACGTATAGTAAAAATACAATTTCGTGCAGTTATAGAGTTTATAATTTTATTAAATTTTGTGGTTAAGTGTTTAATTATACTTATAACTGTCTCTTATTTTACCATTTCAGATATAGGTAGTAGGGCAAAACGCTTTTATGCATAATACTGATGATTTTTTACATTCAACAATTTCATAATAACATTTTCCCCTTTTATTTATAGGTGAAAAAACACTGTTAAATTGACGTTAAAATAAGTAAGAGAAAAATTATATTACGTAAACAAATTAAAAGTTAGATCATTAAAATATATATTAGGGGTAAAAATATATAATGAACTAGAGTAAGTGTGTCGTGTGAACAGAGGGTGCGTGGGGGTGCGTGAGAATTCCCCTCCCTTAGTAAAGGGGGCAGATGCTCGACCACCTGGCTACTATGCTTCCTCAAACACACAGATACACGCACGCCCACGCTCACGCACTCTAGAAAATCCAGAAAGTTCAAGAATCAGGTGTCTGGCCTCTGACGTGGCTAGTCTATTTCATTTTAGAAGCCTACCTCCGTGATCTAAAATTAATATCTTGAAATAGTTTTTTAACGTTTCTTGAAAAATCAGTAATAATTGTTGGTAATACCGACAATCTATTCCAACACCTAACCTAACCCAACTCCCACTTCTTAACCTGACCTAACCTAATTGAACCACTCAACCTGACCTAACCTAACCAAATTCAACCTAACCTAACCTATTCCGTGATCTCAAATTAATATTTTGTGATAATTCAACTGATCGCGAAAATTGTCGATAACACCAAAATCGTTAGTTGTACCAAAAACGTTAAAATATCACCAAATTACAAATGACATTGTTGTTCATCAATGATTTTTACACCAACAGTTTAAATCCTTTTGTTTTGATTTGGTTAATCTTATCCGTTCTTTTTATTTATCGAAATAATAAAAGAAGGAAATTTACGATACTAATGGAACTGGTTATAAAATAGTAATTAGTTTACTGCTAAGGTCACGCGAAAGCAAAAACTACATGCCTATTGAATGAGTCTATTGAACCTAACCATTTATGGTTTAATGGTTGATTGGAATGTTCTTGTTTCAATATTGTAATTACGGTCAAAGGTAAAAGAAAATAGAAATTTTCCAGCAATTATAACGATGATTGGTTTAAGTGAAAAAGAGATTTACAAGCGCGAGGGTAATGTTTCTTGTGATACAGATAGCTGTATTTGTTAACGATGTTCTCGTACATATATTTAAATAAAAAGGTAGAATCTATAGAACCCCCCTTTAACTGATAAATTATAGAATTATAATTTTGTTTTCCAGGAACAACTGTAAAGAAAGAAAATACCATGAACAGAAAGAATCAGAAGAGGAAATGTTATAAATATTCCAGAGATATAGAAAATGTGATGATTAAATAACCTTTCACAACTGCGAATTCTGGACTGAACTGGATTCATCCAAAAAGAAAACCTGATCTGACTAAGAGGCGAAACCGATGAAGGTAGAAGAATCAGGAAAATTCAAGTTTTTTCTACCAAAAATTAACCATTTGATGGACATTAAAAATACTTGGAATATTGTGTTATTATTATTTCCTTTCTTTGTAAAAGTTAAAATAATTAAAAACCATAAAACAATTAATAAAAGTATATTATTTTTATTTTAGAACAATATAAATAAATCTAGCAATTACTTTATTAAACACATAAATTTTATTAATAAAAATAACAGTGCAAAACTCGAACATTCATTCCTAAAAATAAAAACTATTCGTGACCAAAAATGTCAGTTTATATATTTAATTATGACAAAAACTTGTTTCGTTTATGATCGAAGCGTGGTGTAATGGTATTTGACCTAAAATCAAATTTTTAACTGTAATAATCAAGGACCAATTTTGGTTTTTTCCCATTATAGTATAGACTACCATTAATAATCTTCTCTTTTTATTAAAATTTTAACGAAATCAGTGTGTCGAGTTTGAGGAATTAATGTTTGTATAATAGTCTTTTGATCGACTTTTAATTTTTTACAGATAACTCACGAACTAGGATTTTATAGATGTGGTGCTGGATACGTCTTGTTTAGGTCCTTAGAGGCTGCACACGAGCAAAATTTGATTTTGAGAAAATGGTAATTTTGTGTTTTATCTTATGACGCTATCTCCAACTTTTGAGTTATCGAAAAAATGAAAAATAATACCAAGATTATGTCAAAATAAGATAACAAATCAAATTTATAGTAAAGACAGAAAGAGACAGAAATGATGCCAAAAAAATACTTTTTTTTTCAATTTTGTTACCTGTACATGTGACAAAGTAAAATAATATATTTATTTTAAAATTGAATCAATGGTTCAATCCATTAATAACAATAATAGTACTGTCAATTTATAAACCATGAAATTAAATTAATTGAGATCCATTTCTTTCATTTAAATTTAAAAGTAGATATTGATAATGAGGACTTGGATCAACTTTCTCTGGGTTGTAAAGGAACACAGGAAGTGCCTAGGGCGAGGGGAGGTGCAGCGGAAGTGGCCTGCGCGAGGCTACAGGTCTTGTAGGGGAGGGGAAGATACTATGTCAACAGCATCACGTAACTTCGCAACACTTGACCAAATTTTACACTCAAATAAAAAAAAACATATTTAAATGTTAAATTACATTATAGGAAACACGCAACTTTGTTTACGTTTGGTATTGATAATCATGTGTAAGATTCAATAATAATATCTATTCTCAACTATCTCAATTAGGAAACTTCTTCTCTGTATTATAAATTGTAGTCTAATGTTGAACAAATAAAAGGTAATTTTTAATTTGTAATAAAAGGTGTGTTTTATTACGATACTTACTACATGTATAATTGTATACATTTTAAATTTCCCAATATGAGAAAGTTATGTAATGGTAAAAAAACCAACTCGAGTTATTTGCTGATTATACCGTTTTAGATTCCTCCCAAAAGTGATTTTTTTTAATGATGTTCGTCGTCCGTGAGCTATTGAGTCCAAACGCTATGACTATTTTGATCCAATTTGAAAGGTGGGGATTGTTTTAGCCATATCTCTTGGCGAATTTAAACATTTATAATTGAATGTTGATAAAACGTAACAGAGAGTCTTCAAGTAGAACGTATTGGTCGAAATTTCTCAAAAAAGCTGTTTGTGGGTTATTGGTACAAAATGATATGCCCAACTCTAATGTACAATAAAAGAAATCACTAAAAAATGTAAAATATAGCCAAATTATAACTTACATTTTTTTTTTCTGACACACTGTTTTCACCATGCCATAATTAAGCTAATGTTCCACTAAAAAGTATGATAATTTGTAGGCAGATCTAGCAAAAAACAACCCAAAAATATATAACTAGTCATGGAAAAAAACGATTACCCAAAATTTGAACCTTTAAAAACGCCACCATCCTATGAAAGTTCAACATTAACATTAATAACAATAATTTTGAATCTAGTAGGCTAATTATTTATTTTGAAATAACGATTTACTGAAGCAATTATACAGTTGAAGTTGGCCCAAGTCACAACGTTTCCTGAACATGTAAATAAGCAAGGTCTTCGTCTACAAAGGCCAAGAAATGAGTTGTAATGACATTAATGTCAGCCATCTTAGAAATGACTATGCATTTAATTCAATACAATGCCAATAAATCAAACATTGACCAATGCAAGACATCATTCTTGTTGGAAGAGAATAAACTCCCGTTTCACGCAATATTTTATTTGAAACAGTTGGTTTAGACATGTCATAAAATATTGTTATATTGTTATACATTAAAACTAACGCGTGTCATTGTTCCCAAATACCGACGTATTACAAAAATTTTAAGAATTATGACCAAACATGCCTGCATACCAATTTGATCAAAATCAGTTCATTTTTCCTTGTTGTTTTTAAAAACGAAAAACCCCTCGGTCATCATAATGATGACAGAGAGAGTTTTCGATGTTAAATAACAAGTAAAAATCTAATGGGTTCGGAAAAGAGAGGAAATTTAAACCAAGGTTGCATGAAGTGTAGACCCAGCTAGGCTCTCGGGATAGCAACGCCCGTAAACACTATACTCTGTAGGGAAATCAACACAAATAGTACTGCGGAGATGTGTATAATCAACAGACAGGTGTAGATCCAGCTAGGCTCTCGGGATAGCAACGCCCGTACACACTATACTCTGAGGGGAACTCGACACAAATAGTACTGCGGAGATGTGTATAATCAACAGACAGGTGTAGATCAAGCTAGGCTCTCGGGATAGCAACGCCCGTAAACACTATACTCTGTAAGGAAATCGACACAAATAGTACTGCGAAGATGTGTATAATCAACAGACAGGTGTAGACCCAGCTAAGCTCTCGGGATAGCATCGCCCGTACACACTATACTCTGTAGGGAAATCGACACAAATAGTACTGCGAAGATGTGTATAATCAACAGACAGGTGTAGACCCAGCTAGGCTCTCGGGATAGCATCGCCCGTACACACTATACTCTGTAGGGAAATCGACACAAATAGTACTGCGAAGATGTGTATAATCAACAGACAGGTGTAGATCAAGCTAGGCTCTCGGGATAGCAACCCCCGTACACACTATACTCTGAGGGGAACTCGACACAAATAGTACTGCGGAGATGTGTATAATCAACAGACAGGTGTAGATCAAGCTAGGCTCTCGGGATAGCAACGCCCGTAAACACTATACTCTGAGGGGAAATCGTCACAAATAGTACTGCGGAGATGTGTATAATCAACAGACAGGTGTAGATCAAGCTAGGCTTTCGGGATAGCAACGCCCGTAAACACTATACTCTGTAGGGAAATCGACACAAATAGTACTGCGAAGATGTGTATAATCAACAGACAGGTGTAGATCAAGCTAGGCTCTCGGGATAGCAACCCCCGTACACACTATACTCTGAGGGGAACTCGACACAAATAGTACTGCGGAGATGTGTATAATCAACAGACAGGTGTAGACCCAGCTAGGCTCTCGGGATAGCAACGCCCGTACACACTATACTCTGAGGGGAACTCGACACAAATAGTACTGCGGAGATGTGTATAATCAACAGACAGGTGTAGACCCAGCTAGGCTCTCGGGATAGCAACGCCCGTACACATTATACTCTGAGGGGAACTCGACACAAATAGTACTGCGGAGATGTGTATAATCAACAGACAGGTGTAGACCCAGCTAGGCTCTCGGGATAGCAACGCCCGTACACACTATACTCTGAGGGGAACTCGACACAAATAGAACTGCAGAGATGTGTATAATCACAGACAGGTGTAGACCCAGCTAGGCTCTCGGGATAGCAACGCCCGTACACACTATACTCTGAGGGGAAATCGTCACAAATAGAACTGCAGAGATGTGTATAATCACAGACAGGTGTAGACCCAGCTAGGCTCTCGGGATAGCAACGCCCGTACACACTATACTCTGAGGGGAACTCGACACAAATAGAACTGCAGAGATGTGTATAATCACAGACAGGTGTAGACCCAGCTAGGCTCTCGGGATAGCAACGCCCGTACACACTATACTCTGAGGGGAAATCGTCACAAATAGAACTGCAGAGATGTGTATAATCACAGACAGGTGTAGACCCAGCTAGGCTCTCGGGATAGCAACGCCCGTACACACTATACTCTGAGGGGAACTCGACACAAATAGAACTGCAGAGATGTGTATAATCACAGACAGGTGTAGACCCAGCTAGGCTCTCGGGATAGCAACGCCCGTACACACTATACTCTGAGGGGAACTCGACACAAATAGTACTGCGGAGATGTGTATAATCAACAGACAGGTGTAGACCCAGCTAGGCTCTCGGGATAGCAACGCCCGTACACACTACACTCTGAGGGGAACTCGACACAAATAGAACTGCAGAGATGTGTATAATCACAGACAGGTGTAGACCCAGCTAGGCTCTCGGGATAGCAACGCCCGTACACACTATACTCTGAGGGGAAATCGTCACAAATAGAACTGCAGAGATGTGTATAATCACAGACAGGTGTAGACCCAGCTAGGCTCTCGGGATAGCAATCCCCGTACACACTATACTCTGAGGGGAAATCGTCACAAATAGAACTGTAGAGATGTGTATAATCACAGACAGGTGTAGATCCAGCTAGGCTCTCGGGATAGCAATCCCCGTACACACTATACTCTGAGGGGAAATCGTCACAAATAGAACTGCAGAGATGTGTATAATCAACAGACAGGTGTAGACCCAGCTAGGCTCTCGGGATAGCAACGCCCATACACACTATACTCTGTAAGGAAATCGTCACAAGTAGAACTGCAGAGATGTGTATAATCAACAGACAGGTGTAGATCCAGCTAGGCTCTCGGGATAGCAACGCCCATACACACTATACTCTGTAAGGAAATCGTCACAAGTAGAACTGCAGAGATGTGTATAATCAACAGACAGGTGTAGACCCAGCTAGGCTCTCGGGATAGCAACGCCCATACACACTATACTCTGTAAGGAAATCGTCACAAGTAGAACTGCAGAGATGTGTATAATCAACAGACAGGTGTAGACCCAGCTAGGCTCTCGGGATAGCAACGCCCATACACACTATACTCTATAAGGAAATCGTCACAAGTAGAACTGCAGAGATGTGTATAATCAACAGACAGGTGTAGACCCAGCTAGGCTCTCGGGATAGCAACGCCCATACACACTATACTCTGTAAGGAAATCGTCACAAGTAGAACTGCAGAGATGTGTATAATCAACAGACAGGTGTAGACCCAGCTAGGCTCTCGGGATAGCAACGCCCATACACACTATACTCTGTAAGGAAATCGTCACAAGTAGAACTGCAGAGATGTGTATAATCAACAGACAGGTGTAGACCCAGCTAGGCTCTCGGGATAGCAACGCCCATACACACTATACTCTGTAAGGAAATCGTCACAAGTAGAACTGCAGAGATGTGTATAATCAACAGACAGGTGTAGACCCAGCTATGCTCTCGGGATAGCAACGCCCATACACACTATACTTTGTAAGGAAATCGTCACAAGTAGAACTGCAGAGATGTGTATAATCAACAGACAGGTGTAGACCCAGCTAGGCTCTCGGGATAGCAACGCCCATACACACTATACTCTGTAAGGAAATCGTCACAAGTAGAACTGCAGAGATGTGTATAATCAACAGACAGGTGTAGACCCAGCTAGGCTCTCGGGATAGCAACGCCCATACACACTATACTCTGTAAGGAAATCGTCACAAGTAGAACTGCAGAGATGTGTATAATCAACAGACAGGTGTAGACCCAGCTAGGCTCTCGGGATAGCAACGCCCATACACACTATACTCTGTAAGGAAATCGTCACAAGTAGAACTGCAGAGATGTGTATAATCAACAGACAGGTGTAGACCCAGCTAGGCTCTCGGGATAGCAACGCCCGTACTCACTATACTCTGTAAGGAAATCGTCACAAGTAGAACTGCAGAGATGTGTATAATCAACAGACAGGTGTAGACCCAGCTAGGCTCTCGGGATAGCAACGCCCGTACACACTATACTCTGTAAGGAAATCGTCACAAGTAGAACTGCAGAGATGTGTATAATCAACAGACAGGTGTAGACCCAGCTAGGCTCTCGGGATAGCAACGCCCATACACACTATACTCTGTAAGGAAATCGTCACAAGTAGAACTGCAGAGATGTGTATAATCAACAGACAGGTGTAGACCCAGCTAGGCTCTCGGGATAGCAACGCCCATACACACTATACTCTGTAAGGAAATCGTCACAAGTAGAACTGCAGAGATGTGTATAATCAACAGACAGGTGTAGATCCAGCTAGGCTCTCGGGATAGCAACGCCCATACACACTATACTCTGTAAGGAAATCGTCACAAGTAGAACTGCAGAGATGTGTATAATCAACAGACAGGTGTAGACCCAGCTAGGCTCTCGGGATAGCAACGCCCATACACACTATACTCTGTAAGGAAATCGTCACAAGTAGAACTGCAGAGATGTGTATAATCAACAGACAGGTGTAGACCCAGCTAGGCTCTCGGGATAGCAACGCCCATACACACTATACTCTGTAAGGAAATCGTCACAAGTAGAACTGCAGAGATGTGTATAATCAACAGACAGGTGTAGATCCAGCTAGGCTCTCGGGATAGCAACGCCCATACACACTATACTCTGTAAGGAAATCGTCACAAGTAGAACTGCAGAGATGTGTATAATCAACAGACAGGTGTAGACCCAGCTAGGCTCTCGGGATAGCAACGCCCATACACACTATACTCTGTAAGGAAATCGTCACAAGTAGAACTGCAGAGATGTGTATAATCAACAGACAGGTGTAGACCCAGCTAGGCTCTCGGGATAGCAACGCCCATACACACTATACTTTGTAAGGAAATCGTCACAAGTAGAACTGCAGAGATGTGTATAATCAACAGACAGGTGTAGACCCAGCTAGGCTCTCGGGATAGCAACGCCCGTACACACTATACTTTGAGGGGAAATCGTCACAAGTAGAACTGCAGAGATGTGTATAATCAACAGACAGGTGTAGATCCAGCTAGGCTCTCGGGATAGCAACGCCCGTACACACTATACTCTGTAAGGAAATCGTCACAAGTAGAACTGCAGAGATGTGTATAATCAACAGACAGGTGTAGACCCAGCTAGGCTCTCGGGATAGCAACGCCCGTACACACTATACTCTGTAAGGAAATCGTCACAAGTAGAACTGCAGAGATGTGTATAATCAACAGACAGGTGTAGACCCAGCTAGGCTCTCGGGATAGCAACGCCCGTACTCACTATACTCTGAGGGGAAATCGTCACAAGTAGAACTGCAGAGATGTGTATAATCAACAGACAGGTGTAGACCCAGCTATGCTCTCGGGATAGCAACGCCCATACACACTATACTCTGTAAGGAAATCGTCACAAGTAGAACTGCAGAGATGTGTATAATCAACAGACAGGTGTAGACCCAGCTATGCTCTCGGGATAGCAACGCCCGTACACACTATACTCTGTAAGGAAATCGTCACAAGTAGAACTGCAGAGATGTGTATAATCAACAGACAGGTGTAGACCCAGCTAGGCTCTCGGGATAGCAACGCCCGTACTCACTATACTCTGAGGGGAAATCGTCACAAGTAGAACTGCAGAGATGTGTATAATCAACAGACAGGTGTAGACCCAGCTAGGCTCTCGGGATAGCAACGCCCGTACTCACTATACTCTGAGGGGAAATCGTCACAAGTAGAACTGCAGAGATGTGTATTATCGACAGAGAGACATCATACAAAAACAGTTTTTCCGCTCAGGGAACGACAAATTGTGCATATTTGCGAAAAAAACTGACATTGATTTTCGACTAATCACATAACTTTCTCCCTACAGATGTAGTAAAATAAAATTGCTGTAATATTGTTACTTTTATTATAGATCGTAAATATCACAGTCATTTAGGAATCCTGTAAGTGGATACCAAACTTCAAAATAGTTTCCAAATCTACAGATAAGTAGAGAGAATTATAGACAGGACCGAAAGTCTAATGAAAATAAAGTAGTGCGAAGAGGAAGTCGACCTTGATGTTTGGTTCCCACAGTTGTCAAGTAAGTTTATAAATACCAGTAGCTGAGCCAACCTACTTCTTGGACTCTCCACTCACTCACCAACAAATTTACATTCATTAATTCGTCCCTCCACTTCAACGACTACTTGTACAATTAAAAATCAAACAATCAAACGATAAGTTTTTGTTTGTATATCGAGAAAACGTGCTTTACTTTTACCAACGGATTTGTTTTAACATCTTCAAACACTATCCTTTCTAGGTTATGTTTAAACCACAACGTAAGACGTGTATTATCTCTTTCAGTGTTACAAAAAACAAAGGTGTTGTGCTATTGTTTACAAATTGTATAGTTAAAACATTACGCAAACTAAACTTATTATCTCGTGTCCCTGGCATAAATAAAGAGTTAGAGAAACTTATAATTTAAACAAATTCAAATGATGTAAACCATAACTGATATTAGGTGCGTAACGCACGTTCCTTTCACGATCCATAAATATCGGATCGGAAATAAACGAAACTGACATTCCGATTAGTTTTGTTTCATTTCCTAAAATGAGAAAATTATCACCACTAATGTTTTCATAATTCATTGACCACAAAATAGTATATTCCACCACTAGGACCAAAAGTGAAGCTTTTCGATACAAGCTCAAGTTTAACTTTGAGCGAGGAAAATGAGCAGGATCGAAAAGCTTCTTTTGGTCCAAGTGATGAACTATATTTTTCGTTAGACTGCAAACAATATTAAATACAATTTCAATAAAACTAAAATGTTATAACCTATTTACCATCAAATCGATGGTAACAGCTGTTTTATCGGTTATTTATAATCTAGAGTATCGGTTGTTTTTATAGATGCTTTAAAATCGTTAATTAATTCGTATAAATGAACACCTAATGACCTCTACCTCAGGTGATGTTTTTAGGTCCTAGGACTAAAAAGAACAACTTACCATCTCAATGCATGTATTGAAAAGAGATGTTTGTGAAGCAGAGTATGACGAACAAGTAATATTTAGTGTTTTTTTTTTACAGAAGAAGACTTCCCACATGTTTAGTAATTTTATATTAGATAGAAGTAATAATAAATTCAAAAACAAGTACAAAAAAAATTACAACGTGTATCAACACAAGACTAATACACAAAGGGAAATTATAAATTTTAAACTACGTTAAAAAGTTAAAAGAAGAAAATGTGTTATTGTTTAAAAAATTACAGAAAGACAAAATACAATTCACGCAAGTTTCAAAACAACACTTAAAATCAATAATAAAGGATAGATTAGTTGTTTAAGAAGTTATCAGATTATTCAAAACCTTCTTTAGGACATGAATATGTAAAGAAATGTAAAAGTACTGAATTGTATATAGCAAAATTATGTACTACATAAAAAACAAGAACATAAATCTTACTGATTTGTAACCTACTTAGGTACACTTTATGGTAAAATAACTACGATTAAAATATACTATAATAGTAAAACTAATGACAATTTATTTAATCAAGAAATAAGCTAAGAGATCCTATTTTATAGAAATTGTGGTGACTTTTTAAATGAGAAATTATTTTGATTCATACGACTCTTGATCTAAGTGACAGTTGATTCGGTTGGAACGAAGTTTATAAGACAATGCATATGTTTAATATTCAGGGAGGAGACACATACAGATGAATTGCTTCCGCTCATACACACACACTCTCTCTCTCTCTCTCTCTCTCTCTCTCTCTCTCTCTCTCTCTCTTTTCTCTCTCTTTTCTCTCTATCTCTCTCTCAGTCGATGACGCTACCAAAGCTTGGACGAATGATACACATTGTTCATTTACACCAAAGAAAATAATAACTCATGTTATGTAAGAGTAAAATATCTTACGTTCATTTACTAAATGTTCGGGTTCCAGAGCTATTATTTTTTTCTGAATTTAGGTTGTTTTTTTTCAACACACGAAAACACCGTTGGGGTTTATTGAATACAGACTGTAAAGTTCTACACATCAGCTATTGTGGAAACATTACGGGACCTTAAGGTAAAAACTATAATTTAAAAATCGGTCAACGAACTTGCCTAAAACAGAATTTATAGACATCAAATTTGTAAAAATGGTGGACTATTTAAAAATTCAAAGGCGGCCATTAACTACGCGAAGCGGCGTAGCTCAGTTAGCAGAGCGCGCTCTTATCTCGCCACAGTTCGAACAGTGAAAGGTTACGCAAGTTCGAGCCCTGTAGATGCCGTTGCGTTTTTCCGTTTGTTACCTACTCGCTAAACACGTCAAGAAAAACAAAAATTAATTAACTAATAAATCCAGGAGAGTTGTAATTTAAAGTTTTTCGTACTCCTGGGTTTGAGAGTAAACTGAATGTAACACTTATTCCCATCACCCTGTAGGCCTATATAAGCAGTGAGAATACAATAGCTAAAACGTTAAACATGGGTGCCACCATAAAACATGAATACTGCTCTAAATCTTTATAAAATTTGTATTCCCAACTATAGAAAGCATTACGTTGCACAAAAAGTACAGACAGATAGAATTCAGTTGAAACAAATAAAGAAGATGATTCAAGCTTGTAAGGATTAACCTTGACTTGCTATTATCATATTCACTCTCTCATTGAGGGGCACGCGATGCTACTAACCGTTCAAAATAACGTGACCTTCGTCTTTGGCAAATCTCTGCTATTAATGTTGTATGGTTTTTATACAGTAAGTATGGCAATGGAAGATAATTTGAACTCCATGTTTTGACCGATTATACGTCTTCATGGTCAAAGAAGGAACCCAAAAAGTGATGTCGCCTGGGGACTAAACATCTGGTAAACAACACTTTGTGTTCCCATACAGAGACGTATTGAAAGAAGGGGGGGGAGGAGACAATTTAATTATATCAAAATATAAATATTTTAATTCTACATGCAATGGTACCAACACTATACAACAAAAAAAACTTATTGTATCAATTGTAATTTTGAGCTTAAAAGAAAATTTGACAACACATTACAGTACAAGGCTGACCAAAAGCAGCGTTTCCAAAACTTTGCATGGGCGCGGCCCTCTTAGGTAGTAACATCAATCAATAAAACATCCCCTCTCTATTGCTAATGAGTCTTAAAGAAACTCAAATTATTTTAACACGATTATTGAACCATTAAACTTGCAGAATTTCAGGATTTTCAAAATGAGTTAGGCTGGTGTTATATTTTATGATGTTATCTTTTGAAAACTGATTTTTTTAAAAATATATTTTAAACCTCAAATTGGATTTAATAGTAAGTTTATTATGTGTATGAAAAGTAAAAACAGCCGAAAATGTAGTCTCAAAGGAAAGCCTTGGTAATAAGCAAAAAGTAAATTAAATTTATTTTAGAAATCACAGAACACCATAAATGTGATTGACATTGACATTGAAGGATATTTTTTAAGGGTTGATCTGACACCAACACTAAAATGGAACTTGTTTTACAGATTTATTATTACGTGAAACAAATTAGTAAACAGCTGTTTCTCGACATGGATTTCGTATGGTGAATCTTTATATAAATTCTTGTTGGCCTTTACAGAAAAAATTGGTCTAAGTTGATGAGGAAGAACACTCACTATCAAGACAGATAGTGATTCAATATCAGACAAAACTTTGTGAGTTGTAGAGCGAATACAGTCAGTCAAAAAAATATGGTCTAAGATGTCGGCGTTTCGCAATAACGATAATGTTTTTATATTGGACATTCGCTAAAAGGTTTATCTTGTTTGTATATTAAAGGGGAGGAAATCTAAATAACTTTTTATCACTTCTAATGCTATAAAGATGTTATTAGAATAAATATATGAGACGGTGTGTTTATTTTAAAAGTAAAAAATGTTTTTATAAAGGCGTAAAAACACAGCAACTTTCTCACACACTCGTCTACAAAACACAAAATAATAATATTCTAATTAGCCTACGTGGGAAAATAAAACTTAATTTTTTTAGGAGATAACTTAAATCTAATCAACTTTTTTTTTAATTGTATAAACAAAATATTTAAATAGAAATAGAATTTGCTTCGCTCCCGCCTAAAACTAGCCTGGGTGCAAATCGGGTGTAATCCTGGACTAAAATTTGATTAAAATAGAGTTTTAAATTACGGTATTTTTCTATTTCTTACGATTTTATTCACTAATTTGAACAAACTTAAATTTCACAAGAAAAGAAAGGATGGAAAGAATTGTTTTACAACAGATCAATGGTGAGTGTTTGTTTTTTATTGAAAATTCCCCAATCGACATTTTGGGGAGATGTTGATCAGAACGTTCTGAGTCCTAAGAAAAACAGCATTCTGAACTTCGTCTACCTTCAAATTTTGAGTCTTATATACATGAAAAGTCTTCGGAAAAGTGCCCTACACGTCCACATAAAATTTGACCAATTTACGACATCAACAGACGACATACAGCCACTTTTTTTGGTCCAGGGGATATCAAGGAAAACTCCACTTAACTTGTTCATAATATTTCTTACACAATTCTTTCTTACACAAAGCCCTCAGCGTGATTGACAATTTAAAACCGTTCGTTTCTCAACAAAATCAAGTAGCAAATCTGCTGGTCAAGTAGTCAACAAAGAAAGCAAAGGGTCGTTATCTCTGATGAAGGATAAGGGCAGCAGCCCAATGGAAACTTTATAAACTAAGACAAGTGATAATGGCCTCAATGACAATGAGCATTTCCGCTCTTCAACTACTATTAACGACCTTATAATCTCGAAACACTGAATTAAAGGCTTAGTACAAGCCACGCGTTGTCTCAATGATTGCACAAGCACAGATTGTTTAGACAAGTTAAACTTTTCCCTGTAAATTTTAGTAACAAAAATAAACTTTCCAGGTTTGAAATTACGTCGAGCCTCGCTAAATAGAAATTATTAAAGTTAACGAAACTTTTATCTTGGAAAGATTTCCGAGTTTTAGAGATTCGATTGTATGAAATAATTCAACTTATAAACACTTCCTTATATGTAACATTATTGATAGTTTTCAAGTTTTAGAGACTCAATGAAATAAACAATCACGTTACAGTACTGTATAATAATAATAAATACATTGCGAATATCGATTTATCTATAGGCCTACTAATAAATAAAGTATAATATGTTTATCCTCTAGGCTTTTAAAAATTATTAAACCGATTTTAAAGAAGTAGATAACAATAGTTTCCGATAGAATAAAACTCGAACACAAGATCTTACAAAAATGACGTTTACTTATCAAACGCGTTTCAAAGACAAAGTCGTCATCCTCAGTGAGTTATAGTTTAGTTATTGTAGCTCGTGTATCACTGAGGATAACGACGTTGTTGTTGAAACGCGTTTAATAAGTAAACGTAATCTTTGTGAGATCTTGTGTTCGAGTTTTATTCTATCTAATATTATCTCACAAGTCAGGCTCAATATTTATTTATCGTAGTTTCCACTCAGAAGAAGGTTTTAACGTTGAGTTTTTTCGATATCTCAACTAGAAGTTAAATTACGACAGTAAAAAGGTAAAGTAAAGGTTCGCTGTAATCACAACATCTACTGGACCGATCTCGATGAAATTTTGTAAGCTTATAGTAGTATTTTTGAAGAACATTTCAAACTTTGTTTCATATTGGTATCTTGAAAATAAACTCAGTTATTAAAAATATATAAAAATCTGTAGCATTCAACGTTCACTCATGCGCAGTAAATAAATCATGAATCGGTCGGCAACCATTGTGATTCTGCATTTGAACAAGCCTAATAGTGGCAAAGAAACATTTTATAATCTCGATAATAATGCGAGAGATTATAGAGTTCTAAACTTCTTCACTATTTCGGACGGATCAGTTTTTTTAATTCTATACGAATAAATCTGTTGACCTGTTTATGTTGGTATTACTCACTTCTTATAACAGCTGATCAGGTCCATCACCTCTAATAACAGAAAGATATGTTAGGCCTAGCCTAGACCAATGTGAAACATTTGACTTGTAAAGCTGATTAGGCCAATCAGGTATAACACAAAGATAAGTTAGACTTAGAATAGACAATAGTTATTAAAGTGTTTCAAACTTAATTTTAGTTTTACATACAAATTTAGTTACCATAGGAATCAATATAAATATTAAATACACCTAAAACAGCTGATTACATCCATACGCTTTTAATAATTCAACACGAACCTCGGTTTGTCCTACCCAATACCAATGTGTAACATTTTTTGAAAAGTGTTATTAACTTAATTTTGGTCAAAGTGTTATTTTCATATAAATGCGTATAAAACTTACATTAAAAAAAATTTAACTATAATTTTCTTGAGATAATTTCGATTTCTATAATATATTTATGTAGTTAATTTAACAATCAATATTGAATCTGCAATATTCGCATGCGAAGCATAGTTATATGTTAAATTTATAAATTTCTGTCCGTACTGAATTTTATTATTTAAGAATAAAACTATTATTTTTCTTTGTTTTAACTGATTAAATACATTTAAAATGTCCTGCATCCATACATATATAACCAAACTCTAATAAAAACACGATATTTGTACCCATCTAAAAAAGATTATAATTGTAAATGTTGTCTGTCAAAAAGTGTAAATTTAACCATAGATGTCTTAGAAAAGTGAATATTTAAACACCAAAATAGACATAATTTTGATGAAATGTTTAGATTTTTTTTTTTTTTTTACATAAAGACATCAGACAACATTTGAAAACAAAAGTTCAGTTAGCAAGTAATTTTAGAAAGTACACCAATGAACCTATTTAACTTATTTAAATTCTTATTTTTAACAGATTACTAGTCAAAAATTTCATTTAAGTACACTTTTAGCATGGGGTTTGAGTTACATTTCAAGAAATTTAATCAAATAGGACCAATTTTGAGATATTCGACCTACTAAAACGGCTAACCGGCAACTGGAGAGCAATAAAATTTGTTGAAATCCTTTGCAACAGCAACAACATAGTTCCAAATGATTTTAAAAATTTCGAAATTTTGCGCTATAGCGCACTGTATGAACAACAGGCAGATATCGTTCGAAAACCCACTTTTTGAACTCAAGGATCCCATTACAAAACTATTTTTATACCACACATAACTGAGAAAATAGGATAATTATTTCCTAAGCCGTATTATCTTCATATACTAAGCTGTGATGGAAACAGAGGCGTTCAGACTAACAAAAGTCTATTTATTGAATACATCCTTAATTTATACAATTGTCTCATTAGACGCCATGAAGGGAAGAGGAGGTGGGATACCCAAACATCAGTAGAATATCAGTACAAGAAAACGATCAAATAACAGACCTCTGCATCAGGAGGGATAGGTGTAGTATACAACATTCATACCTTATATTTATTTAAATTAAAACTGTATTCATTTATAAAACAATATTACGAATGTTAAAACACAAGTAATTTTGTACAGTAAGTAAAACTAAATATTAAATTTATTAAAAATTTTAATTAATTCGAGGCTGGCTGCATTAACAAACTTATTGGGGATCATAATTCTGGAAAGTTGTGTAGTTATAAAAACGCGACACTATAATTACATTTTTACTTTCATACCATATATAAAGAGTGCCATAAAAAGATGTCCTGACTATAGATAATCGGATTCTATTCAACATTTGAAATATTTTAAATGCCTTGTACCAAACATTTCGAATTCTGTTTCGTTCGTATGTACGAGTTTTTTCTTTAAAATACATTTCTACGCTATCGATTCAAAATTTTGTTTACAATGACAGAGATTAAAATGTTCATAAAAAATTATAATTTTCCAGAAATCCGTTTCAAAATCCATTAAACAATTTTGGTAACAATTATCTAGCGTTAATTATACAAAAACATTAAAAGATCCACAATTTGTAACCATTTTAACGTTATAAATAAATATTGAGCTTAACTTGTGAGATAATATTAGATAGAATAAAACTCTAAACACAAGTTCTCACAATAATTACGTTAACTTAATCAAACGCGTTTCAACGACAAAGTCGCCATCCTCAGTGATACATGAGCTACAATAACTAAACTATAACTGTTACTATAATAATATAACTGTAACCAGTTATTATATTTAGTGTATAACACACTAAATAGGTAAACATTAGCAGGTTTAAATTTTACAAGTAATATCAATGAACCCCACATATCTACCACAACAAATAGAGGGTTAGTATCAAAGATGTAACCTCCTAAAAGTTTAGATATTAGTATAGTTATGAGTTGCAGCAGGACCGCGTCACAAGACGAGCGTAGCGAGTAGAGGCTCCTTTACATATATACAACTTCGAGGACACCATGGGCCGAGATACAGACACAACCGATGTTAATATATGAACATTTAGGAGGCCTATTAGGCCATAGCTAACGTCAAGAAAATAGTGATATACATAATTAGGTAATTCAGAAAACCAGCATCACAACGGTTTCAATCGAACTTGCCCTACTGGATAATACCCCCTTGATCTACCAATACAATTTAACATATCCTACAAGTTCCAAGAAACCAACTTTCGGGCATTACGTAACTAAAAAACTTTCAATACTTTCGCACGCACACAATTCAAAGGATTCCCATAGAAGTTAGTCTGGAGTTAGTTTGATCCTTTATTTAGATAACTAAAATTATGTGACCACTAATCACACTGAGAATCAGCTTTCAATTTAAATTTCAGCTTTAAATTATAACAACTGAAAATGAAATAAAACTGTTTGGAAGATCGGTAATAAAACACCACTAAATTGTACCCAAATATTGTTCTCGTTTGTCAAGGATTCGTGTATTTCTAGTCATGTTTTGCAAGAATAATCAAATCTGCGCTAAATAAACGTTTATTTCTGGACTTGTTCGACAAAATCTGACAACTGATGCGGACACCATGCAAAGCGATAGTGTTTTATCTTATCAATGGTACACTAATTGGAGACGACCCTTCGTTTCCTAGAAGCCGCTATCCTAGTCCCACACCCAGATAAACAATCACTCCTTTCAGATAACAATCCTTCCTAAACAATGTTTAACTTTGACTCACAATACAAACACATTATAATGGTCAAAACTTTGCTTTATATAGAAGGCGGAGAAAATCAGGTCATCACTTAGAATATGAAACTGTCAGAGGGTAAGACGGCCTTGTTAGATTTGTTTTTTAGGAACGGGGTAATTTTCGCTCATTTTACCAACCAGTTGGTATGTGAAATACCAATATAATATATAGAGTGTTAGAAAAGTATGAGTCTTCAGGAGTTGACTTACACCCTCCTGTGGAGAGTTCTGGACTGTATGGGGTTGCGCTAATACTCATCTGTGAAGTTAACATTGTACGTATGTTAGATTTGTGGAGTTTTGGGGTTTAGGCGCTAATTTTATAACAACCATGATGATTTTTGCTTGTCAAAGAATTAAAAAATACGTAAACAGTTTTATAACTTTTGAACGCATAAGGGCAGAAATCCTGGAATTTGACTTCACTGAAACTGAACTACTGTTTTGTGCACAGCCCAAATTCTTAACGCTAAAATGGAGTCCAGAGAGATTAAATCAAAATTTTCTTAGGTATAAAACTATTTTTTTTCAATTGCAAGATTTCATATCTTTGTACTTTATTTACAATATTCTAGAGGAGCAGCGTGGATCAGTTATCACAGCGCGCTCTTATCTTAACCTATTTTCGAAATATTAAACCGTTAAAGTTTTGTGTTAATTAGTAAAACAAGCATAAATAAATAAAATTTAGAAAGAAAAAAGCAACACCCAATTGTTGAGAAAGGTGATTCTCAAATGTTTTAAAAATAATTATAGTATTTCAGCGCTAATACTTTAGAACTATCATATAATTTCTGCAGTATAACAAACACACAGAACACAATTCTCATAAAAAAATACGCCTAAGTATCAGACGCGTTTCAACGACAAGATCGTCCTCTTCAGTGATACACCAGCTACACCAACCAAACCACAACCCCAGTTGAGTTATGGTTTGGTTGGTGTAGCTGGTGTATCACTGAAGAGGACGACCTTGTCGTTGAAACGCGTCTGATACTTAGGCGTATTTTTTTATGAGAATTGTGTTCTGTGTGTTTGTTATACTGTATAGTTTTTCTCATAAGTCAAGCTCAACATTTAATATAATTTTTGGTATTTTTTTTTAATAAAAATGAAAATCGCCATAAACTAATTTTGTATGAAATTAATCATTGAATTTAAAAATGTATTTAACCACCTGGAAGATGTTAAAAACAAACAACGTAGATTTTTAAGTAAATTCCTATGATTTTATGTTAAAAAAATAAGTTGTTTTTTTTCTAATTATTAAAATTTTAATTTTTCTATTAACATTGTATATTTAGATTGTTACATACAATTTCAAAACAGTACGAATAAACTGACATCTTCTCAGAGGAAAATGGAAAATATTTTAAAATACGAAGAAAATCAAATGATTTAACATCCAAATGAGATCTGTAATCATGTGAAAAGAAATTAAGACACCGCAGGACAACAGCAAGTGTTTAGTATCAACCCCGAGCAGACCGGAAGTGTCGTCAACTGTGGGAACCTCACCGGAAATTCTTTCACGGCTCTAAAATTGTATTAACTAATATAACATTATGTAAGTTTTATCTAATAGGTACAAAACATTGTTTATAAAGTCAAATACCTTTCCCCTAGTTTTGTTAGTAAATTTATGAGTTTCATATTAGCCTCCATATTTTTATGAATCTCAGGTACCAAGAAAAAACAGACCTATTATTTTATTTACAATCTTCCCTACAATGAACTTAAATATGATAACAAAAAACTTGTTAATCTTGAACCTTAATTTCTAAAACCAAATGCGTATATTTGAGAGAAAGTTTCTCTACCAATCTAAAGAAATATTGTGTTTTTTACTTTTGTGGGATATTATTGTAGAATATTCATCCAACTAGGCTTTAAAAACAAGTAAACAAACAAAAAATCTCCAATCATCATAATGATAAACATTGAAATAAATTCATGTTATATATTTTCCTAAAAATATAACATTGCCCAAATGGAATTAATGCAGAGACCACTACTAAAAGTTTACCTTCGTCGGAGAAAAAAAAACACACTTTTAAATAATTTGACAAAATACTGAAGCAGTAAAATTTATTGGTTTATATTAAATATAGCGTACAAAAATATTATTTAAAAACATTTGAAACGAAATAATAAGTACATTAGTAAAAAACTATTTATTATTTATTAGTATAAAGCATCTTTTTTAATATATAAACAGAACTATTTCAGTCAGTATAGGCCTAATGTATCGATATTATCAAACAAACTTTGTTATAAACAGAAATCAAGAACAAAATATTAATTTAGTTTTAGTGAGACGTTCCTACAATACCACCGTTAAAGTCTCCGCGTCATCGATTTTTACAGTCTATCTCATGTGGTGTAAAAGAATAGAAATTATATTGTGATACAATTTCATGATGATTATCTTTCAATTTGCCTAAAAAAAATTAAGAATGACGGTTTGTGCATATATGTACTCTTCTGTGGCCATGAAAATAAGCTACAAAACTTGTTTGACCATTTTTCCTGTAATTTAAGTACAGTAGTATTTTTTTATCGGTTTTTTCACACCCGGTTCATAAGACTATTATGCTAATTTTTGTTACTGCTTTCCTCCCTTAAATAATACATAAAAATAGTATTATTGTGTATAACCACTGGGAAATTGGTGTTTGTATGTGTGCATAAATACACCTACTAGTTGATATGGTTAGCCTCTATCTCATACATTATTTATACTTTAAGTAATTAGCATTGGAAAGAGGATTTTTGTTTTAATAGCGAAGGAGACAAGGCAGCTGACAGGTGGCTGGGAAATTACGTGGCCTTGAACTTTCTACTGCCATTGTTTTAAAACTATATTCATTACAGAGATAACATTAAACAAATGTAAGGTTGATAACGATGCAATGACTCATTCCCCCTTCCTTATAATAGACGTAGACCAATCAAATACTTGTATTTATAAGGTAAACTCCTTTAAACATAAGCCTTTGTGTTAAGTTGGCCCGCCATATTCCCACATATATCTCAAGAAGTACACTTGGACAATGCTTGGATAATATCGTTATGTGCCAATCGTGGAGTTGTGTTTTGGTTTAATGGTTGTTTAACAAAAGTTTCTTTAACTGCTGGGTTTAAACATTCACGAAATAAAAGAAAATAGAAGCAACAGTCACTCAAAACATAGTGATATCCACTGTATACAAGTTTATTTAAGGATAAAATAATAAAATATTATGATGTAGGAACAGATAATTTAATTATGTGTGAAGTATTTTGTGTAATAACCGTTGCAAAAAATAGGTAACCAAATAAATAAATCTGGGTTCATCGTCTGTACAACCCAAATGGCTGGAATGTTACGTAGGTACTGTTTTTAACAAACTCCTACTTGGATGGTCTATTTGTCCACTACGAAATCTGATTTAAAAATTTTTGTTTTAAAAATCGTAAAAATAAAGGTATAGAAGAGTCCAAAATATATGGGGAAAAAATAAAGAAATTAAAAGAAAATTATAAATATTTGTTTCTTTTTCTTTTAAAGTTTACTGAAACAAATCAAGGTTGTAACATAATGTCTAGTGTCCACTTTTGTCGTGAGGTCATCTTATAATTCTTATTTCTAAACAAAATCTTACTTTTTATGTCATTGTTTATAGTTATATCCAAGAAATAAATAGACAACAACTAAATTAATGGATTTTCCTCTAGGATTAAAGACACCGAAAGCCTAAATTCCTCAAGATAACATCAATTCATTAATATTAATCAATTCATCCTACACAAAAGACACTTATCTGTTATGATGAAGTTATTTTAAACAATACGGAGATATGCACACAATTTCTCACGTTTTATTAAAATATATCAAAAAGTGCGGCGCGAAGACAAAACTTATTGCATGTGCAAAATGCATGAAGACAAAGGAGCAAATAAAACCTTCTTGTGTCCAAGAAATGATAAGTGGACTTTTAAAATAAATATGTATGTCAGTCGAGTGTAATTATCCAGTGTTCGTTGGAGCGAACTTCCTGGAGGGCGGAGGCCCACTCGCCTTGCAGGGCTTCGTCTAAAGATACCGAGAGAGTTCTTCTTCTACATTAATGTCATTTTGTTGTAAAGTTTCAACGGTAATGACCTTGATATCTACATGTACCTGATGATATCACTGTACAGTTAGATGATACTGTAATGCGTTAGGAACAAAGCTCCAATTAACAACCGCCTCGATGTCACGGATCAACAAAGTAAAAAGTTGACGCATCTGGATTTACATTTTATAGTTTGGTGAAATGTACACCAGATTTAATTTGCTTGGATAAAAATTGTACTTCCTAGGCCGCCTTCTCTTTTTGTTAATAATTGGAAATAAAAAGCCAGAATTTGGGAATCTTAGTTGGGTCATAGACTATAATATTTAGCGTAATACAGTTCAGGAGGGGGTAAAATATGTTAGAAAATAAGGTGAGTGAAGTAGATAAAAATGATAATAATAAAACTAATAAGCTACTGTGGAGACAATCTAAAACGGCGGTCAGTCAAATTTTAAACGGAGCTGTGTAAAAATCATTTTCTTTTGTAATACGCAAAGCAGTTAATCAATTACTGTCATTTAATATTCCGTTTGGAATATTTTACGATATACTGTTCAAAGCTTATTTGAAGTTCAACCACAGACGGTCTCAGGATTGGTGAAGAATGCGTGGACTTCACATAATATCATGTCAAAGATAAGGTTGTAGATAAATCATTGAAGGGTCTTAGATAATACTTACTAGTTATTTAATGAAATAAAATTCCAGTTTTCTTAAGTACTAGATTCTTATGAACAGAATTCAAAAAAACTATCCATTTTCACCACACTCGGAAGGCCTATTTTTTGTTAAAATTAAAATATGTACAGTCAACCACTAAAAAAAAAAAAAAAAAAGCTTTTCAATTCCGTTTTATGAAAAATTCATTTGTAAAGATTTGTTTTAAAATTTAATCATTGACATCCATTTTGGATTGCCTTAACGAAATTACGTTTTCCTTACTTTACTCATTGTGACAGACCCCATTTTTAAATATTACAGAACATCTGCGCAGGCAATTTTTATTTAGAACCTAAAGAAAACAGTGTTCCAGCGTTGAAAACTTTTGTTTTTAACTTTGAAGTAATTGTAATAAAACTGACAACACCAAACAATTTGCAATGGTTAATAAAACACAAATTGTTTTTATATGTTTTTTTTATAAAATATTTATAAAAGTAGTCAACGAAGAGAAAAACCTCTCGACTTTCAAACGACAGGGATGTCTTTCTGTGTCAAATTAAAAATTCGCAACAAATTAATCGATAGTGGTGGCGACCATTGTGTCGCAGTATACAAGTCCCACAATAAACCATAAAGACAATGCTTGCAGGTGTCCCACATACAAACATCATAGAGCAAGTTGAGTTGATGTGGATCAAACATTGCGATAAACTTTGTGTCAGGTGTAACGGAAGTCCCACGTGGTTAGGTCTCACATCTCCAATCAACCGCCATTTCCTTCCACCCCCCTCTCCTGACATCACACTCACTAATTCATTTTGCTATTGTTCATTATAACTAATCGAACAGGGTTTCCCAACACTTTGGGTAACCGGTCACGGCCTCACGGGCGCCGGACTACTCAAAGAAAGTAATATATTAGCAATGCAACGTTGATTTCTTTAAAGTAATCGTTTTCCGTACTAGTGTATTAGACTCTGGATCTATTTAGTTTTCAACAGGTTAAATCAAAGAATGTACCGGATGTCCCGAGACTTCTTAATGACAACATTTTATAGACACAAAAAAATAATTTGTACATTAGGGTTAGATATTCATTAAATATTAAATTAGAAATAAAAACTTTTCCCTCTACAGCTCTTATAATTTGTTTTCAAAGTTAAAATTTGTAGTTACTTTTATTGGCTTAGATAGGGGAATATTTCAAATTCAAATTTTGGTTTCTTCATTTAAATAATATTTAAAAAGGTTTAAACCCAATGTTAATATTAAATTTTTGACCCAAATCTAAATAAAATGGTGACAATAACGTAACTAATAACACAGTTTTCCGGATAAACTTGGAACAAAAGTTTCTTTAACTTTTTTTTTTACTAAAAAAGACTTTTTTTAATGAGATGTCACTCGATAGATGTTCCTACTTGAAAATTGTGAATTACACTTCATGGTTCAAACCTAAAAATGGGGGGGGGGATTAACAAAATGTAGTTTAGACAACTCTCTCCAAATTTAAGTTTTAAGTATTAAATACTAATAGTTAAAAACTCGTTAAGATCTCCCAGGACATTCCTGACAGCCTGTAGATAATGGAACGAGAATAGTTATTTGTGCAACTAGTGAGCAAAGTGACACTTTTTTAAACGAGAGAAAAATGTTGACGCATGAGGCTTGCCGAGTGCGTCAATTTTATCGAGTTTAAAAAAGACACTTTGCTCACGAATTGCACATTATACTTTGTCTACAATTGTTATTTTGTGTTATTTTGTTTTTTTACAAATAAAAAAACATACTTCAGCAGTAACAAAATTTAATAAAACATTAATTTAATACAATAGTGTTCAACCTCACGTCAAAACTGAGGTTATTTATGAATATTACAAATAACTTAGGTGTATTGTTGAGGAAACGGGATTGCCAACTTCAAAACTCGGCAAACAAAAATACTCTACGTGTACATCACTGTCAATCATCTTTATGAATAATTACTTCCTTTTTCAACTTTAAAACGTTGTTTTGTTGTTTATTTATGTTATTTTACATGTAAGAATTAATATAACATACATACGGGACATATCCTGTATATTATAAATCAATTCAAATAAACTTAACCTAAATTTCGTTTTGTTCGGTTGCCATTCGGAGTGAGCGAAGTAGTGGGCAAAGTGAAACTGTTGAGAAATCAGCTGTTTTGCAAACTAATTTAAATGAACAAAATGCCACTTTGTCAACAACTGTAGACAAAAACATTTTCATTGATTTTGAAAATATCTAAATTATTTTGTTTTATCCTATAAAAAACAAATTTTCTCATATAATTCAGTTAAAAACTGTACAAACAATTGAATAATGCACTTTAAACCAAAAAATGTTAATTTAAAAATTCTGACCGCCTTTTTTAGGATGAATTACTGTCAATCAATTTTAGTAGTATACAAACTTTTTCAACGATATAGGTAAGATAATTGTCCAACTGGATATGGTTAAGAGCGAATTATGTCATAAACAAAACAATAACTTTAGTCTGATAGTTTGACTAACGTACTAATATAAGCAGTTAGATTTTGTTGCAGCTTGTGCACATTTTATTTGTTCTCAATAAATCGTTAAATCTCAATAACTGAAATTCACGTCACCTGCGTCCGTGTAGTTTCAGATGTAAAACAACAAAGTTTTAACAGAGATTGGTCCTTCGTGCACTGTTACAAATATAGTATTAGCTGTTGTTGAGTGTTCAGCAAGGACACTGCCAAATATTCGTCTCACGTCTTTGTCGACTAGCAAGGATATTTTCGTTTCCGCGTATGTTTATCCTTGGTAAACCAGACAATGACTCCCATCCTTAACTTGATGCTACACTAATTAATTGCGTGTTCCGTTGTTATGTCTGATTAACTATTTTTGATACAACTGCCAACTGACACCTACGATTCTATAATATTTATAATAATACAAAAGCAAAAAACATACACGTTTCTTAATTAATATGGACGAGATAATGAATGTTCCAATTTAAATATAAATAATACAGTATAGATTTAACTTCAAAATATCCTTAGAACAAAAATCCTTAGATGGGAATAATTCTTTAATTTTCACAATTTAAGATTACGTACTAATTTCATTATAAGAAAACGATTTTATATTGTTTTAGTTTTTATCAATTTCGCTTTAAAAAAAATCGTTAAAAATAAAATGTTTAAAACATTATAAATAAACTATATTTGTAGATACTAAATCTTCGTGGTTTGTACTTTAACTTTAAAGAAATGTATTTTCTATGTAGGTATGTATTATATAGAATTTTATTAACGAAAAGTAAATAAATATATTTTAATATTTTACGAATATAAAAATTATTTACTTATGAATTTGGGTACTTATACAACGTTTTAAGTTTACACTTCCAGAGAAAATCTGACAGTATTGTCTGTCCCCTTACAGCCCAAGGACAGATTTTTATACACCTATATTTTTTGTTCTATGTTTAAAAGTACAATAGGAACCCCGATTTTTTAAATAATTTATTTCCAAATAAAGAAAAAAACCTTACAAAATATAGCAAATAATTGATTAGGATGTGGTTTTTCAAACCTACTTTACTCCAATCAAAAATTTGTGCAAAATTTTGTAACTTTCTTGTTAAAAAAACTTTCAAAAATAACTTAATTACCCTTATGTTTGTTTGAATATAAATTCAGATATTCCTGCCTTTGAACTCTTAGAATGAGCAATCCCATCTAATTACATTCTCTCACTTTAAAACAGATTTTTCTGTCATCAAATATTCAATGTTATTTAAACTAATTAAATTGTGAATATAGTCATTATATTACATTATTTTATATATTCATATATTCACTATTTAAAAGAAATGACAATTATTAACTTAGCTTATTAGACACCTAAAACTCGCGTTATATATAATCATTAAAACTAACGCCATCGTCTTAATATACGCTGTGAAACTACAAAGAATACACATTATTTTAGGGGAAGCAGAGGAAAATTTTCAGAAACAGACATCGGTTAAAATAGCAATACATTCATTCCGTGTGTAATTAATTACTGTTACAAATAATGTTTTATGGATTTCAAATCGCTACCTTGGATGAATTCTTTCGTGTTGGAACTATAATGCTATTCTGACAATAACTAAGGAGCTGGAACTACACCTCTTTTCACGTAGTCTTGGGTTAGATCCCTCTCTTTCACCTTTCCTGTCTCGTCCATCTTGACTAACTCCTGTTATCTTCCGATCCTGGCGTTATTTACATTAGGCCTATTCGAAAGCTAAGAGTCTTTACTTTATGTTCTTTTCTATTTTGTTTTATATAGACAATGACCGAGAGGTTTTACGTCACTAAACAACAAGGAAATAATTCTAGATGACTTAAATACAAATTATGCAAAATAGTGTTATGCATCTGCAGCATAGAGGAGCGACAAGGACCTTATTGTTCGTCTTTCCGGTGAAACCAGAGCTGGGTTTATGACACGTGCACCCCCCCCCCCCTCTTCACAGGGGTACCCAACATGGGGTAGTCACGTAGGTTACAATCATAGAATAGTGCTTCATATCTTTAAATCTCTATTTTCAAAACCAAATTAATAATATAACCCATACACTTACTTATTAATAACGCTAGAATGAATTCATTCATTTTATTTACTGACGTTTCCCAAAAAATTTTTAGAAACTTACTATTTATTATAACTTACAATATATTCAAAAATTTAAAAAATTTGGAAATTTCAACCCTAGAGCTGTTGACTTTTTAGCTGTTGACCTTTGAGCTGTTAGGTGGAAACCTCTTTCGGAACTACCATATAAAACGAAGAAGTCCAATATATCTTTGTTCGATAAGTTACTATTAGCAAATTTTTCCTAATTTTTAACACCTAAATAATCAAGCTTTGACATAATATTAACCATGCCAGATATGGTTTTTATATTGGTATACGTATATACAAACAATAATTGTTTTTGTGTTTACACTTGTGAGTGAACGTCCTTTTTATGAATTATTTCTTTGCGTTTTAGTGTATTAATACGTGTAATTGTAAATGGAGTAGGCCTATAACATGGCAAACCATGGTTCAAATCAAATACTCTCACTCTGTAATAATAAATAATATTACAAACACCAAAAATGGTCTGGCAGTACTAGATAATTTTCTCCTGGTTATAACTTTTACGTAATAATGAATATAATGAAAAATAATTTAGAAACATTATATAATTTCTTATTCAATATAAAATTGTGGACATTTAATATATAACGGAAATGAATTTGGTTAATATCAGAGGATATTTTTTTTTCGTTCGTGGTATTTACATTATACTGTGTAAAACTATAAAAATAGTTCATGTTATTCTTTTATATTGATTTATGACAAATTTATGAAAATATGCTTACAAAACGGTTTGCCAGTTCGGAATATTTAACTAGCAGTCTAGGGTTAATGAAAATTGAATCTGTTAACAGACACAAACAACTAGTAATTTTAACGCAATTATTATATAAGATTATAATTGTTTAAAAAAATGAATAGGTTAAATAAACCATTACCATTTCGAGGGCAACAAATGGTTTATAATTTGTCTTGCCTCAGCAGGTTTGTACAAATTTAGGGTTTTGATATATTAAGAACAATAATAACGAAATAAAAAGATAAATAAACAACGAAAAGTTTTAACTTTTTAACGCTATCACTTTTGACGTCCTTATTCAGTAAAAAAACTTTTCTGGGATCAATTTAATATTCAGTCTATAGTTTGTCGTATGCTCTTAGTACAGTAATTTTCAAGGATATATAAGCCAGAAATCAAGTAAAAGTAATTAAAAATAAAACACTTCTTTTACTTTCGTCCCTTAAAATCATGACGCACTGGCAACAATCAAATAGTTAAAAGGGTTGTGTTTAATTGGTAGGGTTAGAGTGCGTGGTGCGGGGCGCGTGCGGCTAGGCAATATTGGCTCCCCGGTGTGAGGCTTTGAGTAGGCATCCACGGCGCTAATCTTTTGTTACCTCAATGCTTCCAATAATTCGTAACATACTAATCTGCAACCCTTAATCTCCCTCTAGGTTTTTATATTCTTATTTGCAAAGTGAAATAGTGATCTTTCTTTACCACAAGGCATAAACTAAATTAAATGTGTAGTTTCTTGTTTCAGAGAATCACGTATTAGGCCTATATATTATTTTGATTTTTCAACACGCGAAAAATATCAGACTGTAATAATGATGATATTTAGTTCTAAACTGTAAATACTATTTAAAAAGAAGTGAGTGATATGTTACCAAAGTTATGCTAAAAAAATATGTTGTAAACTATATTAAATTAATATTAAAATATATTTCGTTATTATAGGAACTACGAAAATTATTTCTAGTTTAAACTATCTAATTATACACGTTATTTCAGTACGATTTAAACAACAAACTTTAGTTAAATAAAATAATATAATAAAACTAAAATGAAAACAAGTTACATACAACATTATATAAACAATAATTACATAAATCTTATATAGTTTAATAACTTAATTTTTTAACAAATTACAGTAGAAAAACAAAATTGGACTACACTCAATTAGTTAAAAAATTCCCTATTATATACGGCTCAATTTCGAAAGCTCATAAAAGAGCCCTCTTCATAAGTTATATTTTCAGCCTTAGAATCAAAATTAAGTTTCTAATCGACGAATTTAAAAGAATAAAATAATCCAGAGAATCTGGTTTAGAAATTTGTATTATATAAGAAGGAGCATTTCATAGAAATTGAAAAAATACTTTTTACTACAAAATCACTGATAAAAATATTATCATTCAATGAAATATTTTACAAAATTTTGGATTTCTACGCAAACGTAAACTATACGTTATATAACATACTACATATATATTACTTAGATGTGTTATTAAATAACTAATACATTAGGTTTGAGTCTTCAACAATTTTTAAAACATTGATTTTTCTTAAACTCGATAGTTTTTAATTTCACACATGTAAAAAAATTTTTTTTAAGTCGGAATGGCTTCAGCAGCTCAAACGGCTGAACTAAATTTCTTCCTTTGGACAATTTTACTTGTGTTGTCTAGTTTTGCACTAAGAGTTCGAATGAAATTTTAAACCCACAAAAATTCAAATACAATTTTCCAAAAATAATCAACATAACAAATACCGTATATATTTTAAAGGGACAGAACTAAGAAATAAAAAAACAATTGTTTGTTGGCCTATTTTGACTGTAAACAATTATTTTTCATCTAACTTTCTAGTTTTTTCGTTTGTTAAAGATAATAATTAGTTTTAAAAAAGGGGGTTTAAAAAATAATAATTGGTTTTTAGTAAAGAAAAAAAAAGAAGAATTTTCTACACACACCTTGTTTTCTAATACAGTATTGCAATTCCCATTATTTACTCTGTACTATTTAGAAAGGCAATATCGTAAACATAGGTAAATATTAGCAGTAAGGAAAGGAAAGGCCCTACCATAGATAACAATATGCTTAGGCCTACAATGATACTGTGGTAACTTTAATAATTTTTAATGATAATACCAATAGGGAAATTTTGTAAAAGAAACGTTTTTAACCACAATAGTCATTTTTATTTCTTTACTAGAGAAACACCCCTCCGATTAAATTTTTTTTTATTACCAAAAAATTGTTTTATGTCCTTTCATTTAATGTGTAACAAGTAGTATGTTCCCATTTAAGATTTTAAGGGTGGAATGCTGGAGGAGGGAGAACGTTTTCGCCCATCACCAATAGGATAGAAATACTTCCCCTACACTGCTACTTTTGGTTCAACGTTCATCTTTCGCTCTCCCCAGTGCATGTCCGTGGGGGAGAGGGGAAGTAATTTTAGTGGGTATGCCCTTCAGGGAGAGTCCCACAGTATCTCTCAGAAGAGAGATCTGTATAAGTATGCATTTTTTTCCTCTCTAAAAAAAAAAAAAAATTCAACATGAGTTATACTGGAGATACCCAAATTATTACTAAACCTTTAAACGTTACAGTGTCAAGCGGTTGTTTCACAGATTCAATGAAGACGCCACTTAAGCCAGTAACGTAGTGGTGATATTTTCATTATGGCTAGTAGCGCTGAAACTCCCATTTCATTTGTATTGCTTATGGACTTCCCTTACTGAAAGGTCAACGTGGAACCGAGAAGTATCTGAATATTCATATCGTTTGTGGTTTAGCAATACAGTAATAAATTCGTGGAACTAGCTACTTTAAAAAACAAAAACAAGATATTACAAAAGTTGATTAACCTACCACAAAAATATTTTTAAATTATAAGAATTGTTAAAACCCTATTTCCAATTCTTTCATTTACAATTGTCCATAATTTATTTTAAGAGGCCATATCATTATTGTTTTTCCTTCAATTTACATTAAAAAAATATAATGAATTGAAATTAAATTGGAGGAGAGGGATAAAGACAAAAGAGGTCGTTCTCATTTTATTAGATTAATGAATATCTTTAATATCTTGTTATTATGAAGGTGAAAAATAAATATTCACTAGTTTTAAGATGACTTAAATGAAAATTTCAAAATGGCCGCACATGTAAACCTTATCTCTATAGACATGCTAAAATGAAGAAAAAACAGTATATCATCAACTATCGGAATGTTAGAACAATTAATTTTAAAGTAACAGCGATGATAAAATTTACATTTCTTTGAATTTTTAACATTATCTTCTTAAACCCTTAGAGGGTTTCATCCCCTTTGACAAGTATAAAACACAGTAAACCTCATTATTACTTGCAAAGAAACTGTAATTGATTTCATGAAGAGATTAGTAGCAAAGAGATTGTGTCTTGAGATTTAATTGTTGCGGGCAAAGTTCAATTAGTAGAATAGCTAGGGGTCGTAATGAGACAGCGACAGACTTGTGTTTGATCTTTGACTTGAGGCCACAATTAAACGCTAACTGCAACCAAGCTTTTCATTAACTCCTCCGAGTTGCTTGCTAACATCCAAGACATTTTACTTCGGCTAATTTATCGCGTTCAAGTGTTTGCTACGAGCATACTATTGCATTGCATTTAATATGTAGGGATTGAAATAGTAGGTTATGTGTATCCCTTTTTAATTATATATGTTATAAAAAGAGAAAATAAATATGTTCCTCAATAAATCTAAATCTTTTAATTTTATTTTCAACTCTTTTTTATAATCTTGAGACCCAAAGTTGGGTAAACCAACAAAGTATGACACCTGTTCTATTTTACTTTCTCACATATACCGTACGTGGTTTAAACTTGTGTGGTGTCAAAAAATCACGGTCGAATTGTCGCGGAAAACTCCGTTTTGAAGTCAAAACTGAATCAAAAAATGTGGTTTTGGGAATAATGTAGTCTCTTCTGTTGCACAGTGCACTACAGTACAAACGAGTAGGCAGATTTTAATCAAATTTGGTAAGTAAGCCTATTTTAGTCAGATCACAGGGACTTTTACCTATTTCTTAAAATGTGGGGTAGCTGCCGAGATAAACAAAAAATAATACTTAAGTGTAGCGTATAAGGACCCAAATAAAATGTATTGGTCGTCATCTCTCCACAAATGTTGAGTTCTTGATAAAAACAAAATCCACTAAAGAGCTGTTATAAAAGATGTATTTTATCAAGGTTGGCATACCAATTTTGTTCAAATTTTAAGATTAATGATCCAAACCAGTATGCAAAATCACCAATAAAAAAATACCGTTAATAAATATTTGGGGAAAACGACATTTAGTCTTGATCACTTAATTATTAAAACTTGATACCGATCAAATAAGAGTTGCGCTTTGGACGTGTTTATGATAAAGGGAAATATGTTGTTATATTTATTTTTTCCTTGACGAAAATCCTCTCCGTCATCATCCTTTTGAATCGGGGAAATCCCTCTCCAGAAGATCAAATGAAAGACCTCTAGTCCTCGAATAGCGTCAGGGTTGGAAGAGAACTACATTTTTGTTCAAAAAGACCTGATATGAAAGAGAGGGAACTAACCCAGGCTAGATGAAAAAAAAGTGTAGATTCAGCAAGAATCCATCTGGATTCCCATGTCCATACACACTCTATGGAGCTGCTGAAGGGGAAAATGTTTTAATAACAACCCCGTCAACAATATTTTAGTTAATAGATACTTCAACTTTCACAAAAATTGACATCAATATTAGAATTGGATTACTGTGTTGTACGCTCTGATGTTTCAACCCTATTTTAATTGTATTTTTAAAGAATTTCGTATACGTTCATTGAAACAAAACTAAGAAACGTTAGCAATTGACGCACAACTTAGAACTTCATTTGAATACAGTATTATTATTTTGATATTTTACCGTTAATTCTAGAAACAATAATTCTCGATCTGACTTCAAACAATGCAGATCAAATATCATGTGTACTATTTTAAAATATAATTTGTAAAGCATGTTTAGAGGAATTTCTAGATGGCGAAAACCCATTATCATTGTGTTCTGGGGAGAGAGGAGTTCTCACAGAAACTCTGGTGAGCGTCCCTTATTTTAACGTAAAAGATATAGCAATCCTACTTATTGGACATTATTAACATCCTTTCCCAATACATAGAAAAACCTTGGTTAATAATGTCACCTTGACTTTATGCCCGTATATTAGTCTATATGTTGAATTAATTAGTTATTTCATGACATGACACGATGATCACTATCGTGGTTTATTAGACCAGGTGGCCAACCATGAAAAATAGTCTTAATGAGTGTTTGTATCGGCATGGGCATGCTCACCCGTATGCACCTGTTGGTTAGTTCCCACGATATTGTGACGTCATACTATGAGAATATGCACACTAATTATAACTAAAAGTGTATCAGCTGTATCGAGGTTTTAATTCAAATGTTTTTCAGTGTCTTATTTTTTATTTTTAAATACAGTGTTGACTGTATTTATTGTGAGGTTTGAAGTTTAACGGTTCTCTGTAGTTTTTGACCTCTTAGCGACACATTAAAATTTTCGTCCGTCCGTCTACTTGTAATATTTGTCACTTATGTAAGGATGGTATATTTGACTACATATTGTGGGGCGAGGGTTTCATGGATTTATTAAATTTTAAATAAATATCACTGTACTCTCTCTCTCTCTCTCTCTCTCTCTCTCTCTCTCTCTCTCTCTCTCTCTCTCTCTCTCTCTCTCTCTCTCTCTCTCTCTCTCTCTCTCTCTCTCTCTCTCTCTCTCTCTCTCTCTCTCTCTCTCTCTCTCTCTCTCTCTCTCTCTCTCTCTCTCTCTCTCTCTCTCTCTCTCTCTCTCTCTCTCTCTCTCTCTCTCTCACATTCATGATCTATGAAAGTGCGCGTGAATGTATAATATAGTTTATATTTAGAACAGTTTATTGTACTCTGGAAGAAATTGTATTAGTTTAGGATTTTTCTTTGTTGTAATTTTTTTCATTATTGTTATTATTATTATCTTTGTGTGTGTGTGTTCTTTGTACTTAGTTTCTTTTCTTTTAAATAGTTAAATTTAAATTATTTTTATTTTTAGACTTAAGTATGTTAATTGTAATTGATTTTGTAAAGACCATGTGTAAATTAATTGTGTAGGCTATGGGTTAAGTGGAAGAGAGGACCTGATGGTCCTAACTTCGCCCAGAATAAAGGCTCAAATCAAATCAAATCAAATATCTCTCTCTCTCTCTCTCTCTCTCTCTCTCTCTCTCTCTCTCCATATATATACCTAAATACTAAAAAGTTACTGTATTAAACTCATTTCTTTAAAAAGGAAAAGAAAATGAAAATAGAAAACGTTATATATTTTGGTTTATTGTTATCGCAAGCACAAAATAAGAGTTACTACAAAAAACATTATAATTCTGTCAGCTGTTACTGAAATTTGTTGAATATTCAGACAGTCAAGAAGTTTTGTTTGATATATTAATTCTACTTGTCGCAATTACATTTTATTTGTGTCAGAAGGGAATGTTTCATGACCTTTAGGTTGTAGCAATGTTCAAAACAAAATTAGTTTTTAGTTCTACTACCTTCAAAAGAATAAGAATTTTTATAGTTAAACAATGAGGTTTATTACACGGTTCATAGTCGAAGTTTCGGATTAGATTAATGTTATCGTCTTTTGGAACTTTTCAGTGTTTAATATTTGTTTTATATTTTTATTAATTCGTACGAGATGCGAAATTTATATGTAAGAAATTTCGAGAGCAGATATTTGATTCAGATGAAAGTAATTATTCGAAAACGCGTGTTTTGAATGAAAATAACTGTAGATTGTTGATTACTGCGAGATATTATATTCCGTTTTGTAATAGCACAGAAGTAGCTTTGTGAAATAATTTATATAACTGAGTGTTTAGAACAATTTTTAATTATTTCTGAGAACGCAGATTATCGAAGATACCATGAATGGTCATGCTCTGTTGGTTAAAACACCCTTCGTATTGCAACTATTTCATGATCATTACATCAAATTGAAATATGCCGCGACTCGACTCGACCCCATTGTTCCCTGTGGGAAAGTTTGAAGGCCAGGTGTCCACCGGGTGCCTATCAAGCACACACTACGCAATAATCTTACATTACTTAATTTTAGTTTACCTTGTTCTATTGATGTTTATTTTCAAAACTTAATATTCTGTATAATCATAAGTTATCTCTGTTGTCTTTCTTACAAATACATATTTTAGAGAAAGTTATATAATGGCTCAAAAAATCATTGAGGAGTTTTTACGGGTATATCCATTTTGAGATCACTTGAGTTCAAATCAGTAGTTTTTGGAATGTCTGTCTGAATGCCCTCTACCGTTAGTACAATTGAGTGAATCAAATTTGGTTTGTGATCATTACATTTGTGACGCTTTAGACGGTTACTGATTTGAGAAGCTTGGTTGGAGTACAGCTCTGACAGCAACCTCGTGGTGTAGCAAGGACTTTAGTTATAATCTTCTTACTGCCGAACTGTGATGAACAACGTAACGTGTAGGGTCGGCTTCAAGAGAACAAAGCAGTCCTCAGAGAGTGTCGGGACAGCTCGACAAATCTCGTATCGATTCACTTGAATTTATTTAGATTATTTTATAGTGAAGTTATATGTCGAGTTAAGTTTCGGTAAATGGTGTTCCCAACATTCTCGGGAAAGCCTAAATAATATGTTGAACTACGGTAATTGTATAGGACGAGTTACAACGACTTAAAGACCGCCCTTTAAAGTTAGAGTTGTCTGCAGGTACTTTTATAATTATTAGAACAAGTCCTCCAAATTAAGTTAATATACCTCACTAAGAGCTGGTTAATAGAATGGTGTTTGGTCTGATGGGGATAAGTAATTTATGAACTACACCTCGTTTTTCTTTCAGTGTGATTAACACAAGTTAACATAACCCCATCTCGGTATTAAATTAATTAATTTGGCTCAAAAACCCTAACGTGTTGAAAGTTTTCAGTATCTAGAGAGTTTTTTCAATTAATAAATAACTCAAAATTTGGAGATATCTGACTTACGATCAAAACTAAAAATTTCAAAATTGTTTTCAACTTTTTTATCAAATTTTACTCAAATTCAGCCTCTAAGGACCCAAACTATGGTTGTCATCTATCACAAAATACAGAATGTAACTTGAACGCAAGTATTCATCTGACATTGTCACACATTATGACTATAAAACTGACATAGAACTAAATTTAAACTGAACATAGTTGTTCGCGAACGTATACAATAGGTTCACGCATCATAATCCGGGTTTTTAAATCTTTACCTGCGAACCTAAAAACACAAGTTCGTGAGTGATTTACATGCGAGTATAAATGTGATTAATTCGTGCAACATTGTTGTCATTTACTCCTATTCTCGACGACTTCATCAACTGTTGAAAACCTGCATTGGTAAATAAATTTGTTTAAATAAAATAAGACCGCCAATTACCACCGGCTTCTTGACCACTGAACATTACTTTGGTCAGTAAATTTCAGATGACAATTATTACGCGAATTTGACCTCAGCTCAACTGTGACTCGTTAAGTTTACATTTGCGAAGTTACTTTATAAATAATACAATTAGGACGGATGCCAAATTACGACCACAATTCTTCGGCGCCACTAACAGCCACAGCACTAACAGAACGACTAAATTACATGTATGTCTGACTTGACAATATACGGCCGCTTTTATCACATTCATTACTTGACTTTATTAATTACCCTTAATTCATATTTGCGAATTACTTCTGACTATTGAGATCTCACTCGTGGAAACTGTGACAACCGAGACAACCGAGACCATAAAGTGTCACCCGATCATAGTAATAAGAAACTATTTTTAGCACAAAAATATTAGACATGAAGCGGTAAAAAAATGTGCAAATTGTAAATGCTTTTGTGCGCATGCGTGATAAATTGACAAATAATCATAGCTCCTCAGTAGCAATCCGTCAACCGCTTCACGTCTAATATTTTAATCTGTAAATATTTTGTGCGCACGCGTGATAAATTGACAACTTAGCATAGCTCCTCAGTAACAATACGTCAACCGCTTCACGTCTAATATTTTAATCTGTAAATGTTTGGTGCGCATGCGTGATAAATTTACAAATAATCATAGCTCCTCAGTAACAATACGTCAACCGCTTCACGTCTAATATTTTAATCAGTAAATGTTTAGTGCGCATGCGTGATAAATTTACAACTAATCATAGTTCCTCAGTAACAATCCGTCAACCGCTTCGCCATATCAATTTTTGTGGGAAAAAAATTTTGTAGGTTATCTAAATATTTAAATAAAGCATAAGCTTGCGTGACTTGTACTATAAATTCAAAATTGTATGTGTTAAAATGTAATACTTTTTTTTACATGGCTACACCAAATGTTATGGATCGTGCTAGGAAACGATTACTGTCGTGAACGAATTTAAAATCACTGTTACATTTCAACCAGTAACGATTTTAAATATAAAAATCCTATTTATTAAACGAATTCCTTTCAGTTATTCTCATTACAATGCGTGATTGCTTGGTTACAAGCCACGCCCGACTAAGATTCAATTCAATTTACCATTATTTCCATTGGTCACACAAGTTACTTTCTATAATGGCGTCAGTAACACAGATTCTTTTACCTCAAGTACATCACCATCAGCTAATACGAGACTCGCGCGGGTGAATTCCGTCGTGGTGCAAATGATAGTCTGAATAATTGCTCCGAACTAATTTCTTAATATTAGCCTAGATGACGATGAGCAGCTGTAATCCGGTCCATTACGTGCAATATACACGTGAGGGGTTTTAAATAGAACACTCCGTTCAATACATATCGACATTAACTGCTGGTAAGAAACCTTGTTTATTACACATAATTAATTTGTAACAATTAAAATGAAATTACAAAAATCTAGTACAACACCTTTCTTTTGCTTACCCAGTATACGAAATACAGGATAACAAAAAAAGTAGACCTTTTGACTGATTTTTCACGGCTTCAGAAAACAAAAATAGTATATTTCATCACTAGGACCAAAGGTGAAGCTTTTCGATACAGGCTCAAGTCGGCCGAGGCGGAAAATGAGCGAGGATAGAAAAGCTTCTTTTGGTCCAAGTGATGAACTATATTTGTCGTTATACTGCAAACAATATAAGAAAACAATTTAACAAAAACAAAAACGTTGTAACTTATTCACCTTCAAAAGTTTGGACAAGTTACACAAGTTTGCAGCTATTACAGCTGTTTAGTTTGTGTTAGTGGTACTTATTTTAAAAAATCAATGGTAACAGCTGTTTTATCGGTTATTAAAACAATAGAGAGTAGGCTATCCGTTGTTTTTATAGATGCTTTACAATCGTTAATTAATTCGTATAAACGAAGTAACAGCTGATGACCTCGACCTCAGGTGATGTTTGTAGGTCCTAGGGACTAAAAAGAACAACTTTACCATCTCAATGCATGTATTGAAAAGAGATGTTTGTGAAGCAGAGTATGACGAAAAAGTAATATTTAGTGTTTTTTTACAGAAGAAGACTTTCCACATGTTTAGTAATTTTATATTAGATAGAAGTAATAATAAATTCAAAAACAAGTACAAAAAAACTTTAACATCTCAATACATGTATTGAAAACAGCTGTTTTTGAAGCAGTATGACGAAAAAGTTATTTTTGAGACGTCGCGTCGTCCATCTGTAAGTAGGGACGATAGCATTTACAAAAGTTACGATAAGAACTGAACATGAAATTTGGCATGGAGGATTATAGTGTGCCCTATTGAAACTGAGAAAATCTATATTAAAACGTCGAAATGGAGTCTTTTTAAATAGTTTTTCACTCATATCTCGTATGTTATTCTACTACTTATAACACACTACAACACACCACTTTACGATGACAAATAGCGAAGTTATTGTCAAAACTGTAAATTCGAATCCCGATTGAGAAAATTTGATACACTAACGTTACTAGTGGAAGCTTTGACATATTTACTAATTCGAGGCTCGACATGACCCCGACATTAACACGAGCTAAGCGAGTGGAAACTTTTTAATTTACACACATCCAGTCAACATCAAGAAAGTACTGATATACACAATTACCGGTGTAACAACTGTTTTAAACAAATTTACCCTACTTGTCCTAGACATCTTGGTTTACCAATACAACTTAAATTTCTCACAAAATCCAAGAAACCGACTTTTGGGTGTTGCGTTTAAAGAATCTGCTTGTATTGCATTGTATAATAGGGCAGGGTAAGTACCATGTTGGTTACATCAACTTGTTTGTTATGAAAACATTTCCTAAGTTTTAAAACAATTCAGACTTTAATCATCAACAATTGGTGATCATAACATTGATGAGGCTTAAACTGGTAAATGTCAGCTATCCATTGTCGACAGACCTTAATATGCAGTATAAAATTATCTATTATAGGCTATGTAAGGTTACAAGAGAGTTTTGCTAAAGTGATACTAGACAATTGTTCTACTAATGGATTTTAATAATACTCCCATTGAAAAATACACGACTAAAATATATTAATATATTTTTATAATGATATATCTAATTGTATGGAAAACCACATCCACAACATGTATGTATTAGTCTCTCTACATTCAATCGTTGAGCGTACGTAAACTTATGTCGCAGCGATTTAGACGTCTACAAAATACGAGGCGTTCCTAACCAATTGATATTCTATAACGACTATATTATTTTCAATTTAATTTTCACGAACATTTATACCATTTCCTTTTATAAAAATATTAAGTTTATATAAATTTATTTTAAAGGGTAAGATGATATTCAATTACAAATGGAAGAATCACCATAGATTCTAGATAAGAAGGAACTGTTGAAAAACCGTTATAAAAAGCCTACATGTTAAAATTCATGTTTTATAGGTTAGGTAAATTTATGGTGTTTTAGGTTTATTACATGAAAACGGGAGTTGATTCATACTCTAGAAACGTCGTGTGTAATTTATTTTCATAAATTATGGCAAATTTTCAGATTCAAATATATCAATACTCAACATAGTAAACAATAAAATAAATAAGTTATTAACCAAATGCGTGAAAACACAATTTTCCACAGAAAAATCACTTTAATTGTGCAACACAAACACAAATACAAGACGATGTTTCAATGACTAAGATATCATCCTCAGCTGCTACATGCACACAAATCATGGATCATCCTGACAGTGGACAGTGACAGAGGATGATGACTTAGACTGACTGAAACGTCTTGTATTTGTGTTGAATCAATAAAGTGATTTTGTGTTGTTATTGAAGTTTTCACAAATGCAGTTAATTACAGTTGATTAAATAAATTATTGATAAATAAAATAACATTGTAAGAAATAAAAATAGTTTTAATGACAATTGGTTATAATAATTATCTTCCATATCTGAAACCTGCTGGATATTTGTACTTGAGAGATCCAAAGCTGTCAATGACTTGACAACTAACTGACATACAACTTAATTTCATAAATACAAATATCAACTTGTTCTCACAGCTTATTCAAACAGCTGGCAATATTATAACACTTTGTCATCGAAAACAAACTCGTAACATTCCAAACTTCCAGCAACTAATTCGACGTATGGAAATGAACTCGTAATCTATTAATTAGACTGATTTAATTAAGTGAATAGTCAAAGAAGAAAAAGCTGTCCAGCATGGTGACATTTCTCAGGATATGTGCCAAAGTCCAGTTTATCTGCCAAATTTGGAAAACCAGTTACAGCTCTCACGCTATAGAAAGCCTTACTTGCAATTTTCTTTTAATATTAAACAATCTTTCAAGGATTGATTGTAGAACGATGTTTATCACTTAAGTTTGTTCCCAGGCTTTTTTTGGACAATCACGACTAAAAGGTCCGTTAATTAATTGACATACAGAAAGCATAAGAGGTAAATATATATTATATACTGCTTCCTTATTAAATTAGAAAGATTTGTTTAACTACAAAATTTTGAAAAAAATATTTGTATCCAAAATTTAAATTTTGGTTTTAGGCTGGGTACTCTTAGAATCTAGAATAAAATTGTTATTATCCTATTTTGATCAACTGTATGTCCGTAGTTAATTTTTTCTTTCTAAAACTGCTAAACCGATTTTTATAAATCTTCAAAAATAAAAATAAATAAGTTCACCTTAAAAATCTGTTTATTCGTCTTAAGATGACAACCATTTAATTGGTAGGTAAAGTCAAATGAGGAAAACCTGAGTGATTTGGAAAAGAAAAAAAACCACAATATTGTTATATAACTTAGTCGTTTGCAGTTAAGAATTTTCATGAATAAATCGTTATCTTTTTCGAGATACAAATTCAGACCCAATTATCTCACATTAACAATAAACCATATAAATTGTTTATTTTTTGGGAAATATCAACAATCAACGAATTTGCACAAATAAAGTAAGCACTATATAAGTTAACCTAAAAATAATTTAAAACAGTTCTTATAAATTTTCGAACAAAACAACAAAATATAAAGTATTTTAGAATTTATTACAGCTGTTTCATATTATTTTTGTTGTGAAACATGTTATTTATTTATAACAGGGATGTTATTTAAACTATAAATTTATTACAAAATAACTGTTTTCAAATCTGCAGGTAACACTGTTTAATTTCACACTTCAATCTTTAAAATTGGTCCTATAGTAAAGAAATACGCCATTGGAGTAGAAATTACTTAGCAATTTAAATATAAGATTATGACACAATTTATTGGAAAAGTAGTGAATGGCATTAGAATAAAAAATAAACAGATGAAAATATTATAAAGATATTTTGTTTTGAGTATGGGCTTGGTAAACCTAGATGGATCTACATATTTTTTCGTGTAGTTTTTTTGTTACTTTCCTCTTTGTTATCAGGTCTCTCTTGACCAACTCATGTTTTCTTCCGACCTTGACACTATTAGAGTATTCGAAAGCTGGGGTGGTTTTTATTTTATGATCTTTTCTTCCTTTTTTTATAAGGTGGTGATGACCGAGAGGTTTTTCGCCTTTAAAACAAAAATAATAGCCTACATCTTTATTGTTATTATTTTGTCTTATACAGTTTTAATAAAAGAGAGTTCTACCGCGTTTTAAGGATCGCCGAACTTGAATTTGATATTTGTTTTTTAAGTGAATGCCACAAATTTGATAATTAAGAAAGCCAATTGTTTGTTTCGTTGGCAGCTGTGCCTTAAAATACTTCATAAAATAAACAACCAATTTTATTTCTTGTATGTTTTCATAAATATTTGTTTTCTTTGTGGTTTAAAGGCAAAAAACCTTTCGGTGATCCATAGTCTTATAACGGAAAAGACAAAGAGATAAAATAGAGATCCTCGTCTTGGAATAGTCTAATAGCCTAAGAACTATATTGAGTGTAAAAATGGGTCCACCTAAATATATACAGCATAATAAATTTACTCGGCGAAGTAAGATTATGTTATACACTATTTGTATGTGAGTGTGTGGTAGGGAGTTACGGCCACGTAGTATGAAATTTAGTAATAAGGTTCTTTGTGCAACTACGCCAAACGATGTGTGTACAATTCTTTTTTTTCCGTTTTTTAAATATAGACAACTCAAAACAGTATTACAATATTCTATGGCATGGAAACGTTTGATTTGACTAGAAATACAGAAGTATCTAAAGTATATGTTTGTAAGTAAACTAGGCATAACAAACAGTCATATAACCAAAAAATCAAAAGTAAGAAAAATAAAATATAAATGGAGTTTTACCGTATGTGGATTTAATTTTTCGAGTTTCATATTGTTACCAAATATTAAATAAATTATACTTTATATAACAGTTTATGCTGTTTCGTTCCTGCGATTTCACCTAAAACTTATATAACTTGTATACATGCAGTAATGAATTAAAGTAAAATATAAACAGTAGTCAGATCGTTTACGCTTCCAACAAAAGTTAAAATTGTACTGGAAAATCGTAAGTAAAATAAAATTGCCATTCAGGAATAATTTTTCATTTATAACTCGATTTAAATAAAATAACATTTAAGCTAAGGGCGAGTTTATGGCAGCAACTAAACAAATTTAAGCACTGTTTAAATATATAAATATTTTTTCTTCTTACTGCTTCAAAAACAGCTGTTTTCTGTTCAAAAACAGAATACATGCATTGAGATGCTAAAGTTGTTCTTTTAGTCCTAGGACTTAAAAACATCAGCTGAGGTCGAAGTCATCAGCTGTTACTTCGTTTATACGAATTAATTAACGATTGTAAAGCATCTATAAAAACAACCGATACTCTCGATTGTAAATAACCGGTAAAACAGCTGTTACCATCCTTATATTTAAGGTACCACTAACACAAACTAAACTGCTGTAATAGCTGAAAACTTGTGCAACTTATGCAAACTTTTAAAGGTAAATAGGTTATAAAATTATAATTTTTGTGAAATTGTTTTCATATATTGTTTGCAGTATAACGAAAAATATCACTAGGACCAAAAGAAGCTTTTCGATCTTCGCTCATTTTCCTTGAGCTTGTATTAAAAAGCTTCGCTTTTGTTCCTAGTGATGAAATATACTACATATTTTAAATATTTGAAATTATATAACTTATTTCTAAATAAAATAAAAATTTCACAATAGGTCGATTAGGGGAGAACCTTATTCACCATACATAACAAATACACAAGGGAAAACTAGCTACTAAATTAAGTTACATTTATTTTATTTCTCGCGTATACAAATGGACATTTTTTGTTAGACAACTACAATTTTAATTTTGTTTAGTACTTAGTTCCAAAGATTTTGCACAGCATCGAGGGGGGGGGGAAGACGCTGGTATTGTTCAGCTACTCATTGTCGTTGATGGTTTTCAAATTGACGTTCATCTAATGACCGGATACATGAGTAATAGAACTGCTCAACGCTCAGCGCCAGTCTCTGACCCCATTCATAATCTTACACACTTCTTCAGTGTTTCTTCTTACTACTATTAAATGTTATTCACCGATGCCACGGTTCTACTGCGGACAAGTGATTTTAAAGTTGTTGCTTCTTAAAACTTTTAATAACGTATGCTTTTAAAACTTGTTGAATTATTCTGTTTCTTTATAAATTTCGTAAACAATCTAATTTAGAAAACATCTACAGGTTAAATGTTTAAAAATTCACAAATTCATGCTATTTCATCAAAGATTTTTTCAATGTCTTTTTTTAAATTTTATTTGTTCTGTAGGCTGAACAACAACAGAGTTATCGATAGAAATTTAAAATCATAATTTTCTAGTCTAAAGCATTCAGTGGCTTATACAAGCTCTTTTTATTACTTCATACAAGTTGTAAAATAAGGACAAATTGTATTATTAAGCACTGCTATAGGCCTACCAGACAGAAAGAAACCTACGCAGAACCGTCATAAATTGTTACATTTTTGCCATAATATAAAGGAATTTAAAACCTATAATTTAATGTCTTTTTAACTTTGTAAAATATTTAAATTTATTAATTGTAGTTGTCAGGAACATAAACGATACACATTCGTAGTTTTTTAGCGCTGTAGTAGGTTTGAAAAAGAAAATATTAAGCCCTGCGCAATGAAGCAGCGGGCGGGTAAGTCTGGCCTAACTCGGGCTCTCCCTCTCCTACCACAGTTCTACCTGCGCGAGACAAAACAGGCGCGATGTTCTTTTCCTATAATAAATTTGTTTCAGCTCTAAATTCACAAAATCTCATACATACAGTAATAATTACAAACTAGTGCGAGCCAATTGGTGCTCTTGAAAATTATCAGAAATTTTTTGTTTTTTTATCTACAACTCTGTCTACAGAAGAAATAAAAATAACAGTAGTGTTATTACACCTTTTACCCTAGATCTAGTTTAATTTCCACCTGAATTCGAGTTTGAAAATAAGACAAATTGTCTCTGAAAATAGCTGGGAATAAGGTTCCAATGAGAAAATTTAGAGCTCACCGTCATATTGGAAAAAAGGCGGGTGATATGAAAAATTTGTTTTATTTTACTCAAAAAATCCTGGGTTGCTTTAAAAAATCTTTTTGTTACTTTAATAGGTACTCTATGAACAAAACAACGACCACATCTGTTTCAATCCCCCTGTATAATTACCATTAGGTAAAAATTTAAACGTAATGTTTTCTACAAAAGATAGTTTGAATCGTAAGGATAAATTCTAGCTAACATATAGCCTACACTAGCTGGGGTAGAAGTTCTGCTATTTCCTTTTTGAGCAAATAGATTTGTCAGCTGATCGGCTAAAAACATTTGCTAGAACCGTTGTAGATGGTAAACACGATTACTTTAATCGTCATTGTTTACGGTTGTTATTGACCATTGACATTCCGTTTACGGGAGTATTATAAACATCCTACAGTGTAAGACGCACACGGAGTAATCATTCATTACTATTCCTCGTGGAGTAGATGTGTCAATATCGTCATTAGGCCATTAACCATTGCAAACGGCGTCATAGATCATTTCGTCCTGGTATATATTACGATCTTACGATCTTATAAAGGACGAAATACTATTTTAGATTTTACAACTAATTTCTCAACATGATTAATAGAATATCTGTATTCAGAAACCATATTACGAAAACACAAAAATTTCATCAATAGCCTGTGCTAGAAATACTAATAAAAATGTTAGACAGTACAGTTGACTTTTGCCCTCTACATCATAACCACACTTAATCCAAACGACAAAGTTACATAATATAACATTACATAAGCATTAAATGGCAAACTGCATAAAACCTGATTAACAATATTACTGCCGTCCTGAATGGTAATTGGCAATTACCTAAAATCCCCTTGGGTCAGACACAGTAATGTCTTTGTCAATTCCTATAAATAACAGCGTTGAGTGATGCAAGATCTCGTTTTAACCACCTCAATGCAGTAGCGGTTGCAGATTATTGCAACTTTTGCTCCACTCTCTGCTTGCTATGAATGAGCGGAGTTGAAGTTGATCCGGAGCCAGCAGCCAGTTAGAAGCGTGACCAGCATCGCATTGCCGCAGGACCTTCTCTTTATGAATGGAACAACTCATTCACTTCTCTTCCATTCATAAGTTAAAGTACACTTTAACAACATAGACATGAACGATATTACATGTTGTTGTCTTTATGAAACGAATTTGTTAAAATACAGAATTTTATGACAACAAAGATGACAATTTTGCAGTGATAACAGTTTGAAATTGATCGATTTTTTCTTTATAAAATCATGTCATTCATAAGTCAAAATTAAATCTCGCTAATATTATGTTTACACATTAGTAAGGGTTACAATATTCATAAAATTTAAGTACAGAATAGTTTAATACTCAAGGGTATTTTGAATAAAGTATAAAAAACTGAGCAAAATACCGATTTTGTGTAGGTTTTACCAGTAATAATCCTCGAAGTTTAAACTAAACTAACAGGAAACTCTATGGTTAATGAGAGTCCAAAACATGTTTTAACCGAAATAGACACAAACGTCAGTGGTAGGGCAAAGGGGGTGAGGTAAATAGACCCCCGTCCGAAGTACATTCAGCAGTTTACTTCTGCCAATACTATTATAAAATTGTAAATATGTTTCCAATATTTTCTAAAACAAATGGAATAGACCACGTATTATGAATGCTCCTGCAGTGAGCAAATTTTCTGATCTATTCCTGTCAATTTTAAAACTGATCTTTAATATCACCACCCTTCACTTAGGGAGTACGAATGTGGCAATTCCGAAGCATCCAGCTGGATCTACACCTTTCTTCGTCTAGTCTTAAGTATGATCCCTCTCTTTCATCTTAGGTCTCTCTCTTGTTCTTATCCGACCCTAAGGCTATGAAAGTATTCATGGACTAAGGGTCTTTTAAACCGGGGAGGGGGGGGAGAAATGAACATGTCCAAACCTATTTCTACAAAATACATGTTTTACCTCCTTTTTCTGTCTCCTAAAGTCTAGCCCACTTATTAACCAGGAAGAGAAGTTTTGTATACGATAATGATTTTGAGTTGCCAACAGCTACACAGTACACATTATATAGAATCGTGTTGTACCCTGTTATAATTGTAGACTCGCCTCAAGCGTGCGTGAGTGTGCAACTCGAAAGGGAAATGTATAAATCAAATTTGGCGAGGCGCTAAGAAACAAGTCTACAACTGGGTCAGTCCTCTAAACCGGAAACTCCTCTAGCTGAATAAACTAACAGAATGATACAATACTTCCTGGACCAGATCGCTTCACCTCACCTATCAAGATATTTTATTTTTCTCACAGTTCTTTCAATAATTGTAATCAACAGGAAATGTTCATCTCAGGAAGAATTATTTTTAGTATTATTCAATGAAGCGTGGGATCTACGTCTGACCTTGTCTTACAACGGAAATGATATTGATTCAGGATGATCACTACCTTGGGAACGATATTATTTGATAACCTTTTGCAGATGATTGGTTAACTCCTCATCATTTCCTGCACAATTGTCTTTATATAGATTTGGGACTCGAACAGAATATCTCACAAAAATTACGTTTACTTAATCAAACGCGTTTAACAACAAAGTCGCCATCCTCAGTGATACATGATCTAAAATAACTAAACTATAACTATATTTATATCAGATATAGTTTAGTTAGTTTAGCTCATGTATCACTGAGGATGGCTACTTTGTCGTTGGAACGCGTTTGATTAAGTAAACGTAATTTTTGTGAGATCTTGTGATATTCTATCTAATATTATCTCACAAGTCAAGCTCAATATTTATTTATATATTGGATTTACGTCAATTTCTTAAAATGGGAACATTGTCGTATGACAAATAATCAAACGATGATTTTAACTCTGAATTCAATGGTACAGTACAATATAAGTTTTGAGGTAACCATAAAAAGTGGTTTTTGGAATGATGTTGTCTGCGCAGTACTCTAAAAGATCAATGGACCGATAAATAACATTTGGCATGTGGACATATTTTTTCGATATCTATATTTGGAGATAACTTTTAATTATAATTATATTATCTTAAAATTGACTCTAATGATTTTAATCAAATTTTGCTTGTGTATTCTCGAAGAACCCAAACAAAACGTAATAATATTCACGTTTATAGCACAAGAGAAGGTTCATTTTAATTTTTTGAGCGACAACTAGCAAGCTGACATTTTGATGACGAATATTTTGGTGGGTTTTTAGCGAAGGGGAGTGAGTAAGTTTATATAATAATTTACGTAGGGACTATGAAACTGCCCCGATATTTTATGTACTTTTGAAATGATGAAACTGCCCCGCTCATTAAAGAGGATCAAGAAGGGTCGCATCGCAAGATCAGAAATGCTGAAATTTCCCCGAGCGCAATTTCGGTAGTATGTGTTTAAATTTAACCTCAATCAAGCATATAAGCCTGTAATGTTAGGTTAGGTAGCGTAACATGTAAAATCAAATTTTCAATATTATTTGGGAACTCGGGGCAATTTCAGCATTTCTAGTCTTGCGAGGCGACCCTTCCTAATCCACTAATGAGCGGGGCAGTTTCACGTTTCAAAAGTACCCAAAATGTCGGGGCAGTTTCACTACGCCTATTTACGTCGTCGACCATTTATTTTTAGTTGAAGATATTTTTCTCCGATAAAATAAAAATAACTCTAGCAATCAGCTATTTCCAATACATATATACAGTATTTCCATACTATAACACAATCTTGTTCTCAAAGTGAAATAAGTGAAATCAGTCAAATGTATTGTACACAATACTCTCCTTCGAGGACAAGAAGAGAAGGTGGGTGGGGGGAGGGGTAACGAACAGAAGAGAAAAAATCAAGTGGACTTGTGCTGAACCAAACACAATTGTGCGTCAGTCGAGATTGGAGAGGGGGGGAAGGAGATAACTCGATCACAACATGCAAATTGTATTACGATATACTAAGATGGTAGGGTAAAAGCCTAATAACATTTACTTTCAAAGATAACCTAGTGTTTGTGTTGTTTTCAAAGCAACTTAGAAATAACATTGTTAAGGGAACAAATTTCATTTACCCGCTAAAGCTTTATACACGTTAATTGTTCACAATTAACTTAACCTCTCATTTTACTCTTCCAGACAAACTCTGTCAATTTGATTACTGTACATTATACAATATATATTGTTAACATTATTATCAGTGGCCTACCGTTGTTAGAAATTTTATAATATAGATAATGACTTAACTTATTGCTATAAAAAAACAAAGATTACATTTCGGTAAAACACAAAAGAACACTTTCTTATTATACTGTAAATATTATTTTTAATTATTAAATTCTTCTTTTTTGTATTTTCGACAAACCGAAATATAACACGCCTTGCTATTTCAATATTCTTTCTTTTTATAAAGGCTATTTGTGTCGTTTATAATGAATAACCCAATAATTGGTAAATCTGCTTTATCTCATTAAGAAGGAAATACAAAATAAATAACACATATATATATATATATATATATATATATAGCAGTAACAAAAAACGACTTTGAGACATTTAAGCGGCAAAAACTATCGAGTTGTTGTTTATTTTTTTATTTATTTATTTTTTTTATTATGTGTAAAGTATCAATTAAAACTAGAAGTTATTCTAATTACGAATATGTATGTTAATTTGACGAAAAATTAGTGCTAGGTTCATATTTAAAGAATCATATATTCCCCCCCCCCCCCTCTAACTTAAACATGGTGTGACCTACAAATTTGAAAAAAAAATTGAATTTATTTGAAATTATATTACAGTGCGAAATCATACATTGTAGTTTTTTGTATGACGAATACAACTTACTTTAACCACACAACAAGAAATGCGTATAAGTTTTAAAAACAGTTTTTGAGATATGTTGTGACAAACAATTCAATAGCCATTAAAAGATGAATTGCATTTTCATTGATTTATCTTCATTACAGTAAAACCTTATAATTTCGTGCGCATGTTTGTCTGTAGAATTTAAACTACCGCTTAAAGACTTCGACTTATAAATAACTGCCCCTATATGCCTACGGACCCAAAGTCGTGTGATTTTAGTACACGATTGACCTTTTTTTTTTTAATAACTAAAAATTAAAAAAATGAAAACTTTAAATATCGTAAATAGTAGATGAGATCAGATAAATTCGAAATATCTCGATGAATAGAGAAAGATGGTGAAAATAAAAGGTATTTCCGTTGAATAATTTCAAAATAGAGATCATTCAAGTATAAACAGTGCACAAGTTTATACAAAACCTCAATCAGTGTTTAACAAAGAAATTGATAATTTATTTACCCTCTTGAAATAGTTACAATTAACCGTCTGGAAGTCACAATAATAATTTGGAATTATTAAGATAGGAATAATTTTGAAAATGCATCATTTTAATTGTACTATTTTTACTGTTTACAGTGGTAATTTCGAAGTTACAATAATAATTTGGAATTAAAGATAGGAATAATTTAATTGGTAATTATATAGCAGAGCTGCCTCACTTCAAAATCAATTTTTAAAGGTTTTATTCGTCAAATAAATGTTGGAAAAATATTTTACTATCGAAAAAAAGTGTCGGAAAGATGATTACATAACATAATTTCACAAGATTACACAAGAAAATCTTAATCAGAGTCAAATTCTGCTGCAAATTCAGTAGATGAGGAATTTATTGAATTTAAATGTATTTCACTCGTAATTCGCCATAAATAATGAAAACGAGTATTATACTCATTGTACTTTCTCTTAAACATAAATTCGGCTATATGGCCATGGAAATCTAGTTTTGAATTTCCATATCGCGGCACATTTCCTCGCACCTCCCTCCATTGACGTTCAATTGTCTGCGTATGTGCTTCAGTGTACGCATATGTAGGGCTGTATTATTATATGTCACGAAAGGTTTGACCAGGTTGCTATATATATATATATATATATATATATATATATATATATATATATATATATATAACCACCTGGCCAAACCTTCCGTACGTTTATTGAAGTGAATGTCATGAGTATGAAAGATAACACAGAGTTAATTTTTTCACGAAAAAACTACTTGTGTAATTATTGTATTATGTAATCATCTTTCCGACACATTTTTTCGATAATAAAATATTTTTCCAACATTTATTTGACGAATAAAACCCATAAAAATTGATTTTGAAGTGAGGCAGCTCTGCTATATAATTACCATTTAATTATATTATATATAAGGCATTATTTCAGTAATAAAGAGAAAATTTAGTACTTACTGTACTAAGTAAATATAAGGTTGAAGATAAAAAGAGCTCCAGGTAGGTATTCCAGGGTTGAGCCATGTTATCGCTAATTTCTTAAACAATAAGTGTTATATTAAACTAATTTGTATTATTCTGTACCTAGCCTACTGAAAAAGAGTATTAAATCTAATTTCTTGTTGAAATCAGCTCTTTTTTATGAAAACTGGAATTCCCGAGTCAGTCTAAACTTTGATAGACTGTCATTTTGGAATGACGCATCAGATTTACGTTGTTTCGGACATTTTCTTACTTATCAAGATCTTTATACACGACGTCACTTTCAATGATATTTGAGTTGGCTCTCACTTCTCCCTCCAGGAGAAAGTACTCAAACTAAAATTCTGTTTGGATTTTGTATTCCATTTAAATAGCAAATATAGAGTCCTGGTGGTAATTTAAGATTTCACTATATATAGGACATGCAAAATAATTTCATTAGATATAAACTCAACAAAAACGGGAACACAACAGTAAAACTACTTACAGAATTGATGTTACGAGACATTTTCGTCGAAAACAAATCCAGCTAGGCCTACCACAAAACACAAACATATAAAAACAATGTTAAACACAGTAGGTTGTTTGTGAGATAAGACTTTAAACATATGTGTTATGCCAAAGCTGATATCGGCGGAAACTGTGCTATCAGGGAAAATAAGGACCGCACACCACAAAGTTATCGTGTTAAGGCTTATCTAAGGACAGTTTTATCCTCGTGGTTTCTGTCAAGACAGGAAGCTTGAATAAGCATTCACTCATCAAATCTTATTATAATTGTAACAGTTCAGAAATAAGGTGCTGTGGCCTGCGGGAAGATTACAACAGTACAGAAAGTTAATATAATTATAATCATTTGCAGATTACTTCGAAGAGATAAATCTTATAGGTTGTACTTTTTTCCTCTAGAAACATTCAAAGATTCTGCGGTTTTACATTTGTCCAACAATTGGTGTATCACTTCTACAAAAATGGTAAATAAATTATAAAATATTCTGTACTCATGTCTAACACGATGTTTTTTTGTCGAAGATTACTAGATTAATTGTTTAAATATGTTATCTTTCTAACCCTATATGGGTTTCAATAGTTATGGAAATATTAAGTTTTCCCCTTTATAAGGTTCCCTAAATATATTATTTATTATTCTAGGTTTAAAAACAACGAGTTAAAAAAAAATGGCGGCTCAAGAATTGAAGAAATCTAATTTCGGTTTAGATAATTTTAATAGCAATAAATTTATCATAAAGTTATTATGGGACTGTTTAGTGGTCTAAAGCCCAAACGTGTAAAATGGTTGTAATCAAATTTGATACGTGGACATATTTTAGCCAAATCACGTGAAAACCAACCCCAGTAATAGTATATTTCATCACTAGGACCAAAAGTGAATCTTTTCAATACAGGTTCAAGTTCGAAAAATAAGCGAGGATCGAAAAGCTTCTATTGGTCCTAGTGATGAACTATATATTTCATTATACTGCAAACAATATAAGAAAACAATTTCACAAAAAGAAAAATGTAGTAACCTGTTCACCTTCAAAAGTTTGGATAAGTTACACAAGTTTGCCGCTATTACAGCTGCTTAGTTTGTGTTAGTGGTACTTATTTATAAAATCAATGGTAACAGCTGTTTTATCTGTTATTTACAATAGAGAGTATCGGTTGTTTTTATAGAAGCTTTACAATCGCTAATTAATTCGTATAAACAAAATAACATCTGATGACCTCGAGCTCAGCTGATGTTTTTAGGTCCTAGGACTAAAAAGAACAACTAGCATCTCAATGCATGTATTGAAAACAGCTGTTTTTGAAGCAGTATGACGAAAAAAATATTACAGTTCAGGAATAATTGGTATAAAAAATGAAACCTACCAAATACGATTTAAGATAGGAACGAGTTTATATCACAAGAAGTTTGTTAAAATATCTAAAATTAAACTATCCATAGTCGATTTTCATTATTTGACCGACAACTAGCGAATTGACATTGAATAAGTGTAGTTAGTTTTTGAGAATGGGTGAGTGAGGAAGATTGTGCAGAGTTGCAAAGTTTTTGTACAATTTAAAAAAAAAATGACTGAATACCGACTATTAAAAAATAAATAAATATGAGACACTTTTGTTTAATCCCCGACCCCAGCAAAAATCGCTTATGTAAGATAATTCACTAAAAAATAATATTATACACATGTAATAACAATAAGATAGATTATACGTTACAAATTTGTATTGAATCCAAATATAACTTTCAATAAGGGAGACAAGCTGTAACGCTATGACTGTCTCCGAGTGTCCAATACTGACGTCACGCCCACTCTCTTGACCGTGGGAACTAGACGCTGACCTCCGCTCTCACCTGACACTTTCATTACTACTTTATTTATAGAAATACGCGGTAAAGTCTGGGCTTCTACATTAATTAGATCATTTACAAATAAACAAACTGCCGTTCTCACGCCTAATTTCTTTTTAATAACCGGTCATTTTTATATTTCCTCAAGTCTGGCTGGTTAAAGTTGAAAGTATTTCCTTTTTTATTGAGCTTTCGAGTAACCGGAAACGGTCCCGATGTACAAATGTCTGCAAGAGAGGAAATACCGATCGTTCTTGGGAAAACTCGTAAAATAAAAACATTTTATGAAATGGAACATTGCACAAACTTTCTGACACACCCATTCGCAATCGTAATACTAACTGAACAAAATTATTCGTCTAAAGATGTCAGTTCTGTATTTGTTAATAAAACAAAGGCGCCTTTTTAGATTTTAAACATTATTTATATATTTAAATAAGATTTAAACTTGATTCACTTCTGTGATAATATTAAAAGATGGAATCAAATTTAAATCTCAGAGGTTTAGATTAGTTTTTTTTTCAAAAACTATTATATAACAGTAATTTTATATAGTAGCCGATTATATATTAATTTAGGTAGTGCCGATTTTGATCAATTACATCTTTTTATAACACCAGTTTTTTTCTGATAACTCTAGAAAGTATTTTTGGAGAGATGGTGACCAATAAGTTTTATTTGGGGCTACTATTAAGAAAATTTGATCGAAATCGTTTTAGCCAATTTTGTGTTTTAAGGTAACCATAAATCTTATGCCCGGTAACCAATCTTATGTTCGGTAACAATAAAAAGTCTCAAGATACTGTAAAAAATGTCCACGTAACAATAATTATGATTAAAATCTGTCCACACGTTTGAAATGTAGCACTGCAGACGACAGACTGATATTATTTCAAAACGAATTTCGACACTGATTTTTAAAACCCCTCACATAACTTTCTCTACATACTATATACAGAGTGTTCCAAAAGTATAGGGCCTATCGTCCTATTTTTATGATTTATGGTAATAACAAAAATTGTCACTATGATTTCATAGTATCTATTATAAGATCAGTTTTAAAACAAACTATCAGGAATCTATTCATTTGGAGCTTATCTACTCTTATTAAGGGACCAATTTAGACAGGATTGGTGTTGTTAGTTTCCTAAAAGGCTAGCAAATGAAGTTTCGTGGCCTTCAAACGTAGCAAAATTAATTAAAAGGCCTTCAAAGTTTTGTACTCATTTCGCATCAACCTTCATTAGACTTAAAAGTGCTGCACATAACACTTTAAGTGGACTTTCACTAAACTTTATCATTGTTAAGTATTTTTTCTAATTGAGGTTTCATTAAATTTTGATTTGCCTCCCCCCTCAGCCGGAGGGGATTGGGGGGGGTTAAACTTTTTAGGTCCGAGGACATTTCCAAAGTTTCTTTTTTCTATTTCAATCCGTTCGAAAAATACGGAAGGTGTTCCATACTTTTGGAACACCCTAATATTTGTGAGAAACTAAAAAATGAGACGCTGAATTTCGACTCAATATCTTACGGATACATTTAAAGTACAGTTATAATTTTCTTATCAAACACAAAACATAACTACAGACTACAAACAAAGCGTTTTGGGAGATATGTTTATAAAAACTTTGTTTGTTCTTGCACGTGCAGTCATTCTGTATAATTTGGTTACATTTTTGAATCTTCTTAAACACCATTATTTTTCCTTTTATTTTCTTTACTCTGGGAGAAACCAAAACGTCCCAGGTCACCTGACATACTCAAAGTTTCCACACACACTTCTTACATAACGTGTACATTGATCCAGTGGCGCTGTGGCTGGAGTGTCCAGGAAGTGATGACCGTATTTGATTGCACATGTACTGCTATTACTTGGGTAATTGTACTAGTTATGGAGGGGAGACATCCGCTGCCAGCGGCGACACTCGGCTGTCTACCTGGATGTTCTTGTCCGACAAAACATAACTTATCTGCATCACATATTAATAATCATTAGTATACTTATTACTAGCAATGTGAGATCTTCCTTACGAAACATCCACACTCGAGACTATAAAATGTTCACGTACCTAGGAGAGTATTTAAATATGTGTTATCCTTAGACTGATATTCAAGTTCTGTCCATCCGTCGTTGTTGTCACCTATACGTAAGCATGGCAGCTGCCACACAAATGAAAACAAAATCATGAAATTTGGTACACCGTGTTCATATATTGAAGTTGACCAATTGAAATTGATAATTTCAAAATGGCTGCAATTTAAAACAACTTTTTGATCATATCTCGTCTATTTTCAATTAAATTAAACACAAAATTTTAGATTTCACTCTGAATGTAGTGGTACCAACCCCCACTTCTTTACGACGACAAATATTGAAGTTATTGTCAGTTTAAACCGTGACTTGGCAAGAAAATATGATAAAACCTACATATAGTTTGGCAACGCTGTCATCGAAACGTGGGTATTGAGTGGAGGGTTCTTTCTAGGGCCGAGATGCTGACAGGAGCGAACCCAGTGAAGTTTTCAATACATACACATCTACTAAGAGTTAGCATAAAATTAACTATTATTTTGAGAAACTGTAGGATCTTCTGATGGAAAAACTATTCAATTATAATTCAAAGATTATTTTTAAAATTTAGTAACCGACATTCCTAGATAGCGAACTAGTTCAACGATTTAAAAAGGTTACAAATAAATAATCGAAGTAACAAGGTCTAGAGCTTTTTACACCGTTTCTATAAGGATGTGTTGGAAATAACAATAACGAGAATGTCTGCATTACCACTAGAGGATACAACGGCACTTATAGACTACTTGGTAATAGTTGACAACCTTGCTACACCTGATTGATAGTTTATAAGAAAAAACAAGGTTTCAAATAGAATGACTCACACAACTCTTGGCACGTTGTGAAATCATATTGTAACTGATGTTTTATTGCGAGCTATATAAAGTGCAATATAGGAGTTCCCTAGATGCTGCAGTCGCTCTCCCCAGGATTGCCGTGGGGGAGAGGGGAGGTATTTTTAGTGGGTATGCCTTACGGGGAGAATCCCACAGTATCTCTCTGGAGAGAGATCTGTATAAGTATGCATTTTTTCCTCGCTAACAAAAAAAAGGGGGGTAAAGAGCTATATAAAGAATATATAAAATGAAAATCTATTTTTACAAACTTACCCACAAAACCAAATTCTACTAAATGTGTTTGTACTGAGAATGAGGGGGGGATTACTGAATTTTCCTAAATCAAAAACTTCCGTTTTTTTTTTTACTAATCTTCGCCTTAAAAAACTGAAAAAGCGATGTTCCACTTGCCACAAAAATTGTTTGAACATGGAACATGATGTAGATTACTATAACATGTTCATACAGAACCCTATAGAAATTCAGAAAACATCGAATTGAAATGGCAAAATGAAAACCATTCTAAATAATATTTTGTTCTTATCACGCGTGTTATGGTGGGGCTGGGTAAGTACATTGATGACGCCCATCCACTTGATTACCCAAAACAGATATTAGTAAATACGGCAAGAAAACAGGTTCAACCATTTGGACCGTAGAAACAACAGACAGGAAGTAAAGGTATCTTACGATTTTTTATAGTTAAAATTTTTTTTTTTTTTTAATTAGAATTATTATCTACAAACTTTGAAATGAAGTGGTCGAAATTCATTTTCGATACTTTTACCGATAAATCCTGATTTGTATTTTTGTAGAAAACCGTTTGGCGAAACGTAGAAGAGTGTCATTTTCACTTCATCCAATGTGTACAACTTAAAAAAAATAATAAAATTAAAAAAATCGAGCTAAAAAACACAAATTCGCGAATGTGAACAATTACATAGCCAAAGGAAAATCGGTGCAACCGTTTCGATTTTAAAAATCTGATGCTCTCCTGTGTTTATCAGATTATCTATCAATTTATATAGATTAAATTTTGTTGGTCTTCTAAAAAGGTGAACAAATTTCTTGAACTCGGAAAGTAACAAAACTTATATTTCCAAATCTTCAATTGTTTTTTCTTAAATATTATGTAAATTTTTATTGAGATAGTTATGTGACGGTGAAATAATTATTTTAGACTTTTTTCTGGCCATATCCGTTTTGAGGTCTCCTGAATGAAAAAGAAGTGGTTTGTGAATGATGTCCTTGTATCTATTAGTAGTGTCTGACCAAGTTTAATAACAAATGGTATGTGGTCATGAATCCGGTACGTTATTTATTTTTGGATAAATGACAGGAACCCTGCCATAAAACAAAAATACAAAATTTCAATTTTCTCAACCTAACTTAACCTAACCTAACGAATTTGATAAAATTTGCTAAAATGTAGCCCCTACGAACCCAATCAAAAGGTTATGGTCGCCATCTATCTAAAAATTGTCATGTCGCTAGTTAAAACAAAACAAAAATCGATTATACATGTGTTTTAAAATGTCGTTTATTATTGTACTGAATGTACAAGTTTGGTTAAATCTGAAGATTAATGACACAAACCCGGGTACAAAATTATAAATAATAGAAAATTACCATCCCAAAACAACTAAAACAGGCCAAAACCACCATAATTAAAATTTTATTTCATGTCGCAATATTCATGGAGTGTATGACAAGTGAAGCAAATGTTAGTCTTATTTAAATATACAAATATTTTATCAAAGGTATCGTTCATTTTCAATTTATTCGACTGATAAACTATCGAAACCAATATTTTTACTGATGAATATTTCTTGTCGATTTTTTTTAGTATTGGGGATGAGTAAGTGAGAAAGTTTGTGCAATGTTTCTGGACCGTTTATTTACCAATCCAATTACATTAAGTGTACATTGCAGGTGACAATAATTTTCTTGACGAAAAATACATGTTCATAATGATATTACTATCAACTTATCAAGCTGTTTCAAATTCTATAAAAAACTTCCCACCAGAAAGCATATAATTACTTAATATTTTAATCCAGAACGTCCATTATACAATGATCGGTAAATGAATAGTCTTTGATTAAAAACAAAACATGAATAGCAGAACAGGGCTAGCGTGGGATCAACCCCTTGTGAGAAAAAATCAGCCAACCATCGCCTGAATAATTGGGGTTGCACACCTGTTTGCGTTATACGTCCCAACTTGTGGAAGGTCTCTCAACGCATTTATATTCAAACTCTAACAACCGTACAACAAAACAAGCCTATACCAGATCAAATGTAGACTTTTTGATGAAATTTAAATGTTATTATGAATTGTGTTTAGCGGTGTAATTTGTGTATTATTATTATGTTCAGTTATTGTTATTAAGTTGGGCAAGAAAATATCGAAATTTAAAACTGGTTTCAGTAAATTTTTAGTCTAATAGACGAATTTTATCAAATGTGGTACAAACATTAACTTTCACAATGTTACAAACAAGTAAATAATTTTAAAAATTAGAAAAAAGAATTTTCGTTTTTCACAGCTTTTACTATTTTTTGTCTACAAAAAAAGTTGGTTTGATTAAAAAATTGAGAAAATGTTAATAAAAAATTAATATATTTTGATGTTATTATAGCTCACAGTGTAATCATAAAATCCGAGGATCTCCTCTATTTTGGTTAATAATTGAAATAAAAAATCCAAACTTTGGGAATTGTAATTTGGAATTACCTTTTCACCTTCTCCTCAAGGAACATTGAAGAGTCTCCTTTAATATTGCAAATAGAAAACCATGCAGCATTTAAAAGGGTTTGAATAATAAAGAAATTTCTTACAAACGTAATTCCGTCATCCCAAATCAAAATGGCGGCCGCTCAAAATGTCACCACAGAGATTTATAAACGACGCAAAGTAGTTGTTTCATTCATACCTAAACAACAAATCACACTAAAGTGATATATTACTCTCATTTTGTACTATATTACCAGAGACAGGAGAGATTTTACGATGAACAATGTTCATTAAATGAAGTGTCTAAAGTACGGCGAAAAAAGCGTTAACTTCAGATTCCATTTTAAAGTGTCAAATGTTACATCTGAAAACATGCTATCGTTGATTTCTAAGATAATAAGAGTTATTAAATTTAATACAATTAATTGTAGTTTCCTGTTAGTTGTGGACAGAATAGACAATTTATTACTCTTAAGAACTTAAAATAAACCATTACACATAGTAAGTTATGACTCCAAAAATATTTTTTTAATCATTTGTTCCGTATCAACAACAAAGCGTTTTGTCAATACTGAGTTTACAGAACTCTCTTTTAAACTTTTACTTTGATTGGTTGAACGGAATAACATTTTCTTTTTATTTTACTGGAATCTTAAACACTTTTAAAAATGGAGCATCACACTTGACACCGTCCAAACGACGTGAGGTAAATAACCCTACAATTCATCGCAGGAGGGGGAAAGGTGGTTAAATAGAATTATTAATATAATAATAATAATTTATTTTTCTAACATATAATAACGATTTACTATTTTTTAACCAAATTAACCGTAAAAATATTACAATTCAAAACACAATGTCCCGTAACACAAGTTAGGATTGTTCATCTACTAACCATGACTAGAGAAAAATCTCTATCGTGAGTTAAGTTTAAAATTAAGATTCCTATTGTTAGATATTAAGTCTTTTAAAAAATGTCAACTGAAACTTGATCTTCCTAATTTTGTAACGGGTATCAGAATTAAATTAGGTAATTCTCGAACAGAGAAATTAATTGAATTAGCTAAAGAAAAATTGTGGAAATTTGAAATAAACTATTTATACAGTAAATTGAGTAGGTTAAAACCTAACTCGTGGTAAAGGAATTAGTGTTTACAATTGTAAAATTCACCACAGTGCTTATTGTTCATCTAGTTGCAATAATAGTCAAAATGATTATTACGACTAAAAGTAAAGTCTACCTTCAAAATAAAAATTAAAAAATTGTGATTATTTAATAAATTTAAAAAATATATATGAGAAGGGGTGGCATGGACTTAATGATCCCACTGTACTGGACTCAAGGGGATAAAACTCCAATAAAAACATGAACCAAGCTTATATATTACCATAACAACACTCATTTACATTTTTGGAAACGAACCTATAATAGACATTAATAACATTTTGTCATAGTGTGCACCTTTAAATGTACGTTTTGGATTATTAAAAAAAATAATAAAATAAAAAATATATATACTATATATATATATATATATATATATATATATATATATATATCAAAATTAAAGTTCTCAGAGAGTCACTTTAATTTCTCAGATAAAACGGGTCAGACATGTAGACACATATCTGAAAATGCTAGATAAATGTATCTTTATAACAACTTTATATATTATTTTTCGAAGGTTATGACATTAACTTACAACTATTTTAATACTTTCAAGGTTATAAATAACACCTTCTACCTTCTAAATATTCTACCACGACTGAAATTATAATATGTTATTTTCTCACATGTAGGCTATATAGAGAGAAGAAAACGTCATTTGAATAACCATATAACTATGATTATGAAACAAAATCATCGATCTTAAATTAACCTGGAAATTACTTAAGCAAATTTCGTAATAATTCACCGTTTTTAAATGTAATGTTATATTTTATCCAACACATAATTAATTCACATTAAAATTACAGTTCCACAGTGCAGCTATGAAGAAAGCCTTGGTCGAATCATACATTCAATAAGTTACTATTGTAATTTTAACCTTGAAAATAAAATATACGCGAATCACGACAATCAGTTGCCACATGTAGATGACGTGAGCACCAATGAACCTGTCGATGAATGAAGGACTAGGTTCATAAAAAAGATTAACTGGTCGATGAATGGAGGACTAGGTTCATAAATAAGATTAACTGGTCAATGAATGGAGGACTAGAAAAATCGGCAAACAAATAAGATTAACTGGTTGATGAATGGAGGACTAGAAAAATCGGCAAACAAATAAGATTAACTGGTTGATAAATGGAGGACTAGAAAAATCGGCAAACAAATACGAGTAACTTGGGATGAATGGAGGACTAGAAAAATCGGCAAACAAATAAGATTAACTGGTTGATGAATGGAGGACTAGAAAAATCGGCAAACAAATAAGATTAACTGGTCGATGAATGAAGGACTAGAAAAATCGGCAGACAAATAAGATTAACTGGTTGATGAATGGAGGACTAGAAAAATCGGCAAACAAATAAGATTAACTGGTTGATGAATGAAGGACTAGAAAAATCGGCAAACAAATAAGATTAACTGGTTGATGAATGGAGGACTAGAAAAATCGGCAAACAAATAAGATTAACTGGTTGATGAATGGAGGACTAGAAAAATCGGCAAACAAATAAGATTAACTGGTTGATGAATGGAGGACTAGAAAAATCGGCAAACAAATAAGATTAACTGGTTGATGAATGGAGGACTAGAAAAATCGGCAAACAAATAAGATTAACTGATTGATGAATGGAGGACTAGAAAAATCGGCAAACAAATAAGATTAACTGGTTGATGAATGGAGGACTAGAAAAATCGGCAAACAAATAAGATTAACTGGTCGATGAATGAAGGACTAGAAAAATCGGCAAACAAATAAGATTAACTGGTTGATGAATGGAGGACTAGAAAAATCGGCAAACAAATAAGATTAACTGGTTGATGAATGAAGGACTAGAAAAATCGGCAAACAAATAAGATTAACTGGTTGATGAATGGAGGACTAGAAAAATCGGCAAACAAATAAGATTAACTGGTTGATGAATGGAGGACTAGAAAAATCGGCAAACAAATAAGATTAACTGGTTGATGAATGGAGGACTAGAAAAATCGGCAAACAAATAAGATTAACTGGTTGATGAATGGAGGACTAGAAAAATCGGCAAACAAATAAGATTAACTGATTGATGAATGGAGGACTAGAAAATCGGCAAACAAATAAGATTAACTGGTCGATGAATGGAGGACTAGAAAAATCGGCAAACAAATAAGATTAACTGGTTGATGAATGGAGGACTAGAAAAATCGGCAAACAAATAAGATTAACTGGTTGATGAATGGAGGACTAGAAAAATCGGCAAACAAATAAGATTAACTGGTTGATGAATGGAGGACTAGAAAAATCGGCAAACAAATAAGATTAACTGGTTGATGAATGGAGGACTAGAAAAATCGGCAAACAAATAAGATTAACTGGTCGATGAATGAAGGACTAGAAAAATCGGCAAACAAATAAGATTAACTGGTTGATGAGTGGAGGACTAGAAAAATCGGCAAACAAATAAGATTAACTGGTTGATGAATGGAGGACTAGAAAAATCGGCAGACAAATACGAGTAACTTGGGATGAATGGAGGACTAGAAAATCGGCAAACAAATAAGATTAACTGGTCGATGAATGGAGGACTAGAAAAATCGGCAGACAAATAAGATTAACTGGTTGATGAATGGAGGACTAGAAAAATCGGCAAACAAATAAGATTAACTGGTTGATGAATGGAGGACTAGAAAAATCGGCAAACAAATAAGATTAACTGATCGATGAACGGAGGACTAGAAAAATCGGCAAACAAATAAGATTAACTGATCGATGAACGGAGGACTAGAAAAATCGGCAAACAAATAAGATTAACTGGTCGATGAATGGAGGACTAGAAAAATCGGCAAACAAATAAGATTAACTGGTCGATGAATGGAGGACTAGAAAAATCGGCAAACAAATACGAGTAACTTGGAATGAATGGAGGACTAGAAAAATCGGCAAACAAATAAGATTAACTGGTCGATGAATGAAGGACTAGAAAAATCGGCAAACAAACAAGATTAACTGATCGATGAATGGAGGACTAGAAAAATCGGCAAACAAACAAGATTAACTGATCGATGAATGGAGGACTAGAAAAATCGGCAAACAAACAAGATTAACTGATCGATGCATGGAGGACTAGAAAAATCGGCAAACAAACAAGATTAACTGATCGATGCAGGGAGGACTAGAACAATCGGCAAACAAACAAGATTAACTGATCGATGCATGGAGGACTAGAACAATCGGCAAACAAACAAGATTAACTGATCGATGCATGGAGGACTAGAACAATCGGCAAACAAATAAGATTAACTGGTTGATGAATGGAGGACTAGAAAAATCGGCAAACAAATATGATTAACTGGTTGATGAATGGAGGACTAGAAAAATCGGCAAACAAATAAGATTAAATAATATTGCCTGGATGCTCACCATAAACATTTCAAATTATTTACTAAGGTTGACATATAACAATGACATTCACAATAAGCGAATATACAAAGTATTCAATGCTATATCTACAAAAACAAACAACAAAACGGTTCGCGAGCTATCATTTTGGTTTTTCCTGAGTTCTCGAGAACGGTAATTAATTATTGTTTAGTGTAATTCACATGGATTTGAACCAAAATTCAATCGAAACCCCTTTGAATCAATTTCACACTTTAACCGATAACTTCAGAAGCGGAAATTTTGGAAAAGTTGCAACCAAAACAATTTATTTGAAACCTTAGACCTTTGTTACAACCGATTTGGAGATAAACAAAATTTTGTGTTTTGTTCTTATAAATTCAAATTGAAAGTTACCAATCAGACTGATAAAAGCGCACGGTGATATAGCTACAAACCATACGTAATGTAGAGTATAGCTGGATGCACCTGGAGGACACATATTTCAAAAATCATTTTATTAGGTTCAGAGGAACTCAAAAAGGATGTTTTAGAGGAAAAATTTAATTATCTACGTTAATATGAGAAATCAGAATGAAAGCTGTCCATCATAAAAATTTAAAAAAGTTCCTTTGTCGATTCAAATACTATTTAATATCGCAAAGATAATCCATTTTTCGTGACAACTATTCAAAAATATAAATATAATACTACAGTATTTTTTATATCCAGATACAAATAAACTATAAACATCAAACAATCTCCCGTCAAATAGCAAAATGTTGGAATCTCGGGGCTCATATAAAGTTGAGAAGTTAACGAAGAAAGTTCTTTCAAAACGTTCAGTATATTTATGTTTGGTTCGTTCATTGTTTAAAAACATGTAGTTGAAATAAATAAATAGTATAGTTTTAAATCCATATCTACAAGTAACATAACCTTAAATAAATTGCCAATATTTACAACCTAAATGTTACAGAATATACCAATGGGCAGTCGACAGATAGAAATAAAACGTTGCTAACGGGTCTACTGATTAATATTCATGATTATTACGTGTTTATACAACCGGAAGCCCTCCCCACCCTCTCTCCATACAGATACGTGATCAACATAATAATACATTATATACTGTATTATCAACTATTCGTCACAGTTCACAATTTAACCACCAGATAGCAGCACAAGACGGCGCCATATCCTTGTGATTTGATTCTCATTAAAATAAAGTACAGGTATACAAAATTATTAAGTGCGAGTTTCGTCCAAAATAATTTAGTTCGCTAAACTCTCCCCCCCCCACTATTTATTTTACCTCAACTTCGAGGGTTAGTAGCTAGTTTCAGTTATTAATCTTCATATTTAAAGGAAAGAATTGTCAGTTTTCGACCAGTAACTTCCAAACTTCTAGCAAACCAGTAAAAACAAAATCACTTTCTAGTAATATGTAGGTAAAATCCAAGCTGTCCGTCTGAAGGTCACAACTCGTCTACACAGACAAGATGATAAATCCTAAATATTTCAAACTTTGAATTTATATCCTTTGTATTGTCCCACATATAGGAAAATATAGGGGTAACAAAAAATAACCTTACGTTAGTCATGGGGAATCAAATAAAACTATAAATTCTTCCAATTACGAATATGTAAGTTATGTTTATTTAATTAAAAATTAATATATTGGAGCTAGGTCAAATTTAAAGTGTTAGCTGTCATGTACACCCCCCCCCTTTAACTTGAACACGGTGTGACCTACAAATCTGAAAAAAAAATTATTTGGATTTGAAATTAAATTGCAGTATGAAATCATATATTGTAGTTTTTTTATGACGAATAAAACTTAATTTAAACTTACAACGAGAAATGAGTAGCGTATGAGTTTTAAAAGCAGCTTTTGCGAGATGTGAGATAAATAATTCAATAGCCATTAAAAATGGATTACATTTTCATTGATTTTCTTTATTAGGGTCTGTAGGTTTACCTAAAGACCCTTATTTTCACTCATCTGTCTGTACAACTTAAACTGCCTGTTAAAATATTTCGAATTTATAAAAATAGTGTCCCTATATGTCTACAAACCACCAAGTCCCTTTTATTAGAGAGGTATCAGACCTATATGTTTTTTTTAAAATCAAAACGCTAGATCTGAAGAAAACGTGTTCAAAATTGGCATAATATAGTCAATTTTGAACAAATCCAAAAGAATTAATTTGCGACTTTATGATAAGAGCAGAAATAATAAGTTATTAAAAAATGAAACAAACATATTTTCATTATTTAACTCATCTCAATCAAATCTGATCTAAACCTATATAATTGTATAGCACATTTCCACAGACAAACGTTATTCAAAGTTTTTTGTATGAGTCAAGTGACCCCAAAACCAAATCCCAATTTAAAAAAAACAAACATAAATTTGAATAACCCATTAGAAAGCTTTCTCTATAATACGACAATGTGTGAAAGCATGCTAATAACAAAACAAAATGGTGAACATTGTAAAATTGTTATTCAGCACCATGCTCACTTAAACACTTAAGCCATGAGTCATATGTCATTACTTCATCTCAGACTGTTCCTCTATTCAAAATTCAAACTTTAGTTATGAATGAGCCCCTCGTCTCCCTCCCCTCTCTTGCATGTGACGTCACATCCTCTAATTATCTACCTTGCTTCTTCTTTATATTACTGCTACCAACAGAGCCACTGCCAGCTCGAGACAGACTATGATTAAAGCTAGATAACAGCTGTTTTATACTGAATGGTTTTATTTGTTACCAATCTGGATTATTACCTAACCTTTACTTATATAAATGTAGTTTAGGGGAAAATATATATTAGGATAAAATATCGAAATCTAGTTTTCAACACAATATAATTTTGAGGTCTAGTGTTGGGACTATAGAATACTTCTTAGTATTCGAATAGGAAATCAACTATTGGAATAGTTTTCTGTACAATAAGACAAGATCGGAATAAAGACGCCAATTTATTTAGTCATTTTGAAAGTTTAAATTTATTTTATAATTTTACTAAGAACTCAAAGTTTGGTAATTATATAGCAGAGCTGCCTCACTTCAAAATCAATTTTTAAAGGTTTTATTCGTCAAATAAATGTTGGAAAAATATTTTACTATCGAAAAAAAGTGTCGGAAAGATGATTACATAACATAATTTCACAAGATTACACAAGAAAATCTTAATCAGAGTCAAATTCTGCTGCAAATTCAGTAGATGAGGAATTTATTGAATTTAAATGTATTTCACTCGTAATTCGCCATAAATGATGAAAACAAGTATTATACTCATTGTACTTTCTCTTAAACATAAATTCGGCTATATGGCCATGGAAATGTTGTTTTGAATTTCCATATCGCGGCACATTTCCTCGCACCTCCCTCCATTGACGTTCAATTGTCTGCGTATGTGCTTCAGTGTACGCATATGTAGGGCTGTATTATTATATGTCACGAAAGGTTTGGCCAGGTTGCTATATATATATATAACCACCTGGCCAAACCTTCCGTACGTTTATTGAAGTGAATGTCATGAGTATGAAAGATAACACAGAGTTAATTTTTTCACGAAAAAACTACTTGTATAATTGTATTATTGTATTATGTAATCATCTTTCCGACACTTTTTTTCGATAATAAAATATTTTTCCAACATTTATTTGACGAATAAAACCCATAAAAATTGATTTTGAAGTGAGGCAGCTCTGCTATATAATTACCCAAAGTTTTAAATGAAAATTAGTAATTTTGAATAAATATCTATTTATCATTAGGTTTTTCTTCTTTTTTGCAATAGTGCAATGAACATAATATATTTTTTTTAATTATATATATTTCTTTAGTAATAGACCAGGAATGTTGTGGCCACAACAAAGAACAATATTAATAAAAAAGTTTTAAGTGACTGAATTATATTAGTATTAGTATTATGAAAGTTTTTGTCTTTTAAATATAAACCAAATGATGATCGAATAGTGTTTAAATATTCAAATAACCTAAAACTACTTGTGCGTGATCTCTCTATGGAATAGTTAATAACGCAGTGATAAAGTATTCACCTATTTAGATAAAGTATTCGTGAGTACAGCTAAAAATAGAAATTCATTCTGTATGTGCATAAGTTGTAGCAGCTTGCCAGAAAAAAGTATTCATTAGAAAGTATTCGAATATTTGTTTTAGTATTCCAATAAAAGTGAACTACTTCGAATATATAAATACTTTTCTATTTGAATAACCCATCACTATCCCACACCCAAAAGTGTTTGTGTTTATTCCTCTACAGTCCAAACGAGTTTTGAATGTGGTGATTTCTTGTCAATATCTCTATACACGTTTCCTTTATTTTTTCGATAACTCAAAATTCCGAAGTATAAAAATGGGCAGAAGTCAAAACAAAAAACCTGAAATGTAACCTTTACCGCTTTAGTCCTCTGAAAGGACTAATACAAACAGTATTAATTTCTTTACTAATTCCGGTTCGAGAGCTATCAGTGATAACCCCAAAAACTCATCAACTTAGACCTGTTCAAGAACTAAATTCTTAAAATTGGTAACAGATTCCGTTCAAATCTTAGTGAAATATGAAGATCAACTATCGGAAGTAAAGGGTAATTCAAAATTCAGGAATAAATGTCAACAATAAATTAAACTTTGACCGCGTTCATTAAAACTCAATTTCACTCTCAAGGCCTCAAGTGCCTGGACTTGGCAATCCCGACGGTAACTAGCTGGATCTACACCTTTTTATGTAATCTTGGGTTAGATCCCTCTCTTTCGTCTTCCTTATATGGTCTCTCTTAACCAACTCTTGTTCTTCTCCGACCCGAACGTTACTTTAGTATTCGAGGACGAGACGTCTTTTCTTTTTATAAGGCGATGAAGACAAAGAAGTTTTACGCTTTAAACAACAAAGGGAAAAATACTAAATTTCATTTTTAATAGAAATTTTAATTAACCTTTTCCTTGTGAATTTGTCTTTAAAAATTTGAAAATTTATTTAAATAAAGCTCAGATTATTTCCTTCCTGCCATAAATTCGATCTATGCGTAAATCATATTTGATGGAAACTGAGTTTTGATGAGGATTCTAACCCCCTACTTATCACTTATGATTTGACATACTTAATCAGGGCATTAGTGTTCATAATTCATCAAAATTTGAACTAAAACGGTGGAGTCAATTTTGAGAAATTAACTCTTTTGTAAAAAAACTCTTTTTAAAGAAATTAACTCTTTTGTAAAAGGTCCATGCACGATTGTTTTGGTTTTTGATCGATAATTCAGAACCGTCATTAATTTTAGAGATGGAAAGAAGTACATATTGTTTAAGCACTTTAGGGTTACAATTGTAAATATCGTATTAACATACAATTTCTCACACCTCTCTAGAATGTGGTCAGAACGTGTAGCCTACACATACCAAATTTGATAAAACTTGATTCACTTAACAGAAGACATCATTCGAAAGAACCACTGTTTCAAGCTCAAAAAACCTAAAAACCTAAAAGGTCGACAACAATTTTTCGACCCCCATCACATACTTACATAGATTTATATGTTGTTGGATAGGCTGCAATCTTACTGCGATCAGCTATCATAGGTGTCTAGGGTGGATATCTTGCCGTTAACTTTACTGTCGCCATAAACTGAACAACTTGTGTTCCCGGTCAAACCTTTAGATACAAGATTAAAACCCTTGTTTTAAACTGTGGAACGCGTGTAACTAAGATATGTAACTGTCAAAGCAATCTGATGGACTTTTTGAAAAACGATATCTTATTATTATAAATAGAATCAGTGACATTTACAGGGAGTTACAGAACTTTCGTACGAATTTAAGATAGGAATACGAGATTTGGAGAAGGCCTACATGAATAGCAAATATTGACTATTTTACTTTACAAATATTTACCTAGATGTATACATTATTTATTTAATTCCAATATAAAACACACTCCACCCTACGGTACAGTAAATATTGTCACCCAAATATAAACTCTATAACGCAAAAATTATTAACTTTAATAATGTGGAAGAATAAAATTATTAAAATTGGTAATGATTAAAATGAGCATTTTTAAAAAATCATACTTGGATTTTTTTCAAAACTTCAGGATATAGTTCATTGGGTCAAATTATCTAAAACATTTCTATGAACATATGTCCTCAAATGTTTAGTTTTCCGTCTGTCCGCTGTTTTGTGTTTTTTACAACAAAAAAACAATATAGTTTTGTAAATAATTACATATCAAATCCAAATTAGGTAGGCCTATACATATTTTTTATGTGACCTTTTATCAATGTGCCAAAATTCAGGACTTTGTGTTGCATATTTTCAAAATGGAGCCCGATTAAAATTTACAATGTCAAATATAGGCTATGAAAAACCATTAACTTTACACGAATTTTTAAATGCCCGCCATTTTGAAATCATGCAAAAGAAAGTCCCAATTTTTCGTAAATTTATAAAAAAGGTCACATACAAAATGTCTAGGTCTTATTATTACAGTATCTGTATACAGTATACAGTAACTTTTCGTCTGAACCCTTGGCTACCTGCGAGCGGCCGGAACCGTCCCCCCCCCCCCCGTCGCTCCCTTCCTCACCTAGCTGTTTCAGTGATGAGTCACCTACTAGCGTTAACACTGCACTGTTTAACTTTTTTTATGGGAGACACAATTTTTAATTTCAGCAGTTAAAATGTCAAAATTTGGAAGGGAACGACGGAGGGGGGAGGGACGGTTCCGGCCGCTCGCAGGTAGCCAAGGGTTCAGACGCCAAGTTACTGTATACAGACTATAGGCCCAGCAAATTTTAACTCGGTATATAATTTACTTCCAAAATAATGTTTTTTTAATAAAAACACAAAGTGGCGGACAGACGCAAAATAAGGATTTTAGGTGATATGTTCATTGAAACTTTATTACAGTACTTATTTTGACCCAAGGAACTATATACTAATTCAATCATTAAATTTTTCTATTCTTTCTTTTTCTGACGAATATATGGTATCATATTTTTTAAAGTTTGAGAGTCGGAATCTCCTAGATAGGTTATAAATTTTATAAAAATACAAAAGGGAAAAGAACTCGATTTCCAAGTTGATTGATATTAACCTTTAAAGAAAATATTAGTCACAAAAACAAAAAAATCAAAAATCGTGATAAAACGTAAAGTGCTGCAATAGGTAGAAAAACGTAGGAAAAACAAACTTCATTAAATCATTTACGTGGATATTGGGAAGATGATGGAAGTTTGAAAAATATGCAGTTTACGATGAAAAATACACCTAATATTCGATATTAGGGTTTTCTACATTTCTCACAACTCACAAAATAAACGAGGAACGAAAATGAACTTATCACGATGAATTGTTAAACCTTGTGGCAACAAATGTATAAAATAAAAAAAAAAAACCTACTTGTTATAGACAATTATAAGGGGGGAAAATCACTTTCTATATATATATAAAAAAAAATAAATAAATAATAAAAAAATAAAATATAAATAAAAAATTGACGGCTACAAAATAATGGAAAATAATAGAAAGAGAGAGAAAAAATAACAGATTTAATAATGTTACAAAATAAATATATTAAGAGGAAATTAGTTTTCTTAGGTCTTTTTTTTCTTTTTCTTTTTTTAATTTCGCAGGATAGGTGGAAAATCTTCAAAAGACAAAGGGCGAAATCCGCTCTTCCCAATAGTTTTTTTTTTTTTTTTTTTTTTTTTAATTTCGCAGGATAGGTGGAAAATCTTCAAAAGACAAAGTGAGATTACAGATAGCCACTACCCTGACATCTAGCGGCACACATCTAAAACTTCTTTTTATATTAAAATGGTAGAATCTTTTCCAATAGGATTGTAGTTTATAATATAAACATTAGTTTTCTTAGGTTGGTAAATAATATAAATAAATTCCTGACGCACCCACGGCACAAATTAATCCTACTCTGGATTATTCCACGAGGAAGAAAATACAAATATAACTTCGTTTAACTCTTGTTTGCATTAATTAAAGAAATTAGCACAATTACCTAAATGAAGCTCAATTTAATAAACAAGTGCTGGACAACAAACAGTTCCTCTTATATAATGTTTAATAATTTACAAAATGAAAATATAGGTGTCGTTTCCGTTCTCAAAGTACCATGAACAGTGCATCGATCAGCGTTAACGGAACATTTTATAGTCCAAATATAATATAAAAGTATATTTGTTTAAAATATACATTTTCTTTCTTTTCTGAGTATAGACATTTGATTTTTGTTTACATTTATTTTATATAGATTATATTTTTATATTTGTAAAATTGTTTAAAATTTTGTTTCTTTGTTAATTACGATGACAGATTATTACAATTATTGTTAGGTATTCAGAATTAAAAAATATCATCCAAATTTAAATGTAATTTTAGTTTTAGATTGATCTTAAAAATAGTTACGATTGTCAGTCCGTCTGTCGATAAAATTTAAAATATTTCACTGTCAATAACAAAGTTGACTCAGTTAACCACAAAAATCCGTTTCAAGATGGAGGCCACTTAATGGTAGATGAAAGAAAAACAGGGAGCACTTGATTTAAAAACAACATATATTGAACAAAATAATATTTTATTAACCGCGTCAAATAATTAAAATGTAGAGTGAAATACCGAGATACTGTATTTTGTTATTTCTCAAACTATCTTAATGAAAGTCATTTCTCCCAAGGTTCAAAGTACTGTAAACCTTGCCAGAGATGTACAACGAAAACAAATACAACTTTAAAAACTCTAGAACAGTGTTTCAATGTTTCATAAAAACAATGTTCAATTTAGTCTATTTCTGGGTAAACTAAATATTACAATTAAGAAGAAGAAAAAAATACTTCGACACATTCATACATATCATTTCTAGCAATTTCATCTTATTTTCATTAATTTGATACAAAAGTTTGTTTTTTTAATGGATTTGATAAATACGTTAGCCTGAAAAATTAGAAAATTTTGTTTTAGTTATTTTTTTAATAATTTGTATTGATTTTTGAATAAACACTGGCATTTACAATATAAGGCATTGGAAAATTCCTTACTCCATAAAACTTATAAATATTCATTGTAGCTAATTTTTAGGTTTTTTTTTCAAACTAATTTTTATGTATAAGGATTATTTATTTTTGGGTTTAATGAAGAAAATACGAAGACAATTACAGTTGAAAATTTGAGCCTTTCTACCAAGTGTCCATAAAGTCCCCTTACCTATTTTTTTTTAATTAATGGAAATAGACAGAGTTGCTTTGGGGAAAGTTTAGATAACCAAAGGAGGAGTTTTTTGAAGTACGGTATCAAAATTTTCAACCCTTACCCCCAAAATAAGTCAAGAATTTTAAATAGAAACCCCTATTAAGTGATACTTCATTTTAAAGGTCTTTTCAAAATAAGAATAATGGTGCAAACCAGAGCTCTCTAAGTTCATCCTACCCAACATAGCACCAATCGAATTGTGAATTTTTTGTTAATAATTACACCAGAAATGTTACGAAATGTACAACAACCTTTTGAGTCCAGAATCTATTTCTGCCAAAAAGTAATTGGTAGCCATTTCAAGAACTTAATATGAGCTAAAAAAACAATGTAAAGCTCTTACCATCATTTTACCAACATAGAGCAGTTTGTAATGTAATAAAAACAATCGGAGTTTGTAGTTTACATTCACAATTCGATTAGTTGCTATGTTGGGTAAGATGAACTTAGAGACCTCTGGTTTGCGCCATTATTCTTATTTTGAAAAGACCTTTAAAATGAGGTATCACTCAATAGGGGTTGCTATTTAAAATTCTTGACTTACCCCCAAACTACCCCATTTTGGGAGTAAGGGTTGAAAAATTTGATACTTCAAAAACTCCTCGTTTGGTTATCTAAACTTTCCCCAAAGCAAATCTGTCTATGTCCATTAATAAAAACAATAAGAGAGGGGGGGACTTTTTGGACACATGATATAATTTCATGCTATTCTGAATTCTCAAAATATTAAAGATAAATTTGTAGGAAAGCATCTTTGTCTCTATAAGCTCTATCTTTCAAATTTGTCACTTCAAAACGATTCATTTCATGAATAAAAAAAATCAAATAAAAGTTAAATCAACCGAAATTGTGCTGTTGAAATGTATATTAAACCATTTAAAACTCAGTTATTAAAGTTAGTAAAATATACCTGATTGAAACGAAAGTAAATTTTGGATTAATTTATATCATAAAATTTAATTAGAGTTATTGTTTGAACATAAATAAAAGTTAATTCCGCGCAATTATTTAAAAAAACTTGTTCAATTAAACTACTAAAATGCAGTTAATTAAAGTGGATTTGTTGTTTTCCCTATAGAAGGGAGCAAACACATTAACAACACATTCATGTGTGCATATTATACTTGTTTGAATGTTTACATGTTCATTTTGATTGCAAAAACTGGTTAGACATATGAAACCATCTCTTGGCTGTAGATTGTGGTTAGAAACATTGCTATATTCAGAGGTATCGTACTAGCAAACTGTGAATGTTATGGTGTGCTTACTGTAGGCCTCTTTAGAATTAAGAGAAACAAAACAGAAATTAGATAGGTATTAGTGAATTTAAATTACGTTGGTTACATCGAAAAGTATGTATACACGGTGTGACTTGACTGTCACTAAACCTCAAATACTTGATGTAGTCAACTTGTCACTTACCAATTATTTATAAAAAAACTCAGCGTCTTAAAAACATAAATAATACAGGTTTCATGGAAATAGGCTAGTAGGCCCTAAACAAATTGTAAAATAAATGTTTAAATATTTTTTGCAATATGGGACTAGTAGACAAATGTAATTTGTTATCATCACCTAATCCTTTTTGACGATTTTTATCCTTATCTAGGACCTCACACCGAACTACAAAATAATGAGTCAATCTGACAATCTGTTCTTCAGATAATATACCTAAAGTGAAGCAAACTTTTTAGCAATATATCTGACAGCTTACTTTTACGTAGCATTTTTTGGGGATGTTTTTAATTTTTCAAAATTGGTCTTCCATTTTCCAATCAGGAAAATATATATTTACTCACATATATCTTACGGAAATTCGTAAATTTTATGTTGAACTCGGAATAAAAATGTAATTTTAAGACGCCACTCTTGTACGTCATATGACTTTCAGTACCGTAGTGGTTTGGTCACTCATAGTCTTGAAATCGAATTTTTTACATCTTGTTAGGAATGAATGTATGTATCCTGTATTATGTAATCACTTTTACAAATTTAAGTAATCAGAAAATACGTTTATTGTCTGTTTTATCATTAATAACATTTTACTGAAGTTCTCCAGAATGTACAAATACAGAATTATAAAATGTAAAACAAAACACATACAGTCAAGTTTCTTTAAAACGATTTAGGTTTAAAAACTCGATTTCAAGACAAGTTAATTTAAAGCGAATAATGAATAATCAAACAACTTCGGCACTGAAAGTCAAAACGACGTAAAAGTGGCTCTAACGGTTAAAAGATTACGTTTATGGGGGGGGGGGACACACAAAGAATAACAACTTCTAAAGTTACATTTTCAATCCGAAATTAAAATAAAATATGGGTTTCCTAAATAAATTTTCAAGTTGAGCGCCATATTGGACAATGGCGGAAAACTTTGAAAATTTGAATACACTCAAAACAGTCACGTAAAACTAAGTGGAGTCACACACATAGAAGTAAACTGTGGTATATAGTTAAAAAGTTAGCTATTGTATCACTTAGGTGAGACACCCGGTATTATGACAACCAATTTTGATCCCAACCTCTTAACATCTCTACCGTTTTCATTGTTGTCCATGTCAACATTTTTTAGTCAACCAGATTTCATATTCTTCAGATAATGTGTGACAAAAATCCAAAAAAGCAGGTCAGGCAGACAATATTGTTGATAAGAATTATCAATAAAGCAATATCAAATTAAAGCAAAGCCGCCACAAAACTTTCCTGAATACGTAATCAAAATTAAGAAAATTAAGTCTACAATATAGATTAAAGAATAAACTTTCCTGAATATGTAATTAAAATTAAGAAAATAAAGTCTACAATATAGATTAAAGAATAAACTTTCCTGAATATGTAATTAAAATTAAGAAAATAAAGTCTACAATATAGATTAAAGAATAATTTCAGACAACTCTTTAAGTGGGTGGTAAATGAAACATTGTCCTTTATAAACTGTATTTATATAATATCAGAGTAACTCACCATAATTCTGACATTATAAAATTTGATTTCACTTTAATATTTTAAGTGCAAATCTACATTATTTATCACCAATAGCTATGGATAATGGAAATATTTTTTTTATTATGAAAATAAATCGTCACGTTTACAACTAAAACTTAAATTTAAACTATATACTTGAAAATATATATATATTCACTAGGATAGTTCAGTAATGATTATACTAATATAAAGAAATCACATCCTAGACCTTCAAAAGCAAACAAAATATTTGACCTATTTGGATATGTACAAAATTTGATTTACCTAATAATTTTAAATCGGGTTTATTCATTCAACTCCATACCTAGTGTTTGAATTAGGATCTCAAAATTGTACATTTAGAAATTTCTATTTTATAACAGATTTTTGTAATGTCATTTTCTTTAATTTTCATAACAAAATTTTTCCTATATGGCAGAATTTCACCTCTTAAAAATGTATTTACATATTACAACTCATACACTATCCTTCATATTTCATTAAAAACCATGTCAAGATTCCGTAAATCCTATAGTGGGAACAGTTTAGATATATGGTAATTAGGCATAAAAATAATATAATTCAAAATAGGCTGTACTAGTATAAAAACACAGGTGCAAACACTTAATGTATTTAACAGTCAAACAGGATTTGCTAAAAATAACATCAAAACAGGTTTTAAAATTGATCATTTATCTCAAAACTTGTTTTTTTTATGAACTGAACTGTCAACACTATAATCAACTTGAAGACATTTCTTTTATATCTTGAATAAGGCATTGTTTACCAAAGAACATCTCTATGGAATATTACAATTTTCATTATTATCACAACAAGACGTTACCATTGTTAGTTTTTAAAGAACAAGAATGATAACATCAAAATAAGCAAACAATAACAGCGTTGCGTCTTTTTACTGTTTAGTTCTTGTACTTGCCACTTTTGCGAGCTCGGGTGAAACTACTAGCGCTTTCTGTGAACCACACTCGGTACTTTAGAATACGTTTTCTGCATTGTAGTGATATCTGGGAGTGAAATGCATAACTACTTGCACGTTCGACAAAATGATAATCTTACACAGTACCTAAATGGAGAGTAAAATTAAATTTTGTGGATTACATGACAGCTGAAAAACAATTTTTCAAAATCTATTGTTTACTTATTTAGTATATATACTACCAAGCTTTAACATTTTTAAACGTTTTAAAGTTACCATTTTTAGTAAAAACAGTTCTAATTGTAGTTTATTATTTTAAAAATAAGACAATATTATACAATTGATGAATTTTCACTTTAAAATTGGAAAAAATGTATTGCAATTTCCATATTTCTGGTTTAAACAAAATTATTTAATGATTATCGATATATTGACCGACTAGGTACATGTTTAGACCACTTTTTGAATGATTACACAATTTTCGTCTGTTCATTAAAATTAGGTGTCTGATTATTTTAATAGTAGTGTTTAATTTTTTTAGAAAATTCTGTTATGGATTTAGAGGAGACAAGGGCGAGAAATAAAAGTGATTTTCAGACATTCTTTAAAAAAAATAATAATAAAAATATATCAAATTATACAGTTTGATGTCGGGGAGAGTCCTTCAAAATTATTAAAAATATCTTATGAAGTATCCTTAATTAAATTAGTTTAAACTTAATACAATTAATTTGATTTTTAAAAAAACGCATTATATTTGGCTCTCCAAAATAAATTGGGCATTTTAAATATTTTGTTAGATTTGGTTTAGTGATATTTATATGTGCTTTTTAAGACACCAAGTTCAAATATAACAACTTCAAATTAAATGGATAACCCAAAAATTAAAATATACTCAAAATCCAGCAAAAAATTATTTTAATTTTCCAAGACGCCGGTATAGAATGTTGTAGGCACCTTAATTATTTTTAAACCTATAAGAGAATAATTTATGTTTTCCCTCTGTCTATGATTTCAATTAACTAACATTGTGATTTAAAACCAAAAATAAAGGACCGGAAGTTTGAATGGATGTATTTGTAGAGCCAACAACTTGGGAGATGGTGAAAAGAATGATGTACGACTCTAGAAATGAGAAAACTAATGAATGGATAGAGTATCAAAGAGACAATGTCTTTCACGGATGCTATTCTTTCTAAAGAACTCTATAAATAATTTAAAGAAAGCACCCTTCAGTTCCGCTACATTTCAATCCGAAGTTTCCTTAGTTTTAGCCCACCTAGAGCTATGTGTCTATCGTCGGGTGGATACAGGATAACATGAAACAGAAGACCTGTAGGAGCTATATATAGTTGTAACAACTAGTTGCTAAATAAATGTGCATTCCTTTGTGTACAGCAATATTCCCAATGTCACTCATACTAGGCGTAATAATAATTTGGTATCAGTTTTTTTACGTTCATGCATTATTTACAGGGTGATTCAAAAATGTACAATATTTCAAGAATTAATTCTAGGAGTAAAAATTAAAAAAAAAAAAAAAAACTTTCATAGAAAATATCTTCGTAAACATATTTTGTAGTGAATTTTGATCCAAGAGTGAAATAAAGCCATGCTGTAATTTTTTGACACAAATTAAGGAAGAAAAATCGGCGATTTTATTACACTATTTTTATGTGTAAAATTGAACAAAAAAAGATCCCACAAATGTTTCTCCAGTAATTTGCGAGAAACAAGTGTAATATACACAAAATTAAGAGTAGTAAAATCCCTTTTTTAACAATTTGCCGTAAATGTTTAAAAAAAACTAATTTAATTCGGAGAAGATTTATGTAAATAACGTTTATAAAAGACAAATCCAAGATACAGATAATTTAATAGCAGTATGAAGAAGAGTTTTAAAAATTATAACGTGTTTCTGCTACATTTTAATTATGTTTTTGATAAAATTCTAATTTCTGTAACTTGCATTGGTTTTCTATTTACTTTAATTAAATTCTCTAGAAGTTGTATACATCTATACGCCATTTATTTAAATTGCTTTACGCCAAACTTATAATATATTTTCTTTTCGAAAATTACAAAGTCTCATTTCTGGGACCGATTTCATTAAATTTTACAGATAAAGGAACATACATTTTTGTTTTTAATTGTTCCAAGCAGTATTTATGGCTTTATTTACTTTTGGGGCGGAAATCAGAGATACATATTTCGGTAAAGCTAACACCAACATGAAACAGTTCTGGATAATATATGTTTATATAAAGAGATTTTTATTACTAAAATTAATTCTCAAAGTATTGTAGTGCAATTTTGAATCAACGTCTATAATGTGTTTTCAAAGGTCCTGAAACTGTTAAAAAACGTTTAAACTAGAAAAGACTAAAAGCAAAATCTGTCAGGTAAAATGTTATCTGGTGTACTAAAAACTATATATATATTTTTGGTACATTACTTCATTCATTTCTCTCTTCAAAATGAAATAACTTCATTTTAAAAGTCTTGTTTTATAGACTATAATTGTGCAAATTGGAAGTCGTTATCTTGCTCCAATACAAAATGTCGGTCGATCAAATATCCAAAAAGGTAAACGGGGCTGTTTGATGAGCTATTGACTTTGAAACATTCAGTTTCTTAACAACAAAATCTATATTGTTTCACTTAATCTCGATAATCTTACTTCAATGGTTACCAAACTTCTTTTAAATATTCAAATAATACGATTTATCTAACTCTGCAAAATGGACGTTTGTTTCGACCTTAATCGATGGGAATTGTCCATTGTACCATTTACAAAAAGAAAAGAATCTAAAGGAACCAAATCTGTAGAAATAGGGTGGATAAGGGAACAGTTTGTGCTTCAATTCGATCATTTTAACCATGGAGTTTGCAGAGATGTGAAGGTGGTGGATCGTCCTAGCAGTGTATTCGCCAATTAGAAACACCTTTTCAACAATTTACGTTAAATTCATAAATAAATTAGTTTTCCTTTTTCCATTTGGATTATGCCATGCAAACCACAGAAAATTGTGAACATAATCTTTCCTGCCACTAGAATCGTTTTTGCATTCTTCGAACAAAGTCCGCTAAAAAAAAATCCACCGTTTCGACTGCTCATCGATTTCTGAATTGTAGTAAATAGATCATGTTTCATTGACAGTTACATAACGGTTCACACGTCCACACTGCTTCGAAATGCTCCCGCGATTCTATTTTTCGTCAACTGTGAGCAAACTACGCATCCATTATGATGATAGATTTCTCATACCCAAATGTTCATGCAGGATATTAAAAATACGTTCATTTGAAAAGTTTATCATCTAAGGTATCTCGAGTATCTTCACTCGAATGTCGTCCAACACAATACATGTACGGACGATCTCTTCAGTTGTGCTATCATTCGGACGTCCAAAGTTCTCAACATCATTCGCACGGCCAGGAGCTCAACATCATTCAGGCGTCCAGAGTACCCAACATCATTCGCACGCCCAGGATCTCAACATCATTCGGGCGTCCATAGTGCCCAACATCATTCGGACGTCCAGAGTGTCCAAAATCATTCGGGTGTCCCGAGTACCCAACATCATTCGTACGCCCAGAAGCTCAGCATCATTCGGGCGTCCCGAGTACCCAACATCATTCGTACGCCCAGAAGCTCAGCATCATTCGGGCGTCCCGAGTACCCAACATCATTCGTACGCCCAGAAGCTCAGCATCATTCGGGCGCCCCGAGTACCCAACATCATTCGTACGCCCAGAAGCTCAGCATCATTCGGGCGTCCAGAGTGTCCAACATCATTCGGACGTCCAGGACCTCAGCATCATTCAGGCTTCCAGATTGTCCAACATCATTCGAATATCCAGGAGCTCAGCATAATTCGTGCGCATATTAATGAACCACAACGAAATTCACTGAACTTCCTGTGTAACTTCCATGCAATGGAGCAGAGTTTCCATAATACTATTTTAGCTTTTCTTCAGTTCCTTAATGATTTTCCCACGTAAAAATAATGCTTTTACAGAATAGAAAATTCACTTTTTTCTATTGCAGCAAAGAAATACAAACTAATCCGTTTTCGAATGTTGACAAACATTGTCTGTTATACATTCTTAACTTTGTGTGTACCTAATTAAGATAGTAGGCTACACATCAAAGATAAAATTAAACTTATGATTGGTGCTTTTTGAATTTTAACTACAATTATTTATAGTATTCAAATGAAGGGAATTTCCTTATTATGTAAACTTTGAATCTTTCCTTGAGAATAATGTATAGAAGGAAATAATACATTTTGTAAAAGGTCGTCCAACATACGTTACAATACAATTAAAAGGGAAAACCAAACATATTTTATAAATTATTGACTCGCCGCGTACATTTAAATCTTAAATTGTAACTCCACTGATTTAAATTCATCAAAATATAATAAAGGAATAGCTACATATTTTCTCTATATGTACATTTACTGTTGGTCCAATGGTCAGTACTCTAATTTCAAGAACGAGTGGTTCCCCGTGCGGGTTCAAATATTTACAGTGCCGACCCAGCATTGACGATAATTGGGAGGTTACAATCGGTAGCGAACTCTGATTGAGAATGCTTGAATGCTAGAACAAGAACGGCGGGAATATCGGATGTTGTTAATCATACATTTACTCGGTGGAAAAGTTTTTAAGCAGGCCTAAGCTCGAGTCAAGAGTTTTTTGAATTTTAGAAGAAAAAAACCTTGAATATATAGGATGTCTTTGTGTATTTGATAAGCCGTAATTATGTACTGGAATAAGATAGCTGATTTGTTCATCAAACAAGGTCTTTATAATGAGGTTTCAATGGATGAGGGTTTGTATGTTTTTCAAAAATATTGAAAGATTATTAGCGTTGAACTAATTCTTAAGACAGTTATAAAAGTTTTAACTTTACGTTTCTAGACTTATTAAAAAAAAATTCAAAGAAGTATAAAAAAAAAAGTTAGATAAAAATACTTGTAGATTTCCAAGAACTCTCCGAGTTATCTAACCCGTGTAATCAGCTGCTTCGAGATAGCAGCAGAGAATCGACTTGATCGGACTCTAACTAAAATATTTGTATTTCTTCCTTACCAATAAGTGATGCCAACTTAACTAACTGTAAAAATGAATGAAACTAGCATGTTTTGGAAATATTACACAAAATATGACGATCTATTCGGGAAAATAGTGTGTTCCTAGGTTCGCTACGAACGGCAAAAAGGTCAACGGATCTCGATCCATTTTCAATCATGCTCTCAACTGTACTTCTTCATTACTTTCCGGTCGAATATCGATTAATTGTTACTCTCTAACAATATCGTAAAGTGGAGACTTAAGCCAGAGAAGCATCAACAAATATTTAATACAGTAGCCACAGACTAGGAGTGTGTCTGGTGTAATGGGCGTGTCCTCTCTTCTACTTGCTTCCCTAGCCTGACTTGACGGTACAACCCATTCCAAGAAAACTAGGTACACAAATTACTGCGTAGCTACATTTAATTCCTAAAGTTACAACTTCGTGACAGACTTTTGTAAACGTTTTATTTTTATTTACACCGATAAAAGAAACGAAAGTAGGGTACGCGTTTACACAGAAGCACTTGAGGTCTATATATTTTTTATTGGAGTTGTACCGCTGAAAGTAAACGCAACAAAGTGTGGGGGCCCCTCTTTTCCTCTCCACCTTAGACACATTTCTACCTTGAGGATGCTCCTACCATTCACGACTTCTCCGTATCAAACAATACGTTCAACTGTTCTCCAACCACCGCTAGTAACACAGGACTTATGTGATATATTATAATACTGTTCAATATAAGAACAAACTATCAAAGTACTTACCCAGAGAGCTTTCAGGATCTGAGAGGTCGCTCAGAGATGGAACTTTCTGCATTGCACCACCGCATGATTCCCCCTCGTCCAGCCGCTCCTGTTTGATGGCGGGCATCACATCGTCCACACAAAATTTCTGCAAAACAAAATAACTTTTCAAATTTGTATAATTTATCAATTGGAATTAGATATCTAAATGCACAACACTAAAGTGAAATTACGATAATATGGTTATAACTGCTGTATACTATTTTCCACGATTTAAAAACAATGTTAATTTTTCTTATGATTTGTATCCTTAATTAGGATCAACATTTTGTTTATTCTGAACGTTTTCAGAAGCGAAAAATTAGGTTAGGTTAGGGCGTTTTTGTTATCAATTTTAATGAAAATAGTAGATCAGTTTTCATTGGAGTTTTTGAATAGTAAAGATGTAGAACATCATATTTAGTTGTTTTTTTTTTTTTAATGTTCTCGATCACATCTATAATGACGAAGAAAAGTTATATTTCAGACTTATTTAACACACAAAATTAGCTGAACACTTTTTTATTTGTTTTTTAAACCTCAAAAAAATGTTGAAAATCTTCCAAAAATGTAAAGGGGTCATACTGTACTTAAATTCCTCCCATAAAAAAATCAAGGAAAAACAGAAATACAAAAATAGTTTATTTTGTTATGTTGATAAATTTGTTATTTCCAGGAAAACTGAAACACTGAACGAATATTTGTCACTACTTTTCTAGTTGCCTTCTTTATTTCTACTCCTATCTTGTTATCTGATCTTTTCAATGTTGATATTATTTTCAGTGTACCTCAAAATGAGAAATTAAAACTAGAACACCCTGTATTTAATATTCTAGTGCTGTTAAGTCTGTGCAATACAGGACCAAACCTATTCATGCAGCTGCTTGTAATCTTTCCACTTTCTTATCGCAATGAGAAGTGAACAGATGAATAGGCAGAAATATTTTCATAAACAATCTATCATTTTTGAAAATATGAATTTTAAATTGTTAATAATAACTAATAATATTCATATATGAATAATAGGAAAAATAATAATTTAAGTTGAAGTAGTTGAACAGCCAATAGTCGTACAGATTTTCAAGGTTAACTTTAGTGAGTGGGCGTGGCAAAACCGAGGATCCTAGCTGGACCTAAATAGCTTTAATGAAGTCTAAGGTTAGTTCCTTCTCTTTCATCTTTCCAATCAACTTGATCAACTCACCGGCGCTGTTAGAGCACTCGAGAATTATAGACGGTAATTTGTTCTTAAAAAAAAACTATGATTTTTATATAAATTTTAAATTGTCCTAGTTTAAAGCTATAGTACCTAGGAATTGAGAGTTTTCATCTTTTGCCTTCGCATAGATGAGTGTTAAGCTGTCAGATAAAGACATGAAGTGTTTCCACGCGGTTCTAGACGTAACATGAAACACAGCGTCATTTTCACTTAAGAGCAAAAAATAAAACATTAAAAGACCCACTTCAATCATTCATATCAAACGAATTACTCATTGGTTTAATAATGCCTTCAATTATTAACCAAAGTAGGCCTGTATAGACCGAATGCCGGTGATTCCTTTTATTTTACAAGGTAGGCCTAGAAACGGTCTAGTCCTAGCAAAGTTGTAACTGGGTCACAACCTCCTAACGGACTTGTCTACGTAGGTTTCAATATTTTTTTACGACACAGAGATATCGTAAAACCGGACGTCTAATTTCAACTTGTCACCAACGTGAAAACCATTAGTTACAAGCCATGCCATAATGTTTATTTTGCAGAGATATGTCGCGAACTCACCGTTCTACTGGGGACAAGTGGTAAACTCTTGCTATTATCCAGAATAAATCATGAAATGAAGTCACAGGAGTGAAAATTAAAATAAAATATTAAATTTTCCAAATCACTAAAACCTCGATAGAAATTAAATACAAGGTGTCCCGAAAAAACTGGACTGCTTAATTTTCGGATTATTTACATCAAAACGAACAAAAACTATCAAATAACATATAGTCGAATTCCTCTTCATTATCCGTATATCCGCCATTTTGTTATTTCACAAAAATCTATTGTAACTCCAGAACTAGATAAGGTATTAACTTCAGATTGGTATAAACATTTTGAACGTTACGTTTTACAAGAGTATCAAACACAAAGATTCTAATTTTATAATTTTCAAAATTTCGGCCGTTTATATTTTTTAACGTCGAATATTTTGAAAACATTTCACTTTAGAACTTTAAAGACGAACAAAATGATTTTTCGCTTTTTTTTTTTTTTTTAGGTCAAAAAACCGGAGTTCTTGATAATTGTCTACAACACCCAAAATTAGCCGAATACCAAAATATTTTGGAATCATGAAGATTTTTATCCATAAAGATTTGTTCGTTGTTATAATTTTTTTTTTTAATTATCGTTTTTCGTTAAAAATTTGAATATTTGAAAAATAAAGTCTTTGTGTTTGGTTGGTAACACTTTTAAAACGTAAGTTAACATACAAAATGCTTAAATCAAATCTTACCTTATTGATTTCTGGAGTTATAATGCTTTTTTTTGTAAATGAACAAAATGGCTGATAAACGGATAATTAAGCGGAATTCGACTAATATGTTATTGTCATGTTTTATTAGTTTTGATGTACGTAATTCGAAAATTAATAGAAAGACAAACTTTTTTCGAGACACCCTGTATATTTAAGGCATTATGATAAATTTTCTAACCATGTTTTAATTTCTCACACATGTAAAATAGCCTATATAGAGAAAGTATTATGAGTCACAAACACAAAAATTTGATGTTCAAGATTTTAGTTGTAAATCGATTTTAAGTAGGCCTATTCTTGGCTCCAAAGAAATTCTGAACTGTAGTCTGAATATTTGGACATTTTAATAATTTTTATACGAAAACATCAAATTCCGATTTCCACAAAATCGGCTTAACGATTATATTTACATTTCACTAAAATATAGCCACTATGTTAGATGAGTGAAAAGGTCCTAGAGTTAAGTTATCGCATTCAAGACTTGGAAAAAAAAAGACGTAAAGGTAATAAAACGTGGTTTCAAGACGCCTTTTTATATATTGTATAATTTGTTACTCATGTTCATAAACCAAAGCGTGAGGGTCAAAAATAAAACCATAGTAAACATGTGTTTGATGGCTAAAGACAATGATTATTTGTTACAGTAGTAGAATATCTGATAAGATTTGGGGAGAGGGGGAGTTTATTTTTATTTTATATTAGAAACCACCTGTCAGGGATTACGTGATAGAAAGAGTGCTCAAATGAATTTCAATACTTCAGATCTTATGTAGACATCTAAAAAGTATTTTACTGTTTCTGGTTTAGTTGTATATCCATGTCGGTCAGTTATATGCCTCAGTGGCGCCCCTCCCCCCCAATAAAAATGTGTTCTTTTACTGGGAAGTAAATAACAAAATTAATTAAAGAAAATAATTTTCAACAGTCAAAAAGTTAAAATAAACCTAATAAGAAAAATTGATCGATAAACCTAGGACTGATTTTGAAATATTCAACCTTCAAAAACGAGGTCCATGATTCATTTTCATTAGCTCATGAAAACAGGTAATTTAGGAAACTTGACTACAAATATTTTTGAATTTCCAACATATAGGCTAATAATTTAAGAATTGAAAGAAATCTATCTTTATTATGATATTTTCCAGTAATCAGATTAATTTATTTGTAAAGTATAGTTATGTATTTGACATAAAACGAGAGAGAGAGAGAGAGAGAGAGAGAGAGAGAGAGAGAGAGAGAGAGAGAGAGAGAGAGAGAGAGAGAGAGAGAGAGAGAGACGTTTCTGTTACTATCTGCCCGAAAAATCCGTTATATATTTCGATTTATAATAAACCTTAAATGAAGGTGTTTATTCTAATAATAGTGAAATAAAAGTACATTTCGAGAGTAATTTAGGAATCCACAGTAAAACCAAAGGGGTTTAAGGGATTTAATTTTGTTTAATTTTCCAATAAATTCGACAACTGTAGCCTACACCAAAATTTGAATTTAAATAGGATACGTACCTTAGTACCCGTTTAGCCTTCCATTGTCAAATCATAAATATAATTCATTGTGGGTCGGATTGTGTTTTGATGAACTTTTAAAGTTTTGTTGTTTATGTGTTGAGTGTGTTTGTTTGTTCTGTTAACTTGGGTTTTAACATGTTGGGGCTGCTTTTGCAACATAGTTAATCTTGTATTTTATCTGTTATAAAAATTGTTGCAATAAAAAAAAATTTATGACTTGACAATGAAAGGCTAAGGAACTTCCGAAACCGCTCGTCGCGTATAAACTTATAGAACTGTCGACGGAAACTAAGGTACTAAGGTACGTATCCTATTTAAATTCAATACTGAAGTTCAGGATGTCAATAACCATTTACCAAAATTTGACCAAATTTTGAGATAGCTTATAGGGAATTTTAAGCTATCACACAGAACAAAATTCTCACAAAAAATACGCCTAAGTATCAGACGCGTTTCAACGACAAGGTCGTCCTCTTCAGTGATACACGAGCTCCACCAATCAAACTATAACTCATTTTTCAATTTTGTGCTGCCATAAAAAATTAAGATCAGTCAAAAAAACGTATGGCGATTTCTTGCAATTACTAAATTCATGTACGGAGTAAATAAAAAAGTTACAGAAGATTAATATCGATTTTAAAATGAGGAATACTTGTGGAAATTTCAATCACTAAATTATAGAAAACGCAACTATTCACAACAAAAACCTTATTTGTAACAAGACGACGTATGAATGATCACAAACCTTATTGGTACTGAAGTAAAGGTTGGTGCTCGCGAAGTTCAAAAAGGTTGCGTACATGTAAAAATGTAAATGAAACCCGCGTTACAAATAAAGTGTTTGTTGTAGAACGTTGTTTTCTTTCATTTTGAGATTCACAATACTTCTTGTAATTTGTTAAACGAACTGTTTGTTGTGTAAAGGCCAAAGCAGCAGGGCAGGGCATACGACCTCGGTCCCCGCTGTCTAGTCTGCGCTCTTTAGTTTCCAACTTCAACCCACATAACCTCCTACCTGCCACTAGCACACACGCTTTCTTCACCACATCTCTTTTAATTAATTGTCAACAACTTCATTCAACTTTATCTTTATAGATGTTAGATTTGTAAATCTGTTACGGGATTCGTTGTAATCATAAATCAAACCAACGGAAGCTAAGATAGTACCGGACAAGGTAAATTAGTCTACAAGAGGAATAATAGGAAATGAATTGTTGATTTCTTGAATAGTAAAGCTTATCTATTTATCCACGAAGGTGTGAACACGGATTCGTCAGTATTACTTTATAATCAACTTGAAATATATTTTTTGTTGCACACAACGTGAAACAGTTTTCCTTACTGATTTTCTGTAATGTTTGTTGTCATTTAATATCGACACTTTCTTTGGATTTCCTATTTTCCTCCTCATAAAATTATCAGTAAAATTAGTTGTGAAATAATGTAGAAAACACCAAACGAAGGGAAAAAAAATTCCACAATTAAACAATTCCTTAGCAAACGACGTTTAATGACTAAAGTATCCTTTTCAATTGTTACAAGTACACACAGTTCAGTTGTTCAAGTGAATTGTTTTTGATTTTGAATATATGTATGGTTTTTGTAATTTTCATTAGTTAAGAAAAGTAGGAAATAAAGCTGAAAATAATTTATAGTTTAGTTTATTTAAAAATAAAACAAAATAGTTATTTGTGCAACTAGTGAGCAAAGTGGCACTTTTTTAAACGAGAGAAAAATGTTGACGCACGAGGTTTGCCGAGTGCGGCATTTTATCGAGTTTAAAAAAGACACTTTGCTCACGAATTGCACACTATACTTTGTCTACAGTTGTTATTTTGTGACAAATAAAAGACATACTTCAGCAGTAACACAATTTAATAAAACATTAATTTAATACAATAGTGTTCAACCTCACGTCAAAACTGAGGTTATTTATGAATATTACAAATAACTTAGGTGTATTGTTGAGGAAACGGGATTGCCAACTTCAAAACTCGGCAAACGAAAAATACTCTCCGTGTACATACACTGTCAATCATCTTTATGAATAATTACTTCCTTTTTCAACTTTAAAACGTTGTTTAGTTGTTTATTTATGTTATTTTACATGTAAGAATTAATCTAACATACATACGGGGCATTTCCTGTATATTATAAATCAATTCAAATAAACTTAACCTAAATTTCGTTTAGTTCGGTTGACATTCGGAGTGAGCAAAGTAGTGTGCAAAGTAGTGGGCGATAATGAAACTGTTGAGAAATTAGCTGTTTTGCAAACTAATTTAAATGAACAAATGCCACTTTGTCAACAACTGTAGACAAAAAAGCTTTATCAAAAGTAAAAAAAAAATAATAATAATAAAAATAAAAAGTTTAAGAATATTGTTATTATTATTTAATTATATATTTTAACAATTAAAAAAAAAAATTACAGTACATATATGTAGTTTATAAAAAGTAGTGTTTTTCTCGGAAATATCGGTTTTGAGGCTCTAAGAGTCCAAAATAGTGGTTTTGGGAATGAGTCTGTCAACTGTGTAGGCTATGCAGTTCAAACGAGTGATCCAATTTTAATCAAATTTTATACGTGGGTAAATTTTAGTTTTATCTGTTTTTTTTCATTTTGGATAACTTAAAATTCAAAATTTGGAAGTAAGACAAACGATTTTCTCAAAATTGACTCCAACGAAACCTATTGATCGCAAACTTTCAAAAAATGGCTGTTTGTGAGTTCGGTAAAAACAAAAAAAAAAAAAAATCAAACTCATTTTGAGTGGTAATATCCAAGTCACTGATTTTAAGATACATTTATACTCACTCCGTCTCGTGTGACTTACTTATAGCGTTGCATTACGCGTTTCGGAATCTATGTTCCATCTTCAGAACTTCTCTCGTAAGAGATCGTTAAAATACATGTATAAACACAAACATCACAAACGCAAAAACTTGCGAACCTGTCGCGTGTATTATGATAATCAAGTGTGCGTTTTGTGATGTTTTGTATATTCTTAATGTTTTAACGATCTTTTACGATCCTGAAGATGAAACTTAGATTCCGAAACGCGTAACGTAACGTAAAAAAATCTGCCATTTAGCTCTTATAAAGAAGTATTCTCTAAAAATATTGGTTCGTGAGTTATAACAGCTGTTATAAAAAGATTTTCTCAAAAGGGTGTCTCGATATCACTCAAATTTTGGTGAATTGTGAAGTTTAATTACCCAAACCAGTGTAAAAATCTTAAGTTAAATCAAATTATCGTTCAAATAATAATTTTCAAAAAACGTAATAACCTTTGAACGGCGTCATTTAAACATCTTTTAATCTTATTATGTTTATACAAGTGAATCAATTAGGAAGTTGTTGATTGTACCCAACTGACATTTTAGTTTAGTTAATATCTTGATTACTGAATGACCGTGTGAGACGTTCACGCAAAGTGCACAGTTTATTTTCGCTAATAACAAAATTCTCATACTCAGATCAGAGCTATCTTAGTTGTGAGCATTTTCGCCAAACTTTTGAATATGAATTACTTTCTTCTGTAAAATCCAAGTTTAGAACAAATAAAATGGAGCATCAGTGCGTCAACTCTGTCCATAACATATTCACATATAACATTGAGTGACCGCCATCTTGCCACTTATTTCCAAGTTTAATGTTATCGCGACCACATCGCCAATTGATATTCTTGAATATATAATCACCGTGTCAGACTCTATTTTCCACTTCTACATTAAAACCATGAAATGTTTGTAAAATTGTTAGTTTCGACAAAACGGAAGGATAATCAGACCTATAATAGATATGAGAGAGGAAGACTGATATACATAACTTGGTGATAACACATAATCTGCTCAGTATAGGGTAAGTTTGTTAATTGTCAGTCAAATATATCGACCTCTGTTGACTGATCAAGTTTCTGGAAACCAATAAGGAAAAACTGCTGCTGTTTGTACACAAGCACGATATAATGTGTTCTATTATGCTCATATAGAAATTCCAAAAAATCGATTTAAAACGCAAAAATAGCGGTCATTTTAAACTATTTTCTGTTAATATCTGGTGTATATTTTAACTTATAACCCAATAAATTACATATAAATTTACACATTTTAAATCTGCATGTAATGGTACAAATACCATCACTACGATGACATACAGCAAAGTTATTAAGAAAGAAAAATCTTTATTTCTCATAGAGACATACAAGCATAGTAAAATAGCCAATCTTTACATTTGTATATTAAAATTACTAAAAACTAAACTTACAAAACTAAATAAAACAATAGTCTCCATTAAAAATGTAGGAAACCCTATAGGCTCAGCCTAAAAATCTAATGAAACCTGAGCTCCCTAAAAATGTGATATTTGTTTGTTAGATCCGGCACGAGCGAAGCGAGTGCAAACTCTTTAATATATAATCTACACATCTACGATTTTTGACCGATCACATTTGTTCCTAACAAATAAGTAGGCCTACATAAAAACATGGTAATCACGTATATTGTTTATGTTAAATAACCCTTACCTATATTTGCAAGTCCTGTATAACACAAGTTCTGACGTAATACGACGCCATGACAAAATTTACTTTACAAATTTATTTCCTAGTATTTTAAATGCAATATTGTAACTGAAGTAACTGTAACACACTAAGCCATGTATCAAATATATCTGCTAATATGTCATAAATAAATCATTATAATAAGCAAAAAAGTAGGCTAATATTGTATGCAGTTACTTGAAAGAACTAAATCGCAAGAGAAAAACAATTTTTCGTCATACTGCTTCAAAAACAGCTGTTTTCTATACATGCATTGAGATGCTAAAGTTGTTCTTTTTAGTCCTAGGACCTAAACACGTCAGCTGTGATCGAGGTCATCAGCTGTTACTTCGCTTATACGAGTAAATTAACGATTGTAAAGCATCTATAAAAACAACCGATACTCTCGATTGTAAATAACAGATAAAACAGCTGTTACCATCGATTTTATAAATAAGTACCACTGACACAAACAAAACAGCTGTAAACTTGTGTAACTTTTCCAAACTTTTAAAGGTAAATAGGTTATAACATTTTACATTTTGTGAAATTGTATTCTTATATTGTTTACAGTATAATGAAAAATATTGTTCATCACTTGGACCAAAAGAAGCTTTTCGATCCTCGCTCATTTTCCAGTAAAACTTGAGTTTGTATCGAAAAGCTTTACTTTTGGTCCTAGTGATGAAATATACTATTAATTTTAATGTAAACTGCCACAAACAAAAAGAAATTTACACGTGTTTGTATGACCTTTAATTTAGTTACATTATGTAATTAGCTTTTAAGGTATAATAAATATATTAAGTTATCGTTATGATACAAAGAAATAATAATTTCGTCAAATTATGAGTCTTGTTACGTAAGAGCAGAAAATTGTTTTGAGTGAAATCAAATGTACATCTAAATTTAAAGAAGGCAAAATTCAATAGTTATAAAAAGTACTTTATATACTCGGGTTTTTTCTAAACTAAGTTAAAACTCTAATTGACTATAGTTTATTTTATTTTTTAACAAAAAAAAAAAATATATATATATTAAAGTGGATTTAATAAAAACTTAAAATTAAGGCAAAAATTTATTTGAGTTATTAAAAAAGGTGTTCGAAGTGGGCGCCATTCTCTTCATGAAGAAGCAGTCTTTCCTTAATACTATAGCGGCTTTTCTTAAGAAATTGACATTTATCTCAGTTTTGAATAATTGCTTAGCTTATCTGTTTCTTACAGTTTAAATTTAAATTATATTTTATTGGAATACATTTTCAGTTGCTTTCTACGCCATATTGTTGTCTCACTAATATCAAGGTTTGCTCGACGCTACATTCTCCGTTGTCAGTGTTATTTTACAATACTTTTTTTTAAGACTTAAGCAACAGCAATTTTATCTCTTACGGATGAAGGTCTTCCTGACCTCTTGATGTCTCTAACAGAGACGTAAAAACAGCTTTTTATAGCAATGTCCGTCCCTCAAACCGTTGTATGAAACTTTCTTAACCCGGCTGATAAACTAGGTTTACATTCCTAATAACACTGAATGAAAGCGACGCATGTTTATAAAAGTAAAATCATGTTGGAATAAAAACATATCAATTACTTAATTGTAAACTAGTACAAGTTTACCACCTACTAGATTCCTGTGTTTGAAGTTATTCAACTATGAGAAAACCCGTTGTTATGGCAACAAATAAATAGCAATTATATCTGAATACGATAAAGCGTTTCTCTCTGGGATTGGGCAACAAATAATTAAACCACAACTATTTAAATTTTTAACTTAATTTTGAAAAACCCGGTATTTTAAGTATTCCTTCGTTTCAAACTTCGACCGTGGTGTTAATACGTGCAGATTGTCAAGCTCCACATAATGATATTGTTTAAGACCATTAGATGAGGATAAACTACCAATAAACTATTTCAAACTAAATTTTGACGACCATTATTTTTTAGGAACGATGATATTTCACAAATAATAAAACATTGATCCCCTCACGGGCGTGGCATTCCCGAGGGACCTAGCTGGATCTACACCTTTTTTAATGAAGTCTAGGGTTAGATCCCCCTTCATCTTTCTTATCTGGTCTCTTTTGGTTAACACTAATTCTCTTCCTAAATTGACGCTATTAGAGTATTCGAAGCTGAGGTCTTTATTTTATCTTCTGTTCTTCCTTTTTTTTATAAGGCGATGATGACCGAGAGGTTTTCGCCTTTAAACAACAAGGAAACCATTATAAAAGCTATATTAGTTGCCAAATATGACTAAAATTTCAGAGACTCCAGCAATTATTGTCGAGCTGTTTTCTCTAATTTATATTATTGAAATGAGTTTAGTCATAACTTTTGTACGATAATTTGAATGCTGATGGATTTAGGCTTTATACAGATAAAGGAAATGAGTTATTGTGTGAAGCTGCAGGTGATAATTATTACTGTAAAATAAAATTAGGAATTTTAAAACATAAAGTCACTTTAAAAAAATTTACCAATCGATTTTTCTAGCAACAAATTTTGTCAACGATTGGTAAACATGAGCCTAGATAAAAATTATTAAACAAAAAAATAAAATAATAATAAAATTTAAAAAATTAAAATGTTGGGAAATAAATAGAATAAATCAGGATTAGTGAATATTTCATAAGAAATGATTTTTAAATTAATTTAAAACTATACGTCTACAAAAAAAAACATTATCTGTTATTTGTTATGAATAATATTTCCATGTCATAAAGTTCTTGATATGTTAATTTAAGTAATGGAATAGCCGTATCTCAGTAAAAAAATAGCGTATCTAGTTTGTTAGCATAACCTAAATAAATTGATTTGTTATAAAATATAATGAATCAGCTGTTTAGTTGCCAACGTAACGAATGCATTTAATATTCAATAACAGTTTGTTGTTTCTCGCTTCCAGTTGGTTTAATCTTTTTTGTAGAAATGTCTTTTTTAAAGAGTTATTTTAACAAAAATGTTTAGTATTTTTTTCGACCCAGAAAAACATTCCCTTTCCAAAAATGTAAAACAGAATCCTCATTTAAAATGAATTTAATTTCACTACTTTAAATATATGATTCTTAACCGAAAATCCCAATTAAAACTGAAGAATTTAAAACCAATGTAATAGAAAACATAGTCTTCCTATACGTATTTACACAACGTAGGCCTACTATCGATATAAAGGTGTTTCTTAGGTCTTACATCAACTTATATAATTGTTTCAACAAACTGCTGAAGTATGATCATAAACTATCTAAATGTAAAACCATACTGAACCAGTTTGAAATACGAACTAATGAGGCAATCTAAAATTTCAACAACTATTTAGAAGTCGCTTAGACGCTCAGATAACGCACAGTGTGTGGTGATGAGGCGTCGCATAACCAGCTCGATAACACCCACATGATGAGGGGGAAAGTTTGTGTTGGAAACGGATCAAATTTCGGAACTCTTGGGTAAACTGTGAGAAGAGTAATTTATTTTTGCTCTTCGTATAAAGAAGTGTAGACTAGAGAAACTGTTTTTATTGGCGAACATAGAAATTCTTCATCATAGAAACCACAAGACCATGAAATATGAAATGTCTTTTCATCCTACATATACCAATATTTTGACATAATTATTTACTCTGTTTTAAACATACATTCAAAGACAATACTCTCGGTTATCCCATTAGAGCGAGTTCGATCACTAAAATAATACTTACAATCTTTCCCAAATGTGACCCAAAACAAACACAATATTATTCTCCCATCAGAGCGAATTCGATCACTAAAATACAATCTTTCCCAAATGTAACCCAAAACAAACACAATATTATTCTCCCATCAGAGCGAATTCGATCACTAAAATACAATCTTTCCCAAATGTAACCCAAAACAAAAACATTATTATTCTACCACCAGAGCGAGTTCAATCATTAAAATACTTACAATCTTTCCCAAGCATAACCCTTATTTATGACCATTGTTTTTTTAGGAAAGAGCAATATTAACCAAACACAATATTATTCTACCATCAGAGCGAATTCTAATTATTACAATAATTACAATCTTCCCCATTTGTAACACTTACCAAACAAAATATTATTCCCCCATCAGAGCGAGTTTCATTATTACTATATATCCCAAATATAAACCTTAACAAACACAATATTATTCTATTCAACCAGTTATACAACTCATACCCATACACACACAATTCAATATAATACAACTTACATATTATGAAAAATTGAAGAGATAAACAGAGTGAGCAAACATTAGAGATAGATAAATAATCTTTAGATATGACAATAAATCATTTTTGTAAGTTCATTTATTGATCTCATGCTTCCCGACAATAACTTATTAACACTTACCAATCTTTGGCAATTAAATAATCGATAGTTTCCTGTAATGATAATGTTTTTTCTCGTAAATATTTATCTCTAATACTGTATTACCAAGGACTAGGCATACAGAAATATCTTAAACTCCATAATTCACATAGTTCGATTACTGTCCTTTTGTGATTTGTCTCATGTACCCCCCCCCCTCCATTTAAAGACATATTTCATGTGCTCCAATCCAGTTTTATCTGATACCACTTATATGTATACTAAATTAACATATAATCTACTTTAATGACTGAAGATGAGCTATGTTTAATAAAACTATACTAATTTTATTTTATCCATAAATTACATTTAAAATTTATTTAGTTGTTTTATCTATTGCGTTATTTAAAAAAGTATTATTTTAAAATAAACATTTAATTTATTTACGTGAGTGTTTGTGTCTTTTCGTTATGGAGTAGTAATTTTTTTTAGATTTTAATCAAAATAAGCTTGGGTTTAAGAATTGTTGGGCAAATTTTATAAGTAGGGGTATAGAATCTGACGGCTTACGCAGCCCTCCATCAATGCACGCACACTCACCCTCAGGGTTCTACATACTCCTCGCCATTGTTTAATGACTCATCCACTGGGAGGGTCTATTACAAAATTGCAATATTTTGATTTTTCAGTTTTCCTTTTCGGGTTGATTTATTTTATGATCAACATAACAATGTGAATAAAACCAAGACTAAATCCCATATAATTATATCGTTTTGAGTGTAACAGTATGCAAAAAAAAAAAAAAAAAAAAAAAAAACTACAATTTTACTTAATTATATACAAAGCTTTACTTAAAAATATATAAAAAATAAAAACATCGATTACTGTCTGTAATTTTAATCAAATTTGGGCATATTTTGGAACTATATCGGGAACTTTTTTCCGATAACAACTAAATTTAGAGGTACATTATGAGAAAAATTGTGGTTTTCTCATAACGATTTTTTATTAAATTTTGCTAAAATGTAATCCCTAAGTAGTCACAAAATGTCTTGGCCGTACTAAAAACTTTGTAATCGAGGTGATAAAAAAACCTCAATTCTCAAAACCGTTTATACTGATTTCGTTTAAATTTTGGTGATATGTAAAGATTAATCATATTTTTCGATGAAGGTGTCCATGTGACAAGTACTGAACTGATATTTTTATTTGGTTTTAGGGACAGATGAGTGAGAAAGTTTGTGCAATTTTTTCCCACCGTTAAATATTTTTAATGTAAGGCAAATTACTGAATTTACTTACATCTGCGTAATGTTTATATTAATGTAATATGTATGGTAATGTTTATATATAAACCTACTTTGTTTTGTTACAATAGTTGTATCTGTGCAAATATCTTTTAAACACTTGACGGCCATCAAAAGCTTAAGCAATCTTCTAAATTAGTTTTTACCGAAAGAACAAAAATGGTCATTCAGTAATTACAGCAGTAAAATTATTTCTTAGTAAAGTACAAAAAGATACTTTATAAATGAGCGTTTACTTCGGAAAACTAAATTAGTTGGAAAGAGCATGCGGTGGACGAAATGCAACTCACTGTGCCCCGTTACTTATAATTATTGTCTCCGGTGAGGTTAGGTCGGACCTGAATCTAGTAGTCCATTCTATTGTTCTTTTGTTTACTTTCACAATATTATTTCCATTTCACATTCTTTGGTGTTTTCTACCAATTTAATCATTTATATTTTGTGCATTACTTTTGTGTTTGTTTGTGTACTTCTTGTTTTGCCTATACTTATCTGTTGGTGAATTTTATTTGCATGTTACAATGGAAATGCTGGTTTTTTAAAAAACACTGTCAATGTTTTGTTTTCTTTTACAACTGGAAACGAAAAATAAATCAAACAGTAATTAAGGTTGATTCTGTGTACCTTTTTCCAAATATATTCGCCATCTGTACAATTTGAAATTGCAATTTATACCAACATTTTATCTACATCGCTTGTATTCGACTTCGTAAGCCGTCTTCGGTTCCAATTTCACTTTTCAACCTATCCGGGATATTAGGTGAAATGATGAAGAATTGCGTGAGATTCAGGTTCCTAGGGGTTAACATTTAAAAACAATATAAATAAATATTGAGCTTGACTTGTGAGATAATATTACATAGAATAAAACTCGAACACAAGATCTCACAAAAACTACAAAAAGATAGTTATAGTTTAGTTATTGTAGCTCATGCATCACTGAGAATGGCGACTTTGTCGTTGAAACGCGTTTGATTAAGTAAACGTAATTTTTGTGAGATCTTGTGTTCAAGTTTTATTCTATGTGATTTAAAAACAAGTTGATGGGCGCCATCATGGTATTACCCAGCCTGATTATATAATACTAGGAAATGCCTAAATGAAGGGACCTAAAATTGGTGTTTTTGTCATTGTAGGAAATGTTATACAAGATCAAAGAGTCTTACTCAATAGGGTAAGGTGGTTTAAAACAGTTGTTACACAGATTTTCTGAACCTCGTAATAATGTATATCACTACTGTCTTAAGTGATGTGTATACGTTAAAAAGTCTCCACCGCTTTGCTCGTATTAGTGTTTCGATCCTGGAGGGCCTCGAAACTATACGAATATCGTATTTTCTCTGGAGTTCATGATTTTAAACAATAACTTCGCTACTTGTCATCGTAGAGAGGTGAGTTTGACCGCCGTTTTTAATTTGATTTTTCTGAATTTCAATAGGGTTCTACACGAGCACACTACAGTATATCAAATTTCATGTTCCTATAGTTACCGCTATCGTCCCTACGTATACGGACGACAACGGACTGACGCCGGGTCGAAAATAACTTTCTCGTTTACCTGAGACAATGATACATGAAGATTAGTACAAATTGAGGCCAATATTTTTTCGATTACCAAACTGGGTAATCGTATAAATTAATCGTATTTTTAATCCTTGGTGTACTAGGTAAATAAACAAATTTATAATTTAATTTTCCTACTTTAGTCTTAAGCTATATAATACCAAATGTTAAGTATAAAATAAAGGGAAAATATGTTATGCTCTTAAACAAAAAATGATCAAAATAGTTTGGGCTAAAAATATATCCCACTGCACGTAGAAGATGAACATATTTTTCATAAAAATTCAACATTAATTTTATTTTTCCTTTCACCATTATATTCTATTTTAGGTGTAAGGTTAAAATGCTCTTCTGGCGTTTAATAGTTTAGACTTTAAAGACCGAGTATCATTTTTAATTAGTCTTAATTTCAAAATTAATGAATTAGCAAGTACAACATTTTTCAGATTATATGTATTTAGATCACCACTGGAATTTTGATCAACCTTCAAGTATAAACAGCTTTCAAAATTTGGACTGTGGACTATTGGAATGTGCAAAAACTTGCCTGTCATACATTTTGTGCACTACATCAAAATTATGACCTTCAATCTAGTTTTCTGGTTGGCTCACCGTAGTCTTTTCCATACAATATGCAAGATAAATAATACAAATCTGAATTTGCAAATAATACTACAAAAAATTGTAATTCGGAATCCGAAATAAGTAGATGGGAAACATTTCCAAAGTGCACATCTATGTTTATTTCCAGTATGGCAGCCTTAAATTTATATTTGTGAGTTGTTCCACCAGACAATTTAGACCTCACAAGAATATTGTTGAAATTATAAATATCATTTTTATGGTTTTAGAAAATAAATTGAGTAGTTTAAACATATGTTTAGTTTTTTTAAAACCGGGTTGCAGTACCGTTATTATAAATGTTTGATCAGATTATAATTTGGGAAAAAACCTTTGATTTTATTTATATTTATTTAGTTTATAATTACATTTGCTGCATACCTGCGTTCTGAATATGAGATAATTGGATAAGTAAAAGATAATTTGAATTAAAGCCACTTCATTTAATTCACGTAAATGTATGCCTCCTAGTAGTCTTAACTTTTTCCCAATTGAACTGAAATTTGAAATGTAAGCTCGGTTTTACAAATCGTTGAATAAGTTCGTTAAACATAATAATTCCTTGGTAAATTTCAAAATGGCTCCCAATTTTCAAGCTTACAAAAAAAGCGTTTTTGAGAAAAACTTTCTTTTTTTCCTACAACGATCACACTAGAATAACATTTTATCAATTTCTCCTATTTTGTCAACTATTTGTCCTACAACGTTCACGAAAATAACATTTCATCTAATTGTTCTACAACGTTCATGATACAGTAATATCATTTCAACTATTTTTCCTACAACGTTTACACGAAAATAACATTTTATCAATTTCTCCTACAACGTTCACGAGAATAACATGTAATCTAATTGTCCTACAACGTTTATAATAATAACATTTCAACTATTTCTCCTACAACGTTCACGAAAATAACATTTCATCTAATTGTCCTACAACGTTCATAATAATAACATGTCAACTATTTGTCCTACAACGTTCAAGAGAATAACATTTCATCTAATTGTCCTACAACGTTCATAATAATAACATTTCAACTATTTCTCCTACAACGTTCACGAAAATAACATTTCATCTAATTGTCCTACAACGTTCATAATAATAACATGTCAACTATTTGTCCTACAACGTTCAAGAGAATAACATTTCATCTAATTGTCCTACAACGTTCTTAATAATAACATTTCAACTATTTCTCCTACAACGTTCACGAAAATAACATTTCATCTAATTGTTCTACAACGTTCATAATAATAATAACATTTCAACTATTTGTCCTACAACGTTCACGAGAATAACATTTTATCAATTTCTCCTACAACGTTCACGAGAATAACATTTCATCTAATTGTCCTACAACGTTCATAATAATAACATTTCAACTACTTGTTCTACAACGTTCACGAGAATAACACTTTTTACACAGTTCTAATTTCTGCAACCAATGATGCACAAATAATTTAACTGCGATAAAAAAGAGAGTTACAGTAGGCCTATTACTAAACAAATCAGTAATATAAAACAATTTTTAGAACCATCTATAAAATACTAGTCTATAATTTACACAGTGTCTCAATACTCTGGACTAAAAACAAGTCTACGGACAAAGAGTTTTTAATTTTTTGAGAAAACTGTACAAGATAGCTACAGTAAACAGATAATGGAGTCATTATAGTCCAGATGGACTCTAATAGATAGGCCGTTAATGTAATAACAGATACAATAATTAAACACAACAGACTAGAATATGATGTAGGTTTCTCGTGATATTTCTTACAGAGTTGTACCAAAAGTTGACGATTCTCATCCCACATCAACTTGTATATATGGATATGTTTATTAAGATTCTAAACTGCCATATTGGATTCAGTGTCCATACGTTAAACGCTTGAACAGTTTACTCCAATAATAATTATCGAAAAAATATGAACTACATCATGCCATTTTAAATGTTAAAATACGAAATGTGGTAATCTTTTTAGTTTTTTTATTAAATACTAATTTATTTTGATAACATTTCTAGCTAAAATTAGCAAATTTTGCAATTTATTCATAATCTGAATATTGACGATATTTTATTTTGATAATAGTTCCAGTTTTTGTTTTTTTTAATTATGAAATTTTACAATTTATTCATATTTTGACGATATTATAAACCTAAAAAAACCATCACACTAAATTTAGTTATTTAACGTGTACTTTATAGTGGAAGCAGGTCCTTGAAGACTTTGCATGTAGCTAGGTGGGAAATCTTGCGTGATTTGAGAAAATTCATGCTAGCAAAATGAAATTTATGTTCACTCCTGCCAAACCTTAATCATAATTATCGAACAAACCGTTCCAAAATGATAGGTATATTGAGTTGATTTCCGTTCAGCGGTCGCTTTTATTTTCTTGTAAGATTTTCCCAAAAGTTAGTTTGTACAATATAAGTTTTATTACGGAATGGACAGGTCATATAAAAAAAAAATAATAATAATAAATGAAATTATTAAGACGAGTTTTTAACGTGCAGATTTTAACAAGAAATTTATAATTAACACAAAAATTATTTCACCATCAAAAGTACAAATAAGAGTTTTAAAAAACTGCCATTAACAATTTGTTAAATAAATTCCTGTTTTTGGTTAAGAATTTTTAAAAAAATTTTTAAATTTTTACTGATACTGTATTCTTTTTTAATATATTTTTTAAATAATATTTTTTATTTCTTATTATTAAAGTCGAAAAACATCCCTAAAAGAACGGAAAATAAACGCTCTCGCCTACGAATACTACTCCAATAGCGTCAGGGTCAGAAAACAAAATCAAGAGTTGGTCAAGAGAGACCTGATAGGAAAGAGAAAATGCGTAAATTCAGCTAGGATCCTTCGGGAATGCCACGCTCGTACACACTATAGGACCCAAGGATATACACGTATATAATGTATACCATCATATTACTATATTAACTAGCTTCTTTATGCTGTAAATTCAATATTGTTGTGTAAGAGTCAATATTAATTAAACAATTGATTGAAATCCTAATTGTGAATAACATTGTATGAGGACTTCTGCATGTAAGTCTATAACCCACTAACTTTAAAAGGGTTTAAATAATCAAAACGTAACTTTACATGAAGAGCTTAACTGTAGCATTTAAGAAAACAGCCTCGCTTGAAATTGCTTAAGTCGATGACTATAAATTAGAATAAACTTAAACATTTCTAAATCTCTAGGTTTGAATGGTGTCCGAAGTAACTCGTATTATTATTTTTATTATTTCGAGAATCACTAAAATGTACATCGCCTTTTATTGAGTTTAGAATTTACAAGATGTTCCTTTTTGAACCAGAATTAAAATTTAAACTGATTTTAAGAAATAAGGTTAAATTCCATCAATCTTGCAATCACATCAAAATTTGACACGCTTAAAGTAATGGTACTCTCATAATTATTTCAGAAATATTTGGTTTCAATTGAAATCATGAGTCGGAGAACTAAGTCAAAATTGTTCTGATTTGGTTTTAAAAGTGTTTTACTAAAAAATACATAATTTTATTAAAACACCAGAAAATCGTCAATCACAACCTAACCTAATAATGGACCTTTTCATATTTATACTCTGTAAAATTTATTTCGTACCAGAAAAGGATCAAATTTACCATTTGTGTTAATACAACAAACGAAAATTCGAACGCAAATTTAGCTGTTTTTAGTTTTTTATATTATTCAATAAATACCTCACATACACCTATTTAAGATTAGATTAGTTTATACTCAAATGTAAAAACTATCTTTCCATCTACCTAAGTGTTAGGAAGTGGTACTAATCGCAACTTTAGGAAGTGGACGTCATAAATTTAATTAAAAGAACATCTGCCCATAAATAAGTACTTGGCTATATTACGTGATGTTTACTACCAACAATACTGTTGTAATGATTTCAAAGTACTCGGGTTAGATAAGTTCGAAAGGTCATGTACAACTGCTATAAACCACTTCACAAAATTTAATTATTTTAAGATCTTTTCCATTGGTTTTGATTAAACTGACCTTCTAAAACACACTAAATCTCATTTAGTCAATTTATTTGTGCCCTTAGAGGGTATAATTGAACAAAATTTTACCAGTATTGTTAAAGCCGATATTGAGAAAATCAAAATATTATGTTTTTTTTTTTTTTTTTTAAGGCAGCTACAATTTTTAAATCAAAATATGCCCACATGTAAAATATGATTAAACTCAGCCTACGCGTTTTAGATGTAAAACACTGCACAGACAACATAAATCTAAAAACCCCTTTTTATGACTGGGATTACCTCAACACGTAATAATCGAAATCAATTTATTGACCAATCACATAACTTTCTCATACTATGTAGAAGTGAAAAAATAAAATAAAATATATTTTTAAATAATATAACTAATAATATACAGGTCGTCCCTGGACTCTCTGGAAACAGGTACATATTTGTCTTATTCATTGGGTAAAGACACACATTTTACCTAATGAGCTTCGTGCCTATTTGTCCGTCTATCTGTCTGTTTGTGTTTTTTACATTAATGTTCATATTTTAAAAATTACTGAACAGAAATCAATCAAACTTGAGTCAACTGTTTATGATGATAGGATCTATAATCACAAAAATTATGGTGTAACTATTTCTCAAAATTATAAAATGGCGGCCATTGACAATTAAAAAAAATTAATGGGTAAAAAACCAACAATTTAAAAAAAAATTTACAAGAATACTTTTTAGTATCTTTTATGAAAAATCTAACGGTATTTTAATTTTTGAAATCGAGCAATAAAATAAACCGCCATTTTGAAATTGTGAGACATAATTACACAGTTGACTCAAGCTTGATTGAATTCGGTTCTGTAATTTTAAAAATATGAACATTAAAGTAAAAAACAAAAACAGAGAGACGGACAAATAGCCCCATGTTAAAATGTGTTTGCCCTGATCCAAGGAATAATGCAATATACCTGTGTCCAGAGAGTTCTGGGATACCCTGTATATATAGGCTATAACATAGAGTTAGAAAACGTTAAGTCAATGAAAAAGTTTTGACAGTAATGGAGGTGGGAAGAGGTGGAATTTTGAAGATCTAATTTTGTCTATATTTTAAGTAGGGAATTGAAAAGTATCTGTGCTCAAATTTAGCCTTGATCTGTCAATTTGTCTTGAAGTATATCGATCAAACAAACATTTAACTTTGAGCTTATATATATTTCCAATAACAGAATGAGGATATGTACAAAAAACAAGGTAGCCACAACGTTTTTCTAATTTGGAACTCCACATGACCGCTATACAGTGATATCAAGTTAGCTCTCTACAATACACTTGAATTCTTACAGTTGGCGCTAACACACAATTGTTTGATACGCGAAGTCATTTCTAAAGCTATGCCAAATACTATTATGGCTTAGAACAAAAACGATTCTGGCACACTTACATACTTTAGGAATCGGTGTCTAGATTACGTATGCCAAACGAGAAACAAATTCTAGCACGTAAAGAAACGGAATTTTGCGTTTTAACAATATCTGAAGTCTGTAAAAAAATACAATTGATATTAGGTCTACTGACCTACTAAGATAAATTTTCTACAAAAAATTGATATTAGGCTTATCGAATAAGTGGTACAGTTTTTATACATTGTGTAGTTTGTAAACACATTACAAACTGGAAATAAAACTCTGAGTTGTATTTTTAAGAAATATTGTCTAAAACAGGTGAAATAGGTTCTTATTACATCTTTTAAAAAATATAATTAAATTTGCAGGGTTTCTTTAGAGATTCGACCGACAGCTACTACTGTCGAACCATACAACTCAGACATTTCGCATTAAGAGTTTCACCCATATAGAGAGAAATAATAAAATTTAGAAATTTTTGCACAAAAAAAAAGTAAAATGTAACTTTTTTTAAATTCAGGTAAGGTGTGAATTAACTCAGATCTTCATTGTAAAATAAGAATTTGCCGTTATAGTGTGATTTAGAACTACCAGTGCTACCAACATCACTAATCTATTTTCCACCGGCCAAATCTATTTTAACACTCTGAATCAAAAAAGGATTATAATTTTAAATGACTGATGTGATTATATTTCACGTAGAAAATTGTATCAATGTAGGTAATAAAATAAAATAAAAATGTTCCTTAGTTATACCTTATACATTAATTATGGAAGAAAAATAGATATTGACCTTCGTAAAACACAACTAGTTCACCAAAGGAAGACATGTTAAATCAATATGGAAATTGGTTGTTATTTGGTCTGTAGAAACTTTTTTTTCCCCGAAAATTTGTTTATGGATTTGACTTTAGATAAGCCTGACTCGAATAGTTAACATTGTTCCAATTTAATCCGCAAATTTTGAAAAGGAAAGAACATAATAACTGCACAAAATTCGTAATATTTTTTGGGAGAATAGATTTTGGATTTCGTGTTTTGTTGGGTTTAATAACTGACCCCGTTGCTTATAAAGAGTATATATTTCCGTTTTTAATAACAAAGTCGATACTTGACACTTGATTAGTTTTGGTATCTGTAATAAAGATAAGTGACGTGTCAGATGGGTAGGTCCTTGACAGATAAAACAAGTAGCCTATTTCCATCCAATGACATTACACAAAAACAACAAATTTAATATATTTACTTGCATTTCATTTTAATAAGTGACAAAAATGCAATGTATCTAAACACTTATTGAGTGCAAACATTATCAAGCTGATCTGGAGAGCCAGACATTGTGGGACGAGTTGGCCATGGAGGTTTCATCTAACTCTTTGTGTTATGTCCTGAACCTGCAGTATCGGTTTTGAGGCAAACAGGTAGACTGACCCGGAAAGAGAAGCACAGTGGATTTTACACAGTAAGATTTTCCTGCACAGATCAGACAAAAGAAAAGGTAGATCATCAGGAACAAATAATTTGAGAATGGGTATTTCAGCACTACACTGTGGTTGAATAATCATCATTCGTTAGGGATCTACTCGATTGCGATCGATGTAGACTGGAGCATTTTGTTGCCTCCTGTGAAGAATACAGTAAAGATATGAAATGCTAGATGCTGACACCTTCATTGTGGATAAGTTGTAATAGATGACCTATCCTGACCTTCGAACATGTCAAATTAAAGTACATCAATAAAACAGATAGGTTTGATACCGCTCTCTGGTCTAAATGACAGGTAGAATGAGCCCATAAGACATATCTACATGGACGTAAAACCCTTAGCCCTCATAGGATCGAACTGTCGGCATTTTTAAATATTTTTATTTTCTCGTTATTTAAATGCGGAAAACCTCTCGGGTGCGCCTTGTAAAAAAAAGAGAAAAAAACATAGTCCTAAAATACTCTAATATGGATAAGGTTTGGAAAAGAACAAAAGTTGGTCAAGAGAGTCCTGATAGACAAAATAAAACTTAATACGACATGAATAAAATAGTAGATCCAGTTGAGACCTTCGGGATTAACAAGACCGTACTCACTATACAGAGTCCCTGAGGGTACGTTTTTAAAAAAGGCTCTTTAACAAAGTTTTATAAATCACGAGGTGTTAAAAAAATTAAAACGAAATTCCTTGGTCGTGTTTTGTGACAATTTGTATCAAAAACATGACGGTAAAGATGTTATTGTTAATACGAGACGATCGTATAGTTATCATAATAATTATAATTCTCAAAATGATAATACAGCCATGTAGAACAACAATAGCTCAGTTCGTTCGCAATGATTTCTGTATTTGCTTCTGTTGTTTACAGACTTTAGAGTTCAAATTTAAGCATTATTAACAATTTTGAGGTTATTTTGTGTATTTGTCTATAACTTAAAATTGATTAGTTGAAAAGCGTTGAACGACATCACAATCAGTTTAGATTATTTTTAGCGAAATGACAACCATAACGTTTTGTACAGACGACACGCATCATTCCAAAAACCACAAAACCCACTTTTTTTTTAAACAGGCAATCTCAAAAACAGCTATTCCGCTAAAAATTCGACATCGATTTTTTCGGTACAACTTTTACATCATACAACTACGATTTTTTGATTTTTTATACATCACACAACTTTCGGTACAAGTATAAAAAAAGATAAAATATAGACTATCAAAAAATAACTGTTTTATATAGTTATAATAATTGTTTGCATATAAAACGAAACAATTTGGCACGAATTTCTTCTATGCAATTGAATAAACAGAAAAGAAGCACACAAAAACTATTCAAGGTTAAACAACATGGAGTCTGCATAATAATGGACTATTGCCGCCGACCAGCCACTGCATTTATTTCTGGACGTGGTTTATTTGCCTCTTTACACAGTTCATGTTCCATCGTATATTACCGGTACATCAACCAAGTAGAGACGATTCTGTATTACACAATTTTGTTCTATAGAAAACGTATTGAAATCGTGAATGTTTCTTCACTATTTAAAGTAACTCAGTTCTGATTAATTTAAGACTACAAAAAATTTGAAGGACACAATCCCAGCCAAATTACAATTACAGGTTTTTTAATCTCGTAATTTGTATATCACTACGTTTTGACGTCGGCTTAATGCCATAACAAGCTTCATAGATGTGCCCCATAAGTAGGTGTACAGTTTAAACACATCAATGCAAGAATACAATAGCTCTATTAGGCAAAATTAACAATAACATTCAAAGACTTTATAATTCTACTGGTCTATTTTGTGTTCAAAGTGATGGCCATTCTTCAAGTCGAGTTGTGTTGTGCTAAGACAAACTTTGGCACAGAGTTAATTATTGTTTACTTCCTGGCATGCATTCCGAATGTATTGGAACAACATATCATTGATATTTCTTGGTATTCTTAAGTAAAGCTTATCTTTTACTAATTTTTAATTTATTATTTTTAACGCTTATATTTACCAGCTAGTATTGAAAATATAATAATATTTCAAGTGAAAAATATACGACCTAGACTGGGAATTGAACCCATGACCTTTAGCTTTACGCGCCAATGCTCTACCAACTGAGCTATCCTAGTCGCTTCTCAACATAGGGCGTACACTTCTCACTTGACGCAATTCTTTTATATTATTGTATTTTCAATTCTAGCACTGGTAAAAACGTATAAGCGTTAAAAATAATAAATTAAAACTTAATAAATACATACGTAAGGGCTGCAAAATGAGCAAAAATTAATTTCAATGTCGTTACTAACGAGGTAATTAATTTGATAACTCAATAATTGCAGCAATAAAACAAAGTCAAGTGAGGAGAAGTGTACGCCCTATGCTGGGAAGCGACTAGGATAGCTCAGTTGGTAGAGCATTGGCGCGTAAAGCCAAAGGTCTCGGGTTCAATTCCCAGTCTAGGTCGTATATTTTTCACTTGAAATATTATTTTATTATCTTGTAAACATACCAAAAAAAATCCAATGGGGTGAGGTAAGATGAGCATGGTGGCCATCCAACTGACGACCTATCCACTTATTTGGAAATTCTTGGTCAAGAAAAATCTCGCATGTTTAGGCTGTAGCGAGAAGAAACACAATCATGCTGGAAATAGAATTAGTCACTTTGCTGTAGAAGTAATTATGTTACAACCTCATCCAGCAGATTAAGATATCGGTCACTATTTACGTTTAAATGGAATATGTCGGTCCAATGACTCCTTTGCAATAACACCCACACTGTTACGCAAGGTGATGTCTGCAATTGTGTAATGGAAATGGAAAAGGCTGAAAGTGCCATAAAATAAAAAATCGATTTTTTGCATGGAATGTGTTGTAAGCGACATCGCCAATAACCTAGAGAAGGTTGAAAGTACCAGAAAAATTCCTACTAGTTGCTAGAGCAGTTGCAAAGAGCAGCACCGTGAAAGTACCCGCTTACCGTCAGTAGAAAAGGCTGAAAGTACCACCCGCCATGATGAATGTGCCTTTCCATTGCAGTAGTTACGTTTGGCGCTAAAAATGTTCAAGTGTGTAGTAAAACATTTCGTCAGATTTTCGGAGTAACTCCCAGAAAACTGCAAACTCTTCAAACAAAAAAGAAGCAGGGTTGCTTGGTTTACAAAGATACTAGATGTCAGAATCCACACTCACATGAACATAAAGTTAAGTTCACAGAAAAAGATTTAAATCTAGTTCGGCACCACATTAATTCGTTTCCCAGGTATGAAAATTCCCGTAAAAGAACAACAAATGAGTTTCTATCCCCGGACCTAAACAAAAACCGTATGTTTTTATCGTTCAAAGCCCAAAATCCAACAACTACAAGTTTTTCAACAAGACTTTCCCAAACTAAAATTCAAATGTTTAGCATCAGACACTTGTAAGAAATGTGACGTGTTTAAAGTCCAAACTCAAGCAGCTGTCAGTGAAACTGCCACTATGAACATTCATCATTTACGTGTAATGAGCGCTGGACTTCCAACCTTTTAACTAACAAGGCACTTACAGCGTTTCCCAAAAAAAGATATGATGGCACTTTCAGCTTTTCACATGCAAAATCAAGTTATATATGTACAATAAAAAAAAAACAACTCTTGAAAAACAAATAAAAATATATTTTGCATTTTTAATGAATTTTATAGATTTTTAAAGGATACAGTATAAGTTTTATGAAGTTTTTATTAAATACTGAACATTTTACTTTGTGACACTTTCAGCCTTTACCATTTCCATTACACAATTGTTACATATTTCGAATAATACCGTTTCTTTGTCTTTCATAATCCGTGTACAACACATTTTCAAAGCTAAACGTCTCATCGGACGTTGTAAAGAATATCCAACTCGCTAGCGGTTCCACTTAGTGATTTGCTTGTATTATGAGTAAATGAAAGTGCAACCAACATTTCATTTTTACAAGTTGTTACAATAACAGGTATACAGATCCACTATGATCCAGTTTATTACGCTAAATGGGAAGCCTACTTGATGAGGGTGTTAAGTATTCCTGAAGCCACGGTATCTTCTGTCGTTGGTTGTTAGTTAAATTTCCAGCCATTCTCATAAACAATCCCTGAACACAACGAAACATGGGGAAGTAAATTAGCATAGGTTTCTTCAACAGTGCATAAGTTGAACTACGCCAACAATACAAGTTGTTATATTAACAGGATGGTTATTACAAATAAAAAGATAATGTATACCTACTTATGGGCCACCCAGAATATTAAAAAGTCTCCACTAGCTTGACTCATGTCAGTTTCTAGCCCCCGACGGAGATGTACGAGGTGAAGGAACCTCCACTCGCTACGCTTGTGTCGGTACCAGATCTCGTAAGTTTACGAATACCGTATCACCTTTCTTTAAGAGTTCAAGGTACAAAATTATATTTTTGAGACTAACGTCGCCATTCGTCAACCGTAGAGAGGTGGTGTTGCTACTATTACATGCAGAATTGAAATCTGCAATTTTTTTAATCTATTTTAGTGTGTAATAAATTGAATAACACGTGAAACAAAATTTGTTTAAAATGGCGATTTTGACATAAACCATTACATTTTCTTCTGATTTGAATGCATACATATAGTCCGATACCAAATTTCATATTCCAATCGTAGTTTTTGTGACCGCTATCGTAATTAGATGGCAACGACGGACAGAAGAGATGTCGAAAATACCTTTTTCAATTTCGGGAGGCCATGTAACGTGAAAATCGTTCAAAAAACGGACGTGGTATTTTGTTGCGATTACCAAACTTAAAGCAATTTAATTCAAAATAATTCCCAACCCCATTTTCGTCTCTAAGGATGGATGTAGTTTATTTCTTCGAAATATACACTGTTAGTTTTGATACAGAAACATTGCATTAACTTTCTTACACACATATAAAAACTGAATAATCATCATCATCTTCAGTTATTATAAATACACAAGTTTTATGCAACTGAACAACAAAGGCTAGGTCAATACCCCATAGAAATAGCAACTGTGAGACAATTATTAAATCTTCCTCCCAAGTCCAACGCCATTAAAATAGAATTACATAAACAATGAATAAATTAATACTGCTATTTAAATAAGTGTGTATTTTGTGTTGTGTATTGTATTTTATAATTTGACAACCAACTGGCAATAGAATTTATTTCCGAAACAGCTGACGAGCAATAAAGAAACTGTTATTCCACTCTGAAAATAAACACAATTAAGTTAACTCAATAAAATACAGTCTTAGCCAATGCCCATTGTTTTTATCAATAATATATATATATATATATATATATATATCTTGTTATAAAATAAATAAATGGCTTTTTTAATAATTGAACATAGAAATTAAACTGGTCATAAACGAAAGCAAGTTTTATAGATAAAAATATTATATATGAAACAGTGCAAAGGATCAGCAGATTTCAAATCTCTTTTTACGCAAGCGGCATGCAACAGATTTATATAGTTCTGCAGTGTCACTCAAACATTCGTATTGACAAGATATATTTCTACCAATTTAAAAAACATTTGCCATCTGATTAGATGACTCTTTAGTACGTAAAAACAAACACAACAACTCTACATTTTTAGAAAGGGTAGTCGTCAATTGTTCCCTCCCACATCTCCTGGCCGCTGGCCATTTATACCTGTTCCTGCCACTTCAAGTGTAATATTTTCATATGTAAATTTAACTTAAAACGCAATAAAACCCACACCAAAAAGCTTATCAGTTATTGATAAGTTACAAAAGTACAAATTATGGCTAAATCACTGAATGGTAGTTTTGATAGGTATAAGATATGTTTTCTTTCATATGTTGTTACTGTCACACAATCTCTACAGGTTTATCGGTGTTGACCTGACGATGACGATGATATATATATATAAAACAAGTCATTTAAATATAGCTCACAGTTTCAATTTGTTTCACATGCAAATATGTATAGAAAGTCACGCAACCAGAATAGGTTATGGACAATAGAATTATAATAACACTGGCACTTGCCACATTTGTAAACAACTTTATCTCATTTTGAATTATTAACATGGGTAATTTTAGAGAAATTAAATTATGGGTAAACAAATTAATGTTGAGTTATTTAATTAAATTTAGATTTCATTTTATGATTATATCTGCTTCAAATTACGACATATACCTTATATACTCCATTTATATGGTTTCTAGAACCACATTATAAATGTTAAAGCCGGAGTGTACAACCGAAGGTCCTGAAAACTTTAAAGATAGCTGGTTGAAGCAAATAAATTCTTGAAAATTTTAATGTGTAAACTCTAATGCGGGCATGCTTTCGTGACTAAGTTAATGTATAAAGAATACAGATCACATAATAATTAATACTATATTATATTGATACTGTACTTATTTTTTTTCAGTAATTATTTGTATTATTTTTTAAAGATAGTTATGTCTTATAACAACTTACTTTAATATGAAAGTAAACACAATATTAATATTCAAATTTACACAAATTACCTTTGCTAACGTCACCACAACAGGGACTAGTTCACCGGACTAGTTTCCCAACACTTACGCGGCAAAACCTCCCAACACACACACGCCGAGAAAACACATCTCCCCGGCCTTAAACGGCTTTGCTTTGGCCAACCCAGGAGCCAATCTCGAACCAAGCGAATCGCTGCCGAGTTCGCATTGTCTTTCCCCGCCCTGATATATATTCCTATACGATCAGTTCGTCTCCTTAACCCTAACCCCGGCGATCCTAGAGCCCCATTGTACGTGGTGCTCTAAGTACATAAACTGACTGGTTCTTTTAAGGGCCAACAAAAAGGTTTCCAGTATGCCGTAATCCGCTTCACCATTCCCCGCACCAAACCACCTCGACCCTTCCGGGTCGATCTACCTATCCGCTCCTCGATAAACCTTCTCCACCCCGCAGCTTCAACGGGCCAAAAGGGACTCCACCCCCGAGGCTACATCAACATGATTGTAGTAGGAAAAACTATTAACTAATTCAATCTTAGATCCTCATACGCTCATTCTCAGATAGTGATGAGAATATAGACTGAGACAATGCTTGTGAAGCAATGTCTTTACGCAGGACAGTACGTAATAGGAGGACGAAATGAATAGTAGCGCGTTCCGCCAACTCTGGTGCCTCTTACTCTACCTCCTTCCCGGTCTTCATTAGTTTACGGACATAAAGTAAAGACGTCAAAAACAGCGGGGAAAAGACGATTTTTAATACATAACATACGACCAGGACGAAAATATACTAATTTTATATACCTCATTATATCCAAACCATATTTTAAATAACATCCGGTACCAAAGTATGGGTATTAACAAGTCTACATAAAACACGTAAATAGTTTAGTAGTTTTAATTTGTTGCTCAATAATAAAACGTTGAGTTTTAATTATACTAAACGCTCGAACGTGTATGACACTAATCACCCGCCATTGCATAACAACTTTCAACAAAGAATTGAAGAGGTGTTTCTAATAATCGATAGTTTAATTGAAATGAAGCTAATAGCCATGTCTAGCTTGTTTAATAGGAGGCCTTAGACAACCCCTATCTAAGACTAAGGGGATAGTCTCGAGTATAGGGGCAAGGGTCAGGACATAATTGATTCTCTCGTCATGAATGCGTATGTAAATAACGCTCTCTTAATTTAGAGGGGAACTATCCCACAGTGGCCTTTACACTTATCTGATTACTCCAACATGAACATGTGTCTCTTTGTTTCATTTTATATACCTACGTTAAAAAGTAATTTACAAATGAAACTATTAGTTGAGTATTTGTAGCTGACGTAACAATGAATAAATTATTCAGGTTTACTATCCGAGCGAAGCGAATATTTCGTCTGTATGGTTGTTGGTATGTTTGTTACGCAGTTACGATTAAATACGTCCAACAACCGTATTAAACAACCGAACAATAAATATATACCTGTTAATTGTGCCCATTAAAAATAGTTAAATCCAAGGCTATGAATAGATTACGCGCTTCTAAGTATTTAAATATAATGGTAAGAATAAGGACTCACATATAGTGAATACGAGCTTGGCCATCCCGAGGGAACCTAGCTAGATCTACACCTTTTTTTTATGTAGCCTTGTGTTAGATGGTTCTCCTCATGTTTCCAGGTCTCTCTTGTTCTTTACCGACCTTGAGACTATGACAGTATCGAGGGTAAGGTGTTTATTTTATGATTTTTTTCTTCTTCTTTTTACTTACCCAGTATATTATTACGAAAATTAATTTCGTACCCCGACATTTAAAAAAAAAAAGGGGGGAAAAAGAAATTTGTTACGAAAGCCGTGTCACCGACGCAAGCAAAATGAGTCTAGGCTCCTTCACATATACAGGGTATTATAAAACCATTCAGGCCTTTGGGATATGATTCATCATACTAAAAGGAAGAAAAAAGTTCATATGAAGGTATGTCCTAAACCGTTTAGTTTTCCGTCTATCTGTCTGTATGTGTTTTTTACTTAATACATTATATCTTAGGAACCTCTGAAGACATCAACTTCAATCTTGGTACATGTATTACATCTAATAAGACCTATGTTTGTATGGAATATCAAGTTTACACTTTGTACCATTTCACTATTAATTCTAAATCTCAATATCTCAAAAACCGTTAATTTTACAAATTATTTACAAGAGATAAAAAAGTTGCTAAATTTTATCTCCTAAATAACGCTGCATAAATTATTAAGATTCCGTGATTAATAATTGAGTTTTTGCAATTTTATGGAAATGACTACATGCAAATTTTGTGGTAATAATGGCAAGATTTAATGTTTCTAGTTCGAAAAATTGCAAATACTCAATTAATAATCATGAAATCTTAATAATTTATGCAGCGTTATTTAGGAGATAAAATTTAGCAATTTCTTTGTCTCTTGTAAATGTTTTGTTATTGAGATTTATAAATTTAAAATGGTCACCATTTTGAAATGGTACAAAGTATAAACTTGAAATTCAATATCAAAATGGGTCTTATTAGATGTAATGAATGTACCAAGATTGAAGTTGATATCTTCAGGGGTTTCTACGATATAAAGTATTGAGTAAAAACACATACACAGAGATAGACGGAAAACTAAATACCTTCATATGAACTTTTTTTCTTCCTCTTTGTATGAGGAACCATATCCCAAAGTCCTACAAAGGTTAGATTCAAGTCCCGTCAGGACTTGAAGTGAAGCGAGTCAGACAGACGGAAGTGAAGCGAGTGGAGACGTTTTAATATACGTATACACATCTAAGGATCTAAGCCGACATCAAGAAAGTAACGATATCCATAATTACGAGATTCAGAAAACCTGTGTAACAACTGATTAAACAAATTTACCCTATTCGAGTAAGACCCTTTAATGTACCAATTCAATTTAACATTTCCTATAAGAAACCAACTTTAAGGCATTACATTTAGATGATCCGCTTGTATTACATTATATATTGGGGCTAGGTAAGTACCAAGATGTTATCCATCAACTTGGTTTTGATAACCAAGAGGTTTTTCGCCTTTAAACAACAAAGGGTCGTTTGTTCATCACTCTTGGGTTGATCCCTCTATTTCATATTTTCTACCTGGTGTCTTTCTCATTTGACACTATTAGAGTATTCGAGAGCTATCTTTCTTTTAAGCTATGTTTTGTCAATGACTACATAAATACTATAAGACACGACATGGCCATGTTAAATATTCTACGCTTATTCTTGAGTTGTCCAATACCCGCTAGGTCGCTCTGCTAGAGAATCTGAAGTTGATGTGACTGGCGCTAGGTGCCTCTACAGTCAAACAATGTTTCAGGCGAGTAAGAGAAAACGCACTGATGCCACATATGGGACCAGAGATGCGAGGGAAGGTCGAGAATCGCTTATCTCAGCGCACGAACTGACAACACTGACTATGCTGACGGAAGTAAGTGAGAAGGCTTGTGAGAGAGAGGTCAACAGTTGTACAGTCTCAACCAAGTGGGATGCGTACAGTCAAGCACCTGCTGCTAGCGCTTTCTGATAGCTGTGTGTCAAACTTGTGACGAACAGCACCCGTAAAGCGTAGACAATTTCCCTATCCTATGTCGTGTCTTATAGTATTTATGTAGTCATTGGTTTTGTTTATAACGATTGACCGTGATGTGATGGTGTTTTGCCTATAAACCACACAAAAAAGGGTTCAACTGGCGTCTGCAATGGCCATATTCCAAAGAAAGTTCGCTAATAACTGTGGTCTTCATTAATAGAAATATATTTTAAAATATTTACAGTATACGTTTTTTATGAGTCCTTCCTTACTGGACCATTAATACATATGAATAGCAGTACTAACCTTCAGATATTTTTATGGAAATTGTTTAACCATCCTTTATTGGTCAACTTGTACTATCTTGAGATGTTCGTTGTGTTGTACATGTAATAATTTTTGTTAAGTGTTCGTCTCTCATGAATGACATTGTAATGCCGAAACTAGAGTCAGACAATTAAGTATAAAGGACCATTTGAATATTAGTACTGATATTCATATTAAAATATGATGCAATAATTTCGATCAAATTGCGTTCCTTGTTGCAAAAAATTACGGTGCGAGATCTATAATCTACAAAGTTACATTTTAAAGACGGAAACCTGGTCTTAAAAACATCGAAACAAAACAATGTCTTTGTCTAAAAATTTACTACAACTGTATGACATCAGTCAGCATTTCTGTAAGTTTTATTTTAAATATGTTTGCTTTAAGAGTTATACAGCAATTAACTCGTTATATAATTTTATTGTTTGATGTGTCATTCTTATGATTCTCAGTTGATACATCTCAAGATTACCACTAAATAATTTTATTGTGTGATTTCTTGGTATATTTGTGAGTATAGGTGTTGTTAGTAAGTAATGTATAAATCAGCGGTTATATTCATATATATTATTGTGATAAGTTTGTTTCATTGTGTACATTCGGCTTCATCAATGTATCATAAGGTATAAACGTAACGTCATCGAACATATGTAACCTTTTGAGAGTTCACTATTACCACAGACAAGAGAGTAGGGCTACACTCAGACTGCCAACTGCTATGATCTGTCAATCGTTATGACTAACGTTATTGACGAATTGTAGGTAGTACTAATGTAGCGTTACTGCTAAGCGGTGATGCCAAGTTGTGCTATAATTTGTTAATTTTGTTCAAAATATTATTTACACAAAAGTTTAAAAATATGTCATCTCCCGTATAAAATGTATAGGGAAAACATAATTATGGCATTTTTGGTTTGATACAAAAAAATTGGTTGTAGTTAGAATTTGATTTTGTTGAATGTGTGGGAAAGTTAGTGGATTGTTTTTTCACAGTGTTGGTGAATATGGAGAGAAGTTGTCCGATCGATGTAAGTGCGAAATCTCCGAAATTCCGCTTCAAAATAGCGTTTTTTTCAATCAAGTAGAATCTAATTAACAAAGCTAGTGGTTTTTTATCTCTCACAATTCATTATTTACTTAAAAATCTATGAAACTGACAAATTTGTAACATATTCAATCGGGTAGCCATATTGAATTCACCGCTTCTATGATATAAGATTCCGGATGACTAGGTCTCTGAAACCAAGATCTAGTAAAAGAACTATAGGTCGAGTAAGGTAAATATATACCGTATACATAATAACCTTCCTTAGATATCTATTTTGACAGTTCTTAAAACAGAACTATTTGCGCGGGGAAAAAATAGATTTTACTTAAAATTGATGAAATCATTGCTGAAATAACCTCTAATTGCCATAAATCAGTCATTTTAAATAGCTGATTTCGGAGAGAAATAATGAATTGTAAAAGATAAAAAGTGGTAAACGTCTTTAATAAGTATCCAAATGATGGAAAAATCGATCGGGCAACCTTCATATTAACCCTATTGAATAAAAATAATTTTATTAAAACCTTTGTTTGAAACATTAGGCTATATTGTACGTATTAATCATGTTAAAGAAGTATTGAACTTCACTCATTCCAACTTTAAATTGAAATGATATTACAAATGTCAAAGGATTACTCAAATTATTATTAGTAATAGACAAAACTTAGTAAATGTTGTTACAGCGAGACTTCTGCCCTGTCTGTTCAACTTTTAATGTACAGCAGTTTCCTTTTACTGTATCTCATACCCTCTACACCTTGTGTGCACAATGTGACAACATGGTGTCTTCAGACAAATACCCTGATATCCACTGGGATTCACTATCAACAAAAAAATTGCATATTAAATGTCAGTTGTCCGTCTGGGTATATGAACTATAGAGAGCCTCTACCAACTGAGCCACACTGCTTCTAAACCAAGGAAGAGATTAGTCAAAAGGGCAACGCAATCTGTCCAACCGTATGAGGTGTTTGAGAGACTATACAAACGAATATCTTCAGTTTAACTTTCTCGCATATACTTAGTATAGAGAAATTTATATGATGAGTAAAAATATCGATATAACCAGAGTTTTTAATCGAGTTTTGTGTGACTATAACCGATTCTAAGTTCATTGCGTCCAATAGCGATTAGTGGAATGTTGTCTGGTGTCTGTTGTTTGTGCAATACTTTTGAGCAGAAACTCGTAGACCAATTTTAATGAAATTTGATATGTAAACATATTTGACCTAACGTGGGTACTTTTTTCCCCCTTATTCAATAACTCAATATTTGAAGTTGGGCGCCATAAAGAAAGAAATACAAAATTACGATTTTCTAAAATAGACTCCAACGATTTTAGGTCAAACTTTACTCAAGAATACTTAAGTATTTGGAAACAAAAGACATTAATCGCCTTATCTCCAAACAATGGTTGTTCATAAGTGTTAGGCCTTCCGGTAAAAAATAATTTTAATAAAAATCTGCATCTTTATAAATAATCTTCAATTATAATAGTATATTTCATCACTAGGACCAAAAGGTTCTATTGGTCCAAATGATGAACATATTTCGTTATATTTCAAATAATATCAGAAAACAATTTCACAAAACCTAAAATGTTATAACCTATTTACCTTCAAATCAATGGTAACAGCTTTTTTAACGGTTATTTACAATCGAGAGAATCAGTTGTTTTTATAGAAGCTTTACAATCGGTAATTAATTCGTATGAACGAAGTAACAGCTGTTGACCTCGACCTCAGCTGATATTTTTAGGTCCTAGGATTAAAAAGAACAACTTTAGCGTCTTAATGCATGTATTGAAAACAGCTAATTTTGAAGCAGTATGACGAAAAAGATTTAAAAAAAAATTAATTTAACCGAATTCGTTAAAATTGAAATAATATAAAGATTACCCAAATCCTTGTACAAATTTGTAAGTAAGAAACGTGACCACCGATTTTAATGAAATGCAATTTACACTGAGGACGGGTTTATAGTACACAATCACACCAAGTTTGGGGCTCTATTTAAATATGAATTTCTAGAAATACGACGTCCATAGTACATTTTCGTATTTTGATTATTGACTACCGAACTAATATTGTTGATTTCTAAAGTCTGAAAGAAATACTTTAAAATTGTATAATATGCAAATGCTGTATTTAAAAATGGTGACAGGTGCCTTTCTAGTCATATCGCGTAAATTGTCTAAATTGGTAGAAAATAGTTGCCGCTTGCCTCAACCACGACAAGCTAAATTTACACCATACAATGTTCCTCTATTCTTTAGTCTTACAACTCTGTAGACCAAAACACGCAATTCTTCCTCAACTTACACAAATGGTAAACTAAATTCCACGTCTATTCATTCAACACATAACCTCTACCCATGAACTACAAACGGAAGCATTGTGACAACAAAAAGAAACTGTGAAAAGCTTCCCTCATTGCAATAGTTAAATATAAAGAACAGGTTTTAATGGTAGCATATTTTTAATAATATCACCGGCACATAAATCATCACTATAATAAAAATGGCGGTTGACAAAATGTTAAACAAAAGAGATAATGGAAAAGTGGTTGATAGATGAATGTAAATTGAAGGAGGCAAGCTCACGGATGACTCATACGGAGTTATTAATACAAACGGGCAGTTTTCCAATGTTTCTGCTTAACTCTACCAGCCAATTACTTTTAACTCTCTTATTTATTCCAATCTAACGTTGGTAAACAATCATTAGCTTTTCATTCAAAAATTGTTTGCAATTACTTTCTCTGTTTATGAATTTAGTACAGTCAAAGTTAACGAGACGTCTACTAATAAAGAAGCACGTTTTTCTATTCAATTATTTGGTCTGTACAAAACAAACCAACTTTCTCACTCGTATTACACAAAGCCAAAACCTAAGACTGCCGCTGTTACATGGTGGTTAACGTAGGATTTGCAGAATACACACTATAAGGTAAGTTTGATAATTGCAAAAAATTACAACCCCTGTTTTTTGACTCATTGTGTCAGGAAACTAAAAAAAGTTATTTTCAACATACCGTCGTCGTTGTTGTCTGTGCATGATAGCGGCCACAAAAATAGAATTAAAAATATCCAAATGACGGTGATTTTACACAATTTTTGTTGGTTTTCATTCAACTTATAACACATTAAATTAAATACTGTTATGGTATCAGTGAGTTCGGGACCGACAGTTGAGCGAGATCTAATTATCCGCTTTGCCTTACACACGAACAGCTGATCGGAACTGCAGCTATGTTGAGCAGACCACGCTAGTTAAATTGGAAAAAGTATTCCAACCGTCCAGGCAACCAGTCTTGTTGTGAAGTGCAGTTTTCTTCTAATTTTTAGTTTTAATATTTAACTTCCAAATTAACCATGGCTAGTTATAATTAATTGGGGTGCCCAATCCCGAAGTCGGGCTTGTAAAATAATGGGTTTCGCCCAAAGTCAACTCTATTCTTAATTTGTGTTGCTTAATTGATATTTAGCTTTAATTCGGCAAAGCTGGGTACCCAATGGTGTATAGACAGACTTCAAAGTGTTTTAGACCTCAAAATGGCCTTGGGCCAAGGGTGTACGATATCCAAAATGTAGAGACTATGCAGGACTAAGTGTAACGTTACCGTCCCGAATTGGTTCCACCGATTTTGTTCAAATTATGATGAAACGTGAATATTAGTGTCACAGACTAAAGGGAATATGTAATTGATAAAAAAACTAAAATGAACCTTGAGCTCCGTCATTAAGAGCTGGATTTCAATTAAATGCGATTTACGCTTAGGAACAGTTTTAAGACAATAGCTAAACAAGCTTGGGTTTTATTCAAATATACAGGGTGTTACTGCTTTAGATAATAAGATGTTCGGCCTCTCATTTAAAAATTTTAATCTGATCTATCTACAGAGTGGTACAAAAATTTAGTAGGATATACAAAGTGTTCCAAAACACAATATTAAACTTACTTTTCTGAGTGAATAATGTTTTATTTGATTATTGTGATGTAAAATGAGAGCTGTTTAGAAATTAAATATCTGATACACTGTGTTATAAAAAGCACAAAAAGGAAGCCTATATATTTCTTAATTACGCAAATTATTATAATCAAATGTTTATAACTTACTTTTTTATCTAATAATAAGTTTTAACGAATTTTGGTAATCAAAACTAATTGAAAGTCTAGGATATAAATTAATAAGCACTAGGTGTAAAAATATTTTCCATGTACAGGGTGATTCAAAAACATACATTAAAAAAAATTATTTTTTTTCATACTAATCTTTTGTACCACCCTGTAGATACCTCACGTTAACAATTAATTTTAAAATGAGAGGTCGAACATCTTTCTATCTAAACCAGTTCTTGAAATATCAAACCGTTTCAATACTTTTATAACACACTGTAGAGATATCTTAAAAAATGTGCTTATTCATTTTCCAGAAGTTGAAAAGGAATGAACCTTTTATACCCATTTATCTCCTAAAATAAATGTATGGACAAAAATCGGCAATAAATAATATAGATCTAAAGTTTAAAAAAAAAATTATATTTTCCTTTTTGAAACAGTGGCCACTGAAAACAGTTAATACATGGTTTCAACATGTGGACGTAATGGTTCAGATTAAATCCTACCCTCAAAAATATTAAATATAATGGTGTATATACCATGTGTCCAAAAGTCCCACCCCCTCTTATTTGTTTTATTAATGGAAATAGACAGATTTGCTTTGGGGAAAGTTTAGATAACCAAAGGAGGAGTTTTTTGAAGTATCAAAATTTTCAATCCTTACCCCCAAAATGGGGTACCTAAGTCAAGAATTTTAAATAGCAACCCCTATTGAGTGATACCTCATTTTAAAGGTCTTTTTAAAATAAGAATAATGGCGCAAACTAGAGGTCTCTAAGTTCATCCTACCCAACATAGCGACCAATTGAATTGTGAATTTTACGTTAATAATGTACAACAAGCTTTTGAGTCCAGAATCTATTTCTGCCAAAAAGTAAATGGTAGCCATTTCAAGAAGTAATCCGAGCTAAAAAAACAAGGTAAGGCTCTTACCATCATTTTACCAACATAGAGCAGTTTGTAATGTAATAAAAACAACCGGAGTTTGTAGGTTAACATTCACAATTTGATTGGTCGCTATGTTGGGTAGGATGAACTTAGAGACCTCTAGTTTGCGCCATTATTCTTATTTTGAAAAGACCTTTAAAATGAGGTATCACTCAATAGGGGTTACTATTTAAAATTCTTGACATACCCCCAAACTACTGGGGGTAAGGGTTGAAAATTTTGATACTTCAAAAAACTCCTCCTTTGGTTATCTAAACTTTTCCCAAAGCAAATCTGTCTATTTCCATTAATAAAAAAAATAAGATGGGGGTGGGACTTTTTGGACACATGGTATATTGTTTTCCCTTTGTTGTTTAAAAGGAAAAAGATCTCTCAGTTATCATCGCCTTGAAAAAAATGAATAAAAACATAGAATAAAGACCTGGTCAAGAGTTGGGGAGGGAGGGAGGGAGGTAGGGAGGGAGGGAGAGAGAGAGAGAGAGAGAGAGAGAGAGAGAGAGAGAGAGAGAGAGAGAGAGAGAGAGAGAGAGAGAGAGAGATATCTAACACAAGACTATAAGAAAAAAGGTGTAGATCCAGCTAGGGTCCCCTGAGAGTTATAATGGTGTAAACTAGGCACAACAAAAAATTGTACAAAAAAGGTTTTTAATCATTTTTCCACTGAGATATTTTCTGTCTAAAAATTAAAAACCAATTCCTTCACATATGTTACTTGTCTTGATGTTTTCATTTATATGAATTTTTGAATTTCATAGTGTTACAAAAATTACACATTACACTGAAAGCATTGTTCCCTGATATTTCCTCTTAAAATCGATATAACTTTCTGGTTATAAGACACATACATTAAAGTGAATTATACGTAGTAAGATACAGTAGTTGGATTATTATGTGATCAGCCACCGAGGCCAACCAATGGTGGGAGTTTCGGCAGGATTCAAAGGTTTATTTGCACCGTTGACTATGATCTCAATGAATGGTAAATCAATCACAAAGCAGGGCATAAAACGTTTATTGTTCCCTGTAGGGTGTTTCTTTAAGTGTACTGTAGCTTTGATATATTTACCTCTTAATCTATGAATATTGTCGCGTAGACAGTAGCCAGTATTACAATAAAGTTTTATTGAACGTCTACTGTTTACAGTCCATTAGGTAAATGTGCCCAAAGCTTACCCTGTTCTAGACCTAGGTAAAGAAAAGATTGCGTGAACAGTGAAGAGTGCAATATGGCAACAACGCTTCTCTGACCTAGACCCCAATCCGGTGTTTGCTTTCGTTCCCATGCCAACCAGACTCAAAGACAAAGAACCAACCTACCCCAGATGCTCACATCGCGAGCCTACATCTTCTTCTTTTTTTTTGTCTCCAAACGATGCAATTTGAGTGTTTGACTAGTAAAGAGTTTCAGCAGCCGTTTGGCAGACTCTTTTTTTGTATGATCGTTAATGTCAAAGTGATGGTTTGGCAACTGGTAGCTCATAAATCTATAAACGTCTCGGCGCGTTACATAAAATTATCGTATTTCATTCATGTCTAGGCTAAAAGTGTACAACATTTATTTGTACCTGAAAACTGTCTAATGAGTTATGACTGCTTCGGTGAAACGTGACAATAAATTCAAACTGTTAGTGAAAAAGATAAATCAAACAACTGAACATAGTTATATAAATAATGACCCTTGGTACGTGAAAATAAACACGTAATGCAATAAAAAGTATGATATGAAAAAATGAGGTTGTTACGACAATATCTGATATTGATCCTTTAGACTCTCGATTATTTCTTTTTAATATTTATATGGTCTCAATATATCCATCTAGCTCGTTTCTAAAAAAATGTTCCAATTGTTTTTATCTTGGTAACGAGTTTTCTATGAGTCACAAGTAGTATGAACATACAGTAATATAATTGGCAAACATAGGTTTCGTGGAAAACTTCCCGTTCTGTATCTATAAGCGCTAATTAAGAAACCTAACTAGACTTATTATGATTAAAGTTCCAACAAAACAAGCTAAATATAAGACTTGCATAAATCCACAAAAGTTTTAGTATTTAATATCGTATTAAAAAATAAAATTATAATATATTTTATCAATATTTGTATAAAGTAACAACTTCTGCCTTTTTGTAATAAATATAAAGAACCGCTCTCAGTAACTCACTAAAATAAGTATGGGGTTAGCAATCCCGATGGACTTTCTCATCAGGTCTCTCTTGACCAACTCTTGTTCTCTTCTGACTCTGACATTATTAAAGTATTCTAGATTAGGGTCTTTATTTTTATCATCTTTTTATTAAATGAGACAATTTTGACCGAAACGTTTCCTCTGAAAAAAAATTAAAACAAAACCTCCATGAGGAAGAGATGAGCGTTTATTCAACAGGTAATCAAACGATGCAAAAACATTGCACTAACTTTCTCACAACACACCCATTTACAAAGGACACATTAACCAAACAAAACTATTTGTTGTTAAAAATGTCAGTTCAATAAAAAATTAGAAATTATCAATGGATTTTATTTAACAATATTATTATATATTTAAACAAGATCTAAATTTGGATCAATTGTGTCAAAGTATTATAAAAATCAATATTAAATGAGGGCGGTCAGGGTGGGTTTTTTGAAAATTATTCCTTAACTGTAATTTTCTATTATTACAGTTGACTTGTTATTACCGAAAACTCGCGAACCGGCAGTTTTTGAGAAATGACGTCAATACATTTTGTTTGAGGACTTAGAATGTTACATTTTAACAAAATGTGTCCCGATTTGATTAAAATCGGTCCATTCCTTTGGGCTGTGGAACACTTCACAGGCAAGAGACAAAGCTCATTCTCAAAAACACTTTTTTTTTTTACTGAATCTCAAAACATTTTTCCGCGATAATAACTTTCTATGTTCTATGGATACGTAAAAAAGGTAATGGATCCCCTTTATTATAGGGTTTTCTACAGTGTATGCCTTGTATGGATTTGCTAATAGTTGGACACGTTCGTTAACCAGAAAAATCGAATTATAAATTTCCAAAAGTTTGTAATTTTACGATTAAAAGACGTTTTTCAACAAGTACTTACACTTGTACAATCTTCCATAATAGCTAGTTTTGTACAATTTTAAAATCTGCATTCAGTGAAGGACAAAATTTGTCTTTGGTGGTGCTAAAAAGGGCTCATGTGGCCTAACGTATAGTCCGCCCCAATACAAAATAAGCCAATGATTTCGTAACTTATAGGATATAAATTAAGAAAATTATTACTAAAAACAAACAACAGTAAAATTTTGGTTGGAATTTGATTTAGTAAAATTAATTAGATTTAACTATTCGTTTGAATATGATTTAAGAAATGGTTGCGAAATTTCAAAAATGCTGTATTTTGAAAGAGTTGACGTTGAAAGAAGATATTAAAAAATAATAATAATAATTTTTAAAAAAATCATGGATACAAAGTGTTATATATTATTTTAATCACAAAACTAAATGTTTATGTAAATATTTTAAAACATTTATTTTTATAGGGATGCCCACTTGACGACAGTTCAAAAAGATTTTTTTCTCCAAAATTGAACAACGCATAACTTTTTTATTTCAAATTATGATAAAGAAAATGTTTATGTTTTGGATAGTTTATGTTAAATTATTTATTAGACTCTTAAAAAATATATTTCTGTAAAGACATAACTCAAGTTAGTACAATTGAAGTTTAATTGTTGATCTTATGCAATATTTATAAACTTGGGTTAACATTTGTATTACAAAATACATGTCATACTTTAGTGTCTTATCAAACTTTATATTACTTTTCTCGGAATCAGATATTGGGGCAATAAATAACTTTGATTATCTAGAAACTTGGCGACGAAACTGTTCCTAAAAGGAACACTAAAGTCATTGTTGAGTACACTTACACAATTATGTTTCGTTTGTTTAAATTCATAATTTTGTTTCACATTTTGTTAAATATATAATTAGATTTATATGTACTAGTTATTACTGATAATATTATCATACACAATGACAAGACAATTTAAGCTAACAGGAAATATCGGATTCTTGGATTCAACAAGGAATATTGAAGTCGTTTTAAAACTTCGAAAAAATTAAAAACAATAATAATAAATCGTTAGCGCAACACCCCTCGTGGGTCTAGAGGGGGGGTGATGAGAGGTCAACATGTCAAATCCCCGTCGCCGTAATTCTAGCTTTCATACGAAATTCATAATTTCCAGGTATCGTTACGAATTGTAACTTGCCACCAACCTCACGACGCAGGGTCAACATCATAATATGTTGAGCTCCTACGGATATCGAAACCGGGTCCTCTTTCACAAAAATACGAATTCACTCAAACAACCAAAAAGATTAATTCTACGAAAATTCTTAATAATTTCTAGACAATTTATCTTATATTGAATTTCTATATAAAAAAATCTAACAAATGCGTTCTTCCTCAGTGAACACCGACAACCGAAAAGTCAATATAACCTAAATGGTGCTTTTCCCACAAGGTCCGAAATGTAGGTAGCGCACAAGTTTGGGAAGATATTTATTAAAATAAGTAATATGTCTCAAAAACTAAATTTAGCGTGAAAACAAATTAAACATTATAGTACTTGTTTTGTATAAATTCAATATCTGTACAAGTCGAAGCACAAAACATTTTTAAGGGAAGAGACCATTTAAATTAGTACATTATCGCTAAGTAAATGTACCACTTCGATTCTGCCTACCCACGGGAAACTATTTTTTTTATTGAAATGGGTCAATGTGGCATCATTTTTGCTCACAAAAAAAATTCGGCACTTCATATGTTCTTATTATTCGTATTTATGTCGGTACGATAGCACCTGTTATTTAAAGATTTCAACTTCAACCGTGTTGCGTTTAGAAAGGAAAGCAGTCTTGCAGACGAACAATTAAGCGAATAAACATCCAAGGTTGAGAAAGAATATCGTTATATAAACATAACCAAATGAATGGACAGAACAGAGTGAGGGAAAGTAGAGCAAAGATAACCTGCGGCAACACGGAAACGTTTACAACTTCAATGGTGATAATTACAATCAGTGAGTTGTGCAAATAAATGCAATTTGTAATTTTAAAATTATTATTATTCTTTAAAGGAGAAGTAGATGAAATAAAACAATTATTTCTGAACGGAGGTAGAGACAAAATTTAAAATATTCATCCGCCGCGGTATGAGAATTTTCTACTGTTAAAAACTGAAAACAAATAATCGAAAAATAATGGCGGTATAATCTATCTACCGATTGAATAATATTCTTGTAAATTTTATCTTGAAAACTTTCATAAGAATATTCTTTAAATGGGTGAATCTACTGTATTACATATCTTTGTATTAGATATTTAGAATTACATAGTAAAATATTATTCTTTAGCCTCCGCAGAGGTCACTATAGCGAGTACAGGCTTGGCAACCACGAGGTATCCTAGCTGGATCTACACCTTAGTCATGTAGGTTTGGGGTATATCCCTCTCTTTCATCTTTCCCCACCAGGTTTCTCTGTACCAACTCTTGTTCTCTTCCGACCCTGACGTTATTGATTATTCGAGGGCTTTATCTTCTTTTTGTCGATTTTGTATAAGGCGATAATGACAGACAACTTTTTTGTCTTTAATAAAAAAAAAAAAAGATAAGAACAACAACGAAACAGTCTTTTCGTCATACTATTTCAAAAACAGCTGTTTTCAAAATATGCAATGAGAAGCTGAAGTTGTTCTTTTTAGTCCTAGGACCTAAAAACATCAGCTGAGGTCGAGGTCATCAGCTGTTACTTCGCTTATACGAGTAAATTAACGATTGTAAAGAAACTATAAAAACAAGCGATACTCTCGATTGTAAATAATAGATAAAACAGCTGTTACCATCGATTTTATAAATATCTACCACTAACACAAACTAAACAGCTTTAATAGCTGCAAAATTGTGTAACTTGTCCAAACTTTTGAAGGTAAATAGGTTATAACATTTTAGTTTTTGTGAAATTGTTTTCTAATATTGTTTGCAGTATAACGAAAAATATAGTTCATCACTAGGACCAAAAGAAGCTTTTCGATCCTCGCTCATTTTCCGGCCTCGACTCTGCCTCGGCCGAACTTGAGCTTGTATCGAAAAGCTTCACTTTTGGTCAATGATACTATGTTATGCTCTCAACGCCCTACCCTCTCTTTTCTATCGTTATTAAGTTTTCCAGTTGCTAAACAATAATTGACAAAGGTTTAAATATTGGACTTTAGTGTTAAAATGTAATCAAATGTAAGTTTGTTTTGTTCCATAAAAAGTAGGGTAGTGAATTTGTGAATTAAACTTGACTTGAATTCGTGAATGGTTAATTTGATGCTATTCTTTGGCTTTCTAGAAGAAGCTCAGATCTTACTCCAAATAAACTTTTTATTAAAAATTAAATTAAACACAACTTCCAGAGCAGTTGATGACGTTTGAATTTTTTCGTATTACCAACCACCTGCATTAAAAAAAAAACAAAAAAAAACAAATTTTCTTTGAGAAATACTAATTTTATCACTTTTTTTTTTAACGAAAAGCCAATTATTGTTAAAAACAGCAGACTGTACTTCTCACATTTTCGTTTACGTCTAAATACTCTTCTATAGTAACACGACCAAGTTGTCTACACGGTCGGCTATCATTTTACCTGACATCATCAGTTCCACACAATATCATTTTGTAACATGCATTGCACTTTTAATGTAGAATACGATCCACGAATGGCTGAGGAAATACATATTTATTACAGTCGGTAATAGAGCAATATTTAAATTATATCTTGTGTTGACATAAATATGAACGAATCATTACATTAAACCATTGACTTTATTATACAATATAAACATGGCATTTTCTATACAATATTTCCTTTTAAAAAAGCCAACTTTTGGGTATAAATTCAGACCAACTGGTCAATGATATCCTTTCTTGTTGTTTAAAACAAAAAACCTCTCGGTTATCATCGTCTTAAACCATCTATCCCTCGAATACTCAAATAGCGTAAGGGTCGAAAGAAGGACAAGATTGTGACCAAGAGACACTTTTCTTCATGTAGTCTGCTCTTTTCACCTATCCTATCAGGTCTATTAGAGTATTCGAAATATAGAGGGTCTTTATTTTATAATTTTTTTTTTTAATTTTTTAATTTAATTTTTTTTTTTTTATAAGGGAATGATGAATGGGAGGTTTTCGCCTTAAAAAAGCAAGGAAAATCAATTTATTGTAATATTCTATATTCCTGCTAGGACTTACATAATTATGTTAAGTATAATTTTCAAATATTCCTTAACGTGTTATTATTAGCTGATCCGTTTCGGAATACAACTTGCAAAAATACTGTTTTATTCTTGTTGATAAAGCAAAAAACCTTTGTCATCATCGAGTTTAAATAAAGAAGAATAGTGTAAAATAAACATCCCTAGGTTTCGCATACTCTAATAGCTTCAGGGTCGAAAACGAACAAGAGTTGGTCAAGGGAGATCTAATAGGAAAATGAAAGAGAGTGATCTAATCCAAGACCACGTGAAAAAGGTGGTCCAAACTATGTCCAAACTTTATAAACACCTTGTAAAAGAAAAAAGAACATAAATAAACACAACTAGTCCTCGAATACTCTATTAGCATCAGGGTCCAAAATGAACAAGAGTTGATCAAGAAAGACTTGACAGGAAAAACGAAAGAGACGGATCTAACCCAAGACCACATGAAATTCGGCTAGAGTCCAACGTGTTTAATACGGTCGGGATCACTATAGTAAACTCTTGTTGAAGATAAATAGGTTTTGTACTCTGTTTATGTTTGTAGTATTTTGACAACTATATTTTTTTATTCGGTATAAAATTGTGATAATGAAATTTAAATTTCATAATCCCTATTGAATTACTGTGTTAAAGCAATGACTACATAAATACTATAAGACACGACATGGCCATGTTAAATATTCTACGCTTATTCTTGAGTTGTCCAATACCCGCTAGGTCGCTCTGCTAGAGAATCTGAAGTTGATGTGACTGGCGCTAGGTGGCTCTACGGTCAAACAATGTTTCAGGCGGGTAAGAGAAAACGCACTGATGCCACATATGGGACCAGAGACGCGAGGGAAGGTCGAGAATCGCTTATCTCAGCGCACGAACTGACAACACTGACTATGCTGACGGAAGTAAGTGAGAAGGTTTGTGAGAGAGAGGTCAACAGTTGTACCGTCTCAACCAAGTGGGATGCGTACAGTCAAGCACCTGGTGCTAGCGCTTTCTGATAGCTGTGTGTCAAACTTGTGACGAACAGCACCCGTAAAGCGTAGACTATTTCCCTATCCTATGTCGTGTCTTATAGTATTTATGTAGTCATTGGTTAAAGTAAGAAATTGCTTTAAAATAAATTTATTGTATTACTTTTTAAGAGAAAAAAATACACAAATTTCGTTTGTCTTTTTAGACTTTTCTGAGTAAAACTTGAAACAAAATTCCGTAATTTCTATAATTATGAAAATATGATTACAAAACGCCAAAAACTACTTGTTAGAGAAATATACCCGGCTATTCTAGGGTTAAAATAAATTGAATTAATCGTAGAAGTAAATAAAAACATATATACTGTACACAAATCAGGAAAAATTATCAAAACATTTATTGTTATAAATAGGTCAAAATCGTATAAATTATTCATATAAACTTTTATTTTCTCGATAAAAAGAGACTACACTATTATACATCTGCATTTTATAAAAGCATTACACGAAAGAAACAATAATAATTTCATAAACTAATTCGTATCGTGTATTTTTTAAGAAAATAATTCATTAAAACTACAATAATAAATCATCACATTAAAGTAGAGCTTAGCTATACTCAAAGTATTAACCCTAAAGTATAAAAGGTCACGTAGAGTAGATGTTGCTCTAATAATAAATCGATCATACGTCCACAATATGCTAAGAGAAACAACTTATTTCCACAATTTTATCATGAGTTTAAAGAAATGTTCACAAAATAACAATGAGACAGAAGACATTTGAAGCATTGAAATCGGTAGATTACTGATTCAAAAACAAGGTACAATTGGGAATACCAATCTCACATTGGAAATAACATCAGATCTACTTCACACGACTGTCCGTCACGAAATTTGTGATCACGATAACTGACAAATTGTCAGGTGATGATCTATTTATACTTAAGTTTTATTTGTTAGTCTATTTCTATGCAAGATCGTATAGAAAATGTTCCTAAGTAACAAGGCATGAAATTAAAAGAGATTAAACGTATAAATTAAAATAATGTATTTAAAAATAAATCTAAATTGTATAAAAACATAACAGAAACTCCCCCCCCCCATCCTCCAAAACCAAATAAAAACCCAACAAAACTATTTGTCACTAAAATGTCAGTTTGTTAGTTGTCGGTCAAAATATGAAAATGAACCAATCGTTTAATAGGCCTACATAAACGCTAATATTGAAATGGGCCTACATAAACGCTAATATTGAAATGGGCCTACATAAACGCTAATATTGAAATGGGCCTACATAAACGCTAATATTGAAATGGGTCCACATAAACGCTAATATTGAAATGGGCCTACATAAACGCTAATATTGAAATGGGCCTACATAAACGCTAATATTGAAATGGGTCCACATAAACGCTAATATTGAAATGGGCCTACATAAACGCTAATATTGAAATGGGCCTACATAAACGCTAATATTGAAATGGGTCCACATAAACGCTAATATTGAAATGGGCCTACATAAACGCTAATATTGAAATGGGCCTACATAAACGCTAATATTGAAATGGGTCCACATAAACGCTAATATTGAAATGGGTCCACATAAACGCTAATATTGAAATGGGCCTACATAAACGCTAATATTGAAATGGGCCTACATAAACGCTAATATTGAAATGGGCCTACATAAACGCTAATATTGAAATGGGTCCACAAAAACGCTAATATTGAAGTGGGTCCACATAAACGCAAATATTTCAATGGATTCACACAAACGCAAATATTTAAATGGGTCCACATGCACGCAAATATTTAAATGGGTCCACATAAACTCCAATATTTAAATGGGCCCACATAAACGCAAATATTTAAATGGTTCCACATAAACGCAAATATTTAAATGGGTCCACATAAAGTCAAATATTTAAATGGGCCCACATAAATGCAAATATTTAAATAGGCACCACATAATCGCAAATATTGAAGTGGGTCCACATAAACTCAAATATTTAAATGGGCCCACATAAACGCAAATATTTAAATGGGCCCACATAAACGCAAATATTTAAATGGGTCCACATAAACTCAAATATTTAAATGGGCCCACATAAACGCAAATATTTAAATAGGCACCACATAATCGCAAATATTGAAGTGGGTCCACAAAACGCAAATATTTAAATGGATTCACATAAACGCAAATATTTAAATGGGTCCAGAAAAACGCAAATATTTCAATGGGTCCACATAAACTCAAATATTTAAATGGGTCCACATAAACACAAATGTTTATGGGCGTACATAAACTCAAATATTTAAATGGATCCACATAAACTCAAACATTTAAATGGGTCCACATAAACGAAAAAATACCCAATATAATGACAACCCCTTGTGCGACTCGCTCACTCACAAATTCTAATCTACTACTAAATGAGCTAGAAACTTGAAATTCGGCAAACTTATAGTCATTAACCTGTAACCTACTTTACTTACCTAAGTCATAGACTTTTTGGAGGTCTATTGTAGATAAACGATAAGATCTATCAATAACAGGATTGTACCATCAGCCACAGATTTGGCGAGATCTACGAGTTTGTTAGTACAACGTTTTCGTATCTCCACGGGTTATAACTTAGATAGTGCTAGACTTTTTGATTTTAGGTTAATTTCATATATTTTCCTCTAATTATTTACTCTTTTGACGCACTTATTGGAAAGCTAGAATCATAAAATTTGCCACGCTTATGCCACTTGGATGTACGCCAATATGCCTACGAAATTTGTTGGTTCTATATAAATGCGTCAATAAATTAAATAATATGTGGAATTTATTAAGTTTTGATTTAAAACTTCGATCCAATGACTCTAAAAACTGTCCGGTTTGTCAAAAGCAACTGGGGATTTGGATGAAGCTCCCAAAGAGCTAAGCAAATACAGGTTGATGATCTGAATACAATAAATACCAAGATAGTCAATATTCATCAATTGGATGTTGAATATTAAAATTCGAATGCATTGTTCCTTAGAATTGTTTATTATGATGATATCAATTAATTTCTAATTTAGATCATTAAAACCGTGATTGTATCAATATAATGAGTGAATCATATCAACTGATTAATTCACAAGATTGCACCAATTAATTGTCGAATATAATTCCTCAAACACCACTCCCAGATGTGTATCATAAGATATATTAAAGAAGAATTGATTGTGAAATTATATTCGCAAAGAAACAATAATAGTGCAGTAATTTGTTTTCTTACGTTTATTTGTTACGGAGCATGAATCACCGACATCAAAAGGAAAAGCAATTAATATGATAGAATATCACCATTAAAGGAAAACAACAGATTGCAGGCTAGGATCTGCAATTTCAACTGTTATGTTTTTGTACTGCCCTCTCACTTTATTTTATTAGCCGTATAACGTACTTTAGAATCGAAATTGAATGTATAAGAAACATGAAATATTGATAGTTAGAGAACAATGTTAATTAACTGGTCTGCTCTTTCATTTAATCACATAGGCTCTAGAGTAAGATCCAGCCGAGTGGCGTCCACTACTACCTTTCTGCGTAGTTCGGGATTAGCCTAACAAAAACAAATTAATACTTTATGTTGGATTTTGGGGAAAATAGGTCTATAAATGTCGAAGTGTTGTAGTCACCCTTATATACAATATCTTGGATTATTAATTTATTTAAACTTATTTCTATCCAGATGAACTCTCCAATCAAGAAATTTATTAATTCAATCTCCAATACTTAAATACAGGGTTATCATAAAAGGTTTTATTAATTCATACGAAAACAGTAGAGAAATTTTGTAGTGTTGTATTGGTAACGCTGATACCCTATAAGCCAAAAGTTTGTTTAACAGCTGTTGTAACCTCAAAATAATTAGTTCTTGCATTGTCGTGGTAGTGTGTTTTGTGTTTTCTAGAGTGTTCTGTGTGGAGTGTGTTATTGTGTTCTCTAATAAAGAAAAAGCAAAGTGTGTTTAGTAGCTGGCTCAATTCAAGTCTGTAATTTCAGTGCAACGTGCATTTCGACGCGAATACAGAAAAGATCCACCATTTGAAAATAACATACGACGTTGGTTCAAACAATTCGAAGAAACTGAATCAGTTCAAAAGCAGAAATCACCTGACAGGCCAAGTGTATCTGACGAAAAAGTTGAAGTTATTAGACAATCTGCAATCAGAAGTCCTAAGAAGTCAATACCTCGACGAAGCCTAGAGTTAGGTATTCCAAATATATGGCGCACCCCCACACCTTAGTGCATTTGTAACAGATAGGCCTACTTTGAATAAAAAGTTAAGACATCGATGGATAGGCCGGCAAGGAGTCCTAACTTGACACCTTGCGATTTCTTTTTGTGGGGTACAAAAAGCATTGTTTATCGAGAAAAAATTCGTGACCTGAATCAATTAAGGAACAGGATTAATGAAGCAATGACAACCGTTAAGAAAGTCATGTTAACTAACGTTTGGGCAGAACTTGATTATCGATTATACATTTGCCAAGCGACTAATGGAGCACATATCGAAATTTATTAGTTATGTAAAAAAACTGTTTCAGACGCCAATTTGGATAAACAACATCAGCTATAAGTAATTCTGTTTTCATTTAAATCATGTTCAAAACCCCATCATTATTTTATGATTACGCATACAAATAATGTATGAGTGCAGTGTTTTTTATAGGACTTCTAATAATGTGGTATAATTTAACAATTAATAAAACAGATGCATTTCAATTTAATTGCACACGTAACATTAATGATACTGTAGTTACTTTATTAAAACAGATTACAGAAAATTTATTTGTAATATATCTTAAAGATAGGTTAGGTCTAATAACATCTTACACAATAATGATATTGAAATGTAAATGACTTGGTTGTTGATATAAATATGATTGCGTAGAAAAACAATTCATTGATAAATATCAATCTTAAATTCCTCATACGCTCTTTCTCAGACAGTTATGAGAATATAAACAGAGACAGTGAGTGCTTGTGAAATAATGTCTTAACGCAGGATAGTACGCAGTAGGCGGGCGTAATGAATAGTAGCGCACTTCGCCAACTTGGCTGCCTCTTACTATACTACAAAGAATTGTTGGAGATCACAGTGGTGTAGCGGAAGGATGCGTTCACTATTGGCTGATCCGAGCTGTCACTCTACACTATTCTATACTACACACTATTCTAAAAACATGCATCTGAATGACAGTGACAGTGAATAGAGCCTGTTTATTAGAAGCCTGTTATGAAACTTTTTGGTACCTATCATCAAAGTTGATTATTATATAAGCAAAATACGCGCCGCGAGACTGATCTTTTCAGTGCATGTACGCAGTAATGTTATTGGCCTTGGCTAGTACCCTTATCTCCATGGCAACGATGACACAAGACCACTGCCTCCTCGCAACACCACTCGTCATCTCAGAATAGTAGTTATGGTTAAACAATTGATGTCGAGTTTTTGCGGATATATCCGTTTTGAGGTCTTACGATTAAAAAAAAAGTAGTTTTTGAAATAAAGTCTGTCTGTCCATACCCCAAAAGGGTGAACTGATTTTATTCAAATTTAGTATGTTGGTATATTTTGGCCATATCTTGGGGTGATATTTTCATTTGTTTCATAAATCTACTACATTAATTTCTAATCTCTATTGACCAGCTCTTTTTTTTATACTCCTCAAGTGTAAATCTTCAGTGGCTCTAAAGATTTCGTTCAAATTTTATTGAAGTGTAAAAATTAATTACTCAAACCCTTGAGGAAAATCGTATTAAACGAATATTACGGTTCAGGGATATTTACTAAACAATTTATTTTTTGAAACCTACTTATTATATTTAACACAAAAAACTAAAAATTAAGTTTCTTTCTAAATCGGCTTTAACGATTTTTATCAAATTTCGTTAAAATTTAGCCTCTAAAGAGCCAAACAAAACATATTGGTTGAATCTCCCCGACAATGCCCATTTGGGCGTTATTGGTAAAAAAAAAAAAAAAAAAAAATAGCTTAACCGATTTCGTTCAAAAATTGATTAAATATTATTGATTGAAACCAGTACCTACGTTGTATCACAAGTCAAAAAATATCAAAGTTTATAAAAAATTAGGAAAAAATGAACTTTGCCCATGGAATCATTAAACTCAATATCATCAATCAAATACTATATACGCTAAAGATAAATTGATGACAAAAGAGGCTCTATTTAAATATACAGTATAAATTCAAAGCTCTTTTTCACTTTTTTACTGACATTTTTGGGGACGAATATTTTGAATTTATCATATATTCCCATCAGTGGGATTCTTAACGCATACAAAATGTACGATTCATATTATTTAGTTAGTATATATTTTTTAAACCATTGTAGCTTTCTATAAGGTATTTTGTTTCTCTGTTCCCTACTGTCTGTCTTGTAAGTTATATTATATTCGAGGGCTACCCCTATCCAGCCCTCCCATCTGAAGCCCTTCCCCGGGATTACACAAATTTAAATAATATCCTTAAAACTGCGTGCAAAATTCTTGGAAATTCTATGGCTTATAACCAAACCTAACCTAACTCTTTTCTTCAAGCCTCCATGTGTTATTGTTTAAAAATCCTCAAAAATTGAGTATTCTTGTACGACCTAAACCACCAAGTTTTGAACAGAATATAATCCTACAATCAAATATCAACCTTGGAACCTTCCCGGCTGTGCAACTTATAAAATTATTTCTTTAAAAACAATGCTACTAGAGAGGCGGGCTTTGATGTTCTCTACAATTCGTTTTCACTTGCGTCTTTCGCTGGTGACCGCTCTTCAATTTTGAATGGCCATTGCTCTTATGTCTCCTTCCACTTCACATAGTCAAAAACCTTCTTCTCATCCTTACGCTGTACATATTTCCCACAACCAGTTATTCAAGAAACCTCACCACAGTCATCCTCTGTATATACTCCAACAGATTATCCTACATTTAATGAAGCACATCTTGATTACTCCATAATATCCTTCACTCTTCTTGCTCGCATTTTGGATTAAAAAATTCTTCGCATTAGGTTTCTTTCAAAAATGTCTTTAAGTAGACATCAGAGTTCACATCTCGCATCATAAGTTACCACTGACAAGATTAAAGTTTTTTATATTGTTTAGCTTAATGGAGTATGACAAAACCTTAGATTTGATTACACCTGAATTGGCAAAGAAAGTCCACTGTTCCCATCAATCTTTTGTTAACGTTTTGCGACATTTTATAAATCATTGTTTTCTACAATTAATAATAGTAGTTCGATAGTTAGAGATGGTAATATTAAATTCTATAAATGTATGTGTTGTTTTCCGCGGTTGGTTGTATACAGTATTTAGAACTCACTTCGCACAAACCCTCAGTTCGACACACTTATAGGACATCTAGAATCGTCAAATTTTGACAGGTATATTGTCACACCCAACTGGCATAAATCCAATTTGATGAGTTTAGCTGTCCTACAAGTATGTCAAAAGGTTAAATAATTTGTGGCAAAAATCTAGCTCCATTTAAATCCACAAAAATCTAGCTCCATTTAAGTTATAACCGATGGAGATACGAAAAAATCATAAAATAAAACAAACTTGTATAAATCTCAGCACATTCGAAATTGTTGGGGTAATCCGTTTTTTAATAAGTCTTACCTTTAGCTACCAATAGACCTCAAAGAAAGTCTACGAGTTTAAGATTGCGTCCGCCATTTTGAATATTTTTGGGGGGTTATAAATATATAATTTAAATTTATTGGGGATTACAGGATAAAGGCTATAAGTTTACAAATTTCAAGTTTTTAGTTCTTGGAAGTAGGTTAGAATTTGTATAGAAGTGAGTTAGTCACAGAAGACGTATAATATATATTAGATATATGATGGTTTATATTATTTATTGCACATTTTAAGTATTATAGATTACAATTTTAGCTTCAAATTGACACGACGAACGAATTGTATTTATCCAAGTCTTAAAAAAATAAAACAGATAATTCATTCTAGAAATGTAGGGTGCCGTTCTTGAGTTGAGTTTATCCCTAACCCCCAGGTCAGAAGGTTGCTCAACCTTGCTTTGGGACTAATATTAGAAACATATTCCGTGACCATGAATTAAACACATTAAAACCGGGACGTTGAATGGCTTCAAGTATATAGCTTGCTAAAAGTTAGGATAAAAGAGTTATATGAAATCAAAATTACTCTGATACAAACGTTACTATTAAGGATAGTATACACGTCGATTTGACTGTTAAATAAGTTGTTTAAAACACTGCAGTAACTTTCCAATAATAACAAAGATCAACATCTACCAAAAAAATGTCGCTAATACAGTTTAAATGTGAGGAAAAAAGTAATTTTCTTTAATATTAAGATTTTTTCTTGGTATTATAAGGGTCAATTTAATGTTAATTTGTTATTATAATTTTGATATACAGCCTATGCTTGTTTCATTTCTGCCATACACTCAACTGACGCATAAAATGTATTTGATCGAATTTTTAATTGGTTAAAATTCAATTTCGTTTTTGTCCAATTATTCTTAAACTGATATTGTTTTTTACTTGCAATATGATATCGTTTGGGTCATTAATCATCAAAATTTGAACCAATAAGTACAGCTGATAAAAGTTTTTTTATACAGATAAGTCTTGAACCGGCAATTTTGGAGAGGTCTTAGAAAACTTTTTGTTTTGGTGCTTATGAGCTAAATTTCAGTAAAATTGTCAAAATTGATTCAGCAGATTTTGAGAAAATCGAAATTTTGTATTTTGTTCTTATTTAGTTTCTAAATTTTTAGTTATTGAAAAAATTATAAACTATGGCTATAATATGTTCCAAATGTGATAAAAATCTATCCACACTTGTTTTGGGCTGTAGACTGCACAGACTACAGACAAGCATCATACCAAAAAGTTTTTTTTTTTAGTTCAGAGGACCTCAAAACGATACATTCGCGAAAAACTAACCTAGCTTTTTTTTACCAACACCATAACTTTTTCTAGACTTCATATAAGTGAGAAATTAAGAAGTAACCAACTGTCATTTTGTTTTACATGTTTTGATTTATGTTTTGTTTTACATGTTTTGTTTTATGTTTTGTTTTACATCTTTTGTTTTACATGTTTTGATTTATGTTTTGTTTTACATGTTTTGTTTTATATGTTTTGTAGTTTAATTATATGAGTTTTGTAAAACTAATATATCTTTAGTTTAAATGTATGGATTCAAACTAATGTAATTTTTTTATTCTTTTCGAGACAAACGATTTCCGACAAATTCGGTATTTTTCATTTCGAATTCTACTTCGAAGAAAGAAAGTATTATAATGGGGTGGGGGAATTTTCGTGAATATATTTGCTTTAAGTTCACTTAAGAGTTTTGTACACAATCTTGTCTGTAAGCACTGATTTTACAGAAACCATTGTTATATAAATATATTTTTAATAGAGGGATTAATATATATTTTTAATAGAGGGATTACAACTCTTAATTATGCAAATTCCTCTTGGAATGATTGTCTATTCTGTCAACGGGCCAATATTTGGAATGAGATTTTATTTTGACCATTAGTTATTATTAGGGTCGGTAGGTAAGACGGTAAAAACAAGGATCCTTATAATTTGACGCGCGTGTCTGTAAGTCGCAACTAGTCTACACAAACAAGACAATAAATCCTATATAGTTCAAACTTTGCTTTTATATTCTTTGTACTGTCCCACATATCTGATATCACCCCCCCCTCCTCTAAATTGAACACGGCGTCACCTACAAAAGTGCAATTTATTTGGATTTGAAATTAAATTGCAGTGCGAGATCATATATCATAGTTTTTTGTATGACGAATACAACTTAATAAAACTCCACAATGAGAAATGCGTATCGGTAGAGAATACGCTTTAAAAGCAGTTTTGTGAGATATGAGACAAAAAAAGAATTCAATAGCCATTAAAAAGTAGATTGCATATTCCCTGATTTCTTTTTATTAGGGTCGTAAGTAAAACCACGGACTCTTATAATTTCAAACGCGTACAATTTAAACTGGACTTTATAAAAATAACTGTTCCTAAACGTCTAACTCGTGTGATTTTAGCATACGCTTGACCGTTTTATTTATCTATATACACATACAATTCAAAATTTTAGAATTGCAGTGAAAAAAATCACCAATATGATTTTTCTTAAATTGGCTATAACAATTTTCTCTATGGGTTGAAACAAAATATAATGATCACAAACTTCCCAAAAATAACAGTTCTGAAGTTATTGATTTTTTAAATTTTAAAATAGCTTAATTGTTAACATTTTTCATTGAAAAAAACTAATTTGTTCAAATCAACCGACTTTGTTCAATTTTTGTGAACTGTGAGGATTAGTAGACTATTTGAATAGACAGTTATAGAATATTACGTTTATGAAATGACTGCATGATGCCCATCTTTCATCCATGCAGTTCTCTACAGCATCAACAAATGAATTTTGATCAAATTTGCTATGTGGACATATTTTAACCATATCTAGAGGCGGCACTCCCCCCATTTCTATAACTCAAATTGGGGGTTTTTCTATTATACGACCGCATGGCTCAAATTATTTTCTATACTAGTTGTGTGACTATTTTTCGCTATTTATTGGTTGGTTTCTTGATAGCGAACCTAACCTAACTCAGACCCAAACCCAGACCTAACCAGAAGTGTAAAAGTCATAAAAACGTTCACATGTAATTAGTTTGTGTTAGTGTTTTTTTCTATTTTGAATATTTGTGCGTTTTGTGAAAAACAATAAAACCATTTATTTTATAGATGATTTCATCAATTGAGGTGAGGTGAGAAAACCTACTTTATTATCATCCTGTTAGTATGAAAAATACTTTGAGCCATCCGTCGTATAATAGAAAAGACTGGGTATTTTGTATTGGGTGTGATTACTATATGAAAAAAATAATAAAATTACGATATTCTCAAGATTGGTTAAACTATTTCTATAAAAACTTTGCTGAACTGTTGAAATCGAAACATATTTGTCGCTACCTCTTTAAAATACTGACTCGGGAATAATGGATAAACAACCAAAATATCGTTCATTAAACTGTTATACAAACCTATCAAAAAAACGGCTCTACTGATTTTTAAAAAATTGAGTGAAATGTGAAGATTAGTGTCCAACACCAATGTGTCAGAAAATTACAGTTCAGGAATATTGGTAATAAATGAAAATGAACCTTGACCGTCATTAAATACTCGACTCCAATTAAAATACGATTTAACATTAGCAGGAGTTTATGGCCCAAGCGAAGCAAGTTTATGCTATATTTAAATATCTACCATAAGAAATACAATGATAAAAGTTAGTAGTTAATTTTGTTTTAATCTTAAGGATAAGTATAATAAGAACACTTTCGGAGACCTATTCATTTTGTGAATGTATAGTTAGAGTAATGCTCTTGCACAGTTTACTATAAAACTTCAACAGACGAACCTCTTAAGCCTAGCTTATTTACATCAGTCGTAACATCTTTAGAAATAAGATATTATTGATATAGTGCAAATTACTCACCAAAACTTTCGTTTTCTTTAGAGCCTGAGGAGGAGGACTTTCGGCCCTGGTATGCCAGCTGACTCCAGGCTTCAAAGTACGCCTCTGCGGCTCTTTCTGCATCTGGAACTGTATTACCATTCCCACAGCTAAGCATCAACTTCAAAACACATTATACACAAACACACAAACACTAAAAGTATAATATCACAACACTGTACAAAAATTGACTAGTAAGTAAATGCACTAAGTTAGAGTTTAAGTATTAGAAAGACCATTAAATTTAAAATAGAGTATTCAAATGTTTCTCTTAATAAAACGTTAAACCGAACAAAATCATAACATTAAAAAAAATGGCCGACAATTTTAATAAAAACTGGATTTCACAAAACAACTAGTTTAACACACAAAAAACCCATTCGTTGTGTCGTTACCATCATTGAACACACAAACACTTCACTAGTTTTGTCTCTTTTAAAACTTAATTTTAATTCCAACGTCAAACTAAATCTGTCCAGCGTCCATAGTTCAAACAGATAATGTATATTTGTCTTTGTTCCGTTTCCCCACCACAAGAAGTACAAGTTATGAATGGAAAAGCGCGTTTGTAGTGAGATAAGACTGCAGCTAAACTCGTGAATGAAAGAGTTTGGTGGGGAAAGACGATCACAGCCCCCACTACTTGGACGTGAAACATGTGGCTGTTGTAAGTACAGTCTGAACAAACAACAATCTCCGACACGCTAAACATTAAACACTTGATCGCACGCATAACCTGTGCCCTTTATTTATTGTGACATTAACTTTGTTTACTTGTCAAATCGGTTTATCCTTAACCAGTATAGCCACTTTGATTATAGGTGTCCGTAGATATACAATGTTTGTTTACTTAATCACTCGGCAACCTAGAAGGAAATTATAAAATTTTCTCTAAGTTGTTGGAAAGATTAATTATTGATCCACATTTATTGTTAAATGTTTAAAATTTCGTTTTTAAAATTAAGGGTAGCAAATACATTGCACCAAAAACTTTCCCACTCACCCAGCTCATAAATCAAATGGAAGGGTCAAGCGTCCTGCAGGTATAAAGAGGAAGTTATTTTTGTAAAATTGTATTCTTACAACATTATCAATTTCTTTGTCAAATATACATACATATTCGTAATCAGAATAACTTCTAGTTTTATTTGATACCTCACACATAATATTCCCACATTTTTTTTTTAAACTCTATGGTTTTTGTCACTTAACTAGCCCAAGGTAATTTTTTGTTACCGCTATATTTATCCTATATGTGGGGCACTACAAAGTTTGGAATATATTATAAGATTTATCGTATTGTCTGTGTAGACTGATTGCGACTTACAGACGGACACACGCGCGCTTGAAATTATAAGTCTGGTTTTACCTACGGACAATAATTTTTATTTTTATTATTATTTATTTTTTTATTTTTACAAAATGTTACAACTGAGCTTATCTCATCTAGCAACTTCCTATCTGACAAATTCACTGTTTGATGGGTAACAGCCCAGTGGTTGTTCCCATATAAAGATTACTGAACTACATCAGATCTGCTGGTTTGGTTCTCTTGAGCCGTCGAAGTGAACTGGGTTCATCCACCATCTTTCGTATTTCGGTGTTCGGATGTCCCTGGAGTCGCTGCTGGAGAATAATATAAACCCATCAATATATTTGTCAGAAAAAGTGTCAGTTCCCGAAACGATAGTTTACAGAAAAATTGAAAGAGAGGGATAACCCAAGCCTACATGTGAAATTATACCAGAAATGCAGTTTTTGAAATAAAATATATATATACTTAAATAAATACTGTTCTCAATAATTCTCCCCAAGAAGTTTAATATCTTCAACGCTTATTACTTTTTTAATGTTTTCATTCATTTGAATAAATTTACGAATTTCGGAAGATTACAAAAATGTCAAATAAATATCAAAAGAAAGTATCAAATAATAATACAGTTGTACTGTATTCTCTGAGATTTCATCTGGAAGTTGATATAATCATCATGACACTTGTAGTCTACATGTTTATCAGTCGAATTGTTTACGCTTTCAACTAGGAAATATGCTACAATCATAGAACCACTATTGTTAACTATATAAAAAGTATATTATACGTGAAAATAAAATAAAATATTACAATTAAATTTTAAACACATAGGACAAAAAATAGAGATAATTGTTTAACAGTTTAAATTAAAATTGTTAACAGATTTTTATGATACGACCTTTATTTTTAATACATTAAAGCTGTGTTTCTAACTGGACCGTCCGGGTCAGTAACCTAGAATCTTGTAAACACTATTTTGGGTGGTTATTATTTTAAAACGAAAAGTAAAAAACAAACATATATATTGCCTAGTTGCAGAAACCTTATCCTTAAATTGGATAACGACTAATAGACGCGATTCGCTTCGCTCGATCTAACGGGAAAAGTGGAGTGTTAAATCAAAATTAAAATTTAGTTTATAACGTCAAATAAATTAACGTTAATAGGCGTGTGACAAAGTTAATGGAATAATTTTTCATTATTTATTTAATCAGTTAGGTTTGGTTTTGTGTGTGAAAATTAGTGCACCTGTCGTACATAAAAATAAAAATGTAAAGATCGAATTTTAAAAATGAATTAAAACCTCAAATTATATTACGTATACATTTTCTCCAAAATCCCGCAATCTTGAATAGCAAAGCATGTGTTGAGATTTTTTAAGTAATTTTTCATGTTTTACTTCTCCTCCTAAACTCTTTATTGAGCATTGGCCTAAGTATATTCTATTACTGTAGAGTGCAGAGCAGAGAAAGACGTACAGATCTGTAGCAACTGTTACTGCTGAAACTGTGACAGTTTTATTTGTCAATGTGTCGTGATGGAATTGTTAGGTGACGTCTCAAACAAATTGCCAACAGCTGCTTCGTGTCTTGACTCTTGTCAAATTTTTCTTTAGCAGGTTGGTAGTCAGTGGTATTAGTACTAGGCCTTATCATTGAGAAGGGGAAAGTTGGATATATGGTGGTTTGTAATACATTCTAGTACATAAAGTAGATTGTAGTGTAAGCTTGTGTTAATGTATGCGCTAAACTTGCATAAATAATTAAGAATGCAAAAAATGTTTATAACAACTCTAAAGCAAGATTATATAATTTTCAATAACATATAATATTTTATTTTATTACGTTAATTTATTTGACGTTTATATAAACTAAGTTTTAATTCTCATTTAGATTTAACACTCTACTTTTTCCGTTAGATCGAGCGAAGCGAAACGCGTCTATTTATCGTTATCCAATTTAAGGATAAGGTTTCTGCAACTAGGCAATACTGTATTTATATGTTTGTTTTTTACTTTTCGTTTTAAAATAATAACCACCCAAAATAGTGTTTGCAAGATTCTAGGTTACTGACCCGGACGGTCCAGTTAGAAATACAGCTTTAATGTATTAAAAATAATGGTCGTACCATAAAAATCTGGTAACAATTTTAATTTAAACTGGTTAACAATTATTTTTATTTTTTGTCCTACGTGTTCAAAATAAAATTATAATAGTTTATTTTATTTTCACGTATTATATACTTTTTATATAGTTAACAATAGTGGTTCTATGATTGTAACATATTTCCTAGTTGAAAGCGTAAACAATTCGACAGATAACATGTAGACTACAAGTAGTGTCATGATGATTATATCAACTTCCAGATGAAATCTCAGAGAATACAGTACAACTGTATTATTATTTGATACTTTATTTTGATATTTATTTGACATTTTTGTAATCTTCCGAAATTCGTAAATTTATTCAAATGAATGAAAACAATAAAAAAGTAATAAGCGTTGAAGATATTAAACTTCGTGGGGAGAATTATTGAGAACAGTTTTTATTTAAGTATATATATATATTTTATTTCAAAAACTGCATTTCTGGTATAATTTCACATGTAGGCTTGGGTTATCCCTTTCTTTCATTTTTTCTATGAACTATCGTTTTAGGAACTGACATTTTTTCTGACAAATATATATTGATTGGTTTATATTATTCTCCGTAGGTAAAACCAGACTTATAATTTCAAGCGCGTGTTTGTCCGTCTGTAAGTCGCAACCAGTCTACACAGACAATACGATAAATCTTATAGTATATTCCAAACTTTGTATTTGTATTCTTTGTAGTGCCCACATATAGGATAAATATAGCGGTAACATAAAATAACCCTGGGGTAGTTGTGACAAAAACCATAGTTTAAAAAAAAATTGGGAATATTATGTGTGAGGTATCAAATACATACAACAAAATATATTCGTCGTCTGGACCTCTCACCAAATTATATTATAAAAACAACACAAAGAAAATATGTATTTTCTTCGATGTAATTTTCTCCTTATCAATTTTAATTTTTAAAAAATTATTAAATGGTAATCGTAATTAAAATCAGAGTTTTAATTACAATAAATTTAGGTTTTACCAATTATTCCTCGACAGTAATTTTCTTTTACTTACATCTTAGCACACTGGCTGTTTAATCTCTATATTACACAAAATATTTCAACGAAATCTGTACAACCGATTTTTAAAACAGCTCTATGGACGATTTTTTCGATTTTTCACAGAACTCCCGAACCAGTATTTTTTTGGAAATGTCAATCTTACACTGAAATCATTAGAAACTACGCGAAAGTTTTATTATATTCAATTAAATAAATGGAAGAAAAATCCCCCTTTCCTCTTTTTTACAACTTAAAAAAGTTGTTTGGGGTGTTACAACACAAAACACTTGTTTGTGTTCAAAGTATTAAAGTTTTTTTTTTAATGAAAACATTGGTAGACCTATGGATTACCATCACCACTACAGCAATCGTAGTCAACTCAAGGTCACCTGAGACTACCGAAAGTAAACCCTGTAATATTGTCGGGACAGCATTGTGTTTTTAGGACCCGAATTGTTCAACTCGTTATCAAGTCCTATGAAATAGAAGTAACAAAAATTTAAAACATTGAATCTAGCACTGAAATATTGTTTGGTGGAAAAAGAAAATATATATGATCTTATTAAAGACGTGTCAAAGGTTGGAATGAATGGTTGAGGATATCTGTTTTGTATTTATTTGATCTTGTGAATATTGGGTTTCGTGCAAGGTTTTTAGTTTGTGGTATTTATAAATACTATTTTATTTTGTAATTCTTAGTATATATTTAGAGAAGTTAAATTTATGTTTATATCTCATAATTCAGGTACTGCCACAGCTATGCTGGCGAACAATAAATGTTAAAAGTGTACAGGTAGACTAAATTTATGTGTAATATAAGTTTATTTACTTATTTAATTTAAATTACTAGTTTTTAAATATTAAAAAAAATTAATTGATCACCAAATACTGATAGTTAATACTTTAAAAAAACTGTAAAAAACATTGTATTTTACGGGAGAAATAAATATTATTACAGTATTATTATTATATGAATCACTAGACTACAGTGGTGAATATACAATGAAAGAAAATTCCCCATTTTAATATGGTTTTGGGGAATTTTCTTTCATAATTATAATTATTATTTGTGTGGGTTTCTAGAGATTACGTTTTAGCAAAATCATAATTTTAGCTGTTGATTTTATAACAGAGTTCAAAATTTTAAGTTATCGTGGAGAAATAAAAGTCTCAAAATATTGTTAAAATAAGCCCCATATACCAAATTTAATCAAAATCCGTTTACTTGTTTGAACACAGATGACAGACAAACAAAATTTATTAAAAAACTTCTTTTTTTCTGTTGACGTGATGTCAAAACGGATATTTCCGACATCGATTTCTTAACTGATCGCATAACTTTATACTACATAAGCATATATGTAATAGAAGTGAAAATAAATAAATGTAAGAACAAAAACCTAACCAAAAGTATTCATCGTCATATTCCCAAATATTCCAATAAAAAAGTTTAAATTAATCATGGAGAAAATTGAAATATAAAATTTCCCTCAAACCCATGTACAATGCCATAGGCAAAAAAAAAAAAAAAAAAAAAAAAAAAAAAAAAAAAAAAAAAAAAAAAAAAAATCACTACTTGGGAAGAAATGAGGAAAAGTCAAAACTAACGAGAAGGTAATAATAGTTCGTCAAACTAATTTTATAAACATTTTTAATATTGTGTTTTGGTACTCCCAAATTTGGAATTATAAAAAATGAGGTGAAATCGCCAGGAGTAATAATAAGTTGTACTCATATATTATATTTAATCAAAATCAGTTTACCCGATTAGCCAGTCACGAACTTCACGGCCATTCTTAGTTTTTTAGCGAATTTTACAACAGAAATTTATCGTAAACTCAAGATAAGTAAAATTTCTGCGAATAACTTATATTTCTACAATAATAAAAGGTGGAACTATAGGCTAACTAAAAAATTGTTAAAACATAAATAAATTAAAAGTATAAGAATAACTATAGTAACTGAAATCTTAGGTAAAATAAGGGAATATTTTCGTTGAAAAAACTATACTACTGTACCATGAAATACTCAACATAGATTTCTGTTTATCCATAACACAAAAATATTATCAGTACCAAGAATTAAAAAGGAACTAAAACGAATGGAGGAGGTAACACTATAGTGAATTTGTCAACATTTACCCATGAGTCGATTCTACCCACACAGACCAAATATTTGCACAGACAATTAGGCTCTGGACCTCAAACATTCCTCGTTTTAAAAAGACAAAAGTAATATGTCTTCCAAGAAATGTTGATTACTAACAAAATGAAGTTAGTATAGCATATGCATAGTAACTACAAGAAAACATTCTTTATAAAGCTTATATTTGTCTTTAATATCTTTCCTTGATTGAGACGTTTTATAAAGTAGGAGTTATCAAGGGAGTTTGACCCGAAACGACGATTTTTCATGTTTTAGAATCTCCTAAACAAGAATAGAGTGCTCATTAAAATTCACTTTTATACAGAGTGATTTGAATCCCTCGTCTTAAATGTATTGTGAAAAAAATGCTGAGGATATAGTTGGTTTAAAATGATATACCACTAATTGGCAAATGAAGAATTATTGGACAATATTTTTATAAAATTGAAGTTCCCAAAAGGCAATTTTAAGCTGATAGCGGTCTGATTCTCAACATTTTACAATATAAACATAGTTCGTGACCCTAATTTATTGCAAAGAGAAAAAATTTGACGAAAATTATTTTCAATATCTTTTACCATTTCAAAATAACGACTCTAAATGTAAAACAAAATGCGTTTTAAGTAATCTTCCATCACGACTAAACTTATGAATGTACATAAAATTTGAGACAAAACAAAGAATCAATAAAGAAAGGAACTTTTAAATAATATACTACGTGTTCGGTTTCTCAAAATTTTAAATGGAAAGGTGAACTAAGTATATTAGGTACTTTAAAACTCATTAAAAGACAAATACACAGAATAGAAAATTTAGTTTATTGGTAGGGGAAGGGGGAAGGCAATCAACACTCCGGGGTTTATATCATCAATTTAATACCACTGTGATCTCAATAAGTGATAAATGTAAGGGGCGAGTCATCTATTTTCTCCTCCGAGAGGTATTTTGTTAAAGTGTTATACCCTGGAGTAGCTGTGGTATTATTCACTGTTACAATTGTCTGTCACGTCGTGCATTGGGCAGTAGCCACATTGTGTTTACAAGAACACAGTTTATTGAATCTATTAAAACGTTCAAGGAACGAGGTCTACTGAACATAGAACCACTAATAGCCTATATATTACATCGCATACCAAAACAAACGAAACGAGTTTGCCATCTCTTTCCCAAATAAATACATACGAGACTACTATTCAAATGATTTGAAGTTGTAAGACAGAATTATTAGATGTTCAAAATTTGGAAAGTCATCAAGTCACACCGGTCATGCATACGTGCGTGATCAAACTTTGAATATTTTCTATCCTTTATCTAAAAGTAAAACTATGAACGAAGCAGGTTCATAAAATCAACTATGTACAGACACACCCATATTCCTTGTTTTATTACCAAGTGCGGAGGTTACACCCAACATACAACAACCATGAAACGCCCTAATGATATTTCTCAAAACCTCTTCTATTCAAACATTTAATTTTCTAATTGATGTTCAACGATAAAACACTGAGTCCCCTACCACAAGTTTGGTACAATAACACAAATACAATATTTATTTGCCTTATGTTATTATAATTCCCTTATGTACATTTCGATAAACAAGTTATCATCATCGGAGGGATCTGAAATAATACTACTAAATACTATTAATAGTATCCTAGTGTTTCAGATCCCTCCGATGATGGTAACTCGGTTACCGAAATGTACATAAGGGAATTATAATAACATAAGGCAAATAGATATTTTATTTTATTTTATTTGTGTTTGTGTTATTGTACCAAACTTGTGGTAGGGGGACTCAGTGTTTTATATTATTTAATTTTCTGCACAAATAATTATTTCACGCAAATTTGGTTTTACGAAACCTATCTGCTTAGTAAATTATATATTTCTGAGATAGTTGATATATTAGCTCTTGTTCCACCATCTTTTTCGCCCATAATTAAGCAGCTTAATATCGTGTTCATGATCTCTAAATGACAAAACTGAAACAAATCTACACCTGAATATTCTTATTTTTATATCCCGAGCAAATAGAAGAACGTATAATGTAATGCATAGATCTAGTATAAGCAAATATATACACAAACTTCTGTTCCATCGACATATTTGAACTGTAGATCATGATACTACAATAAAAAAAAGTACCCAAAAACTCGATTGGTGCGGTAAAAAGCACACGAATACAGATACTGATTCAGATATTCAATGTTATATTAATACGCTTGTATGACGAAAAAGTAAAGAACCTTTTTTATAGATTCTACAATCTTTAATTTATTTGACCTATATTTGTCATACAATCAATGTTCTCCCAGATATCCAGGAAAAAAAGTGTTTTTATACCTTTGACGTTCGTAAAATATTACGCATGTGAATTTTTTACATTATATTTCTAATAACTGAATATGTACGAGTACAACAAAAACAACTAAATAGACGTTTTTCTTTCTATTTAATCTATTTTATATCAAAATTAAGAGAGCTTTAGTCTCTCGCAAGATTTGAGGAAACAAAAAAAAAAACACCCAACAGATTTTGTTAAACGAAAAATATTGTCAAGGTTTTGGAAAAGCTTTTAAACTTTGTTAGAGGCAACTAAAACACCAACGACTGAGATATAGACTAAATTGAAAATTATTATTTGTTTTTCTAACATTTCATTCGTTTATCGTCAAAATCAGTGAATTTTACCCCTCAATTTTATTTACGACAAAACATTAAACCTCTAAATCATTAAACTGAGGTATATGTAGAAGAATCTTCTGAAAAACTGTTTCTATTTGCAGCCATTTTGAAATTTGTGTAACTTTATTAGTGACAAATTCGTTGAACAAATAGAAAACCCAGCTTATAAATCGAATTTGGTTGTAACCCCAAATAAAATTTCGGCTACTAGATAAATGAGTACATTTTTTTTTAAACTTTTAAGTTATACTATAAAATTTATGTTTTTTTAGGAATAATTCACTTAATTTGTATAGTACAAAACATATATAGGCATCACTGGATACAGATGTTCAAGCTGCACAGAATGCTATATTGTGAGACATTAAAATTTCCCTAATCTCCAAAAAGAACTCTTTAAGACGACTGGCATGTTAAAATTTACCATCTGATTATTTTATTCATTGAATTTGTCTTAGCTACTGTAGGATACAATTTTCAATGAATATTGTGATGAAATTCACAATGTTAATTGATAATTCCGCTAACCACAATTACAGGAATAACAGCTAAAAACAAAATAATTGTAATTATTTCGTTCATTCCGTCAATACCTTAATTTACTTTACGATAACAAGGCTATTATTTTCAGAGGGATCTACTGCTAAACTAGAATTAACATGTAAATCTAACCCAACATAAATGGGGACCTAATAACTCTCCCACCCCGCAGATGTATCAACTAACTCAACATAAATGGGGACCTAATAACTCTCCCACCCCGCAGATGTATCAACTGACCCAACATAAATGGTGACCTAATAACTCTCCCACCCCACAGATGTATCAACTAACCCAACATAAAAGGTGACCTTATAACTCTCCCACCCCACAGATGTATCAACTGACCCAACATAAATGGTGACCTAATAACTCTCCCACCCCACAGATGTATCAACTGACCCAACATAAATGGTGACCTAATAACTCTCCCACCCCACAGATGTATCAACTAACCCAACATAAAAGGTGACCTTATAACTCTCCCACCCCACAGATGTATCAACTAACCCAACATAAATGGTGACCTAATAACTCTCCCACCCCACAGATGTATCAACTAACCCAACATAAAAGGTGACCTTATAACTCTCCCACCCCACAGATGAATCAACTAACCCAACATAAATGGTGACCTAATAACTCTCCCACCCCACAGATGTATCAACTAACCCAACATAAAAGGTGACCTTATAACTCTCCCACCCAACAGATGTATCAACTGACCCAACATAAATGGTGACCTAATAACTCTCCCACGCAACAGATGTATCAACTAACCCAACATAAAAGGTGACCTTATAACTCTCCCACCCCACAGATGTATCAACTAACCCAACATAAATGGGGACCTAATAACGCTCCCACCCCACAGATGTATCAACTAACCCAACATAAAAGGTGACCTTATAACTCTCCCACCCCACAGATGTATCAACTAACCCAACATAAATGGTGACCTAATAACTCTCCCACCCCACAGATGTATCAACTAACCCAACATAAAAGGTGACCTTATAACTCTACCACCCCACAGATGTATCAATTAACCCAATATAAAAGGTGACCTTATAACTCTCCCACCTCACTGATATATCAACTAACCCAACATAAATGGTGACCTAATAACTCTCCCACCCCACAGATGTATCAACTAACCCAACATAAATGGAGACCTTATAACTCTCCCACCCCACAGATGTATCAACTAACCCAACATAAATGGAGACCTTATAACTCTCCCACCTCACAGATGTATCAACTAACCCAACATAAATGGTGACCTTATAACTCTCCCACCCTACAGATGTATCAACTAACCCAACATAAATGGAGACCTTATAACTCTCCCACCCCACAGATGTATCAACTAACCCAACATAAATGGAGACCTTATAACTCTCCCACCTCATAGGATGTATCAACTAACCCAACATTAAAGGTGACTTTATAACTCTCCCACCCCACAGATGTAAACTAACCCAACATAAATGGTGACCTAATAATTCGCCCCCCCACAGATGTATCTTCTAAGCCAACATAAATGGTGACCTTATAATTTCCCACCCCACAGATGTATCACCTAACTCAACATAAATGGTGACCTAATAATTCTCCCATCCCACAGATGTATCAACTAACCCTACATAAATGGTGACCTAATAATTCTCCCCCCCCACAGATGTATCTTCTAAGCCAACATAAATGGTGACCTTATAACTTTCCCACCCCACTGATGAATCAACCTATCACCTTGAGTCCATGTTAATTTTATGTTATTACTCATTGCTCAAGATATTATAAAAAGGTCTATTCGTGCCAAATATGGAAAAATTAATAACAATTGCGACTGTTAGCCCCCCCCCCCCACAGAGAGAGAAAGAGAGAGAGAGAGAGAGAGAGAGAGAGAGAGAGAGAGAGAGAGAGAGAGAGAGAGAGAGAGAGAGAGAGAGAGAGAGAGAGAGAGAGAGAGAGAGAGAGACAGACACACACATCGTGGATTGAATTAGCACATAAAACGTGTTCTAGGGACCATGATCGGTGCGCAATTGATGAACTCAGGTCTCAACTTTGCCGTGAGGATGGATAAAATAGTATTTTCAAAAGATTGTTTTAAACCCCTTTCTTAACTAAGTATAATAAGGTGCGACAGACACATCTGAGTGTAGAGTTCTCCTTTAAAATAATCGGTGAGCATTGTATTTCTTTCCCTCTTTAGTGACACGCAAAGAGGGAAACGTTTTATTTTAGGAAAATCAATTTGAACATTCCCTGAGTTGTGCAGTTCTGCACTGGAATACGTTTAGTCATACACCATATATGCCTACTGCAATTACATTAGGCTGCACGTGAGAATTACAGTGCTAGCCGGTTCAGTGAGCTAAAAATAACCAATTACATTTCTGAGTTTACAGTTAATTATTTTTACTTGCGACTAGTATAGTTGCTTTCATATTTAGAGGAGCGTCATGACTATTGGTATAGATGTGCGTTTGTGTCGTTGTAGTTTGTATTTGTGAATTGTCAAAGGTTAATCAGATTCGAGCTCGGTTTTCCGTATGTTACTCTACTTCAACGTCTTTGTCTAACAGACATAAGAGAGAGAAAACAAATATATTCAATCTGAATGTGCAATAGTTTCAATTATGTTTGTACTTTTTGGAATATCATGTGTCAATACATATACAAATATTTGATATGAAGCGATGCAATAGATGCACAGATTGCAAATACCTTTGTGCGCATGCGTGACAGTGAATCATAGGTTCCGAGTATCACCCCCTTCCCCTACCAGCGCTAACAACTTCATGTCTAATATTGTCTCTGTACTTCATAAATGAAGCGATTTTTTATAGGCTTATAGCAAAAAAAAGTGGGTTTTAGAACTGAACATTCTTCATTCTATTGCGGAATATAAATTTCACGAGATGCTTTCATTTGATCGTGTTCTGAAAAAGTTTTTATACCTTCCCCCAGGAAATTCCCATTAAACTTAGCTCAGGAAGAACGGCTCTCGATGTCGTCTTTGGTCTACAACTTTTGTTCCATTCTAAAGCACTACAGATGAAGATAGTCGGGTCTTCTAAGGATATGTACCAACCATCTTAATTTGCATTTACGTATATCTATTTCAAAGTTTTCTTGCTTCATTCTATGTCACTGGACTTTAAAAAAAATACGCAAAAACCTGTTCACGAAGACCAGCAACTGATTCGTGATATTTTTCGTAATCTTCCACGTCTCACAACCGCAGTAAATATGACATTAGTATTAAATAGGCTTACCTTAGTGTTTTAGAATTATCCCTGTCCGCATTTTTATCTTTGAGTATAACATAAAAAGAACTAAATGACAGAAAACGCACAACATTCGATGACAAGATGTTTCGATGAAGTTAATAAAACGTCGTCTTGTTGCTAATAAAATGTTTGTTGTGGAATTTGTGTTTTATTTCTTTGTTGATTCAATTATTCATAGTGTTCCTCATTTCCAAAAGATAAGACTAATCTCATTCTAAACATTCTTCGTGATTCAGTAGAGAATAATTTGGGGTTTGCCATATAGGCTAACCTTACAATTTTGTAAAAAAAAATAAAAAAATAGTCTTACAAGTAACAAACAAAACTTATTTCGGGTGACATTCCCAACCTCACTCACAAATATTTTTCGGGAATTTTCGGATTCAATATCTAAATAAATTTTAAAATACCTGGATGTTGACAATTTATTTCAAAATCATCGCTATAAATTTCAATAAATCTTTGATGAAATTTGAAAACCCTGACTACTGTCATGGAATGCTCAACTTCAAACAAACAAGAAATTGTATTAATTATAAAGATCATATTGCGATTTTATAAAAGTGCATTTATTTTAAAATATTATTGCAAATATAATAAAAACAATAAAATATTCAATGTATAGGTCTAATATTTTTGTAAATAATAGAGGTTTAAATTCAGGACTATTGTATGCAATGTTGTTATAATATAAAGAATTATCGTGCTTTCGTAGAAATCTAATTATTATTAACCGCAATTGTACAACATTGTGTAAATAGAATGCAATAGTTTTATTAAACGCTTGGAATGTTAACGCTTTACAGGACACATTTTATGTCAGATTTTTTTTATGCTTCGGTTACAGGTGGTTTTTAACAATATTTCGTAGAAATCCTTTACAATTATTTTTTCTCTCGACGTTTTTATTATATGCCCTTTAGATTAATAACTACGGAGGAAGCATGCAATACAGGAAAAAACACAAAGTCATCAACCGAGATCGAAACTGCGTAACCTTTGACTTGTACATTACACTAGTCTAAACTGCACCGAGATAAGAGCACACCTAAACCAATGACTACATAAATACTATTTATATTTAATAGTATTTATGTAGTCATTGCCTAAACTAAACTGAGCTACTAGGCCGGCGGAAACTCCTCAAAATGTGATACGATAGTGACCACGGACGCTAGTTTTGATGTTTCTTTATGTTTTCGAGGGTGCTGAATCCGGAATTACTTTTTATCAAAAGTTGGTGTAGGCCCCTAACACTTTCGAAATCCACTTTTAAACCGATTTTTTCTCTCATTTTTCGCGCTTAATTCGTGGCAACAAGAATCAATATTTCCATTTCAAATTTCAACTGGTTATTCTTCAACTATCCCTCTAAACAAAAACGCTTGTTAAAAGTTTTCCAAGGTTTTCCTTGCTTATGGCGATTTTTCAAAGATATTCCGAGACTTTTCATGACTTGACACCTTCAAATGACAAAGTTGAGTGACGAACTTTCAAAATTCACCTCAAAACCTATACACTATTAAAATATAACGTGCAAGAAAGTTTTTTGAAAAAGTATCAGAGACCTTAATAGCAAGTAAAAAAAAAGGTATCGATATTTTAAGTTTCTGTCTGCACCGCGTGCGCAGAATGGACAGCGCGTAGCGTACATTTAATAAGCGTTTTTCTTTATAGGGATAGTTGAAGAATAACCAGTTAAAATTTGAAATGGAAATATTGATTCTTGTTGGAGATATCACGAATTAAGCGCGAAAAAATTAAGAAAAATCTTTTTTTTTTTAATTTTCGGTTTAAAAGTCGATTTCGAACGTGTTACACCAACTTTCCTAAAACATAATTCCGGATTCGAATTCAGCACCTTCGAAAACATAAAGAAACAACAAAATTAGCAACCAGTACGTCCGTGGTAGCTTTACAGTTTTTTAAACGCTATTTTGGGGAGTTCTCGCCGGCCTAACACTGCTCTCCTCATTAACAAGGACGAAAATTTAAAAAAATTACATTTTTGCAATAATTATATGGTACAATAGACATTAGGTCTAGGGTCTTTCAACAAGTCGTGAGGTGCTTTTGTTTTACTTATGTTCAATAAATTTAATTTCGGGTTTAAGCTTCTCTTTATTGGAGGAACTCCATAGCAAACTCAACTCCACTTTGGTCCAGAGAAGACAATAATTGCCGGTCAGCTGTGCTACAAACAGAACATTATTTTGCGCACACATATTACTTACTGAACTGTTGTTCAAAAAAGTAGCAAGAATAAAACATCTTACAATTTGATTTTAAATGTAATTCTGTAATAAAAAATTTAAGTTTTCTACACAAATTTTTTAAACTCTTCAGAAGGAACGTTTAGGATATTAAATTAGTTTGTGAAATTAGACTGTATTAGAAAGATAGTTAAATTTAAATAATTAGTGTAGTTCAATTCTTGATTTTCTGCTTTTATTCAAAAGTTATCAAAAACAAGTTCTAAATTTGATTAAAAAGTTTGGAGTGTAAACAGGAAATAAATTACTTTCAATATAATATCAAAACCATGTATATTCAAGATAAAAAGTAATAAAATTATTCAAAATATTCAGGTTATTTGCAAAGGTTCATCATAATAATGGTACGCAGTTTGTATATCCTAAGTGATGGGTGTTTTTTCTGATTTAGTTACGAAGAACACTATTGTAAAATCTAGAGAATTCCAAGAATTTACCAAACGATAAACAAGGTAGCGATTACAGACTCAAGACTACCAAAAATAGCCTACTTACTTTGCTACTGAAATTAAACCTCCATTCAAATGTTTGCTACACCTTTCAAGCCTCATAAATGACCTTTTAACGCTGACATTATGGAAATGGCTGACATAAATCTTATGAGTGGAATGACAAATGAAGTATACAATTTAAAAAAATCGTTGATATATGACGTAGCCCCTTCTTGTACGATGAGCTATTAAAATAGATATTAGACAAATGTTGAGTGCTTAGTGCGCGAAAGTATATGTTAACTTTAACAGCTGATTTATGTAGTTTAATGAATGTTTTGAATACCTTCTTCGCTTTGATGAATAGCTGAGGACAGGTGGCTTTTTATACGGATGACTGAATAGCAGCGTCACCGAATTTATTTCTCTTACAGTGTAACCAGAAGATAAAATGTGTTATTTTTGTAAATATGCTCTAATAATATTAAGATACAATTTTTGCATTATCATACATCATTAACAAATTTGCAAACACTACGATTTGATGGAAAATATCAAAGCTTATAGATTAATCGAGAAATGATCCTTATTAAGAATGAATTAACTGTTTAGTCAAATGTGCAGTAGTCTGCTAATGGAATGTACGTAATGACTCAGAAAATTTATGAGATTTTGGAGATCAAAAGATTAAGAAGAATTCACAGAATTTTAGTACTAAACGCCCGATGAGTAAGAACTTTTTTTTTTTACTTTATATGTAAATGGATTAAACTTGGAATTTGTCTGGCTCGGGCATGCGCAGACGGTATAAATCTCTTGCCATGTCTAACTCTGTCGAAGAGCAGTACAACCATTTACCGTAAATTTTGTTTGTTTGTTCTTGTTGTTTAAAAGAGAAAAACTTTTCGATCATCGTCGCCTCATAAAAAAATAACGTAAAATAAAGACTCCTTGAATACTTTAATAGCGTCAGAGTTGAGAGTTAAAAAAAAAAAAGAACAAGAGTTCATCAAGAGAGACCTGATAGTTGGTTGATCTGTTTACCAATACTGTGTAATTTTGAACTGTGAAACAATTTCACGTTGTCACTCGTGAGCTTATAATGAGTAAGTGATCAGGAAAAGAATTAAATAGTCAGGCTTGAATATTTGCCTAGAAGAAGAAGTTCTATAGCAGCTTTATTGTGAGGCTTGGGATATGTGAAGCTAACGGTTGTAGTTTTGTAAGATCAGTTTATTATGAGGCTTGGGATATGTGAAGCTAACGGTTGTAGTTTTGTGAGATGAGTTTATTATGAGGCTTGGGATATGTGAAGCTAACGGTTGTAGTTTTGTAAGATCAGTTTATTGTGAGGCTTGGGATATGTGAAGCTAACGGTTGTAGTTTTGTAAGATCAGTTTATTATGAGGCTTGGGATATGTGAAGCTAACGGTTGTAGTTTTGTAAGATCAGTTTATTATGAGGCTTGGGATATGTGAAGCTAACGGTTGTAGTTTTGTAAGATCAGTTTATTGTGAGGCTTGGGATATGTGAAGCGAACAGTTGCAGTTTTGTGAGATCCGTTTATTGTGAGGCTTGGGATATGTGAAGCGAACGATTGTACTTTTGTGAGATCAGTTTATTATGAGGCTTGGGATATGTGAAGCGAACGGTTGTAGTTTTGTAAGATCAGTTTATTGTGAAGCTTGGGACATGTGCGATCGGTTGTAGTTTTGTAAGATCAGTTTATTGTGAAGCGTGGGACATGTGCGATCGGTTGTAGTTTTGTGAGATCAGTTTATTGTGAAGCGTGGGACATGTGCGATCGGTTGTAGTTTTGTGAGATCAGTTTATTGTGAGGCTTGGGATATGTGAAGCGAACGATTGTACTTTTGTGAGATCAGTTTATTATGAGGCTTGGGATATGTGAAGCGAACGGTTGTAGTTTTGTAAGATCAGTTTATTGTGAAGCTTGGGACATGTGCGATCGGTTGTAGTTTTGTAAGATCAGTTTATTGTGAAGCTTGGGATATGTGAAGCGAACAGTTGCAGTTTTGTGAGATCAGTTTATTGTGAGGCTTGGGATATGTGAAGCGAACGATTGTACTTTTGTGAGATCAGTTTATTATGAGGCTTGGGATATGTGAAGCGAACGGTTGTAGTTTTGTAAGATCAGTTTATTGTGAAGCTTGGGACATGTGCGAACGGTTGTAGTTTTGTAAGATCAGTTTATTATGAGGCTTGGGATATGTGAAGCGAACGGTTGCAGTTTTGTGAGATCAGTTTATTATGAGGCTTGGGATGTATGAAGCGAACGGTTGCAGTTTTGTGAGATGAGTTTATTGTGAGGCTTGGGATATGTGAAGCGAACAGTTGTAGTTTTGTGTGATGAGTTTATTGTGGGGCTTGGGATATGTGAAGCGAACGGTTGCAGTTTTGTGTGATGAGTTTATTGTGGGGCTTGGGATATGTGAAGCGAACGGTTGCAGTTTTGTGAGATGAGTTTATTGTGAGGCTTGGGATATGTGAAGCGAACAGTTGTAGTTTTGTGTGATGAGTTTATTGTGAGGCTTGGGATATGTGAAGCGAACGGTTGTAGTTTTGTGAGATCAGTTTATTGTGGGGCTTGGGATATGTGAAGCGAACGGTTGCAGTTTTGTGAGATCAGTTTATTGTGAGGCTTGGGACATGTGCGAACGGTTGTAGTTTTGTAAGATCAGTTTATTATGAGGCTTGGGATATGTGAAGCGAACGGTTGCAGTTTTGTGAGATCAGTTTATTATGAGGCTTGGGATATGTGAAGCGAACGGTTGCAGTTTTGTGAGATCAGTTTATTGTGGGGCTTGGGATATGTGAAGCGAACGGTTGTAGTTTTGTGAGATCAGTTTATTGTGAGGCTTGGGATATGTGAAGCGAACGGTTGCAGTTTTGTGAGATGAGTTTATTGTGGGGCTTGGGATATGTGAAGCGAACGGTTGCAGTTTTGTGAGATCAGTTTATTGTGAGGCTTGGGACATGTGCGAACGGTTGTAGTTTTGTAAGATCAGTTTATTATGAGGCTTGGGATATGTGAAGCGAACGGTTGTAGTTTTGTGAGATCAGTTTATTGTGGGGCTTGGGATATGTGAAGCGAACGGTTGCAGTTTTGTGAGATCAGTTTATTGTGAGGCTTGGGACATGTGCGAACGGTTGTAGTTTTGTAAGATCAGTTTATTATGAGGCTTGGGATATGTGAAGCGAACGGTTGCAGTTTTGTGAGATCAGTTTATTATGAGGCTTGGGATATGTGAAGCGAACGGTTGCAGTTTTGTGAGATCAGTTTATTGTGGGGCTTGGGATATGTGAAGCGAACGGTTGCAGTTTTGTGAGATCAGTTTATTGTGAGGCTTGGGATATGTGAAGCGAACGGTTGCAGTTTTGTGAGATGAGTTTATTGTGGGGCTTGGGATATGTGAAGCGAACGGTTGCAGTTTTGTGAGATCAGTTTATTGTGAGGCTTGGGACATGTGCGAACGGTTGTAGTTTTGTAAGATCAGTTTATTATGAGGCTTGGGATATGTGAAGCGAACGGTTGCAGTTTTGTGAGATGAGTTTATTGTGAGGCTTGGGATATGTGAAGCGAACGGTGATAGTTTTGTGAGATCAGTTTATTGTGAGGCTTGGGATATGTGAGGCGAACGATTGCAGTTTTGTGAGATCAGTTTATTATGACCCTTGAGATATGTGAAGCGAACGGTTGTAGTTTTGTGAGATCAGTTCACCCACTGGTGTGGGAAGAGAATACCGCTTGCAGCTCTACAATGGCAGGCTGTACGTAAGAAGTGGGCCATAAGTTATTAACAACACTAGAGATTCTAATTTTTAAACTTCGTCATATTATAAAGGTGGCTTGTAAAACCAACGGTAGAACATTAAATTCCACCAAATAAACCTTTTTAATTTATTACTACATAAAGTGGTACATTAATATTCATTCATAAACTTTCCTTAAGATTATTTAACCCTCAGGAACTCATGGGTGTGACAATCCCGAGGGACACATTACTTGGGTTAGATCCTTCTCTTTAATCTTTCCAATCACGTCTCTCTTGATCAAGTCTTGTTCTCGTATTAGTTGTTCGACGGCTACGGGTCTATATTTTATGTTCTCTTCTTCTTTTTTTAATTTTTTTATTATACGCTGATGACTGAAAGGTTTTTCGCTTTAAAACAACAAGGGGAAAAATAGAAATTATTTACGTCATAAAATATTTAAACTAACATTTTTCAAATGATTTTGTGTTAAATTAGTACATCCATGGTCCTCAATATGTTCGACTCGAATTTCTTTTTAACGTTATATTAAATGCTTAGCTTGACTTATGAGAAAAATTATACAGTATAACAAACACACAGAACACAATTCTCACAAAAAAAATAATAAAAAATAATAATAATAAAAATACGCCTAAGTATCAGACGCGTTTCAACGACAAGTTCGTCCTCTTCAGTGATACACGAGCTACACCAATCAAACTATAATTAAATAGTTATAGTTATAATGGTTATAGTTTGATTGGTGTAGCTCGTGTATCACTGAAGAGGGCGCCCTTGTCGTTGAAACGCGTCTGATACTTAAACGTATTTTTTGTGAGAATTGTGTTCTGTGTGTTTGTTATACTGTATAATTTTTAACGTTTCTCTAAATATGAACTATAAATGAGCTAAGCGAAATAATAAAATAAAAAAACTTTTTAAAGATGACAATCTTTCTCTAAAGACTATTTTCTACAATAGAGAAAACAAAATATCATACTGTTTTTTCCCAGTATAATAACGAACGAGGAAAATGTCAACATTCTTTATCAATGTATAGATCTTAATGGCATTCATGTAATATTCTAAAGAAGATAAAAATAAAGATTCAAAAGTTGGTACAACGGTAGCTCTGTCGTCGAGTGTCTAAAGTTTTACGATACGACAGATACTGTTTATGCCCTCTCTACACGTTGAACGAGTTGCTAGAACCGGTGGCTACTCAGGTAGTGTTACCTTCCTTATCTACAACTCCCCATCTTGTTGATTCACTCGATACTTTTATTGTCTCGTTAAACAAAAACATAATGTGCTTGAGTGAGTACGTGGTTGAGTTTGAAGCACCTACAACCTCTTGTTTTAGATGTCCATCTTCCCATCTAACTGAATGACGATGAAGACAACTGACGGCATAACTTAAGAAAACGATATGCTGTAAATGTTTTCGGTTCAACAGAGATTTTAAACGTTATTGTGTTTGTTTCTTTAATGGATTTATTAAAACAAATCAAACCATTTTATAATTAGATAATTTAAAACTTTCAACAAACCAAATATCTACTTTGATTTCAAAAGGAGTTTTTAAAAATGTTTGTATCAAAGTGTTGAAGACTTAGACCTGTAGCATTATCAACCATATCATCAATATTATAACAAATTTTTCTATTTCTATATAAAGGGCATTCACAAATTATAAAGTAACATTTATTTATAGTGTCTTATAAACCATAATTAATTGAAAGAACAACAAAATTTTCTTTGTCGGTGTTTCAAATATTTGATGTGGATTAAGCTTCTTATATACCATATGTTCTAAAACCACATATGCTCCTAGGTGTTGAAAAATTAACATGGAAAATCTCGCCGCATAATATTTACTTTACAGCCACTAGTGACTGTATTATTACAACACATGATTTTATAATATCTTATAATTTGTCGTTATTGTTTATATCTAACCAGTCAATATGGTATTGGATTCGGATGGGAACACGCGCAGTGCTGTTTGTTTCATGAATTTTAATCGGGTAATTCTGTCCAAAGAAAATTCAGAACCAAATATCAACACGAACCACCTGCATGCTCAACCAAACGTATCAACTTAGAACTAAACATCCCCGAACGATAATGTGAAAGATTTTAAGAAAACATCTGCAATTTCAAACCTAGAAATTACAACTAAAATAAAAAACCTTGAAGTGACAGTAGCAAGGAAAGAGTGCTTAAATTTAGCGTTGTAATGATAAGCAGAATCTACTGATGACAATTTTCTCGACAAAATAATCGTTATTGATAAGACTACTTTCCATTTCAGTGGTAAAATAAACCGTTATAGTGTGAAATTATGTCGGGCTAAAAATACATTTAAGCAGTAAAACACTTAAGAAACATCCTAAAATATTTTTAAAAAATACGTTCTATATCAGTTTGTGGTTATTTGTTTGCTGAAAACAAAGTTGCATTATTGTACCCTATTTCTTCAGGGTGATTCATTTCATAGCAAGATTACACCATAAATGCGTGGCTTGGATAACCAGGCAACGTTGAATTTCTTTGTGTGGAGGGTTAAAGATAAGATTTTGTTGCACCTTTCCCTGTAAATTTAAACCAACTGCGATAAGAGAAGTAGTTGCGAACATTGAACGATTCATAGTTGGAAGAAACTCGCTTACAGATTAGGTTGTTTTGTTTGTTTAAAGGTGAAAACCATCGTGGTCGTTACTCCCTTAGCAGAAACAGAAGATAAGATATATGAAAAGAGCATCTAAATTCTTCTAATACTGTCAGGAGGAGATCAAAAGGTGGGTCATTGATAGGAAAGACGAAAGACACAAGACTATTTTTAAAGGCGACAAACCATTCGGTCATCATCACCTTATAAAGAAAGAAGACAAGAGAATAAATAAAGACTCCCACTAGCCCTCGAATACTTAATAGGATGAGGGTCGGAAGAGAACAAGAGAGACTTGATAAGAAAGATGAAAGGCAAGGATCTAACTCAAGGGTACACGAAGAAAGGAATAGACCCAGCTAGGGTCCTCAGGTCCGCCACACCCCCACTCACTTTGAGTGATCCCCTGAGGGTACTCAAGACTACATACACTCACACATTAGGTATTTTCCGTTAACAAGAGGAACCCATACTGAAGATTAGAAATACCTGTAAACACAACTTTAAATTTTGCTGTACGTCTCATTTCATTACTATACTTATTTCCTTAAAAAAATCCTTTTATATGCTCTGTATTTTCAACTTTAAATAGATATTTTGAGGTTAAATTGTGATTTTGAGCGATGTCGCGGAAACCGGTCTATTCTTTAGGTTAGTAATACAACTTCAAATGAAACTATTTAATGAAATCGATTTACAGGAATTCATTCAATGATATGGGTATAACTACTGTTGTTCCAAGTTTGGAACATATTGGATAAATATTTCTCTATAAAAGGGACCTCTTAATAAGTTTGAAGGATAAACAATACGTTGGAGGTTGCTAGTAATTTACATATAATTTAGTGTAAAACAGAAGCTACGTTAGATGTTTAAGCCTAAGTAGTGATGCTGTATAATAGCAATAATTGAATAATGCTAGAGTGTCGGCCAGACTATACTAGGTACGCATACAAAACAGTCTACGCGTAAGGAATCCCAACATCCCACTAGGTCAACGGCATCAAGCCACAAGTCCGCCGGCCTACATTAGGCCTACTCTTTATTTGTAACCATGGAAACAAAATTATAAGTAGAATTAAAATCTATTCTTGGTTTAAAGGTGGTCTAGATAACCTGGCGTGTACACAAATCCATGATTGTGTTCTCAATTGGGTACGTTCCTTTTATCTCCTCATATTCATTAACTAGCTTTAAATAATAAATAATCCGACACACATTTCCTTCTGCACCCTCGATCTTATGAAAGGCAAATTCGCTATGCTATATATTCATGATTTTTCAATTTAGGGGTCCGGAGAATCATGAGGGATTCGTGGAACAGTATCATTTAAGTAAGGAAAAATTGCTATAATTTCAAACTTGATAATATGTTCATTTTAGAACATTACCCAAAGGACGCATTGATAGGGTCACCGTTTCGTTAGCCATTTTTATCCGCCATCTTAAATTGAATTTTATTTTTAAACAACGAAGTTTAAATGTTGTTAAAGTGGTTTTTAATAAAGCATGAGATGATGTGGATTGACAATAAAAGAAGAAAATAATCACTGAGCAAATTTAACATAATCTCTCTTAAACCTGGCGTTGGAAAACAAACATATGGTACGAGCAAATATCAATTTTTTAATTGTTTCTGATAAATCACCAACATGTTTAGACAAGTATCGGATTAAGCTATTTATAAACTTGATGGAACTTTCCCAGCCCTATACAAAGTAATAAGCAGATTCTATAAATATAATGTCCAAAAAATGGTTTCTTGGGACTTGTAGGAAATGTTACTTTGTATTGGTAGAACAAGATGTCTTACCCAGTAAGTTTGTTAAACAGTTGTTACATAGGTTTCCTGAACATTAATTGTGTATGACTACTTTTATGACATCGACTATAAAAGATAGTCCTCTAAAACATACGAATATCACTTTTCTTGGGTGATCACGGTTAGAAATTACATTTTGATTTGTCATCGTAGAGAGGTCGGGTTGGTACCATTACTTGCAGAATTGAAATCTGAAATTTGTTATCTAATTTAGTAATAACACACGAAATATGAACAAAATACTCTTTAAAATTGTTGTTATTTTGATATTTTTAATTAGGGGTTTTTTTTAAAATTTCAATAGAGTTCTATACGAGCACACTATAGTCCCCTATACCAAGATTAATTAATGTGGTTATTGTGCTTAGCCTACGTACAGAAGACAACGACAAGATGTCATCGACAACGACGATGGGCGGACAGGATCAATCGGTTTCCAAAGGCCATGAAACCTGAAGATCAGTCAAAAACGAAGATTAAATTTGTTTACAATTACCAAACTTACCCTATATTTCTCACACTGGGTAAGTAAAATCTGCAATCCAATCTTATTGGCAAAGTATGACCTAATGGAGTACAATAAAAAAACTCAAGTTTACAAATTTTAAATTCTAACAGTTTTCATTATAAATAAACTATTCCAAACCCTCTATAAAAAAATTAAAAAAACAGTGAATGCCAAAATAAAAACTCAACCTTTTTTCAATAATATTAAACAAATATATAGCATTGTGACATGTTGACAGATCATTCTTTCAACAACTTGTATAATTCGATACAATGGTCTTTTTAAATTGATTCAGCTTTCCTGGAATCTGCACCCACGCTTCACTTTATAATAGTAGTCTTGTTATACTCATTTCCCAGAAACAATCATAGGACTAAATAAATCCTATGCTTTCTGAGAACATTTATTATTAGAACTGTTGGCCGCCAATTTTCATATAAACAATTTCAAATTATTTATTTGTCTTGAGACAATACAGTTATTGTATAAGACTCATCACATTATGAATACATTATTATAGGTACATTGATTTTAAAAAGAATGGTGCAAAAATAAGGTTAAAAGTCACAAAATCATGAAAACTGCATTTAACAATTTGTTATATTAACAAGTTTTAATGCATATTCTAAAATTTTTAATATGAACTACAAATACTCGATATGAGCGCCGTTAGTTACTCTGCAAATATCCAACTCCGCCCACACACTCTGCAACATTTCCTGTGTTATAGATCGCACTGCTTCTGTTATGAGCTGTCTTAAGTCTTGCAGGTTTTGAGGCATAGGAGAGTAGTAAACTGTGTCTTTGATGAACCCCCACAAGAAGAAGGGTCCATACACTTTACGGTTTAGTTTGGATGAATCCCTTTCGTAATTAATAAACTCCCTTGGGTTTTCTGATCCCCATATTCTTACGTTGTGGCGATTTACTTGTCCACTGAGGTGGAAGGTAGCCTCATCGCTGAACACTTGCAAATCCATCATTTTCAATCATAGCAAGGCAAAAATCTCTGCGCTTTAGCTTGTCAGTAAGCCTTAGTGCTTGTAACAATTGCAGTTCGTACGGTTTAAGCCTCATCCGCTTGTGCAAGACATACCATACTGTAGACTGTGGTATCTGAAGTTCCTTACTAGCTTTGTGGGTTGATATTTTAGAACTACATGCTTCAATTCTCTCCACAACGTACTCCGGGGTCTGTGGACGGCCAGAACCTTTTTCGACACACAAACACCGAGTTGTCTCAAACTGCCTCACCCAACGAGCTATGCAGTTCCGATGAGGAGGATCCTTTCTGAATTTTGTTCGGAAGTTCCGTTGAACATTAACAACATGAGTTCGAGTGAACTCCAAAACACAAAACGCTTTTTCTTACTTTGTGGTAGCCATTTGATAAACGGTTTAGCTTCAAGCAACTAAGACAAAACATAACCTTATCAAAACAAACTTATAAACATGCCCTTTCCATTGTTGAACAATCAGGTGTTTTGTTTTTTCACCATTCTTTTTGAATTACCCCGTATAATAAAATACAATACATATCCATAAACAAGATCAATAAAACTACAATACATTATATAACAATATCTTTATAACAATAACAATTTGAAACAAGGAGCTTCCCTATAACCATATTAGCAGTGCTGTACAAACTACTCTATAGTAATTGTCTCGGGTTATTTAAAAAATGTTTATAATCATTTATCTCTACCAAATCTGTAGCACGCCAACCTGCGAAGGCAGCTAACTAAATAAATTTAATCTTTATTTTAGCTTGTTTACATTTAAATTTAAAATAAAGGTTTGTTTCAAACATATAAATGCAAGATATCGTGAGAATTTTAACCCCTTAAGTGTTTTATTTTTTTTTGCCTAAATCAACCCAAAAATGCCTATTTTTTTTATTTGATTATTTTAATGTTTGTTAACTTGGAAGTTAAAAAATAGGCATTAAAAGAAAATATAAGCAACACCAAAAGTATAAATGTCATGTTTAATATAATTTAAAAATTTTCTGCAAATACATTATAAACACATTTACCTAACAATTAAAAAAAAGTAAAATGTAATAAAACTATTGTTAACAATAAAAATACACACAATAAAGATTGTTTACAGTTTCTTACTAATGTTTAGTAATTTTTTTGGGTGTGATATATTTAAAACATGGGGCAGCACACAGCCCAACATCACATTCACTACACTGGTATCGCGACTCCTTGCGGACATATCGGGACTCCTTGTAAATATAATGTTCACGGCGGATCCAAAGAGAACAAAAATAAAGCTTTAGTTTTATAAGTTATGATCTAGAGAGCATGCCAACACTATCTAGCGGCAATACTAGCAACTACAACGTAATATTTCGACAGAGAACGAAATAGAATAGGGCAAGTTAAGAGCGTCGGCTTTAGCCGACAGCGGCACTTTTTATCGATATTTGTAGCGTCGGCTTAAACCGACATAAACACTTAAGGGGATTTAAATTCTTCTCTACACGATTGAATTTTAGAAAGTCCTCCAATTATCCTAATGACTTTCTTTGGAGAACAAATACTTTAAACACAAAACAATTCCTACTTCAAAAAAGGTTAACCCATAGTAAGTACATGATCATTACAATATTGTTTCGCAATTAGATTACTACTAATTTTAGCACTGATATAGTCTATATGAGTCTTCCATTAGAGTTTATTATCTACTGTGAACTTTTCAAAGATAACAAGGTTTTATAAATTAAGTTGTGTGTAAATATGTATAGGGTGATGATCAAACAAGTGTGGTCGCTGTTTTATTCGATAAGTACAAGAGTTACAATAAAAGTTTAAAAGTAAGCCCAGGATTTTTTGAGTCAAAACTATAATAGGTATTACCAAATTTTTCATATCACTTCCCGTTTTTCCAATATGGTGGTCAACTCTAAATTTTCCTATACGTTTCAAGGTCTCAGGAAAGTGATTTTCGACATACCGTTTGTAGGTTAGCCGTCACAAATATTAATGTAGGAACATGAGGGTTATAGTGTGTTCAAATAAAACCTTATTGTAATTTTGAAAACTCATTAATTGTCAAAAGGCGGCCATTTAAAAGATATTTCTGTTCATATATCGTGTGTTATTCAACTTTTAACACACTAATTTATATAGAAATTTGTAGAGATTTCAATTCTCCATCTAATGGTGCCAACTCCAACTATCTACAATGATAATGAGCGAAGTTATTGTAAAAAATGTAAAATCGCCTGACCTCTAAATCGAAATGAGTGAAGGCCCGCCAAAACCGAAGCCTTACTAAGCGAGTGAAGACTTTTTAATATATATATATATAAATATCTGCTAGGGCCTAGCCGAAGTCAAAAATGTTTTATAGTAGTGGATACACAATTATTACTGGTTAGGAAAACCCGTGTAACAACTGTTTTAAACTTAACCCTATTATAGGCCAAAGAAACCAACTTTATGATATTACATTTTGAAGATCTGCTTGTATTACAATGTATGACACAGTGTACTGATGGCGCCCATCACTTGATTGTTTAGCATATTAATAACAAAATATTTAAAAGCTTACAAAGTCGTCTGTCACATTTTTCAGAACTATTATATTGCTTCCAATTTTGAGGATGACAGGGAATCATTTTTTTAATATTTCCAAATTAAAGTACCAAGAAATATAATATTACCGAGTAAGGAATTTAAAAAAATTGTTTTTCTTTCTGATAGAGAACGACAGTTGAACCGATTTTGAGAAACTATTTGTTTTATAACAATAAATACCAAACCTATATTTTTTTAGGAGATGGTTGCGACCATTTGTTTAAAGATTACATTCAACCAAAAAAAATCCATTTTGCTATTATGACAGCAACCCCAAATTTTCAGTTATCGAAAAAATGGAAAAAAGTTCTGATTTTATCAAAATATGCCGATATACTAAGTTTGATCAAAATCAGTTTACTAGTTTAGCTACTGCTCTGACAACAGATATTTTCAAAAAAATACTATTTTCGGCACAAGTGACCTCAAAAAGGATATTTCATCGAAAAACGTCACGTCGATTATTTCACCCATTACATAACTTTCTCTATACTACATAATATGTGAGAAAGTAAAATGAAAACAATAATACTAAGTTACTTTGTTGAATGTAAGGTTTTGAAATGGAGTGTACCAGTAGGAGGTTAGGAGGGAGGCTGTGGCCGTGTGCCAGAGAATTCATTCACTAAAATAACACACAAGGCACACTAGGGCGCAGCACTAGACAGTCTTGTATGATAACATTCATTCATTCAACTTGACACTTCTCCTTGCAAGGTCATCTAGGCCTACACAATATCACACGTTTGCAAATAACCAGACCATTCGATTAAATGTTCTATCAACATTGACTATACTTCTTTATAACAAAGATGTAAGGTTATGGTTGTAATCCTTTATTTGTTTCATAAATTTGTACAAATAATTTGGAGCGTACAACGTTTTTGTGGGTTGTCCAAAAACTCTTGCAACTATTAAAACTACAAAAGCTAGGAAAGCATCTTACAAATAGACGACAAAAATTATAATTTTAAAGTGTTCAGTACGGGAGCAGCCAATTTGTTTTGTTTATAATTGTGGGGGGGGGGGAGGTAAAGACAAATAGGTTTTACTGTTTAATTCCGACGTGTAGTAAAATCTAGAACAGGTTGTTTATTAAAGTCGCAAAATAGGCTGTTTCATGTTGTTTTATTCTTATTCTCTTAGAACCCCTGATAATTAGAGTATTTTTCAAGGCTAGGGGGGGGGGGGTATTTTAGGTCCCTTTCTTCCCTTTTTGTATAAGACGATGACTCTTGTTATATAATATAATAATATATACAGAGTGTTTCCAAAAATCGTTCCGAAACTTCGGGAGCTTATTTATTTATTCCTGATATCAAAAACCAATGACAAAGTTTATATAAACATAATTCCTAAAAGGTTTAGTTTTCTATCTATTGTGTGTTAATAATAATAATAATAATAATAATAATAATAATATCTTTTTAACGTTGAGTGAACAGAGTTCGAATTTTGCATGTCACTTAGTGTTATTTAGACCCGATTTGAGAAAAATAATCAACCGATTTTCAGTACTCATTTCAAAATGGAGACTTTTTAACGTCGAATATATATATATATATATATATATCTAAAAACTCCTTAATTTTACAAAATATTTACAAGAGACAATAGATAGTTATTACATACAGAGTGTTTCGATAACTCAGTTGTTTTTTACGCGTAAATTTAGAGATACAAATTTGCAGAATTCAAACAATAATTTTGGTTCTAGGCTAATCTTGGGGTAGTAGATAAATTATCAAGAATTAATGTTTTTAGTTTTTGTTGATAACTCGGTTATCCTTTAAGCTACAGAAGTAATTAAAACAAATTTTAAAAAGGAATATATTTTGTCTCTTGTAAATATTTTGTAAAATTAACGGTTTTTGAGATATTCGACGTTAAACAGTTTAATCCCCAGCCATTTTGAAATGAGTTAGGAAAGAGTTTGATTATTTTTCACAAAATAGGTCTTTATATAAGACTAAGTACCATGCAAATTGTAAATCTATATAATTTACCGTTTAAAATAGATAAACGTTTCTGTTAAAAACACAAAATGGCGGCTAGATAGAAAAGTGTCTATTTTAGGAAATATGTTTGTGTGAACGTTTTCATTGGTTTTGATGTGAGGAACAAGCCCCATCAGTTTTGGAACGATTTTTTGAAACACCCTGTATACTTGTATTATAATATGCATATTGTTATCTATTAATAGATTATTTTGAAGTTCACAAAATTAAGTTACTATACTTAATTTATTGAAATTGTTTTTTATTAGTTACTTTCAGATGTAAAATGTTCATTATTGTATGCATTTTGTTATACATTTGTTATCTTATATTTGAATAGTAAATCACGTAAAATTTATACTTAATTTAGTAATCTGTAAGGTTTTGTATCAAACATGGTTTTTTATACCGTTAGAATAAATAAATGAGCATGAGGTTTTCCGCCTTTAAACAACAACAACAACAACAAAAATGTATTTCAGATACCATTGGACAGATTTTAATGGAACCGGTGTCAAAATGGTCATTGTGATCTCGAGAATAAATCTAAATAATTCGCTTGTCAATCTGATTATTATAACAAATAAAAACTATCAAAATGGTCTCCTGTATCTTTACAAATAATTGATAAAAATTGGTACTATTAAAATAATGTTACTTATATTGCGTACAAACAATAGTTTAATCTGAAAACCTTTAATTTCAGATTAAAATATTGCGTTTAACGTCGGTTTCATAAAAGTACGCCATTTTGATCAAATTATTTCAACTGGGATCAAAGTTTAGCATATTTTGTGTACTTCCAGATAATTTTTTTAAACCTAAAGTTAAAGATTAAAAAATTCAAATTTTTTTGTAAATATAAATGATGTAGGCTTTTAAAAGCGTCATTCGCGGATTTTAGAGGTTAGGTAAATATTTTGATCTTAAACTTGAGGTGCTGTGTACTAAATACACGAAAAAGTATTCCCAAATAGCAACGATTTTCATTAATTTTTAGTAAAGATAGAGCAAGTTGTTTACAATGTCGTTTTTGATGATTTAAATTTTTATTAACAATCGTTTTGATCTTTCCTGGAGTTCATAACGAACATTTTGGTGCTGTTTTCATTGAAATCTGTCCACTAAGTCCCCAAGATATTATATATACAGTGTGAATGGTGAATAATGTGTCAAAAGTTACAACAAAATTGACTATAGTAATCCCATCTTATCTCGCTTTGTTTTCGAGATATATTCCCCACCCTTATTTTTTAAGAAATACGTGATTTTTCAGTTAAAAATTCTCTTTTCTCACTTTATTTTTGGCTTAGGAAGTAAAGTAACTCTATTTCTACATTAAATTACCTATAAGACAGAACCAATATTGTTTATTGAAACTGAGAATATCCATTATTGAAATCTCTCCAGCATGAAAAAAGTGAATGTTTTGAAATCATTGTTAAAATATAAATCTGTTTTACAAACAAACGACACAAAAGGTGTACACATTTCACAAAAACTACAGCTTTTCATAAGATTTCCAACGGTATATACCAATCGCTAATTTAATTTTAGAAAGTCAAAAATAGAGATTAAATATGAGAATGGATTTTCGTTCTCCAACTGACACTCGACAGTGGTCAGTTATAATTATGTTTTTAATAAATTAATACGCAGCAAAGAATGTAAGTTGGTAATAAAAACTCATTATAAAAGAAATAAAATGTCTACATTATCAGAATTAAACATTAACAAGGTTAACTGTGTCCTTACTACAAACACACCGCTGCTGGGAGCAGGACATTCTGGGTATAGAAGGTCAATCATCTTCCATGGTTCTAGAAATTATAAAACTGACTTATAATCGAGGACTTTGACTGGGGTATTGTAACAGAACTAAATGAATTTACGTATTAATACAAGAAAAATGTGTATCAGGGGCTAGGCAAAATAAACATGTAAACCCAACACTGAATTTACATTTCAGTCCTATACCTGCTCGTCATACCATTGACCAGATCACTACCCTTGATAACGGTTATTCTGACTATGTATGTATTTTGATTCTTTTGTAGAGATATTACCAACCTACTTTCATTGCTGAACAAAATAATATAACTGTCAATTAGTGAACCAAAATCTAAAATATCTTCATATATGTAATCACGACTTTTGATTTTCTGGACACAATAATTCTATGAACAAAAAATTAAATTAGTGATCCGCTTATACCGTTACAACGATTCTGACATGCATTGATTTTATGAATACCTATAGGTGTAGTCGTTTGTAAAACAAATTTGAATTTTAAGAAAGATTTCAGAACATTTACTTTTTGATGTTGGAGAACTTTATAAATAATGCATATTCTCAGTTTCAAAAAAATGATTTTGGTTATGTCTCGTAGGTAATTTATTGTAGTTTTTGGAAATGGGGCCATTTTACTTGCTACGTGACCCTAAAATGGAAAATATAGAATTGTTAACCTAAAAACCGGAAAAGTTTATATCTTGGAAACAAATGAGATAAGATGGCACTTACTATAGTCATTTTTGTTGCAAATAAAGTGTACTATCACCCTGATCATTTTGTCACATTGTTCACTATTCATCCTGTACATATATACATAAAAACACAACAAGCTCCTATTTTCCAATATTAATTTTTTGTTATAAATATAAGTTTCTGTCATTTTCTACACTACGAAATGAACCTCTCAAAGAAGAAACAAAACATGAACTACAATAAAATTATTTCTGGTCTCAATTTTTGTAACGTAAGTTTAGTGAGGGTGATAAATTCACTCTTCTCCACAAAATGTTTATTTTGGAAGGCTTCCCAACATGTAAGCTCTCATCGAATGATATCTAATATTGAGGTCTAAACTAACTTCCTACAATAAAAAATGGCGGCTAGTTAAATATTTAAAAAAAGGAAATTTACTTCATTTTTTTATTCTAGAAAAATAATGAAAAGAGGAAGAGACTAAAAAATATAAAAAATTGTAACTTAATATTTCAGTACTGGGTCACAAGTATGTACAATAATATATAAAATAGGTTTTGGTCTTCTATTTTAAATGTAATAACATAGTAATTGAATATTGGACAATCTTTAAAAAGTTGAATTATTTCGTTAAAATACATTATTTTCCAGGGAAGTTATAAGTTTATATAATAAGGTAATCCCTTCATTCAACAAATGTAAATAATGTTTTCGTCAATTTCTGAAAACCCTTATCTGGAATGAAACATTCAATTAACTTGCACATTTTTAAAGGGAAGATTATACACACTTTGTAATTTGAAATAAATGTTAGTCATTTTCCTGGTTTAAAGTTAATCAAAATACAGTACAGTAAAAAAAGTGATGTATTTGCCTTAGTAACAAAGTGAATAAGTATGAACATTTAACTGGCCACCAATTTATATTGGAACAAGGGAGCGGATTCTTGTTAGCACATTTTTCCTACCACACTAATGCATATTGAGTATAGAAAAATACTTTGACTTGTGAGTAATATCACTGAGATAATAAACTGTTATTATGTAAACAAGTGATTAAACTCATTTGGACCTACGGAATTCAACTTTGGCGTTGTAAAGGAATCAAATATACAAATAATTCAAAATAACGTTTCAAGAGGAATTATCAAAGCTGAATTGTGAAAAGTTCGCTTATATCTCAAAATATATACTGTCCTAGAAGAAGTGAAGAAACAAGCCAGAAAGGATGAACAAGCAAGACAGCTGTTGGTCAAGGATTATAAAATTCGACGTTTAAAGAGAACAAAACTACTAGACTTGGTTCCGTAACGAGCTGGTCATCGGAAGACTTTTCCACTAAGAAGAAGAAGCTGCTAGAGAAGCTTGTGCTTAGTTGTAAGCTACAGTCATATGGGTTCAGGTTCAGAATACTTTAGTGTGGAAGTAATATTATACAGCATGATGTCCTTGAAATTAATTTTCTAAAAGGAATTTGATTTTCAGTCTTTTTTCAGACCGATGACTGATTCCCCCCCCCCCCGATAATTCATGAACCGGTATTTTTGAAGAGATGGCGAGACGAATACGTTTCGTTCGGGTTAACTCTACACATGAACCAAATTTGATCAACATTGTTAGAGTTGATTTTGAAAAATTCGTAACAATATCTATTTACAGCAGCTACCTTCAATTTTTGATTGGTGGAAAAAAAATGGAAATAAATTCCCAAGATATAATCAAAATGTCTCAAATTTGATTTAAAACGGTCCATGGGTTTGGGCTGTAGAACTCTGCGTATACGACAAACACTAGTCACCATAAATCACTTTTTTAGACTCCGAGGACCTCGAAACATATTCCCACAAAAAACTCACCATACATTTTTTGACCCATTACATAACTTTCTCTGCTACGTAAATGTGAGAAATTAATAATCTATAATTTTGATGAATAAACTTTTCAACCATATGTTTAAAACAAAGGTAAACGCGTAGAACTAACAGGTCATCTCAAGTAGGCCTAAGTTTGCGTAGGGTAACCCCAGACACTCAGCCTACCTACGTACTCACTCGGCCTACCTTCAAGCACTTTACATAATAATAAAATGCCCTCAGGAGCTACTCTCTAACTCTTACCTCTTAGCATTACAATAATCGATTAATCTAGGGGGAACAGACAGGTTGCAGGTTACGCTATTTGCACTGTCGACTTCTATTTATTACGCTACAATGAACAACTAACACAGGATGAAAATGCAGTTTCTTGCAACTTGAGACGTTCAATACATGTTTCTGTGTGTGTCACCATATTGTAATAAATGTTGTACAAAATAAGCTAATATACGCTAATTTAGGACCTGAGTAAAGTGTTTTTGAAATGACTATCTGATTTACATATATCTGCCAACTTACAGTGCCCTATAGAGCAATAGTGCGAACCAACTGTGATCAATTTGGAATGTGAGGATAATTGGGCCTTTGTTTTTAAAGAGTTATTTGTTTTTATTTTCTAATACAATACAAGTTGTAAAGATAAAATTATATGATGAGTCAAAAATCGATCTCAAATTTTCCCCGGTTATGCTATATCCATTTTTAGGTCCATTTTGGCTGATACATCAAAATTTTGTGAAACCGTATATGACTAAGATTCGAAATTCCGATTTGATCAAAATCGGGTATCACTATTTTGATAAAATCCCGCCCTTAGGATACAAACAAAACATCCTTCTGTGTATCACTTAAAGGGAGAATGGGTGTGTCAAACCCGAGCTGGATCAACACATTGCTCCATCTAGTCTTGGGTTAGATGGTTTTCTTTCATTTCCCCTCTCAGGTCTAGACCTCTTCCGATCGAGGACTAGAGATCTTTATTTTATACTAGAGGTTAAGGGTTTTGTTGAAATGTGGTTAATTTAAAGTAGTCTATTCGTGTGCGAGAATAAGCCAATAACGATTTAGCTATGTCTCGACTTTGAGAAAACTCATTTGAGGGGTTTTAAATAACCAGATTGGTTTCTACGAACCAAAAATGAAATCTAATGGGTATAATTACTATTCGAAAAAGACGTTTAAGAAGCAGTAGGAGATGAATACATCTATGTTTAAGCCCTCGACCACGCGATTTGGATTTGTTTAGCAAATATAATAACACCTTAGTTGCCTATTTATCGCAGACAAAATGTAAAGGGGGTTTTAACTGATGATGTCATTACACACCACAGCTGGCGTGCCGTACTACAATTTGTCCTACTCCATAATAGAGAAGTTATTCCTAATTCCTGTTTTATTTGTTTGTTGCATGTAACAATTTTTTTACCGCTTTCCATCGTAACCGTGAAACCGTATGTAAATTTAGTATCATTTTGTTTTGTCATTTATATATTTTTTAAATGGTTTCATAAGATCTTACTATAATACAAACAAACAAAACTGATCATTCGTCTTTGTTTGGATGTTGATTCTTAATAATATGCTTCCGAATCGTCTTACACTATTAATATTCTTGATTTTGACTTAGTATTACAATTTAAGTAAAAAATAGTCCCACATTACGGAGCGATTCTGGATCTTGCAGATACTAATCTTAAAATAAACGGTACGCAATATCGTACAAGCTCCCTTTTATGCAAAGGCTTCGCATACAAAGTAAAACAACCAATGAAACTCAAAAATTTAGAGAGGGTAAATACCAAAACTCAAAATTCCTATTTTCCAAGTAGGACAAAAACGAGATATCTGTAGCAATCTTCCCTAAAATGTCGAGTTTGGAATCAGAAAGAGAAAACGAACGATGGGTCCCGTCTTTAACGTTCGAATATCTCAAACATGAAGTAAGCGATTTTAATCAAATGTTAGTGATTTTTAAAACTGAAAGTTATAAACCGCAGGCAAAAAAAAAAAGAAAGAACAATAATAATATGGTTCGTGAGACAGCATCCAAGATTCATTTCCCCTTTCTAAGCAATACTCCCGAACAGCAATTTTCTGAAAAATAGCAATGAGAATCTTTACGCTATATTTTAGTAAATTTGATCACGTAACCTGAAAAATCGAAATTTTGGTCTCGTCCTAAAATTTTGAGTTTTTCTAGAAATGATAAACAACTTTGATAATAAGGTCAAGTTATACCAACATAATAAATTTGAACAATATTGTCCTATCTGTTAAGGCTGTAGCTCATTGCATAAGATGTAGACAGATGCTAGACATTTTAAGACTAATTGAACCATTAGAGATTTAAGAAAACTCAAGATATTTTCAAAGTGAAAAATGTTCTGTATATGTGAAAAAGTAAAAGTGTTTACTACTTAATTAAAAGACAAAACTGACCTATACAGCGAAATTTTTTAAAAAAGTCTCGAAATATGGCCTCAAAATTGTTTGGACTGAAAACTCCATAGATGACCAATATTTTGGACTCAAACGAACATTTTGACAATAAAATATTCTTTTTTGTTTGGTCCATCATTTATTATTTAATCTCGTGTCAGTTATCACAAGTGCTTCCAAGAGATGTCATAGCCTTGAAGTCTCGCGTCCCCTACAAGTGTTGTTCTATCTTTAGTGTTAGACCGCCATTTTGTTTCCAAAGATAAGATATGCAATGAAGTGTCAACTGTTTTCTGATTATTTACCAACCCATAAATAGTCAGAAGATGTAGTCATTATGTTTTTTGGACATTAGTCTTGTTATGAGGGATGTATATGAGACGGTAAAGGGGAAGAAAATGTCGGAACAACTTTTAGGGTTAATAGACTACATATCACAGGAACTATATATACATATACTGTAATCAATAATAATTTAATAAAAAATCACTTTGTTTATACATGAATTTTATTTCTCATAAATAGGCTACGTAGAGTTATAGTGTCTGTAAACAAAAAAAAAAAAAAAAAAAAAAAAAAAAAGGTTTTTGAAATGACGTTTGTTTCTTTGTACTCTATGTTTTTACTGTTCAGCATAAACAAGGGCTCATTTTCATTAAATTTTGTATAAACTCATATTTTTGAGATATTCTCAACGTATTTTTTCGTTCTTTTTTTATGACTTTAAAATTTGGGAGCAGCTGCCACCAAATCGTCACAATTCCGATTTCCACAACGATTTTGATTTACTTTTGGCAAAATGTAGCTACTAAAGATTTAAAAATATAAATCGAAAAACAACATGAAACGTGAATATAAGGATATCCACGTAATTATCCAACGGACATTAGGGATCTTTTGGAAGCTCTGAATTCAGGTCAAAATTAGGCCGGAACTGTTTCAAAATCACATCAATACTAAGCTTTAATAATGTTAACACAGTGAACCTGGACATGGTAATTAGTGGGGACGAATGGGCAGGCGTGCTGGTTAATAGAAGTAAGCAACGAAACTCGTAGGACCTGAACCGTTACGTGGAACATCTAAGACTGATACAGATTTAAGGATGAGCAAATTCACTTGGGATCGTCTGTATAGGAAATGTAGTTTGTCAGAGGAAACTCCAGATCACCTATTCTTAGAATCCTAGAAGCGAAAACCTCGATCGGGTAAGGATCTTCTGGATCTTTAACTAAAGGAGAAACAATCCCTAAATAAAATCTTGTCAGGAAGATTGTGAAGTTCATGGAGCTTAGGTCTTCCAGGAGATATCTATAAGGGCATCAAACTATTTATTTTCCATTTGGGAGCTTATTAAAGCCTTGTGATTGACGAGCCCAATTTAAGACTTACGAGGACTTAAAGAAAACTAATTGGTCGCTACTTCTCCCAAAATTCTGCATTAGGAGTTACTGGTATCAAATTGAAAACCGGTCTTTGTTAATTTATCTAAACCGGTTTTACGATTTCGATAAAATTTTGGTGAAATGTGAAAATTAGTTAACTAAATCAGAGTCCCAAATCACAAGTAAAACTACATCTCAGGAAACATTGGGAAAAAAAAAAAAACTATCTTGACCGCAGTATTTACCATACTAGATCTTTGTGTTTGCATTCTATTGCAAATTCTAGAGATATTACGTATGTTTGCATGCTTGAATATATATTTGAGTATGTTCGTGGGATCGGATGTACAGTTTTTTCTTTTATTTACTAATGCCGACAACCTATTCTAAGATTTTTCTAATTAAATATAGCCAATTATACATACAAGAACAAAGTTTATTTTAAAGCATCTTTATGGCGAAAGTATTGACGTACTGTATCTACGTTGACCTATGACCTAAGTAAACCGTATACAGGGTGTGTAATAATTTTTATGTGATTAGAAGGTTAACAGGAAGCCTGCCATATGTGGTACTCATATATAAATGAATTTATAGTATGGGTTTCGCTTATAATTAGTCATATTGTAGTTTTCAAAAACTTATTTTTTGTATAGATACATGTTGTTTAATCAAATAAGTCCATTACTATTTAGTGGAGGGCGGGGAATGATTATGATATTTATAATTTTCTTAATTTCCATAATTTATAAGCAGAGAGTGAGTCAAAAGTATGGAAACACAGCATCAACTTTAAAACTGTTTCAAATAGAATACGTACTTCAACTTTCAGGATAAGTTATTGGTCAACTACCTTGCCTTTTAATAATAAACAAAATTATAACCCTTCATGGGGGGGCATGGGTACTAGTTCATATATTATAAATGGTAACACCTTTTGTGTAATATATCATTTTAAACGTCTCTTAAAGACAACAAAAATGGTATAAAATAAACAAAATTACGATGAATGTGTCCAAAATGGAGGTAGGATAAATTTTGAATTTCCAAAAATAACATTGATAGTCTAAGGAACTGTAATGGGAAATAAATTTGTCATTTTACATGGTAAATGTTGATTACATTTATTTGAAAATAATGTATTAATTATGAAACATAACTTTGTTTTATTTTACATCTTAATGTAATAAACGTTCAAAATGGCCTCCTTCTGTAGTTTGACAGTGTGCCAGTCGGTTGAATAATCGAATGTTTGTCAGCTGATCATTGAGATAAGCTCTGGTGTGTAATATTCCATTTAGAGTATATCATTACTAGATTAATAGATTCTTATGAGAAGTTATTGCGATTGCTTGGCTTATTTGTTTTGTCTACTTCTATCGTGTTTATAAGCAACTTATGTTTTCTACAGTTTTGTGTAATGTTTTTAATTGAATTCTTTTGTGCAACCAGCTGACATTGATTTTTTTAACAAAGAGAAAAGGGTCACACTTTCAATGTGAGAGGCTTCGGTGATAAGAGTTAGGTCGTATAATGAGGTTTGTGAATTATTCAATTCAACATTTAATTACCGTAACCCCATTCCAAAAAGTACAGTGTCAAAAACAATCCAAACGATTTGAAGAAACAGGAATCATTAGTAATAGGTAATTATAAATAGGCCAGAAAGGCCTAAATTTGCAACCGACAGTGACAAATCTTTAGAGACCATGCAAAAATTTATTGAGAATTTTTATTGCTCCACTCGAACGAAAACTAAACATTAGTCAAAGTTTGGGGCTTAGTAGACTCAAAACAGGATATTCATGGAAAAAACTTGACATCGATTTTTGACCCATCACAATAATGTTATTCATAGACTACTATTACAGTAGCTGCTACCCGAGAGTATGAAATATTAGTCGATCTTCCTAACCAATTTTAAGTAGGTCTAGTAAAAAAATTTAAAATTGAATAACGCCTGGAGGTAAGGTAAACATATCGTCACTTACTAAATTTCATCTAAACTTGCAATCTGGATTGTAGTCGACTGCACGGACAAACAGATATCATCCCCAAAACCACAATTTTAGACACCAGGGACGCAAAAGTGGACATTTTGACATGTAATTTTCGATTATACGTCCCATCACAAAACTTACATAAAAGTTATGTATACCGGGTCTTTCAAATTTGAAACTTTAAATATTGTCCAATCTCCGAGAAAAATTCTTTATTGTACAATCCGATATAATTGGGATTTATTAAAACATCGGCTTTCACTGCTATTCACTTGTTGCCACAGCAACGAGTTTTTTCATTGTTGACTAATTTCAAACACAGGAATCTAAAGGTGGTAAACTTGTAGTAGTTTAGAATTAATTAATTTATATATTTTTATTCCATCGTGGTTTTATTTTTACAAACACGAATCGCAATGATTCAGTGTTATTTGAATGTGAATCGAGTTTATCAGCCGGATTAAGAAACTTAGGAACTCGCAACGGTTTGAGGGACGGACCGTGCAGTGTAGTCGTGTTATAAGTTGTAAGTTGGAAACCACTGGGTTCGTTGGAGACATATAGAGGTCAGGAAGACCTTCCATCGTAATAGATGAAATTACTGTTGCTCGACTCTTAAATGAAAAAAAGTTTTGACAAATAACAATGAATACGGAGGATGTAGTGTCAAGAAAACTGTACAAACCTAGAACACTACCGCTTCTCCATAAAAAGAAAATGACGGCCACTTAAAACACCTGTTTTAATAACCCTAACAAGTAAGATTTTGGCCTAATTTTAAATGCATAAACATTTATGTACTTTATTTTGTTCTATGTTTAAAAAACAAACAAAAATTAAAATTAACAATAATTAAAATTTTAACGTATTTTTTAAAGACACGGGGTATTTATATATGGCAAATCTCCAAGAAACTATAATAATGATATGAACAATCCATCATTATATAACTTAATAAGGTCCCGAATATCCCAAAAAACTTCGTTCTACGCCTCCCTGAATATTTATTTATTACAATTTAACTACTCAAGGATGTAGTGTCCAAATGTTTCGTTCATATACTGTAACTAAAGTTACTGGCTAGGGTGGGTGAACTTTTTTGGCTGAAGGGACAATTAGTTTGTGTAGATTATTATGGGCTATAAGACTATCTACGGAGCCAGGTATATACTTGTGATAATAGACGCGTTATCAAAATTTGTAAAATTATATAGTCAAAAACACCACCACCATTAGTACACTTAATCAGATAAAAAAAATACATAGCTGGAATCCAACAACCTAAAGCAATTTTATCAGACAACGGTCTCAGTTCACCTCGAAAAGTGGGGACAGGGATTACAGGAACTGGGAATAAAACAAAAAACAATCGCGATCAGAAACCCTCAGAGCAATTTGTCAGTGAGAGTCATGCCGCAATTAGGGCAGTTTTTTAGAGTGTTGGTATCCGACAGACATCAGGATTGAGGAAAGGTGCTAGACGTCATAGAGAGGTTCATTAATGAATCGTACCACGACACTATCCAAACAAATCTCTTGAGGCTCAATTCGGCAGATGTCCCGAATGTGGTCTAAATATTTAATAAAACCCAGGAAATAGCACGGAACAAATGACAAGACAAGAAGACATCTTTTTAAGAAATAAAGACAAACGAGAGAAATACGCTAAGAAGTATAATAAGTTACATCCACCCACAGAATATGAATTAGGTGATAAAGTATCAAAGCATGTGTTCCATCCAATACAATTGAAAAAAGATACCACAAATTCTGTGAACTATACAAAGGGCCATATGAGATCATAGAAAAGTACGGAAAAACTACGTAAAAGTTAAGCAAAATTGGGAATAGGAATAAAATTAGGGGGATATTTAATTGTAGGTTGATAAAAAGATATCACATTTGATAATTAAATAAATGAGAGTAGCATAGTTAATAAGAAATTCAAAAAATTAAATCATGTAATAATAGTAGTAAATAAAGAAACACAATTGTTTGTTTTAAGAGACCACACAATTAAGGGAGAAAGACATTGTACATAAAGGTGTCCGCTCATAAATGTGTTAAGTAGTGGGTTTTGAAAGAATAAATGAATGACTGGTAACAGATGTTTTAAATGGGGAACATAGTTGTAAACTTAGGTTAGCCTTTAGAATAGGATACAAAAGATTTTATGATTTGCTGAAGATAATAGTTAGGGTTCTTTGTGGTATTGAAAGGTTCTTTGTAAGGTTAGGACAAAAACTGTTATAAGTAAGATATTAGCAAAAGTAAATTAGTTAAGAATTTGAATTAAAATTTTACGAAAACAAGGGTATATCAAATTTTAAAATTTTGGGGACTTATGTAACGAAAAGGTGCTATCTAGGGTCAGTGAACAGAGTACAGGGGAGTTCCTCAAGATAATTTGTACAAGGTTGTTCTGCAAAGTTTTTGGTACAATGTTGTTGTACTAGATAATTGTTCTTCATAAAATTTTGTTAAAACTTTTATAACAAATTGTAAAATTTTCTGGGAAATTGGTAAACATTTGAAAGTAATCGCGAAGAATATTAAATTGAAGAAATACGTCGAGAAGTGAGTTAATTAAAAATTAAAAGAAATACGTCGAACAGTTTAATAAAGTAAAAGAAATACGTCGAACAGTGAATTAGTTAAAGTTAAAAGAATACGTCGTAAGTGAATAGACAGCCAGCGAAAAGTTACTAGATGAAATATCAGCGTCGAGAATAAGAAGAGGAATTCTGCGAGAAATCAACGTGAGTTACCCCAAGTGATTACCAGACCAGATTACAGCTTTGAGAGAACAAAGGAGATTATTGGACAAAAAATCAACATCGAGCTTATCCGCTGGATTGTGAAAGGACTATATTCGATAAGTAGACTGTGAAAATTTGTATAATTAACCACCAACAACATTTTGATTCAGTAACTAAAGTTTAAATTATAGTCACCAAAGGTTACGAACGAGAGAGATTTTATTTTAATACATACCATTAGTTTCTAAATTTCCACTAAAAGTTACTATTTTACAAATAAACATTTTAAAATGTTAGCCATTTAAACATCTCCATTTAAAATATTTCTAAAACTGGCAATGTTAAGAAAAATTGAGTTGAGACAGACTATTTTCTCTATAATAAAGGTACAGTTTTAAAGATTAACCGAAATATCGATAAATTATTCCTGGGTGTTTGTTTATAACAGCGTCGCCTAATCATTAAATCGACATTAAAAGTGTATTATCCCTTAGGAGCTTACTCAGAGTGGCAAACATGAGAAAACCTAGCTAGATCTACACCTTTCTTCGTGTAATTAGATCTATCTATTGTGACGCGCTCTGAATAACAGTCACTTGGCCACGTATCGTAGTTGAGGTCAGGATTGTAATCAGGATCACCGGCTGCATTATCTAGGAGGCTGGGCATCGACTTTCCCAGCTAATGGCAGTAGAACCTAGACGTACGAGATAGGCTACTAAAACCAGTGTTAGAGTGCCGCTGACCATATCGACGAGACTTGTGCCGTATTCCCTAAATATATTTAGATTATTTACCCAGTGCAGCTTTCAAAATTATTGTTGGGGTAAATTTTCGAGAAATGGCGTTCTCGCGTCTCTCGCGAAGGCCTAAAAGAATATGTCCCGCCGCGGTATTTATATAGTTAAATGTGTGAGTTACAAATTGGCCAAAGTTTAACGACTCCCCGTTTAGGTTATGTGTGTAATTATTTCGATAATTAAATGCAACCCTCAAATTAGTTTAAGTAACTAAGAGTTGGTATTGAGAGTTGTGATTGGTCTATGGAGAATAAGTGAATTATAACCTTTATGTAATGAGGAAGCACGATTTCCTACACAATGCCTAACTGGCCACGGTTTAATTATTTAGCCCCCCCCCCCCAAGCAATCATAACGCGGTGCACTCTTTCACTTTCTTATTACGTCTCTCTTAACCAACTCTTGTTATCTTCCGACTCTAATGTTAAGAGTATTCGAGATCTAGGGATCTTAATTTTGTGGTCTTTTCGTCTTCATTTTTTAAAGCGACGCCGACGGTGAGAAATTTTTCATCTCTACAAGATATAATATATATATATATATACCTCAAACTAAAAAGTGTATTTATGAACTAGCTAAACATAGGACCCTTTGGAAAACATTTAGGGATTAAAAAAGGGAAAGTACAGTAGTCTATTATTTTACTTTATTGTGTAGAATTATCAAGAAATCACTTTTTAATCTATAATTTGGTTATTCTTTAACTTATTGTACCAAATTTTAAATCATCTGCTTACTGATAAAGTAAAACGCAAAACTTTTTTTCGCTTGTCAAATTTTGTGTTAATAATTAGCCTACCCGTCTTCGAAATAATCTACAAACTTGTAGGCCTAAAAGAACCCCATTTTGAAGTGATTATTTGGGAAAGTAATATTATGAATATCAAAAACCGAATTACAACTCCATTCTCCAATTCAATCTATTTAAAATAAATAGATGGAAATGAAGCATTTTAGATGTGTATTGGAAAGGTTTTTATGTGCGTATGTTCCACGCGTTTCAGCCTACAATTCCAGGTGACACAATATAAGATAACCAAGATTAAAAGGGTCATTAGTCCTAATTTTATTGAAATGATCAGCATTGCCCAATCACTAGTCAGACTTTTTGACATGCCGATGGATTTATCACTTAATTATGAGTGAGAGGTCGTTTCCGCCAGGCTTCTTAACGAAATTGTGTAGGAATAATTTCTTTTAGACGTTGTTATCCATAACAATAACGCTATCAGGGGGGAGTAAATGTAGTACCCCTGAAAACCATGCTTCAAATGCAGCGGCTTTGCTATTTAAATGCTTTCGTTAATTTAATTTTAATTTTATTTAATACTGAATCTAGATAAAACATATTTAATAGTTTCATGCAATTTTTCTTTTTTTATATAATGAATTTAACTAACAAAAAACTCTATCCACTTCAATGTATGGCTATGTTTATTGTGCACAGTAGTAATTCAATTCATGGTTTATTCAATGAACAATGTAAATTTATTGACGCATGTATATGATCATTAAAAACGATTTGAAAACACATATAGGATTGTATTATTTACTTTGGCTTCCTCAAACTTAACCTATTTTCATATTTTTTTATACCAAAATAATCAGGCGATCAAAACAAAGCGCGTGGTATATTTGGTTTTTCGTTTTTCCGTCAATTAAAAAAGTTTGTATGTCGACACTGACTCACCGACTAGGGCCGGCGAGCGTGCCCATCCCCGACCGTGCACAATAGACCCAAGGGTTGAGTCTATTAGTAGGTCGACTCTTGAGGTTAAAAATACTATAATGGATACATTTATTTTCTCATATAAAGGCATAAAGTATACATAAAGACGAGAGACTATGAGACACAGCCGACTGAAATATGAAAATTAGAGATTTTTATTTACAGTAAATATCAAAACATATGACAGAAGGATAAGATATAATGCTGGGAAGGGGATTAGTCACAACTGTAGATTGTTGGAGTTTAGTATACAGACCTGACAGTTGAATTCACTGATATAACTGTTTTAAAAGCCCTTGACTACAAAAAATAAATAAACGATGCAACATCACACATACTCCAAACACAAATAAAAACCTTAAAAAATTACTCGTTACCAAAAATGTCAATTTGGTATAGTCAGCCAAAAATTGAAAATGAACCGTGGATGTAGTTTTGTAAAAATTTACTTAGGCCTATATTTAATTCAACTCGAACTTTTAATGAGGGCGGATAGAGTTAATTCCCCCCCCCCCCCAATATTATTCCTGAACCGTAACATTTCTTTGTACACTAGTTTAGGTTTCTAATCTTTCACATTTTATTAAAATATGTACGAAATCGGTAGAGGCGATTTTAAGAAACTACTTCTTTTCCTTTACGAATCCCTATTTTTCAAGAGATGGCGAAAAATACATTTTGTTTGGATTTGTAGAAGCTACACTTGAGCAAAATTTCATAAAAATCGTAGGAGTCGATTTTTAGAAAATCCTAATTTAGTGTTTTGATTATGGCAGCTATCGTCAATTTTGAGTTATCAAAAACATGAAACAAATATTTAGATTTGGCCAAAATATGATCGCGAACTAAATTTGATTAAAATCCGTCCATACGTTTGTGCTGTAGAGCACCGCACAGACGTCAGACAAAGGGATATTATAAAAAATTAAAAAATCGATATTTATTTTTTGACCCAGCACATAGACTATTTTTCTTTAACTGGGTACACCAGTTGTTCAAAAAGTATGGATACCCCAGAACATTTTGTTAAAGAATATACATACAACAATGCAATCTAGGGTTATGTCATATATATCATGTCATATATATATATATATATATATATATATATATATACCGTGTTCAAAAGTTTTTAGTAGTAGGACACATTGCCATAAACCCGAATACAAAAGAACGATCCAATAGGAAATGGCAGCCCCTTAAAGCTTGCTTACCTCTAATCTAACTCAAACTAACAAACACTAGGTATTTTGAAGGACGCTTACATTGAAGATTTTCCCGACTCCCTCTGCAGGATATTTCCCCGTAGTAAAATGTGAGTAAGGACATAAACCTAAGAATTGCATTATTGTATGTTTATTCTCAAACAAAATATTCTGGGGTATACAGACTTTTTGAACACCCGGTAAGTGAAAATAAACCAGTAGATGCATACTGAATAATTTTAATTTTGTTTTAGAAAGTGCTCTCTCTATCTCTATCTCTCTACTTCCTTATAACTTATAGAACAATAGTTAAAGTGAGATAACAATCAAATCTTCTATCATTCAAAATTTGATCGCACTATAATAAAGCCAATCTCCCAAAAGGATTAAACAAATTTATTTTTGTTGAAAAAATATCTTATTCTCAAGCATTCAATCCATCCTTTAGTTCACTCTATATAAGATCACATGTGTACAATACTTATTGTTTATAATTTGAGTCACGACTGCTATTACAACTATATATATTATACTTAAACATTATTTACAACACAGGTTTGTTGCTCCCCGTTTGTTGCTATTAATAGCTGGATCATTGGAAATGCAATTTTTCAAATTGTAGGCTATGAAGCTAGTCCTACCGGTTTGCCTAGAGGTTCTGCTACCTGTTGTTCGGCCTTAGGGCTTTTGAAATCCCGACCGTGGGAACATGATGCCTGATCTATTTAAATAATCTTTATATTTTATATTTAACTGGGTCAAATATGATTAAGTAATCAATATAGTCATTAAAAAATTTGGATACGTAGCCTATACGCTGACGTGATAGAATGCAAATTTGTGAATCTTTGACGATTTCGATCTTGGGATTAATATCTACAGATTGCCAAACTGTACCTAGTGAGTTTTAGGTGACACTAGAATCTATAGTAACTTACGAAAAACCTATTTAAACACCAAACATTTAATAAATTATAATGCAGCTTCTTAGAGAAAAATTATGTGATGGTTCAAAAACGTTTTAAGGTCCCCTGAATCCAAAAAGGTGATTTTAGAATCATTTGTCTCTCGTCTGTGAAGTGATCTACAGATCAATTTTAATCAAATTTGATTTAGAGGAATGGTCATAGCCGGGACAAAAAAAAACTGTAATGGAGTATCGAAGAGATAAATAGTGACATTTTTAATGGCGTTTAAGTTCAAGTTCATCCCCCATCGCCATTGGGGTTGAGAAGATATGAAAAATAAAACGCCTAAAATGATCGAGATTAGAGTCTATCCGTAGTTTTCGGGGTCGGTAAGCTGATTGGTGAAGTACCGAAGACATTTAAGCCTAAATTTAGTTTCTTCGATTTTACACTGTTTTTTTTCCTGTCTAATAGAAAATTGGGATCAATAAATACCGGGGCAACGCCGAGTACTCAGCAAGTATTAAAAATAATATTCTAATTTCACATTTGGTTAAATTTGTTTCACATTTACAAACAAAAAATCCTACTTTCTTAAGATTAACAATCGATTTTGATCAAACTTCGCTCAACCCTGGTAAGGCCCCCAAAAAACTATCTCCCAGAAATTCAGTTTTGCCAGTTATTAGTTTTAAAAAAAAGTTTTATATCGCCGTTATTAAAAGCGTAATTCTCAGAATTAATTACAGTGATTACGATGAAATTTTGGTAAAATACGAGATTCAGTGACAGCTGCCGACATGAGGGAAGTGAGTCTAGATATCAACGACGTTTCGCCCCAATAAATAAAAATGAAGTGTTGAATTAAAACAAATTACGTCGAGAAGTGAGTTAATAAAAGTTAAAAGAAATACGTCGAACAGTGAATTAGTTAAAGTTAAAAGAATACGTCGTAAGTGAATAGATAGTCAGCAAAAAGTTAGTAGATGAAATATCAGCGTCGAGAATAAGAAGAGGAATTCTGCGAGAAAAAACGTGAGTTACCCCAAGTGATTACCAGACCAGATTACAGCTTTACGAGAACAAAGGAGATTATTGGACAAATCAAAATCGAGCTTATCCGATGGATTGTGAAAGGACTTCATATTCGATAAGTAGACTGTGAAAATTTGTATAATTAACCACCAACAACATTTTGATTCCGTAACTAAAGTTTAAATTATAGTCACCAAAGGTTACGAACGAGCGAGATTTTATTTAAATACATACCATTAGTTTCTAAATTTCCACTAAAAGTTACTATTTTACAAATAAACATTTTAAAATGTTAGCCATTTAAACATCTCCATTTAAAATATTTCTAAAACTGGCAATGTTAAGAAAAATTGAGTTGAGACAGACTATTTTCTCTATAATAAAGGTACTGTACAGTTTTAAAGATTAACCGAAATATCGATAAATTATTCCTGGGTGTTTGTTTATAACAGCGTCGCCTAATCATTAAATCGACATTAAAAGTGTATTATCCCTTAGGAGCTCACTCAGAGTGGCAAACCTGAGAAAACCTAGCTAGATCTACACCTTTCTTCGTGTAATTAGATCTATCTATTGTGACGCGCTCTGAATAACAGTCACTTGGCCACGTATCGTAGTTGAGGTCCGGATTGTAATCAGGATCACCGGCTGCATTATCTAGGAGGCTGGGCATCGACTTTCCCAGCTAATGGCAGTAGAACCTAGACGTACGAGATAGGCTACTAAAACCAGTGTTAGAGTGCCGCTGACCATATCGACGAGACTTGTGCCTTATTCCCTAAATATATTTAGATTATTTACCCAGTGCAGCTTTCAAAATTATTGTTGGGGTAAATTTTCGAGAAATGGCGTTCTCGCGTCTCTCGCGAAGGCCTAAAAGAATATGTCCCGCCGCGGTATTTATATAGTTAAATGTGTGAGTTACAAATTGGCCAAAGTTTAACGACTCCCCTTTTAGGTTATGTGTGTAATTATTTCGATAATTAAATGCACCCCTCAAATTAGTTTAAGTAATATTGAGGGTTGTGATTGGCCTATGGAGAATAAGTGAATTATAACCTTTATTAATGAGGAAGCACGATTTCCTACACAATGCCTAACTGACCACGGTTTAATTATTTAGTCCCCCCCCCCCAAGCAATCATAACGCGGTACACTCTTTCACTTTCTTATTACGTCTCTCTTAACCAAATCTTGTTATCTTCCGACTCTAATGTTAAAAGTATTCGAGATCTAGGGATCTTAATTTTATTGTCTTTTCTTCTTCATTTTTTAAAGCGACGCGATGAGAAATTTTTCATCTCTACAAGATATTATATATACCTCAAACCAAAAAGTGTATTTATGAACTAGCTAAACATAGGACCCTTTGGAAAACATTTAGGGATTAAAAAAAGGGAAAGTACAGTAGGTAGTCTATTATTTTACTTTATTGTGTAGAATTATCAAGAAATCACTTTTTAATCTATAATTTGGTTATTCTTTAACTTATTGTACCAAATTTTAAATCATCTGCTTACTGATAAAGTAAAACGCAAAACTTTTTTTGCTTGTCAATAATTTTGTGTTAATTAGCCTACCCGTCTTCAAAATAATCTACAAACTTGTAAAAGAACCCCATTTTGAAGTGATTATTTGGGAAAGTAATATTATGAATATCAAAAACCGAATTACAACTCCATTCTTCATTCTCCAATTCAATCTATTTAAAATAAATAGATGGAAATGAAGCATTTTATATGTGTATTGGAAAGGTTTTTATGTGTGTATGTTCCACGCGTTTCAGCCTATAATTCCAGGTGACACAATATAAGATAACCAAGATTAAAAGGGTCATTAGTCCTAATTTTATTGAAATGATCAGCATTGCCCAATCACTAGTCAGACTTTTTGACATGCCGATGGATTTATCACTTAATTATGAGTGAGAGGTCGTTTCCGCCAGGCTTCTTAACGAAATTGAGTAGGAATAATTTCTTTTAGACGTAGTTAACGGTATACATTTATTTTCTCATATAAAGGCATAAAGTATACACAAAGACGAGAGACTATAAGACACAGCCAACTGAAATATGAAAACTAGAGATTATTATTTACAGTAAATATCAAAACATATGACAGAAGGATAAGATATAATGCTGGGAAGGGGATTAGTCACAACTGTAGATTGTTGGAGTTTAGTATACAGACCTGACAGTTGAATTCACTGATATAACTGTTTTAAAAGCCCTTGACTACAAAAAATAAATAAACGATGCAACATCACACATACTCCAAACACAAATAAAAACCTTAAAAAATTACTCGTTACCAAAAATGTCAATTTGGTATAGTCAGCCAAAAATTGAAAATGAACCGTGGATGTAGTTTTGTAAAAATTTACTTAGGCCTATATTTAATTCAACTCGAACTTTTAATGAGGGCGGATAGAGTTAATTCCCCCCCCCCCCAATATTATTCCTGAACCGTAACATTTCTTTGTACACTAGTTTAGGTTTCTAATCTTTCACATTTTATTAAAATATGTACGAAATCGGTAGAGGCGATTTTAAGAAACTACTTCTTTTCCTTTACGAATCCCTATTTTTCAAGAGATGGCGAAAAATACATTTTGTTTGGATTTGTAGAAGCTACACTTGAGCAAAATTTCATAAAAATCGTAGGAGTCGATTTTTAGAAAATCCTAATTTAGTGTTTTGATTATGGCAGCTATCGTCAATTTTGAGTTATCAAAAACATGAAACAAATATTTAGATTTGGCCAAAATATGATCGCGAACTAAATTTGATTAAAATCCGTCCATACGTTTGTGCTGTAGAGCACCGCACAGACGTCAGACAAAGGGATATTATAAAAAATTAAAAAATCGATATTTATTTTTTGACCCAGCACATAGACTATTTTTCTTTAACTGGGTACACCAGTTGTTCAAAAAGTATGGATACCCCAGAACATTTTGTTAAAGAATATACATACAACAATGCAATCTAGGGTTATGTCATATATATCATGTCATATATATATATATATATATATATATATATATATATATATATATATATATATATACCGTGTTCAAAAGTTTTTAGTAGTAGGACACATTGCCATAAACCCGAATACAAAAGAACGATCCAATAGGAAATGGCAGCCCCTTAAAGCTTGCTTACCTCTAATCTAACTCAAACTAACAAACACTAGGTATTTTGAAGGACGCTTACATTGAAGATTTTCCCGACTCCCTCTGCAGGATATTTCCCCGTAGTAAAATGTGAGTAAGGACATAAACCTAAGAATTGCATTATTGTATGTTTATTCTCAAACAAAATATTCTGGGGTATACAGACTTTTTGAACACCCGGTAAGTGAAAATAAACCAGTAGATGCATACTGAATAATTTTAATTTTGTTTTAGAAAGTGCTCTCTCTATCTCTATCTCTCTACTTCCTTATAACTTATAGAACAATAGTTAAAGTGAGATAACAATCAAATCTTCTATCATTCAAAATTTGATCGCACTATAATAAAGCCAATCTCCCAAAAGGATTAAACAAATTTATTTTTGTTGAAAAAATATCTTATTCTCAAGCATTCAATCCATCCTTTAGTTCACTCTATATAAGACCACATGTGTACAATACTTATTGTTTATAATTTGAGTCACGACTGCTATTACAACTATATATATTATACTTAAACATTATTTACAACACAGGTTTGTTGCTCCCCGTTTGTTGCTATTAATAGCTGGATCATTGGAAATGCAATTTTTCAAATTGTAGGCTATGAAGCTAGTCCTACCGGTTTGCCTAGAGGTTCTGCTACCTGTTGTTCGGCCTTAGGGCTTTTGAAATCCCGACCGTGGGAACATGATGCCTGATCTATTTAAATAATCTTTATCTTTTATATTTAACTGGGTCAAATATGATTAAGTAATCAATATAGTCATTAAAAAAATTGGATACGTAGCCTATACGCTGACGTGATAGAAATGCGAATTTGTGAATCTTTGACGATTTCCATCTTGGGATTAATATCTACAGATTGCCAAACTGTACCTAGTGAGTTTTAGGTGATACTAGAATCTATAGGAACTTACGAAAAACCTATTTAAACACCAAACATTTAATAAATTATAATGCAGCTTCTTAGAGAAAAATTATGTGATGGTTCAAAAACGTTTTAAGGTCCACTGAATCCAAAAAGGTGATTTTAGAATTATTTGTCTCTCGTCTGTGAAGTGCTCTACAGATCAATTTTAATCAAATTTGATTTAGAGGAATGGTCATAGCCGGGACAAAAAAAAAACTGTAATGGGGTATCGAAGAGATATCTGTTGATCAAACTTTGCCGAACTGTGAAGATTAATGCCGCAGACCAGTGTGCTAAATCGCACAATTTTTTAAGTCGCATGAATAATAAAAAAGTTTTTTCAATGATAGCTGTCTGTCTGTCGCCTCTCATATGTCCCAAACTCGTGAACCGATATAATTCAATCCAATTTGGTATGTGGGTATATTATGGGCATAATATAGCCTATGTTTTAATTTAATTTTACGACAGTTCAAAAATGTAGGTAGACGTCATATGAAAAGAACACAAAATTACGATCTAACGATTTTGATCAAACGTGAACTCTCTAAGGACTCAAACAAAAATCGGCAATGGAGTTTTTAAAGTACCTTACGTAATTTGTCAAAATCGGTTATATTTTTCGTCAAATGTGAAGCTTAATGAAACAAACCCGTTTGTAAAATCGCAAGTAAAACAAATATTACGGTTCAGGAATAATCGATACGTGCTTATGGGACAAATGATAGATTAGGCATTTATTTAAATATATAACAATTTATTTCAAAGATGGCTATTTCCACTTTTTGATTGACAACTACCGAAGTGCCATTTTTCGTGACGGTTAGTTTTTATTTGGTTTTGGAAATGGTTGAATGAGAATTTTTTCCCCCTTTTTTTCACTTGATATCAAACGTTTATGACTTGAAATAATTTTATATACACAAATAATGATAAATGGCCGAATAAATTAAACCAAGTTAATTATTCAATTTTATCTACAAGCTTCGAATTTATTTTATTATTTTTTTTAAGATTTCAGATTAATAAAAGCAATCGGAATGGATGAACAACAAAAACTTAAAATGAAACAAAAAGTAAATATAAGCAAGAAAAATGACGCAAGAAAGTCACAAACCAACTAGGACGTAATTATTTGTAACTAAGCAAGTGGAGTAGGCTACTTATACAACAGTTATGGCAACATTTTATTGAAAACAAAAAAACACAAAGATTATGATATTTACTGATACTTTAGGTTACGATAAGTGCAACAATTAATCATGTTTAGGCTTAAGTCGTATTCAATACCAATAATCTGTCCAACAGATATCAGCGAATATCATTTTACTGCTGGCTCTGTGCATGAATACAAGGAAAAGTGCACATAGCCTAGTAAACTAAGTTTTTAAAACAAATGACTGTACAGTTTCAAAATGGCGGTAGTTACTTCTTATCTAAACCCCTTAGATGAGGTTATTAAATAAAATAAAATGTTTCTTTTTATAATATATATATAGATGTAACTTATATAGGTTACATTTACTAGGTTTTTTACTAAAAATAGAACATTAAAAATATTATTCAAATTATGGAAAAATTTGGTACCCTATTTTGAAAGTTACCATTAGTTGCAATGACTTAAATCTCTATAGTTATGTTTATTCTACCTTATGTATATTTCAATAGCACCGATATCATCTTCAAAGGTACAATATTTACTGAAGATGCTATTGAAATGCAGGCTACCTAAGGTAGAATAAACATAAATATACAGTCTGTGGGGAACTACCAAAAAGCCACGAATTTTTGGGCCGCTCTGACCCTACCGAATAGCCACGATCATTAGAGGGGATTAAGAAGGGTTCGTTTGCCAGCGCTGAAATGTCCGAAAAGCCACGACGGCTCAGCCAGGTAGCCGGCACCACCTCTGGGAAAAAGGGAATTGATAATTCCCTATGACATAAACCATTTACTACTACACTTAGTAGTTTGTAAAATAAAAGTTTATTTTTTATGATACAAGCATACTACAGGCACTACAAGCATACTTCGTACTAAAGGTTCGCCAGTCCCAGACATTTTAAAAAAAAAATTACCCTATTTTCGACTTTTACGTACTTCGAAATATCCAAAAACTACGATAATTTGAAAACTTTGATCTTCAAAAATCAATTTTGAAACCTTATTTTACAGGAAAAATGATGAATAAATCATATATCCGTGTCGGGATAGAGAAAGCTACAACAAAAATAGATACTAATATTTATAGAATATACTCTTTCGGCACTACAAGCATACTTCCTACTAAAGGTTCGATCGTGGCTTTTTGGACATTTCGTTCCTTGCGAGATGACCCTTCTTAATCCTCACTAATGATCGTGGCTATTTGGTAATTTCAGATGGACCGAAAAATTCGTGGCTTTTTGGTAACAGCCCAGTCTGTGTTGTTTGTGGTTATGGGGAATTTCCTTTCATTGTATATTCACCACAGTGCTCTAGTGATTCATATGTCATTAATCGGTGCTTAATCAGTAATAAAGGTGTGTAAATCGGACAGTATTTACACGTCAAAACATGAGAATTTTCATAAAACAAATTTGTTTATTTGCTCTCATTATTTAATTAGTGACTTTGACAAAAACAAGTTTTTATGTCATTAATACCAAAAAATTCGCATGAAGTCATTTCCATAAAATTACAAAAACTCAATTAATAATCATGGAATCTTAATAATTTATGCACCGTTATTTAGAAGATAAAATTTAGCAACTTTTCTGTCTCTTGTAAATATTTTGTAAAATTAACGGATTTTGAGATATTGAGATTTAGAATTAATAGTGAAATGGTACAAAGCATAAACTTGATATTTCATTGAAACATAGGTCTTATTAGATGTAATACATGTACCAAGATTGAAGTTGATGTCTTCAGAGGTTCCTAAGATATAACGTATTAATAAAAAAAACGCATAGGCCTACAGACAAATAGAAACTAAACAATTGAGGACATACCTTCAAATGAACTTTTTTTTCTTCCTTTTTGTGAGGAATTTTATCCCAAAGTCCTGAAAGGTTTTTTAACACCCTGTATAATATGCTGTTATATTGGCGATATTGTTTTAGATTACTACCCTTGGTTCTAAAAAAATTATAATAGTTAATAATTTGGGATGCACATTAAGCAGTGTCGATTTCGTTTAGACTGATAAACCATGCTTTTTTAACTTTCGTTTGGACGAAAAAAGTAATTTTATTAAAAATAATTTTTAATTCATTATATAGTTGTGGAGCTATACGGATAGGATTTAATAAAACTTGTTACATTTGGTCTGAGATTTAGGAAAAACTAAGCGCCTAAGAAAATAGATGCAAAATTAAATATATTATATTAGCAATCTTTCCTAGTTTGGTGGATCTATAAACATTATTACGAAAATTAATTTTAGACTGCACTTAAAATTCAAAATTTTTACCATAAACTACAATTTTCATTTATTAATAGTTAAAAACATAATCTCGAAGCTAGAGAAATACAATAATAATAGATTTGAAATATTTTTATTATGTATTACTATTGCTCAGAATTCTTGTTAATTTAAGAAGTATGGAGGTCATTAATGAAATATGATTTCGAAAATGGTCGGAAAATTTCAAATGGTAGAAGTATGGAAGAGCGTAGTAGTAGTTTTCATATACAAGACCAAAAACATTCTAACAGATCAGCTTGGTGCTCCGTATATCAAGGTTGAGGACATCACAAAAAACACCAGACAGTATCCTATCAGTAAGCTTTATCACCTGTGTAGTTACTGTCGTTTAGTTGTATTACACGTGTTTTCATATCTTACAATTATAACGACTGCACATAAGTCTTCCGGTCACGTACATATAGGCCTAAGGTTAAAGACCGAAACCATCAGCATCTCCTTACAAACTACCGGTACTTATCTAACTTGAGCTAGATCTCCTCTCCACCTTGGCTTCACGTGAGGAACATAATGAAATACCATGCACGCAGCGGACATGACAGGACGCGAATGTTCTTTTGTGTCGACGAAATGACTTTTCCAAAAGGTGTGGAAATTTTATAAGTAAATTCACAAGGTCGTCATTAATGAGTCGATGAAATGTCTTTTCCAATAGTTATAGAACCTAGTGTGGAAATCTTATACGTAGGTATTTCAGTTCTAGGTATTCCATTTTTTTCATCTTACAAACTTTTTTTTCAACCCTAACGCTATTAAAGTATTTGAAGGCTATTTCTTTTTTTCTTATACCACATCTTCTCAATTTAAAAAAAGCGCTTGGTTTTATGTTGTGGAATATTTCATTATACATAAGATTTACAAGGTCGTCATTCTTCTAAGTCCAGCTTATATCGCGCTACCGTATTCTACCTATTTAAAAAAGAGATAAAGACTAATTGGTTCACAACCATTGTATATAATTTCCTACACACTCGAACACTTATTACACATTCAGATATGTATACACACATAAACATTCTATGTATATATAATGTGTTGTAAACATGACCTCTTAAAAAAAAATCTCATTGGGTTTTTTAACAGTTAAAGGTCACAATTGCATGATCGTTAATTAAACCAGTGATTTACGAGCGTACTAATGAACAAGAAAAGTTCTAGATACCAAAGACATAAAACGAGATCCAAAGTACACCACTATCCCCACAATTTAACTTACAAATTATGAAAGAAAAAAATACATTTTTTAGGTCTAAATTTTTGTTGAAAATAAATGAAATTCATCAAAGTAACCCACTCTGAATAAAATTATAAACAAATTAATATTATGATGTCCACTTTACGTATTAAAAGGTCGTGTATATATATAAAAATCAAAACAGTTGATGAGACACTACAACAGTGAGAATTTTTTCATAGATGATGTGAGGTAAGGACCATATTACACTAAGAAATAAACTAACTGAGAAGCAATATAACCGTTAAAAGGGTATCTATGTTTAGTAAGAATGGCTCGTGTTTTCGTGTAACACGTCTCAAGCCGTTCTCCCTGAATCGCTACGGCATATGACGGATTGTAGAATAATATTATACATACGCTATTGAGGATGTGGTTATCCGTCCTCGCTTCAACTCTCAAGAGAGTTACATTACAGAGTGGCCAGAGCGCCTGAAAATCTCGTTGGTAATTATTATTATATACTATTCTTGTGTTTTAGTAGTGTTTATAATTTCTCTTTTATAGAAGCCAACATTTACTAGTTTAATTATTGAGCCGCTACTGCACAATCACAAGTCTTGCCTGAAACACCACTTTTCACTTAGTTACTTATGTATGTTATATTAAAACTTTTACCATGACAAATACAAAAAGAAAGATTCAAAGACCATATGTTAAACCAATGTCAAACGATTAATTAAAATGTCATCCATTTCATACTTACCACTATTTTTTCTCCACTCCTGCAGTTAAAAAAAAAAAAAATCCAAAAATAACGTTCCCACATCAAACTTCCAACATATTTCAAACATTCCTCGTATTTCATTCAACCCAAGCGATTTATTTTCAAAATTTAATCATCCCTTAGATACCCAACTTGCATAAAATTTTGAGTCGGTCGGAGTCACTTATTCTTGAATTTAAATGTCATTTTAAAAATAGACTAAAATCATTTAAGCGTATAGTACGGTCTGGTACACATAAATTATATGCATTTTTTAATTATCATGCCACTGTCTGTGTTCAAAGTTGAGATCAGAAATATCTTGAAAATCTGTGCAGGACACCAAAATTGCGGCAACTGGTGTCCTACTAATGTAGTTTCTTAGCTCATTGTACTCCGATTTCATTTATTTATCTTTCAATGTTCTTGTTAAGGTGATACTTTTTGTTATTACAACAAACAACAAGAACCCCCCCCCCATAGAAAAGAGGATATTTTACCCTAGAAAAGAGTTCCGCACAATTTATAAAAAATGGAAATTTTACTTCTTTCACAAATTTTATTGTAGGCTAAATAACTTCATTTACTTACACAATTTCAGTTTTTCATCATTTATAAAAATAATTAGAATCAATTAAGAAAAGATTTACACTACTGACCGAAGGTACTTGGTAGAACTCCATTTTAATGAAAGTCTTGTTTCAATAATCTCTTAAAAAATCTTATGTCAATTTCAACCTAAACTAGAAATCCGCTGCTCAACAGCTAGCCCTGAAAAGCCGAATCTTACCTGACGGCTTCTTCTAACATTCTCAACTAGAGTTAGTTACCAATTGTAGTTTCCTAAAACCCACGATACTGGGTTAACACCATATTTTTTTAGTTAAATCGGAGATTGAACTCGGAACCGCTCACTCATGAAGCAAGAACACTTACTACTAGATTTCTAAAACGTACAAAAAACTTATTGAAATTTACTTCATTTTAACATGTTTTATTTTCCAAATTTGTTTATTTCATCACATTTGTTTTCATTCATGCATAAAATTACACTCATTTTAATCAATTAAAATTTTTATTTTACTGATTGCAATCTTTTTGAAAATGGGTTCAAGACGCCTGCGGTTGACAGATTTTAGCGTTGAAATTACCGATGACACCAAATGTTCCAGATGTCAAAATTCTAACGATGAAGCCTTGATTTTCTCAGCCTTAACATATCAGGCTGCATAACGCTTTTGACAGAATTCCATAATAATCATGGTGCCAAGAAAATCGAGACCCATAGAAATTTTCGCATCAACATAATACTTTCAATATATAATTCTAAAACTAACCTCACAATGATTAGTTGTTTATTAGCAATTCAATTTATAAATGTGTCTGCATTGTTTGAATATTAAGCACCTATTAGTAGTTGTATAAGGCTTCTTGTACTACTGCGTCACTTTGGGCGATGCATCCCACACATCAGAATATACTACAAACACGATGTTTGTTCGCCTAATCTAGAGTCCAAGGGCAATTATCTTGTTTGCTTTTATCTTATCGAAAGTGTGAATTGAAGTATGACCTACAACCTTTCCAGGCAAAGGAAATCAAATAGCAGTCTACAAGTAAGCCTAATCCAATAGATTCTCTCAACTATGTAGTATAATACTAGCTTCCTATGCAGACACAGAAATAATAACTTGAAGAATTTTCCCCTTGTTGTTTATATAAGAAAAACCTTTCGGTCATAATCGCCTTAAAAAAGAAAAATTCCATAAAATACAAATCTCTAGTACTACTCTAATAGAGCCTGAAAAGGAAGATAACAAGAGTTGTTCAAAAGAGACCTAATGGGAAAGATGAAAGAAAGGGATCTAGCCCAAGACTAGGACCTTGGGACTCCCAAACCCGAGGGGTTTGAATGAATCTGAAAACTAAGAACTAAGAGCGCAGGTAATATATTTAGTCGATGAAAACAAGCTATGTTTGAAAACTATAGCCTAAATTCATCAATGTGTCTAATTTTGGGTATTTTGTAATGGCAACAATTATAAATAATACAAGATTTATTCAGTCATTAGGTCGGAATTTAGTTTGAATTTTACATGAATTTTGTTAAAAATGTGTTGCTATTATTATTACAGAATAATTACAACCAGCTGTCACAAATATATTGTAGGTTAATGGTTTGAGCTACAATCTTGAGGTAAAGTTTTCGTTTAATTTAACTAAAATGGAGAATATAGAATTTTTTTTTTTTTTTTTTTTTTTTAATATAGGGGCCCAATGGCATATATTCGACCTGTTTCTGGAGACTTCCGTGAGTCTGGTGGAGGATTTTCTGTCGGGTAACATGTGGTTAGCATATCGAATTCCCGTCGCCGTTGTTCTACTATTCTCAACCAGAGTTCGCTACCAATTGTAGGATCCTAATTTAACTGAGCTCGGGATCAAGTTATACCTCAAGTCTTTGTTTTTAAAGTTAAACCAAAAAAAATGCGTAAAGGTTTTTGATATCTGTCTCAATTTCAAAATAACTGCCTAAAAGTCTGTAATATTGGCGTTACGTTGAACATTTAAAATCTTATAACAAAAATTAATTAAAAATAAATCAGATATAATGAACTGACCATGAAAATGTTATCACTTGCAATTTTTTTTTAAAATTAAATAACTTCAATTTGGGGGGGGCATCAATTATTCACTTCTAAACATGTTCAAGTCAGATAGCTGGAATTGTACATAAAATGAAATCTCTTTTATTTGATAATATACTTTTTTATATCTCTTTTGGTTTCAAAATGGCTTCCAAAATCCGCTAATTTTATTGTTGACTTCTCTATGATACAAAGGGAGTGTCAACTATCATGCTCTATTATGGGTTAGGATACGTGATACCAGGACAAATCCAATGCAGTGTAATATATCCCACACATTACATACACCTACTATTCTAATGTCACTATTTCTTTAAATAACAATTGAATAGCAACTCCAATGATTCACATGGCCTTGGATAGTAATTAAGGAGAAGTTAATTTTTGACGATCAGTTTGCTTGTCTCGTGGTGGCTTGCATACGGACGAGGGACGGATGTTACATGTTTTGATAGACCGCTTCCTCATTAGGTTCCCTTCTGTGTCAGTTTAGACTAAATATAGGTCAAATTGAATAGTTTGTGTGTTAAGTATTACAACATAATAAAAGGAATTGATGTAATAGTAATAAGAGTCTAGTCATAAAAGAAAAATTATAGAGACGGGTGAAATACAGTACATTAATATACAGTGCTTCAAAGACATGTGTAGTAAAACTTCTGGAAATGATAGTAAAAATCATTGGCTGAAATGTTACGTTTTCCGTCCATCGTTCTGTCAGAAACCGTCTGTGTCTAATTTAGTTACAAAATCCGAGTTTTTTGCTTATATTAAAACATGTATGTAAATAACGCGAGAGCGCGCGCGCGTGTGTGTATTTCCAGCACAATTCTGGAACGCCTGGCGCAATTTCAAACAAACTAGGTACATATATGACTTAACAATCTGAAAAAAAAATACTGTGGGGGTATGACATCCCTAGTACCTACCTCTAGGGGTTGGGTGAGAAGAAGTGATATAATCGAAAACAACCGATATTAATGACGAATCCATAGTTTTCGGGGTACAGTAGTTGAAATGAAAGTGCACTTTCGATGTCGTTTCAGCCCCATCGGCATTGGGGTGAAAATAAAATGTTTAAATTGATAGATACTATGTTCTATCATAACTCTGGAACGCCAGAAGCTATTTCAACCAAACTCGGTACACATCTTACAATCTGTAAAACATACTGTGGGGTAAGACATCCGTGTCACTCCGAAAGTGAGGTGGGAAGGGGTGACATTTAAAAATAATAGAAAACGACCGATATTAGGATCAAATCTATAGTTTTCGGAGTCGCTGAGATAAATAGTGACATTTTTAATGGCGTTTAAGTTCAAGTTCATCCCCCATCGCCATTGGGGTTGAGAAAGTATGAAAAATAAAACGCCAAAAATGATCGAGATTAGAGTCTATCCGAAGTTTTCGGGGTCGGTAAGCTGATTGGTGATAGTACCGAAGACATTTAAGCCTAAATTTAGTTTCTTCTATTTTACACTGTTTTTTTCCTGTCTAATAGAAAATTGGGATCAATAAATACCGGGGCAACGCCGAGTAATCAGCAAGAATTATAAATAATATTCTAATTTCACATTTTGTTAAATTTGTTTCACATTTACAAACAAAAAATCCTACTTTCTTAAGATTAACAATCGATTTTGATCAAACTTCGCTCAACCCTGGTAAGGCCCCCAAAAAACTATCTCCCAGAAATTCAGTTTTGCCAGTTATTAGTTTTAAAAAAAAGTTTTATATCGCCGTTATTAAAAGCGTAATTCTCAGAATTAATTACAGTGATTTCGATGAAATTTTGGTAAAATACGAGATTCAGTGACAGCTGCCGACATGAGGGAAGTGAGTCTAGATATCAACGACGTTTCGCCCCAATAAATATTCTAAAAATTACCAATTAAACATTAATTGCGAGACTTGAAAAGGAAGCGTTCCCTTACAGCTATAGTTCGAAAAACGAAGTATTAATTTACCTACAAATGTTTTAGTTATAATTCATCAAACTTTAATTGTTCAATATTCTAAGAGCTTGTGTCGCGAAACTCTTACTTCCTATAGTATTGCATTAATATTTAACAAACACAACATCTCGCCTTACAACTTGCTTGGTACATATATAGCCTAACTGGCTGGTCTGTTGGATTAATCTTATTTTGTAAGCTAAACTGGTTCATAATAATTATATAGCACACAGTCTATCACGCAAGTTACAAAAACTCGTTCCATCTAACCTGTATTTAGCCAGACTCACCAATCCTTGATACAAGTTGTCTATATTGTCTTCAAACTAATAAACAGAATGTTTTGTAATCAAATACGTGTTGAACGTTGATTAGTAAAAATGTGTAAAACTTAAATCAAAATTGCCGTAATAAATGATAAAGGTGTAGTTAAACAGTGATTAAACAGGACTACTTAAAATGTACCTATATATCTATCTGTCCTGTACTGTAGGATAATGATAAAACTAATCATACGTTCCAGACAATTAGTCTGTTATCAGTTCTGTTGTTTCATCAACAAACGGCAGTTCCGCGCTCCTGTCGTGTTATCTGAAATATTTACGATTCCTTATAGAGTGATAATAGGAACAGAAATTTTTGGATAGCTGAAAATTAAAATTACAAAGTGTAAGTTTGGTAATTACAGAAAATTTCGAACTTCGTTTTTTTCACTAATTGGAAACCGAAAAAGTGATATTTGACATGCCGGCGTCAAGAAACCGAAAAAGTGGTTTTAGACATGCCGGCGTCAAGAAACCGAAAAAGTGGTTTTAGACATGCCGGCGTCAAGAAACCGAAAAAGTGGTTTTCGACTTGCCGGCGCCAAAAAACCGAAAAAGTGATTTTCGACTTGCCTGCGTCAAGAAACCGAAAAAGTGATTTTCGACTTGCCGGCGTCAAGAAACCGAAAAAGTGATTTTCGACTTGCCTGCGTCAAGAAACCGAAAAAGTGATTTTCGACTTGCCGGCGTCAAGAAACCGAAAAAGTGATTTTAGACATGCCGGCGTCAAGAAACCGAAAAAGTGATTTTCGACTTGCCGGCGCCAAAAAACCGAAAAAAGTGATTTTCGACTTGCCTGCGTCAAGAAACCGAAAAAGTGATTTTAGACATGCCGGCGGCAAGAAACCGAAAAAGTGATTTTCGACTTGCCGGCGCCAAAAAACATAAAAAGTGATTTTCGACTTGCCTGCGTCAAGAAACCGAAAAAGTGATTTTAGACATGCCGGCGTCAAGAAACCGAAAAAGTGATTTTAGACATGCCGGCGGCAAGAAACCGAAAAAGTGATTTTCGACTTGCCGGTGTTAAGAAACCTAAAAGAGATTTTCGACTTGCCGGAGCCAAAAACCCGAAAAAGTGATTTTCGACTTGCCTGCGTCAAGAAACCGAAAAAGGGATTTTAGACATGCCGGCGGCAAGAAACCGAAAAAGTGATTTTCGACTTGCCGGCGCCAAAAAACATAAAAAGTGATTTTCGACTTGCCGGCGTCAAGAAACCGAAAAAGTGATTTTAGACATGCCGGCGTCAAGAAACCGAAATAGTGATTTTCGACTTGCCGGTGTCAAGAAACCTAAAAGAGATTTTCGACTTGCCGGCGTCAAGAAACCGGAAAAGTGATTTTAGACATACCGGCGTCAAGAAACCGAAAAAGTGATTTTAGACATGCCGGCGTCAAGAAACCGAAAAAGTGATTTTAGACATGCCGGCGTCAAGAAACCGAAAAAGTGATTTTCGACATGCCGGCGTCAAGAAACCGAAAAAGTGATTTTAGACATGCCGGCGTCAAGAAACCGAAAAAGTGATTTTAGACATGCCGGCGGCAAGAAACCGAAAAAGTGATTTTCGACTTGCCGGTGTTAAGAAACCTAAAAGAGATTTTCGACTTGCCGGAGCCAAAAACCCGAAAAAGTGATTTTCGACTTGCCTGCGTCAAGAAACCGAAAAAGTGATTTTAGACATGCCGGCGGCAAGAAACCGAAAAAGTGATTTTCGACTTGCCGGCGCCAAAAAACATAAAAAGTGATTTTCGACTTGCCGGCGTCAAGAAACCGAAAAAGTGATTTTAGACATGCCGGCGTCAAGAAACCGAAAAAGTGATTTTAGACATGCCGGCGTCAAGAAACCGAAAAAGTGATTTTCGACTTGCCGGTGTCAAGAAACCTAAAAGAGATTTTCGACTTGCCGGCGTCAAGAAACCGGAAAAGTGATTTTAGACATGCCGGCGTCAAGAAACCGAAAAAGTGATTTTCGACATGCCGGCGTCAAGTACCGAAAAGGTGATTTTAGACATGCCGGCGTCAAGAAACCAAAAAAGTGATTTTCGACATGCCGGCGTCAAGAAACCGAAACGTGATTTTCGACATGCCGACGTTGCCAATCTGTATGTTAGCACGATAGCCAAATTAAGATACAAAGATGAAATTTTCTATAGACGACTATAGTCTGCTCATATAGAACTACCTCTATTGCAATTAAGAAAAATCTAATTGAAAATGCCAAAATAGCGATCATTTTAAAGACTTGTTTGTTCATATCTGTGTTATTCACTTTATAACACATTAAATTAGATATAAATTCTGCATGTATGTCCTACACCCGGGAATAACTACGACCATTTTTAACAATTAATTCACGATTAGTATTTTTCAATGGTCACCTAACTTTTACATTTAATATAAAAGTTGATCTAATTATTGTTTGCTGATTTTAGATGATACATCTTCTAAATGACGTCGAAGATTCTTTTTTTTTTAATTTTGACAGAAAACTCCAATTTTTGGCGATATTGTTAGTCTACTAATAAGTTTTTTCGAGATCCAAAAATTGGTAAAATAAAAACAATTACTGTACATTAAATAGGTAAGAAAATATTTACAGGACCGTTAAGACAATGAGTCTTTATTTTATTATTGCAATAGTCTGAACATATTTTCCTTTTCTCTATTTCAATTATTATTTATTTGTCGTTTTTTGTAAGGAATTAATAAATATATGAGAGTTATGGGTGTAAGGTATGTATGAATGTGTTGTGAATTATTTATGTAACTTTAGAAAACTTTATGTAAATATGTTTAATGGTAATAATTTTGCATAATGGTTTTATGAAATCAATTTTAAATATTAGTAGTATTTTTACTTCTTTTAATAAATGGGTATGGAAGTAAAATTTAAGGAATATTAAATTATTTTGTATTTTGTTAGAAGGATATTAAAATATTGTTAGCAATAATAAATCATATAATATTTTGTTTTCATCTTATAACAGTTTATATCGTTTTCATTACACCGGTCGGGTGCTTCTATTTTCTTCTTCTTTTTTAAATTTCTTTTTCTTTCGCCAGGACACTTTAATTTGTAACGTATGATCTACCTCAAACATGTTTGTGACATCAAGGTGGTGAATTTTTCCTTGGAACATTTTATACTTTTTCTAAGATTTTAATTCTTATTTTGTTTTTGTAATTGTATAACCATTGAAAGGAAGCATTTTAAGGAACAATACATTTCATATTCATATATTCATTCGTAAAGTCTACACTTGAGTAAAAAAAAATCAAAATCGATAAACCCGGTTTAGAGAAAATCGAAATTAGCCTATGTGTTTTGGTCTTATGGTAAATACCATCGTATGTTGATTTATTTTTTTAAATGGGTAAAACTCATGGAAATATGAACAAAATGAACCCAATAACGAATTTGAACAAATACAGTTTGGGTTGTAACAAAGTATAGTGATGACAGTCAAAAAACAGTTTGGGTTGTAACAAAGTATAGTGATGACAGTCAAATACAATGAGGGTTGTAACAAAGTATACGGATGACAGTCAAAAAAACAGTTTGGGTTGTAACAAAGTATACTGGTGACAGTCAAAAACAGTTTGGGTTGACACAAAATATAGCTATGCATGACAGTCAAAAACAGTTTGGGTTGTAACAAAGTATACTGATGACAGTTAAAAACCGTTTGGGTTGACACAAAATATAGCTATGCATGACAGTCAAAAACAGTTTGGGTTGTAACAAAGTATACTGATGACAGTAAAAAACAGTTTTACGGATGACAGTCAAAAACAGTTTGGGTTATAACAAAGTGTACTGTTGACAGTAAAAAACAGTTTGGGTTGTAACAAAGTATACTGATGACAGTAAAAAACAGTTTGGGTTGTAACAAAGTATAGCTATGCACGACAGTCAAAAACAGTTTGGGTTGTAACAAAGTATAGCTACGGATGACAGTCAAAAATAGTTTGGGTTATAACAAAGTATAACGATGACAGTAAAAAACAGTTTGGGTTATAACAAAGTATACGGATGACAGTGGAAAACAGTTTGGGTTTTAACAAAGTATACTGGTGAGTTAAAAAAATTTTTTTTTTAATACGGCATTTCATAAAGGAAGTTTTTGGAAAACAAATTGACTTTATAACCCATCACTAACCTATTTTTCAATTTTCTGTCTGTATTATTGATACCAAGTTATTAATATTAGTCTACATAAACTATTCTATAATTTTTGTAGCCGTCAGCATATCCTCTGTATCTTGAAAGACTACAACAAAGTTGATTTAATTGTATCCGTCCGGAAATCAGCGATAAATCGATTGCTTTTCTGATTAAACCTTGAGGCAAATCCTCTTGGGAGGATGTAAACATTAAAATTACCCCAATTTAAATTCAGGTGAACTTGATATCTTCACGGTCAAATACATTGTTCAGTACGACATTCCCACACAACCTTTTAAGTCAGGTTTGGCAATCCCGAGGTTCCTAATAGATTTACACCTTTCTTCATCCAGCTTGGTGTAGATCCCTATTTTCCATCATTTCTATCAGCTCACTTTAGACCAGATCTTGTTCTCTTCTGACCTTGACGCCATTAGAAAGTATTCCCGGGCTATTATCTGACCGCGAGGTTTTGCGACTTTAAACAACATAAGTAAAGTCCTTTATATTCCCTTTAAAAATGTCCTGCTATTATTATTAAAATAATTTGTTATTAGTTAGAACTGATCACGTGATGCAAATTGAGGGAAAGTTGGACACTCCATGCTCCTATTGAAAAAGACACACCCACCAGGGGCTCATTATAGTGAATACGGTGGTGGCAATCCCGAGGTAACTAGCTGGATCTACATTTTCTCATGCAGTCTTACGTTAGATCCTTATCTTTTCTATCAGGACTCTGTTGACCAACTCTTCACCTATTATAACAAAGACGCTCTAGGGGTATGGGTCTCTTTGTTATGTTGTTCTTTTCTTCCTTTTTTTATAAGGCGATGATAACCGATAGGTTTTTTGTTTTTAAACAAAAGAAAAAATAAATAAGATATAACTATCCTAGTCATTCATTGATGAGACAGATTCAATATACCAAACACCCACTACTGGTTAATCTTATTGTTTATTTTATCATTGCTTTCATCAGGGGCACACTATAGTGAGTACAGGCTTGGTTATTCCGAGAAACTCGAGGTGGATATACACCTATTTTCATGTAATCTTGGGTTAGATTCCTCTTTCCCGTCAGGTCTCCCTTGACCAACTTTTGTTCTTTTCCGACCCTGACGCTATTAGAGTATTCGAGAGCTATGGTTCCGTATTATATTTTCTTCCTTATTTAAGGTGATGATGACCGAGATGTGTTTACCTTTAAAAAAAAACGAATTAATTTACCATTACTCCATGCTTATGAGGCGGTTGCTATTAATTAAGTACTAGTGTACTTTTGAACTGTGTATATACTTTTTATGAACTATGAGACTACACCATGGTGTCAACTACAGAGTTGTGAACTTTGAAACTTGTTATGTAGGAAAATCTAATTTAAAACAAAAGAAATTATTGTCTCGATAGAATTAGATTGGTCCTCCGAAGTTTACACTTGAAATTATACACACCCATATACAGAACCTAAGGCCCAATAGAAAAAGATATTCGTCATAATGTAATCAAAATGCCGATTTCGGTCAACATATAAAAATAGACCGTGAATCCCGTCTAGATATCTCTAAATCGACTTTATTTTGGTGGAATGTGTAGGTTTGTAATTAAAAATTAATAAAATACAAGTTCGCTTTGTGAATATATTGAAAAAAAAGAGAAACCCTGACAATGATTAGGGTTCATTTTTTTATTGTTTTGTTTTGTTTTTACAGTTTACCACCTGAACCATTATTTTCTTTTATATATGTAGGCCTAACACTGTTATTTTTTTGATTAATAATTCCCGAACTGATTTTTCATAAGACATATCGACCAATACGTTTTGTTTGTAACTTTAAGGCTTAAATTTAAAGCAAACAACTATACTCGATAGTGAAAAAAACGAAATTTTAGTTTATAGAAGATGCCCTTAAGAGTAAAAAAAAAAAAACGGAATAACTGCCCGTTAACTAAGTTTGACCAAAATCGGTCTCTCATTAGATACTGCACAACAGACGAATATTAATTCCCAAATGGCTTTTTTGGACTCATGGGACTTTAAATCGGATATTTCAAAATCAAAATAGAATTTTTGAGCGATTTCACAAATAAAAAAATAATAAAAAAGAACGAGTAATTTTTTCTCTTATCATAGATAAGAAAATTTAAAGTATTTGAGTATATTGAGTATAAGAGTTTCACATGATAGAGGAGTCGAGATAGAGATAAAAGCAAGATTGGCAGCAAGTGTTATTTATACGTTGCCTGGGTTATTACGTTCGTCTTCAGTAACAAAAAAAATTGAGGTTCTCGATATTACCAGTGGTTTTATATGGAGTAGAATCCCGGACGCTGAGGAAAAAAGGACAAAGCAGCGCTGAGAGTATGGGAGAGAAAAGTATAACGAAAACTCTATAGATCTGTAAACGAAGAGGGTTAGGCAGATATAATAAGAGAAAGCGAAGACGAATCCAATGGTTGGGGCACGTAGAAAGGATGAAGGAATCTAGAGTTACCAAGAAATTTCTTTTCCAGCTTCCAGAAGAGAAACAGAAGAGCAGGTAGGTCATCATCCAAGGAAGATGAAGCTGGATTTGATTAGAATAGGGACGATCTGTAACACCAAGGGGTAAAGTTAAGGTACTCATATATATGAAAGTGAAACGAAAAAAATAAATACACAGAAGGACTTGACAGTAATTGGTCGCTTGCGATATCTCTCTCTTTTGTTTTATTAATTGTATTTTTCACCTATCATATAGAATTTTAAATAATTTCTTCCATACAGTTGTTGCCCATTATGTACAACGAATTGAAGTTAATGCGTGGTAAGGCTAATAGATGTTTGAATGTTTTGCTTTAACAAGAGTTTGGCGCCAGTTTTCTTATCATAAAACCAAATACTTGTTTTCTGTCTTGTCAACAATGGAAGCAAAGCATGATAAGTCAATGACTAACTACGATACCATTGTGGTTCACTTTCTTCATGAGATTTTTTGTGCTGCGTTTTTATTTCTCGTATATGATTATAGTAGACTACGCAGAAAGTTGGATGATGGGTCAAAAATATTCGTTTTGAAGTTTCCTGAGACTATGAAATGTTTTAGGGGAGACTGATTATTTTCAAATTTGGTATGTGGACATATTTTCGTCATATCTCACGGCATTTTATAATTTATTCGATAACTCAAAATTTAGGAGCCATTAGACCACTTTACTTTGAATTGCCGTTTGACACATTATTAGTGGATTATAAATATTCAAATTTCATCAAAATCTTCAACTGATTTTGAGATATTCAAACTTTTACGTCGGTTAATTTTTACTTAATTAACCAACTAGCTGATGACCTCAGTTTCACCTGGGGATAGTTGAGATAGTTTTATAAAGAAATAATTTTTTAGCACAACCCTAATGGTGGTGCTATGGAAATAAATTATGCCCAAACACAGCAACACACCAATTTTGATCAAAATCGACCCATATGATACATAAACAAGATATGATACTTGTTTTAGGGATAAAAAACACCCTTGAAGTGATAAATTTTCAAAACCCTTTCTTAGTACTCGTCTATAGACCTATCCTAAACCATGTTAAAAAAGCATAGCTCTAGGCTTCTTGGATCCAGAGATATGTTTTAGGGGTAAAAACACCCTTGGAGTGGAACATTTTCAAAACCCTTTCTTAGTACTCGTCTATAGACCTATCCTAAACCATGTTAAAAAAGCATAGCTCTAGGCTTCTTGGATCCAGAGATATGTTTTAGGGGTAAAAACACCCTTGGAGTGGAACATTTTCAAAACCCTTTCTTAGTACTCGTCTATAGACCTATCCTAAACCATGTTAAAAAAGCATAGCTCTAGGCTTCTTGGATCCAGAGATATGTTTTAGGGGTAAAAACACCCTTGGAGTGGAACATTTTCAAAACCCTTTCTTAGTACTCGTCTACAGACCTATCCTAAACCATGTTAAAAAAGCATAGCTCTAGGCTTCTTGGATCCAGAGATATGTTTTAGGGGTAAAAACACCCTTGGAGTGGAACATTTTCAAAACCCTTTCTTAGTACTCGTCTACAGACCTATCCTAAACCATGTTAAAAAAGCATAGCTCTAGGCTTCTTGGATCGAGAGATATGTTTTAGGGGTAAAAACACCCTTGGAGTGGAACATTTTCAAAACCCTTTCTTAGTACTCGTCTATAGACCTATCCTAAACCATGTTAAAAAAGCATAGCTCTAGGCTTCTTGGATCCAGAGATATGTTTTAGGGGTAAAAACACCCTTGGAGTGGAACATTTTCAAAACCCTTTCTTAGTACTCGTCTACAGACCTATCCTAAACCATGTTAAAAAAGCATAGCTCTAGGCTTCTTGGATCCAGAGATATGTTTTAGGGGTAAAAACACCCTTGGAGTGGAACATTTTCAAAACCCTTTCTTAGTACTCGTCTATAGACCTATCCTAAACCATGTTAAAAAAGCATAGCTCTAGGCTTCTTGGATCCAGAGATATGTTTTAGGGGTAAAAACACCCTTGGAGTGGAACATTTTCAAAACCCTTTCTTAGTACTCGTCTATAGACCTATCATAAACCATGTTAAAAAAGCATAGCTCTAGGCTTCTTGGATCCAGAGATATGTTTTAGGGGTAAAAACACCCTTGGAGTGGAACATTTTCAAAACCCTTTCTTAGTACTCGTCTACAGACCTATCCTAAACCATGTTAAAAAAGCATAGCTCTAGGCTTCTTGGATCCAGAGATATGTTTTAGGGGTAAAAACACCCTTGGAGTGGAACATTTTCAAAACCCTTTCTTAGTACTCGTCTACAGACCTATCCTAAACCATGTTAAAAAAGCATAGCTCTAGGCTTCTTGGATCGAGAGATATGTTTTAGGGGTAAAAACACCCTTGGAGTGGAACATTTTCAAAACCCTTTCTTAGTACTCGTCTATAGACCTATCCTAAACCATGTTAAAAAAGCATAGCTCTAGGCTTCTTGGATCCAGAGATATGTTTTAGGGGTAAAAACACCCTTGGAGTGGAACATTTTCAAAACCCTTTCTTAGTACTCGTCTATAGACCTATCCTAAACCATGTTAAAAAAGCATAGCTCTAGGCTTCTTGGATCCAGAGATATGTTTTAGGGGTAAAAATCCCCCTGAGAGAGAAACATTTTCAAAACCCTTTCTTAGTACGCGTTTACAGACCTACCTCAAACCATGACAATTCATAGCTCTAGGCTTCTTGGAGATTTCGTGATCAGTCAGTGGGTTTTGACTTTTATACAGCCTACTGTATATCAAATAATTCCTGAACTGGAGATGGCTAAGTTCTGTTTGCGCTCTTACAGGTTACATTTGAGCACAATTTGATTAAAATCGTTAGACTTAATTTTAAAAAATAGGTAATTTGAGTTATAGTTTTACGTCAGTTACTCTTATAGCCCATTTTAAGTTATAGACAAAATAAATAAATAACAACCTCGATTATTACCAAGGTATGCTTATATACCAAATTTGATCTGTTCATTCCACTAGGTTGTAGCCTACAGACGAGGTAATCTTCACTTAAAAATAACAAAATTGATCTTTTACAGACCTCAATTTTCTTTGGCAACGTTTTGTTTAGTTGGTACCATATCTCGTGTGAAACCAGTTCTGTCATCTTGAGTTAGAAATTTCTTCAAATATTTTATTATAAATTAATAAATTCTCTATATAATTTTCCTTTACTCTACAACGATGTCTAATCGCTTCTAACAATACATTTATATATTCCTTCTACATGAACGATCATCAGTTATTAAACTCACGTGACAATATACCTTATCAGCCAATAAAGACTTCCTCCTAGGCTACTGATCTAGTTATCCAGTTGGATACAATCGCCCTAACCTAATTTCTCCAACTGGTTGTGCACTGCTCTCAGCTTTCTATCAATTCAGTAGATAATCCTATTGATTCAACAGGAGTTAGTACACAATATTCAGTCCTTACAAATAGTACTTCATAAAATAATAGCTGTTTCAGACCTTTAGACTAACACTGTGCATTGTATTCTCTGGGCGTTATCTACAGGCCATAGAAGGAACTCTCCAAGATCAACGCTTATATCTAACAAGAACGTGCTAATTAATACACGAGGAGATTAAAATGGACCTTTCCTCCCTCCACATTTTATACGCTCTTATTGGAACTCATGATTATTAACTAAATTTGTGAATTAACAAATGATTAGAAATAATTTTTTAACGAAACGTGTTATGATTGCTTGGAGTCAAAACTATAATATAATACCGAGATTGGGCTTGACCCAAGATAGGGGTAACTACTAAAAACGCGTTCTCTCAGTCCCTTTGAGGTCTAAATAGTCATATCCCTCTTAGACCAATAACCACTCTAGGTAATCCAGCCCTTAACGAGTTTATTATAATAAGTAACTAGACACAACTAAAATTGAGATGTGTGAGAGCTCACGCCCATTAGTAACTCACCCATTTAAATATATATTTGTTTCCGTGGTGCGTCATAATATTATATGCTTTCCCGAGAATCTTAGAAACGCCATTATCCAAAACTTAGCTTGACAAATTATTTTTTTTTAAATCTACTGAATTAAATAAACTAAAATAAATTAGGCGACTCGATACCAGTCCAATCTCACTCTACAGTTCCGGGACACCACACTATACTGTCCCGTTGTCTGGTTCACTCCTCCGACCACGTCCATAGGCTTTCCTCTCATCAGCTAGGAAAGAACACTATACACGTTACGTTGCAGCAAGGAGATATATTACTAAAGTCTTTGCTACACGTTGGAGTATTGGAACCACGATTGGCAATCCAGATCTGGACTATAACCAAGGTGACCCAAACCGGTAACCATGAGCGTTACACGGAGAAACCTGTCACATTAAAAAAAATTGACTTGATTAATAAGTGGAAAAAATTTTCATTTATTAATCTCTTTAAATATAATAAAATGTACTTTGAAATGTTTAGTTTGTGTTTTTTTGGAAATGATTTCTGAACTTTTTAATTGAGATTTGGCGCTCACATTTTTGTTTGTTTGTTTTTCCGTTCATGCCAATATAATGTTGCAACTGAAAATCGTATTCAACTAACATCGAGATTTTAATGACGATGATCAAGGTTTATTTAATTTTTTTTCTCAACTTCTTCTGAACCATGTTAAAAAAAATAAAAAAATTACTTGCATTTCAGAGGATAGCCATTAATCTTTACATTTCACCAAAATTTGAACGAAATCAGAAGAGCTGGTCTGACGAGTTGGCGACAGTAGATTTTGGATGGGTCCTTAAAGGTTACATTGTAGAAAATTTGATTGAAATCATTAGCATAGTTCGAAAAAATCGTAATTTTGAAATGAGACAACTATCCTAATTTCCAGTTGTAGAAAAATGTAAAAGAACGTCATATTTGATCAAAATTTGTCTTTGATCACATAACTTTCTTAATACGACATATAAGTGAGAAAGTAAACAAAGATTATATACGTTGACAACATCAGGGAATTTCATCTTAGCTGGTATTACGCAGAAGTTCTGCACATACCTTAGCAACAATATAAAGATATCCTCAAAATAAAGCAATAAATTTATAACAGCGGATCACTAAAAAACATCTGTTAGAAGTATTGTAAGTGCACAAAATAGTAAAAACCATGTGAATCGTTATAAAACTGCAAAGTTATGGTTGCTATATACCATTTACTTTCGTTTATAAGGTATAATTAAAAATTAAATAAACTTCCTGCAGTGTAAGATACCAACTTTCGTAATCTAAGAACGTAGGACTATCGTGTATAACATTCATTTTTATTCCTTGCAGCGTAGGTTTGTCAATATAGTCATTAGGCCATTAACCGTTTCTATAAATACATTTACAGCCAAGCTCTTAACTCTGCAAGGTTACGTTTCTGTCTTTGTGGGAATAATCCTAGGTAACAGAAATATTAAAAAAAAACAAATAAAAGATTGAAAGTAGTACAGAATAACGCATCGTCTGGTTTTAAACCCTCCAAATCGTTACTAAGGGTTCATAGTCGTTATTTCTTGGTGACTGTTATAGCGTGTGTGTGTGAGGTAAGATAATATAGAGGTTGTCCCAAGCGTACATCCTCTCATTAAATTCATCTCAATTAACTCGCCCACTGATCGCTAAACTCGACAACCCTCCCCTACTCGGTAACTTCTCTGTATGTTCTCGGTGAGAACGACATTGGTATAATTGCGTATGCTTTCGTTCTCGATATTACATATTCAAAATGAGTTTCATACCGTGACTGTACTGTTCTGTCACTAATTACTCATACGCGCGATTGGACTCGGGTCATGTTTTGTAGCTACACTGGGTTATCTTTACCTTTTCTTCAGTTATAAAGATGGATCGCAAACGACTCGATGTGACTATTTCATGTGAAGGGTATTTTGTACTAGAAGAAATAAAAATACCTTCGAGGTTCATAGTGATTGTCAGGAATATTAAAAATGGATTTCTAAGCTTCACGCCGAGTCGTTTTTTAGACATTACTTTCTCAAGAAACGGACACGTTCACTGCGAAGACTAAAACAGTGTTTGGAGTGAATGTACCGGATTCTTCAAGAAAGACCATTGAAACATCGGCAAATAATGTCCAATAACATTACGCAGGATACACCTCAGAATCCCAATTTTAATAACCCTAAGTTTCCTCCATCCAGATCTCTCTTGAACGACTCTTCTCCATCTTCTACATCCTAAGCTTTAAACCTTCCTCCATCCATCTCTTTCGGTATCTCTTAACTTCTTTTCTTCTCCCGGCCTGACAATGTTAATCTCTTTGGTGGTTCTCCCATTTCAAGTTTTAAAATATAATCTATCTTTCTATTTTTCTAAACTTTTTCAATTTACGTCCGAAACTCATAGTCTGAAAACACGTCCTCATCAATAAATTCTTCACAGTTATACAACTGCAGGTTGTGGAACTTGCTGTTCATAACAATGAGGGAATATATTTATTATTTAAACTACCTGACGCCTTATAAATTTTTTTATGCCAATGCACGATGCGCTTGCCGTCTGCTATCTAGTCATCAGTGTTGCCAACCCTTGTCAAGAAAGTCTAGTTGTTATGAAGTTTACGAACAAGTCGTGAAACTGTAGTTTTGATATTTGTTTGACGATTGTTATTTCTTATTGTAGTCAGTTATTATTGTTAATGAATCATTGCTTTATATAAAGAATGCTTTATTGATGAAATAAAAAAACGAAATGTCCTTCTATACTAATTTATCTTAGCTCCCGATGGAAAAAACACGGGGGAAAACTTAGTAATAAAGAAAATTACATTTTCTCTTTTATGGTACTGTATAAGTAATTAATAGTGAGTTTTGAGAAGATGGTCTCGTGAACGGATGTATGAGAAAGTTAATTTTGCAGTTTTTCTTCTTACATCTGTCGGTTTTCGAACATAACCAAACAAAGATCATCGGGATGAAAGAATATCAAAAGCTTGATATATTCCAGACGTGTTATTGTTAATTCATAGACAGCGCCCAGGTAATAAACTTCACTAGGTTTCTCTATAGAAATTTAATTTATCCCAGAAGAAATAAATGATAATTAACATGAGTCTAAGTGCACGGCTTCAATTGTTCCTTGACTAGATATCAGTAAGCAATGGACCTCCCGCAATGCATGACTAAAGCTCTCACTTCACGGATAAATCTACGTCTAAAGATGCCGCCATGAGTTGGTTATGGTAACCATGTATCTGTCTCTCCATGACCTTGTTGATTCTGCTGATAAGTGTCTCAAGTTATACGTGGGTACTGCAGCTGATACGCTGACATGATGGGACGCGAATTTTTGTTAATCAATGTTGGAAGGATCACTCAAACCGGTTCAAACGGCAGCCATTTTGAAGTTTTGCATTTTTATATCTCATATATACAAAGTATAAAGAAAGTTGTTAGGCTATATAGCGAAAATTCGATGTCTTTTACGTTTTGACTCAAAAAAGTGGATTTCACAATGTTGTCTGTCTGTCTGAATTTGATCAAATTTAGTATGTGGGCATATTTTGATCATATCTCTGATAGTTCATTTTTTGGTAATTAAAATTTTGGGGGAATCTGTCAAAACTCAAAATTACGATTTTCTCAACATCTACTCTAATGATTTTGATAAGATTTTGCTCTAGTGAACCAAACCTGCTCTGCAGTATTCCAAAAAATGACTCCGACCGAAAAACTTACAAGTTTTTATATTAACAGATAAAGAGCATTTTTAAGTGGAGAAGTTAATACTTGGGAAGGGATGGCGAGCTCTGGTTGAGAATGCTAGAGGCGACGGGTGTTCGATATGCTAACAACGTATGAATGGAAAAGCTATCAATTAAACCTAGGCCTTTCATGGATTATTGAGCCGGACAATTTTTAGTTCAAGTTTCACACACCCTTCAACAAAACCAAATACTATCTAAATTTAACTAGTCGTCGCCAAAAATGTCAGTTGAAAAGTGAAAAATAAACCTTAGACGTGATAGGATCTAAGAATATGTACATTTAAACAGATACCTAAACTTCTTCAATTGTCCTAAACGTGATGAAAAATTTAAATAACGTGATCAAAATATTTTGGAAATTATTCCAAAAAGGTACGTTTTGTCTTCCTGCTGACTTTGCGCACTGGTTTAGGTTATTAACCAAAATTAGATCTTGAGAATAGTTGATTTGAGAAATTACGGTTTTTACAACAACTCCAGGTAATTCTTTAGTTTTTTGTTTGGATCCTTAAAAGCTGTATTTACAAAAATTAAACAAATTGTTAGAGCTCATTTTAAAAAAATCACATTTGTTTTATCTTGTGGCAGGAATCTACAAATTTTGAATTATCAAAAAATTAACAACACGTTTCAAGGTTTGGCCAAAACATACTCGCACACCAAATTTGAATAAACTTGTTTTTGAAGACTTACGAACGATAATGAAGAGATCATTCCAAAAAGCATTCATTACTTTTTGAACCTTGAAGCATTCATTACTTTGGTGACCTTCAAACGGGAACATCGATTTTTGACCTATCACAACTTCCTCTATACCATGTATATTTGAGAAAGTAAAAATCAAATTTTGACTAATAAGTTAAACTAGTTATTTTACGTAATTAAACAACAGAATAAAAATTTTAACAGAACAGTTTAAAAACAAAACGTTGAACACAATGACAATAAAGCAATGTTACCCTTTATAAACTTTGGAGACCGGAACTAGCACCTGTTCCCCTGTCGCGCTTCAGAGACGAGATTCTGACTCGGTGCACAAATCCGTTACCACCGCCTACGATACAAAATAACTAATATCCTGCTCTATACATTGTTGCTACCCTACCGGAAGTTTGTGTCAAACATAATCTAGCGAGTTCCAGTCTAAGGTTATTAAAAGAAAACTAGTTCCAACTTCTAATTATGTATTGTACACAAATTACAATCTACCCCCTCCCCCCTCACACACACACTCTGGGTCGTGATTCTACTATTGCTACCGGATACAATCCGAGCAATCTGTTTTTAGTAAAGTGATTTTATGAGATTACTTTGGCCAATGTCAATTTGTATCCGGATGTGGTTCTAAGGAAACATTCACTACAGTTTATTTTCTAACCTATAAGTTACAGTGTGTTCCTGAAATACACGGAGAAAATTATAGAGTGGATTCCTTACAGAACAATAAGAGAAAAACCTCTATTCATCATCAAAAAAACGGAAAAATAACCATACAATAAAGACCCTAGTTCTTGAATTGCGTCATATTCGAAAGAGAACAAGATTTGGTCAAGAGAGACCTGATAGGAAAGGGGATATAAAGGAATCTAATAAGACTATATCCTAGAGTACCTCGGAATTACTAAGCACATAGTCACTCTAGTGAACCATTAAGTGGTAAATTTCATTACAATCGGTCCATGCTTAGGAATAAAGTATCTACTTAATTTGGAGTTATTATTTTGTATTTGGACTTTTTTCTGAAGTTATAAATAAGTTTAGAAAACACAGTGACAAATGAAAAACGAAGCGTTTTCGGATATACATTTATTCCATATTTTTAGGTGTATAATGAATCTACTGCCAAATTTATTCGTTATACTTAAGAGAAAATCTGTAAACACTTCCTTAAAATATGTATATAGACAGAAAAAAAATGTATTTTGAACTAAAATGTCCACAGTCAAAAAAATTTGAGTTCATAAATTTGTTTCGGTACTTACGTATTAACGCCACCGCAGCAGAAGTTGCTAATGCGCATGCGCCAATATTTGCTTACTTTGCGATATAATTATATATCACGACAGGTTTGGCCAGGTAGCTATATATATATGGCCAAACCTTATATATATATATAAACACCTGGCCAAACCTTTCGTAAGTTTATTGAAGTTAATAATTTGAAATTAGATCATGGATAAACATGAGCTTTAAAAGTGAAGTGCCGCCAATCTACGCCTAACATTTTTGCGACAAATCATAAAATGAAAGCACTGTATATGAATCTCAAAGCTGAACAAAATGGAATTCTGCTTCCCTTAAACCAGTTTGCTCTTTATTGGCGCATGCGCATTAGCGCAACTTCTGCTGCAGTGGCGTTAATACGTAAGTACCTTTGTTTCAAATGGAAGTTACTAGTTTTCTAATATAAAATTTGGTCAAAACTACGATATGTATTATTAAAATTTATAGACTATTTCACAGATTTTAAGACTACCGTTTCGGAAACCAAAAAAAGAAAGTGCATAAATAATGTATTAACCCTAATCACGCACATAAATTATCCAACAGGAATCTTACTGGTTGAGTTAGTATAGAGTTGTATCTTATTTAAGTTTAATTGTTAGAGTAAGAGGTGTCTAACGTCGAAATCTATACAATATTATTATTTACATAAATGTTGGTAAAATTTAAGTTTACTCTTTATACCACAATAGCAATTATAAAAAAGATGAAGATGTTGGATGGTGAAGGCATTTTTCCTCATAAACTGGACATTTTGAATACAGACATTTATTGAAATTCCCACGCGGATCTAACCTGAAGAAGAGAGCTTAACACACTAGGCCAACTCGGGACAATACCCAGTACAAAAAACAAAAATAATCCCTGGTAAAAAAACGAGCATTTTATTGCTGTAAAAAGAAGCTCGCAAAATAAAAACAAACAACTAATCCCAATATTATTTTATTCTAGCTAAAAAAATATCTACAAACATTACGTTTGTTTATAGCCTACATAGTGTAAAATAAGTCGTTAATGGGATTGCTATATCAACGTAATACATCTACCATACCTATTGTAACACTTTTTCTGGTGTTGTGGAGGCGTTAAATTTTTTTGGCCCCCTTTTAAACTGGGGGGGGGAGGAGGCAACTTTCATTTTTTAAATGGCAACCCCTCTCTTGTGACGTATCATTGGTAAAGTCTATGGAATAGAAAAATAATGACACATTCAAAAGGTTTCTAGTACATCTCTGGCAATACAGTGTAATGTAAAAACTTGCTCGTGTTTTTCCCCTGAAAATACGTTTAGGAATTCGTTCAGTAAGGGGAAGAAGGCTGCAGGTTAAAGTTAATGAGAATAATTAGAAGTTATCGGTTTCCTAGGCTATTTTAAGAACAACAAACATTAAGACAAAACAATAAACACATTCATTTCCTTATTCTGTTATCAGTAAACTTATCCAGCATGTTTTGGAATTCCGAATGCAAATATCTACATGCTTGTAAAATATCAACTTTGGACTTTCGTTTGTGTTCCATTCAGTGTCATTTAAGTAGTTAATCAGATAAGCTTCCATCTAAAATGTTTGCTTTAGATTTACTTATCAGGAAAAGTTTATTAATCTGGTGCGTAAAGTTAAGTGTTTTCTATTGATATGGAAGTTTCTGAGTTTGAAAAGATATTCTATGTTGATAATGAGAGGTTATGGAGATTGTGTGAGATCATATGTTATAGTAAGGTTGCAAACTTATTTAAGGACGAGTTTCCAATTCTCATCAATTCGATATCTAGGGTGTGGAGTGGCAAGGATAATTCAAAGGTTTACTAAGACACATAGTATACAAAACAGACCAAGATCAGGTAGGCCTCCTTCAATTTATAAAGATAAATCATTAGATGTAATGCAATCCATCGTTGAAAATCTCAATTTATCAACGCGAATGAAGCTTTGGAGCACGAAATCAGCTATGCTTCGGTTAAAAAAAAAAAAAAACCTTCATATTAAATTAAAACCTTTTAAGGTAGACGACTTTGATCGTAGGGTTGAATTTTGAAACACTATGATGCAGGTATTTGTAATTTTCAGGTAAGCTAGATGCCTGGTGTACTAAATAGAATCCTTTTTAGTGATGACGCTACTTTCAAGACAAACGGCACAACTGTCGTTATGTACGGATAGAAATCCACATTGGTATGTTTACTTCAAAAGTAAATGTTTGGGCAGGAATAGTTAACAACCAGTTGGTTGGACCGTTTGCAATTGATGGAAACTTGAACTCCGAGAAATATTAAGAGATACTTGCCAACCAGATCGTGCCTGCACTCAAAATATTTTTGGACAGGAGACAGAAAAGATTTGGTTGGTACAAGATGGAGCACCACCACACTACGGCCGTGATGTACAACAATACTTGGATAATGTTTTTCCGAAAAAAATGATAAACAGAAGAGGCGCTGTGGAATGGCCAGCAAGGTCTCCTGACCTTAATCCACTAGATTATTTCTTTTAGAGTCACATGAAACTTGTTTATGAAACTAACACAACTGACGTTAATGACCTACACAGGGTAGAATTTTACAAAAGGCTCAATCTCGAATTTTTCAAAAGAACCTTTTGCGAATGCTTTCTCAGATTTTTACAAACGGCTAGCATACCTCCAAACCACCGAAGGTCACCAATTCGAGCACATTAAAACAGGTAAGAGATACGCAAGTTAGTCATAACCGGCCAGAAATGTATAAGAAACCTTTTGGAGGTGCCATTATTTTTCAATTACATAGACTTTTCTAATGATATGTCACAATATAGGGGTTGCCATTTAAAAAGTGAAAGTTCCCACCTTTATCAATGGCGGCAAAAATTTTAACCCCCTTAAACACCAGAAAAAAATGTTATAACAGACATGGTAGGGGTTTTACGTTGATATAGCAATCCATTTAAATTATATCAAGGTGTATCACGACTTATTCACACTCTGTATTTATTGTGGTGAGATAAAACTGAAAAACAACTGCGTCACTTTAAACAATTCTTATGGTCAAAAGAGTGATGTAACAAATAGACAACTACATAGAATCTCTATAGTCAAATAGTTTCAATTCATTTTAATAAATGAGTCAATAATATCAAAAAGAACATAAAAACAAGAAAGCCCATCTTAAATGTGTAACTACAAAAATTATTGCAAATATGGATCCTTTGTAAGGCTGGTCGCATCTCATCGACCAGGGGGCTCTGAGTATAGTATTTACAATGCTGCCTCATTTGTCATAGTTATCAGCTCTGGCCAACGCCGACGTGAAAACGCAACCAATTGCAATAATGTAATACAAACAGATCTTGTAGGAAATGTTAAATTGTACTGGTAGATCAACGGGTCTTACCCAGTATACGTAAGCTGGGGTAAGTTTATTACACAAATTTTCTTACTCTGTAAACTACTACTTTTCGGCGTCGGATTGATGTATATTAAACAATATCCATTCGTTTTGCTCGTAACAGTGTCTCGTTACTGGAGGGCCTCGTAGCTGCACATTACGATCATGTAGGTGACTCATTCGTGCCGAATATCTTAACATACGAATATCACATTTTCTTGTGAAGTAATGGTTAGAATAGTTATTTGTGCAACTAGTGAGCAAAGTGGCACTTTTTTAAACGAGAGAAAAATGTTGACGAGTTTAAAAAAGACACTTTGCTCACGAATTGCACATTATACTTTGTCTACAGTTGTTATTTTGGCAATAAAAACAGTTCATACTGGCGGTCGTACTTTTTCCTTGATTTGACAGGAAGGAGAGTTAGTAGGCCTACAACGTTGTTAGCTTTTTCCGCTAATTTAGGCGCGGTATTTGACAGGTTTTCATCCTCTGAACTGTCCATATTTTAAAACTAACTACACAAAATAAAGCACTAGTGCTAAACAACACATCAACACTGAGTAGAAGTTCTCAAGTCAAAACTGAGGTTATTTATGAATATTACAAATAACTTAGGTGCATTGTTGAGGAAACGGGATTGCCAACTTCAAAACTCGGCAAACGAAAAATACTCTCCGTGTACATACACTGTCAATCATCTTCATGAGTAATTACTTCCTTTTTCAACTTTAAAACGTTGTTTTGTTGTTTATTTATGTTATTTTACATGTAAGAATTAATCTAACATACATACGGTACATTTCCTGTATATTATAAATCAATTCAAATAAACTTAACCTAAATTTCGTTTTGTTCGGTTGCCATTCGGAGTGAGCAAAGTAGTGGGCAAAGTGAAACTGTTGAGAAATAAGCTGTTTTGCACACTAATTTAAATGAACAAAATGCCACTTTATCAACAACTGTAGACAAATTACTTTTTTGACAATAACTTTATTATTTGTCACTGTATAATATGTGGGGTTGGTACCATTTACACGCAGAATTTATATCTGCATTTTCCATCTAATTTAGTGTTATTAGTTGAATAACTACAAGATAAATAAACAAAAAAATGTTTAAAATGGCCGCCTTGTTGACACACTAGTCTCCTATACCAAATTTCAAGTTCCTATCTTCATTTTTGTGGCCGCTATCGCGTTTATGTACATATGACGACGATGAAGATCAGTCAAAAAATGGGGTCGAAGTTTGTTGCGATTACCAAATTTATCCTATACTAGATAAACAACAATAATATGATTTAATGCCACAAAAACGTAAACATGGTTCTGGTCTAAGTGCAGCAAAACAGCTTTTAAGTACACACAAATTCCTAAAGGATTCGTTCAATTTATAAAAATAATTTGTATCTATTGTAATATTTACAGGGTAATAATAATTATTATTGGCTTACCTTCGGGTAGTACCGCTTTCTGGGACTCTCGTAGAAATCTTCTTCTTCGTCGATTAAACCATAATCATAAAAATCCGTATCCAGCATGGTGTAAGATAGGCACTGAAACATAGAATAAACTTTATTATTTTGTGTATATATGTTTATTTTCTGTTTGGTATCATTACTTATTCATTCCACTCTGTCTCGTTATCTTTAAATACTTTCTTTATTACATATGATTAGTTTACCACTGGATTTGTATTTCATACATCATCATTGTATTTTTTATATTGCAGGTTATTTATTTTATTGTACAAATATAGATAAATGCTTTTATTAAAGCGGCGAAGTTTGGACAGGTTCTCTTTAGCATTTAACCCCAACATACCCAGTATACAGAAAATTATGTAATGATTCAATCATTCAATGAGTTTCTAGCGGATATGCCTGTTTTTAAGTCCTCTAAGTAAAAAATAAAAGCGTGTGCTAAAACCAAACGACTTAAGGTCCGTAGGTGTATAGGGACAATTATTTGTATTAAGTTGAATCTTTTAAGGCTCTGCTCAACCTCCGCCATATTGGATTCATCTCCCATAAGAATAATGCTACACTTGAGCAGTTGTACTGATGTCAATTTTCATCTCAGAATTATCGTTAAAGATCATTTTAAAGATAACGTGAACGCCGATTTTTTCCATTTTTTAAAAATTGGTATATAATCATAGTGGTTGAACAAATGGAGGAGACATTTGTAAATCAATTTTCTATTTTTTTGTGAGTCAATGAATAATATTTTCGAACAATTTAAAAAAGGAAAACACTCAGTGTTTTATATCTATTACAATAAAAATGTCTAACTTAAAAAGTAGGGCAGATACAAGAGATTAAATAGAAAAATATACTCATGCGTACAAGGGTGCCGCCATTATATTAATCTCTTCGTCAAATAAACATATAAATTGGCAATCAAAATAACTTCTAATTTGATTTGATACCCTACAAATAATTCAAAAAAATTTTTTTTTTCAAACTTAATGGTTTTTGCCCCTTAACTTCTCCAAGGTCATTTTTGTTTGTTAAAGCTATATTTTCCTAAATGTGGGACAATAAAGAATATAAATTCAAAGTTTGGAATAAGATTTATCATCTTCTCTGTGTAAACTTCTTGCCACTTACAGATGTGCTGCTTACAAGGGTCCTTGGTTTTATCTACGGACTCTAATAACAAAAATCTATGAAAATGCAATCCTCTTTTAAATAACTATTGCATTCTCGCAAACCTGCTCTTAAACGTATGTGCTACGCATTTTTTATTTTGTGGTTAAATTAGGTCGTATTTGTAAAAAAAACTATTTCGCACTGCAATATAATTTCAAATCCAAATGGTCACGGCGTGTTTAAGTTAGAAGAGGTGGCATGATAGCTAACACTTTAAATTTGGCCTAGCGATAACATATTAATTTTTTCGCCAAATAAACATAGGTACTCGTAATTAGAATAATTTATAGTTTTATTTAACACCCCACACATTATATATTCAAAACAAAATTTTTCAACTCGAAAGTTTTCCCCCTTTAACTACCACTAGGTAATTTTTTGTTACCACTATATTTTTCATATAGATGGAACAATACAAATAATATACAGTTTAAAATATACAGGATTTATCGTCTTGTCTATGTAGACTGGTAGCGACTTTACAGACAGACAGAACACACGCGCGTGAAAGTATAAGGGTCCTTGGACTCTAAACTAAACTATGGACCCTAAAAAGATAATTTTTCGAATGACGTCGTTAGTCTGTCAACCTAGCGTATGTGCTGCGCTATACAGTACAAACGAATGGATCGATTTTAGTCAAATTTGGTTTTGGACAAATCTCTGGATATTATTATTATTATTATTATTATTTAATTTTTTTATTACTAAACTTGGGAGTAGCTCCTATACGGAAAAAATACAAAATTTCATTTTTCTAAGATTCAGCTCTAACCATTTTTATCAAATTTTGTACAAGCGTAGCCTTGCACAAGGCCCCAAACAAAACATATTACTCACCATCTCTCCACAAATTCCGGTTTGTGGGTCATCAATCATGAAGTTGTTATATAAAAGATGTATTTTTGAAATCTGGTCTACCATTAAGTAAAGTGTGAAGATTGCACATGTGTACAAAATTGCAAGTATAAAATATTACAGTTTAAGAATAATTGCCGTTATAAAGCTGGGTATAATCAAACACTATTTACACTGAAGACGCATTTATGACCAAGCGAAACCAGCTTCGGCCCTATTTAGAAATATATATCTTGTTTTCAAACACGGCACCGTGGTTCATTTTCACATTATTCACTAAGACATATCGACCTGTTATTTTCGATGACGAATAGTTTTGATTGGATTTTAGGAAAGGTTGAGTGAGAAAGTTTGTGCAATTTTTTCCACAGTTTATTTTGTCTTTGCTAAATGATCAGTACTAATTAGGTTACCCTGTACATACTTTGGCAAAATTGTTCGACTATCATAACTGCGTAGGTCATGGGATAAAAATATCCAGCAAAATTATGCAATTAGATATGACCTAACCTAACATACTTCTAGCAACCAAGAAAACGTTAATAATTCTATTTGTAAGTGTAAAAGAAAGATAAGATAAACTGGATGTTGGCGGGGAACAACTTCCATTCATCCCATCGTGCAAAGTTCATTATACCTAGACAATAAATTGCTATAGTTTTTACCTCGACCAGAACAGAGACTCGTAAACCAGCCAATAATTGCACTAGGGTTGATGGCGCCTACAACAGCGACCAGTTTTTACAACTGGTATGACCAGTTCCTCTTTTTTTTTCAATTAATAATCAACATGTTTTTAATAGTCTAAAACAGTTTGCGTTTAATTACTTTGAGCACCGACGTGTTTATGAAAGAGGTTACGTGAAATTGGTGGTCATTTCCGGTCTTAAAATATTGCCAAACAGGTTTACCGAAAGACCGGTTTTTAGAAATATACCGTGTGAAAATGAATAAACCACGTTCGATTCCTTGCTACTGTTTGAAATCCTGTCGGTGACGTTAACTCTATTACTTTTAATGATGTCCTTTTTTGTGTGGGTCACAAGTTTATAGGATGGAATTGAATAAGATGGTTTACCAAGATGGAATTGAATAATTTTAAGAGAAAATATTTTTTTATAAAATAAAAGATGAAAAAAATACAACACTTTTTATAGAGGCGGAATAATTTAAGAGAAGTTTACCAGGAGGGGGTTTAAAGAACATAGAATCTCTCCAGTAATGAGCGTGATCCAAGGAATCCTTCCGGGGGTTTCTTTCATGCTGATATTCAAATTTGCTGTTTGTAATAAATCATACTCTAGTGGATTTTCACTTTCTTTTCACAAAATTTTCTCTATATAAAGAGTGCGGTATGAAGGGCTGATTTTATTAGACTATACTGTGTCCAATATAAGGCTAAACAGTATCTGTCATTTAAATGACAATAATAATAAACAGATTATTATTGTCATATTCACTACTGTAAGTACCCTGCTCTGAGAGATGGCAAATCAGATCGATTCCACGACTGTAGGGTGCAGCAGTTTTCACAAGAAACTGAATACAGTACTATGAGTCACTTAATTTTCCTCTAAAACTGTTATTTCGAATCTTTCTTCTACTCAAGGGCTCCGTTATAGTGAGTACGGGAAATTCCGAGGTCATACCCTAGTTGGAATTACACCTTCCATTACCTACGTTTGGGTTAGATCCCTCTCTTTTTACTATCGGCTTTCTCTAGGTTTAGGGTCTTATCTTCTCAATTTGAAGGCGGGAAAAAGTTGTTGGTTTTGTTTTGAACAGGAATTTAGGTTGTTTTCTGTAAAACGATCATGACCGTGATGATTTTTCGTTATAAACAAACAAAAATTTGTTAAATCGAACCCTTAAAAAAATAAAATATAGACCTATTAATAATTACATTTTTTTGTGAATTTGATTATCCGATTTTAATGTAATAATTCTTGTATAAAATCTTAACACTACCAAAGAATCTACAGAACTTATGAATAGCATAATCAGATCTCTTTTCGCGGATTATGTTAAATCTGGAGATCAAATGAAATGTCGCAAATTCCACTTATTTTGGTGGACCGATTTTGGTGGAATTATTGATAAATAATAGAAATAACAATAGAGGTGTGATAGAAAGTAACAAAAAAAAAAATCTAAATACCTCAATTAGGCCTATTCATCATTTTCTTTGTTATGGAACGCCGCCAGTGTACCATATCCCAAAAATAAGTATTAATTTTAGATCTACGCCTATGTAGGCAAAATCATACAACTAAATGGAAGATTAAATAAATGTGTTCCTGTGATACTTCATTTTTCAACGACTATCCTATTGAATTATTTTTAATTCGTTTGAATGGTTATAAAGAGTCACTTTTTATAAAAACAGTTAACATGAACGTTATAAGTTTCTAGTGTCCATGTTATCCTAATCTGTCTGGAGACATTATGTAGCCTATATATGAAATTTTGTGTGTGTAATTTATTTTTGTAAAAAGTGATTTGTATAGTGAAGTCATAATCTTAAAGAAAGAAAACTTGAAAATGATTCAATAGGATCAACCGTGGTCTTCATTGACATCTTGAAATATTCACGATGGTGACAGCAGAGCACGACAAGGACGCATGGTAAGAACAGTCTAGACACGACAGGGATATAGTATAATCATAGCAACTCCTGGATTACTCATGCGCGATTTCCTTAATGAACATTTCAATGAATGGAGAAGCAGACGTGGGACAATTGGGTGCAGAATCTTACTCAGGTACTTCTTTGCAAACAAATCGACAGATATGATACAGTTGAGTGTTGTTGTTACTTGACGTCTTTACTTTATATCCGTTAGAAAAATGAAACGAAGGGGCGAGTTAGGCACAGAAAACTTGCTTAACCTTTGACGGTTCATTTATTGCAGTGAAAAAATGTATACAGGGTGGTCTAGACCTAGTGTTAAATTTTGTTTTTTTGTAATAGAACAAGATAAATGTGATTCAAATACACAATTTAAAAAAAAAAAAAACTACATATTTCACACACTCACTTAAAGTGAAATTATTTCGATTTTTTCAAAAAAACTACATTTATCCAAAAATGTAGAAATTCTGGGATATTTTGATAGATTCCTCAAACATTAACATTACCATCGTATTCTTCATTAAATTTCAAGTAAGGATGTATAGCTTTTGATGAGCTTGAATCTATAGAATCACTAATTAAGTTGATTAGAACTGTGAAAAAAATATAATAAAAACCTTACATACACAATTGCTTAAAAAAAAAATGCTAGAGATCAGAAAATGCTGTAAAAAGTGTTTCAAAATCTAAACTTTCAGAAGATAGGATACAACATTTTATTCGTTACCATTTAAGTAGAGTTAGCGAGTTTGGATAGTGTAAAACGTGGTTTGAAAAAAATAATTCAACTCTATCAAACTAAATAGACACACATGATAATTTTTATTATTACAGCTATAACACCGTATACAAGTGCAATACAAAATCATAAATGTTAGATGGATCAGATTACTTTACAGCTTCATTTCAATAAGAAAGATACCTTATCTCATGATAAGGTGGGCTATAATCAGATATTGAGAAATTCTTTCAGGTACCCTTGCATGATGATTTAAACATAATATTCACTGTCCTTAAATTAATTATTTTAAAAAGGAAATGAGGATGTCATTAAACTATTTATGTTAGTGTTAGATAAAGTAGTGATTAGTACAGCTAGACTTTATCCTTAAGACAACCCGTTTAAGTAAGAGTTGTGTGCAGTCATTTTAAGTAATTTAATGTATCTCCTCCAAATCAGTTCCAATATAATTAACTCATTAAAATATGGTTATTGGTATACGTGGGGATAAGATATTTAAAGTTAAAAAGGAACGGGAGAGAAGGTTTTCAGTAGTTAACACTATCTTGGGTTAGCCCAATTTATAATATAGTTTCGACCCCAAGGAACCATAACTCATGTAACCAGATAGACATCATTCCAAAAAATAAAACTGAAAATTCCGCGAAAAATAGTCACCGGATTGCTAATTAAATATTCGCTTTTAATTTTACGTTAACGAAATTGTTTAAAACATTGTCATATTATAATTACATAACTGTCAAACCGTTTACAAAGGGCCATGATTGGTGCACATTTCATAGGGATCCTGGTCTACGACGAATCCTGCTATATTTAAAAAATAGTTATTAATATGATTTATCGAATACGGGACAGGGAATCACGGGGCCGGTGGACATATCAACCCTTATAAAAGATATTAAAGAGTGGTTAAATCGAAGACATGGGGAGGTGAATTTTTTCACCACTCAGTTTCTGACAGGTCACGGATACTTTCCTCCGTACCTGGAAAAGATGGGGAAGGTTACATCTTCTAACTGCATAAGGTGTAGAGACGTCAGAGATGACGTGAAACATGAGCTTTTTGATTGATTGTGAGCGTTTTTATCAACAGAGGAGAGATATCGAGAACAAGGTAGGAGACCTAAAAACTGAGTCCATTATGCAGATGATGTTAACATCCAGAGAGAAATGGGAAGCAATATCAAGGTATATCGAGGCTGTATTGCGATGTAAGAAAGAGGAAGGTTGGCTAGAGCCATAACAATAGCAGAAGAGGAGACCTAAACAGGACAAAAGCAGGCACCACTCTGATGAAATGCGAGAGATTGCCTTTTACAATGCAAAAGGAAATGTAAAACAAAGAGAACCCAGGAAGTCAAAACTAAGATTAAATACAAAAGTAATCAGGAAAAAAAACCACTAGATACAGGACTGCACTACACAAAGGACACCAACAATACACAAATGATGGTGAATTTTCGATTAACATATCACTTGATAACGAAAGTTGATTTATAGTTTCGAAACGTCTTGCATTAGGTTTTTAATACACAAACGTTCGATTACACCTTAATAATAATAATAAGGCAAATGTCCGATTAAACCATATTAATAATCCAACATTAACAATCCATCATTATCAAATAACTTTAAAACCAGAAAGAAAAAGACAATTAATTGTCAACAACAAATACTACTGTTACATACTCAAAACAAAGCTTCGTGACAAAACTCAATAATGAAACATTTCATTTGGAGATTGAAGTTTCCACAAGTGTTACTCATTGAAAATGTCGCTATTGATCTATAATAATTAATACATTGTGTTCTAATTCAAAGAATTATCATTCTATGATACTTCACTACAAAAACTCTTCAAATATAAACATTCTTACACTGTACAAGCGAGAGATCATTTATTGAAAACATCAAATTGGACATAAGTTTTTGTTGCAAAATTTTAATTACATTTTGTAAAGACGTTTTGTTTTGGTGTTGACAGATCAATAATCGCCATTCACAACCATATCAGCTGATGAAATGTTTATCACTGCAAAGTTACGCGAAATATAAAAATATCTAGAATTTAAGATAACAAACAAATTCGAGTGGAATTCTTTTTAATTGATTAGTATAAAAACATTTAGTAACGTGCGCAATATGGGTTGTTTTTAATTGAACGCTCGATTCAAAATTAAGCGCGTACAGTAGTTCACAAATTTTAGATTTTACTAAAAAAAAAGCATGGTTTTATAAAATTATTTAGTAAGTACTCACTTGAAGTTTTTCTCCTTTTCCCCTTTCTTGTTTAAAAGGGAAAAAACTAAAGGTTCGTCATCATCGCCTTCTGAAGGCGTTAGAACCATCATAGGGTTCTTAAGGATCATCATATCCTTATTTAAAAAAAGAAGAGACGACTATAAAATAAAGATCCATAACTATGGAATACTCCTCCAATATTGTCAGGATCGCAAGAGAACAAGAGAGAACTGACAGGAAAGATGGAAGAGAGAGTATCGTCCACCAGTTTCAATACTACACTTAATTTTTTTTCATTTTTATTTTAATTTTATTATTATTATTTTTTTTTTTTTTTTACAGATTTTCAAGAGTGTTGTTGATGTAGGTTATGATAGTCTTTGTTTTTGCACACTGATCCTTTAGCTCTTTAAGAAATCTGTGTCAAATCAGGAGAACTCAATGGAAAATGTTCTTTCTTCCGACGCTCATGCCAAGCTTTAGCTGAAGGTCACTTTCTTAGATTATAACAACATGGTCCTAGGCAACGTTGACGTTTTTCACTTTCCTTTTGATCTAGATTTGTCACCTGATAACGGCAGTTGATTTATACTCTCGAAACACTAAGATAATTGAACACAATCGGACCCCTATACAGGGTGATTCGAAAAATGTTTACAAAATTTCAGGAACTTATTCGTCACATCAAAACCTTTGAAAAATTTAGATAAACATATTTCCTCAAATGCTTACATTTTCTATCTACTCGTAGTTTTGTGTTTTTAATTAAAAAAATCAGATAATTTTAACGGTAAATGATATGGATTAAAAATTTTTTAATGCTGTTTAGTGTTATTAAGACCCAATTTGTAAAATATTTAACAGATTTCTTTTACTCATTTCAAAATGGCAGCTTTTCAAACGTCAAATATTTGAAAAATTGTTAGTTTTACAAAATATTTGCCTTTTTAACGACAAACAAAATGATTTATTAATTTTTTTTCTGTGGCTTAAAGGATAGATAAACAGTGTATTAAACAGGTGTTTCTTAAACATTGTTGTCTGGAAAACGCTGTAGGCCTACAGCCTTATTTATTACTACAAAACACAAAATTTTACGATATTAGTTATTAAGTTTTCTTATTGAGTGTGTCGATAACTTACTCGTAGTTGTTCTCTAAGCTACAGGACGATTTGTAGGTAAATATTTGTAGTATTCAAACAAAGTTCTGGTTCTAGGTTAATTTTTGTTGTTATAGACGATTACCAAGAATTAAAATGTTTTCAGTTTAATCGACAACTCAGTTATCATGGCTACAGAAAGAATAAATAACTCTTTGTCGCTAAAAAACAAAAAATAAACGGTTTTTCAGATATTTGACGTTAAAAAGTTTATGAAATGATTAAAGGAAATTGCTTGATTATTTTTCTCAAATGTGATATTTATAGCAGTAACATCCAAAATTTCAACTCCATATCATATCATTTACTATTAAAGAAATATGATTTTGTTCTTGTTAAGAACGTAAAATAGCTGCTAGATAGAAAATATGCATTTTCAGTAATATGTTAGGAATAAGCTCTTAAAGTTTTGGAAACACCCTGTATACGTACACTCTAGAGGGTTGACATTTACAAGCCAAAAACAGTAGGCTATATACTAAATTACCAGGTATGGGACAAACTCGAGTCACGCCTTTTCCGTGAGACAGAAATGATCTGTGCATTGAATGCTGCACATCTTAATGGAATGGATGTGTCCTTGATTTTGTTCATTAACTCTATGCGCCTTATCACTTGGGCGGGTGATGCAGATCTTAACACGCAACGACCCATCACTCACTTGAGTGATACTGGACAGATTTTTTTTTTTTTTTTTTAATGGAAAGTAATACCAGAAAATTATCTCAATCGCAATGATTCGGTTACTAATGGAAAGCTAACAATAGGGTCTTTAAAATCCATGCGAAAAAAAATTAGTTATGAAGTCAATTTTATTAACCTTCTATGCACTGCATGCTAACTTCCAAAATACAAGTGCAGCTTGTATGAATATTTTCAAAAATTCATGAAATATTTACTCAAAACCTAGTTTGTTAGATATGACTGTTTAGAGGAATGCATAAGATTCACCTAGGTAATGAGGATTTATTTAGAGGCAATTAATTATTTTGTAGTTAATATAAGATCAAAAAAATGTATATTATTGATTCTTGACAAAAAACATACATATTTTGCTTTAAATTTTTTTCTAATTTCACAGTTGGATCTCTCTATACAAAACTGAGTATAACAAATTAAGTTTTTCATTAAACTATCTCTGTTGAATTTTTAAAATAAAGCCCACTTTATGCTAATTGTATATTAAATTCATAAACATCAATCTTCCTCACCAATTATTTCATATTTGTCTTTCCAACTATATTTTAGAACTTATGCATATCTTTTGGATAAGTAACCATACATATTTGCTTCTTGACATACAACTCCAATATTTGTCTCTACCCCCCCCCCCCAACTTACACAGAAGAATTCTACACATCTCCCTCTAAACAATAATATAAAAAATTAAGCTTTCAATAAATTATCTAATTTTTGAAAAATATAGTTAGAAGAAGCACGGAAATGGTAAATCTTTGAAAATATGCTTACAAAATACACGGAAATGGAGTATTTTTTTTGGTTAATATGTTTACAAAATGAACTGAAATGGAGTATTTATTTTTGGTTAATATGCTTACAAAATGAACGGAAATGGATTATTTATTTTTGGTCAATATGCTTACAAAATGAACGGAAATGGATTATTTATTTTTGGTCAATATGCTTACAAAATGAACGGAAATGGAGTATTTATTTTTGGTTAATATGCTTACAAAATGCACGGAAATGGAGTATTTATTTTTGGTTAATATGCTTACAAAATGAACGGAAATGGAGTATTTTTTTGGTTAATATGCTTACAAAATGAACGGAAATGGAGTATTTATTTTTGGTTAATATGCTTACAAAATGCACGGAAATGGAGTACTGTATTTATTTTTGGTTAATATGCTTACAAAATGAACGGAAATGGAGTATTTATTTTTGATTATTTTTTGGAAAATATGCTTACAAGACGCTCGGAATTATCCGAGTATTTTCTAACTTAACATAAAGGGTTAAAAAACAACATTGATAATAAATTTTTGATTGTATGCATATCAGAATGTATCAATTTGATTACATTTAAGAACGATTATAAACTTTTTATTTACACAAATTCTTTGTATGACGTAATAAGAAACCATGTGCAAGAAAACAATACAATCATTATACAAATCAACTGGCAAGTGGATTAAAAACGAGCAATAAACTAAACAAAACTAGAAATGAGTCATGTGTTTGGACATCATCACAATAGCAGTCCAGTTCAATGAACATTTAACAAGGACAGAAACACTATCTTCATCTCGATTTGGCGCCATTCTGTCACACAATCTCTTACACCGGAAATAAAAATAGCAAGACATCTTTGAAGGTTTTTCCCCTTGTTGTTTAAAGGCGAAAAACTTTTCAGTCATCTTCACTTTATAAAAGAAAAGATCATAAAATAAAGACCCCTAGCCCTTGAGAGGGTGGGAAGAGGGAGAGGGAGGGGGAGAGAGGGATAGAGGGATAGAGGGAGAAGGAGAGAGGGAGAGAGAGAAAGAGAGAGGGAGAGAGAGAGGGAGAGAGGGAGAGAGAGAGAGGGGGGAGAGGACATGATATCTGACACTTTAAAGTAGCCCTAGCGCCAACTTATTAATTTTTTCTACAAATAAACGTACATTCATCAGAATGTGTTCCAGTTAACCCCACACATAGTATGAAAAAAAAAGTTCAATTCTATAGTTTTTGGATAGAACAAACTTGAACAAAAACAAGATCTTACAAAAATTAAGTTTAGTTAATCAAACGTGTTTCAACGACAAAGTCGCCATCCTCTATAGTTTTTGCCTTTTAATTATTCCAAGGTCATTTGTTTGTTACCGTTATATTTTTGCTATATGAGGTACGATATACAAAGAATATAAATACACAGTTTAAAATATATAAGATTTATCGTATAAGGGTCCTTGGTTTTATCTATGGTTCCTAATAAATACTTAAAACTAAAAACAATTTTTTCCCCCCAAAAATATAAAACCTTTTTTGAAACATGGTGTTATTATTTATTATACAAACGATATTATAACACAACACAGATAGGTTAGGTTATGATTGCGCGCGCAGCTATCAATAAAGTAGAATGTGATAACGTGATGTCTGTTTATTACGCAACATTTCTTATCAGTATTACTAGGTATTGCAAACACAGTTGAAAACCGCTTCAATTAGATAAGAAATTAAATAACTGTAACGACATATTTAAAAATAAACAACACGAGTAAAGACCTTTTTTTGGAAATTATCAGCATACGAACTTATTTTGTATTAAGCTCGGACAGGTATTTAATTTTATCAAAAATAAAAATGATGTAAAATTAAATATAAATAATAATTGTATATTCTTTCTGTACTTCTTTCAGATGGTGTAATCGAAATATTTTTAATGTCAAACGAACTGAAATAAGATTTTTAAAGATTTTGAACGACCACCGTGATTCTGAAACTCGAGTACGTTACCGAGATCCTTACGAGAAAATTGAACAAACTTTCGAGAAGCTCAAAACACAAAAATATCCATACATATAGAGTAATAGAAAACTATTAAAAGGGCTTCATAATCTGGTTCTACTCAAGTTAGAAAACGTGCCAACCGTAATTGCAATATTGACCTCACCTACCAACAGGGTAATTCAAAAGTGTTACTAATTTGTAAAATGTATTTTTTCCGCGATATTTTAAAATGAAATGTTGTTTTTGAGCCTATTTTTAACAAGAGTTGAGGACATTTAGGGCTTGTGCGTAGAAAGGGAGTTTTAATCTCTTCTTTAGTAATGCCTGGTGGATGATACATTTCTGGATCTTCTCTTACCGAAGAGATACTATACCCAGGGATACGGACGATGTCGTGGTGCTTATCCGAGGAAGGTATGGGAATACAGAAGTCTATCTCATGAAAAGCACTCTATCGCTAGTTGAGGGGTGGTATCGCAAGGAATACCTAAGTAAGACGACACTGATTCCACTGGAAGAAAGAGGACCACTACAAACCTGAGTGCTTCCTCTTTTCAAATTTTCTGAGACACTTCCAAGCGCGAATGAGGTTAAACATCTAGGATTGGTACTTGACACCAAATTAACCTGAAATTCACACTTGAAGCGCACTACGGAAAGAGCCAATAATGATGAACCAGCTATGATGAGATATCTACACTGGGGTTACACGACCTATGATGTGTCACGGATAGATGGTTTGATGGGTTAAAACGGAGTAGAAGGGGGGGGAGAAACTACTCTGACCAAGGCTAAGAGGCTGGGGTGTCTCTGTATTACTAGCCCAGGAGCAATATCACAACACTAACTGCATCAATGAAAATATGCTAGGGCTTCCTTCCAGCGACTTATTTATCATGGTGGCGGAAAGAAAGCCAGCCTTTAGGCCAAAGTGTAGCGGCTTCTGGAGAACCTCACTCATGGAGCATGCCAGAATTAAATCGGCCACCCGATCCTGCGGATGGAATAAGATATTTATAACATAAATACTAGATACACGTTTTCGAAACCATTTAAAGTCAAACTGACCTATGGTGAAGAGGATCATGTATTACGTAATTCGGAGGATCTGGTGTGGTGCACCGTGGGTTCCAAAACTAAGGAAGATGTTGGGGTATATAGATTGAGATAGGGATTGAAGCGTTCCTTTCCCTTGGGACAGTATGCCACAGTTTTTTAGAATGAAGTAATGGCCATAAATAACTGTGTTCAGAAGAATATTAAGTGGGCTTTTAAGAAAACCCTCATTCATATCTACATTGACATTCAGGTAGTAATCAAAGCACTTGCAGGTACTAATATAAAATCCAATTTGGTCTGGGAATGCCGAGAGAAACTAAACGTTCTGCCTCTGAAAAACTGAAGTATTTTGCATTGGGTACCGGGGTATAAAAGAGTTGAGGGAAACGAAGGGGCAGATACACTGACTAAACGAGGCTAAAACTTGAGCCCGAAGTATACTTGCGTCTGGCCAAGATGGCCATAAATAGGTGGATTCAGAGAAAACACCAGCAAAGATGGCACCCCATAGCAAATTACTACAAGAGTCCCTCTAGGTAGATCTGGAGGGACAGTACTGTCCTTAGGTAGAGGGCAACTCTTACATCATTGGACATATTACAGCACACTGTGGTCTGAAGGTGCACTTTCACAGGATAGGAGCATACCACGGCGAAACTGTGTGTAGACTGTCGAGATGGATTAGTTAGGTTACCTGCGTCTGGCCAAATGTGCGAGATGAATTAGGAGACTGCAGGGCACCACATCTTTATACCTCTTGCTAATGAAAGGTATAAGGTTTTATAGCTTCCAAACTCCTGGTGAACTCTCATTAGATGAGCTAGTGAGTGGACTACTAAAAATTATAAAAGCGACTAATCTACTGGGCCAGAATTACGAGGCTTACTTGCACAACAGGCCAATGGTCGTAGTGCCCGGGGCCGGTTTAACCCCTTAACATCTTAGCTTAATCTAATTTCATCAATAGACATTTAAACATTATCTTTCATTATACAAAAAGACAATATTAAGTTTAACGAATTTCAGTGACCCAGCTGGTATGTATTTAAATTAAATGTTTTATTTTTTCCCTTTTTCCAATCATATAACATCCACTAGGATAACAAAGAGAAAATTAAATAGGTACAATATAATTCCAAATGTTATTACATTTTATGGAAAAATTAGGTACTTTTTTAGGTAATGTTTTGAGAGTTAGCATTTGTTGAACAATTTAAAACTAAAAAGTTGAGGAATAAAGTAAACGCATTAAACTGTACTTGGTAAGTAATAAAGTAGATTTACAAGCAATATTTAAATTAATACGTCTTTACAAATATAAAGGACATAGTACTGTAATAGACTTATACATATTCAGTTGTAATATTGTTTTAGATTAAGAAGAGTTAAGATAGTTCTAAATTAGGGAAAGCCCACTTCCCAGAGGCGTAGTTGCAAAAAAACCTTATACAGTACATTAATTCTATAACGATTGTTAAACGCGTTTGGCCGTAACTTGTTGACAAATACAGACGAAATGCCAAAATGTAGAGTTAAAAAGATCCTCGCTCCGCACGGTTCACTAAACCGCAGACGCTAATTAGACGTAGTCTACAAGTTGAAATTGCAGGGTCTTGGACAAAACTGAGATTATTTCATTTATTTTTATTTGTAGGTTTCATGAAAACAATATAACACATACCCCCAAAAAAGAAAAACAAACCATACAAATCCAAAACAAAAACCACCGTACAAAAAAATGTAAGCAAATCATTTAGGTCTTACTAGGTCTGCAGTGAAGCTATCCTCCCGTAATTTTCGCCCTTATTAACAAGAATTAGTGAAGAAAAACGGACTACTGAAAATTAAATATGATATGCACACAAAAATTTAAAATATATAAAAGAATAGACAGTAATATTAATGTTTTAACAATTTCAAATAATAGGAAAATAATCAAAATACTCGAGGCAACTGCCAATGTAGTACATACTATATACTGTATATATATATATATATATATATATATATATATATATACATACATACACATATTCATGTACACACACACACACACACACACAAACACTCTTATTTCCTTGTATTTAAGTTCCTTTACAACAAAGTAATAAATGAAAATTCAAAGTCATCCTCCAAATGTAAATATCCAATACAAATACAGGCTACACAAAATCACTTTTTAGGGTCCGCAGGTAAAACCAAGGACGGTTATAATATCATGGGTGTGTCTGTCGCAACCAGTCTACACAGACAAGATGATAAATCCTATATATTTCAAACTCTGCAATTATATTCTTTGTAATTTTTTACACTTAGAAGAAAAATATAGCGGTATCAAAAAAAGTGACCTGGGGAGGGGGTGGGACCGATATTAAGTTGATTTTTTTTTTTTTTTTTTTTTTTTTTTTTTTTTTTTTTTTTTTTTTTTTTTTTAACATTATGTGTGGGGAGTCAAATGAAACTAGAAGTTATTCTGATTACTAATGTGTATGTTTATTTGACGAAAAAAAAAAATTAATATGTCGACGCTAGCCAAATTTAACGTGTCAAATATCATAACTTGAAAACGACGTGACCTACAAATTTAAAGAATTTTTTTTTTTTTTGAAATTAAATTGCAGTGCGAAACCACATACTATAGTTGTTGTATGACGAATAAAACTTTAAACTACACAATGAGCAATGCGTAGCATATAACCTTTAAATGTGTTTTTGTGACATGTGATATTAACAATTCAATGACCATTAAAAGATGGATTGCATTTTCTTTATTAAAGTCCGTAAATAAATTCAAGGACCCATAATATAATTTCATGCTCTAAGTTGCAACCAGCCTACATGGACAAAACTAAACTGGAAATCCTATATATTTCCAAACGTTACATTTTACTCTTTGCCTTGACCCACATATAGGAAAAATATAGTACACCCCAGTAACAAAAAACGACCTTGGGGTAGTTAAGAGGCAAAAACTATATGCTTGAAACATTATATTTTTAGAAATATTATGTTTGGGGTATCAAATAAAAATAGAAGTTATTCTCATTACGAACATGTAGTTTATTTGACGAAGAAATTAATATTTTGGCGCTAGTCCGCTTAAAAGACTTCGACCTTATAAACATAACTGCCCCTAATATATCTACAGACCCTAAGTCGTATGGTTTTAGCACAAGCATGACTCTTCTATTTTCAAATAAAACAGCAAATATCCCTAACTAATAAAAAAAACTTTTTTTAAAATATAGGCTACTTGAAGATGTGCAGTATCTTCTTAAATGTACTTTGTCAGGAGTTTTTAAAATTGTTTACATTTTTTAATGTAGTGCGGAATATTATCAATTATTTTCGGAGCAACAAACACATACAATTTCATGAAACAGGTTTTAAAAGCAAATGACGTATTTGAAATACAATTTTTGATTATTTATTCAGATGATTTTTATGATATGAACAGTACTTGGCGCACTACATACAACAAATAATCTTAGAATCCATTGAAATTGTCAAAATAATCTCACTGAAGCTACACTTGTAAACACACTTGAGTGACGTCTACGCAACTAAAATTACATTGTTGTGTTGAGGGGAGCGTGACTGGCTCTCATTCCCTCATGTTTACCAAAGAAAAGGAATAATCTTTTTAATTTAACTTTGGGTTAAAACGCTGATAATCCGGCAGGGCTGGATCTTTGACAATGCTGGATTACCAAATATGCCGTATTATCAGATATCTATTTAGTGTAAAAATTACTCCGAATGCTTTCATGAAGCTAAAATGATATTTGTGTGATTAAAAACATGTCATGAGTAACAACAATGGGTATTTATTACGTTCAACACAAAGAATTCAACATGTTTAACAACAACATAAAACTTCACTGCAAAACAAATTTTTAAATGAAGTGTTTTTATGTAATTGTATCCCTTAAAAATATTTTCAACCATATATATAATGAAAACAAATATATATATATATATATATATATATATATATATATATTTGGGGGGCATTTATATATATTAAAAAAACAAAATTTTAAATGAAGTGTTTTTATGTAATTGTATCCCTTAAAAATATTTTCAACCATATATATACAGGGTGTCCAGTAATTACGTGATCAAACTTCACCAGGTGATTTTTCAAGTCAAAATATACAAGAAATTTCTAATAAAGCATAGTCCTATCTCGCTTAATATTCCGTCTGTCTGTCTGTGTTTAAACTAAAACATTTTTATCTTCGAAGTCGATAAAGGGATAAAGGTATAAACTTAAATATTTACATACCTGTTAGTATAACAAAGACCAATATTAAAAAAAAGTTTTTAATAATATCACTTCCGGTTTCAAAATGGCGGCCATACTAATTTTTCTAAGCTTAATAGCTGGAATCCCTTCCTGCCGCCATTTTGAAACCAAAGTGATAATTATTTAAAACTTTTTTTTTTAATATTGGCCTTTGTTATACTAACAGGTATGTAAAGTTTTAAGTTTATACCTTTATCGACTTCGAAGATAAAAATGTTTTAGTAAAAAACACAAACAGAAAGACAGACGGAAAACTAAGCGAGGTATAACTATATGCTTTATTAGATATTTCTTGTATATTTTGACTTGAAAAATCACCTGGTGAAGTTTGATACCGTAATTACTGGACACCTTGTATATATTCACAATGACGTATACACTGCCAAATGATCGACATAAAATGGTGGCAACGCCTCGTAACAACAGTATTTCAGAAGTTTGTCGACATGCCGGATTATTGATCTTACCAAACTGTTGGATGCCGGATTATCGATCTTGCCGAACTGTTGGATTCTGGATTATCGGACTTTTCCTCAGCTCAAATCATATTTGATAACAGCGGTCAAGTATCATTATTCTTTTTTAACAATTAGTCCTGAACCGTAATATATTTTGACTTGCGATTTTACACACGGGGTTTGGTCATTAATCTTCGCGTTTCAATGGAATTTGAAAGAAATCGGTAAAACCGAATTACTTCTTCTATAACAGCCCTATAAGCTGGGTTTTGATTGTTTACCGATAACCCATGAACTGGTATTTTTGAAGAGATAGCGACTATATGTTTTACTTAGACTTAGATCATTAGAAGCTACACTTGAGCAAAATTTGACGAAGATCGTAATTTTGTTTTTTCTCATGTGCCCTCAAATTTTGACTTATCAAAAAAAAAAAAAAAATTGTCCGAAATTAATCCCAAATATGAAATTTTATTAAAACCAGTTCACGCATTTTGGCTGAAGAACAATGCATTCGGAAAACTGTTTTGTTTCTTTCCCCCCAAATAAATATATCCGTAAAAAGCTACAACTATTTTTGACTAATTACAATGGAAACGTGGTATGGTGACATAATTAGACCATATCTGTTTTTTCCTCATATTTTTTTTATTACTCAAAATTTGCTGGTAGTTGAAGAAAGACCAATAGGTTACTCTATATTTTTAATTTGTGGTTTCAAATTTTAATAAAATGTAGACTGTAAGGACCCAAATAACTGGCCGTCAACTTCCCCCAAACGTATTATCGCTAACAAACTCAAAAATGACCTACTGTATATGGAACTGTGATAAAAAGACTTATTATTGTCCAAATTGACCCTCCTAATTTTGTTCAAATTTTCGTGAAGTAATACAGATTAATGACCCAAATCAGTTTGCCAAATAATAAACAAAAGAAATTACGGTTCAGGAACAATTGCCAACAAAAAATCGAATCTTGATCGTCAGTGAACTGCGATTAAATATAATTTAAGTTTAAGATGAGATTATTGCTAAAGCTAAGTAAGCCAAGTTCTCTTTATTAATTTCCTTAATAAATAAAAAAAGTTGATAAGGGAGAATCGTCCTTTAACAATTTCTCCCATAAAAAGTAAATATGCAAAATATCAATAATCAAGAAAATTAATTTCGTTGTTCCTAGGAATAGACATTTTCGGGGGATACAACATGAAATTTTCTTGGTTTTTAGAATCGGTGTTTGTGAGAAAGGTTCCTAGGAATAGAGACATTTTCGGCGGATATAACAAAGAATATTATTGTTGGTTTTTAGAATCGGTGTTTGTGAGAAAGCTGGTGTAATGCTAATAGTCTTGTGGTTTTAGTTCTTGAACAACTTGTATCAAGATGTAGACTTCTTACATTACATCGAACGGGTCAAGCCGGACATTGCAATACGCAGATCTAATATGTTCCACATTTTTTAGTGTACGCGTTTTTTACTCAGGCTCTGCCTTTTATGTTTTGGACAGAACCTGTACCGCTTCACTTTCTTATTACACAAGAATTATGTTACACGAATCCTCTAACGGGTTTACAATATTCTGGTCTAGAACTTCAATTAACCGAGTTGTTTTATAAAACATTTTCTCACAGAAAAAAAAAAAAAAAAAAAAAAAAAAAAAAAAAAAAAAAAAAGATGTTCCATCGTCCAATTACCCTTAGTACACCAAACCCAAAAGATGTCAGTCAAACTGCTTATATGCATACCTATAGCTACAGATTAAAACTACAAATCTAGGGGGGGGGGGGGGAAATGCACTAACTTTCTAAGACTCTCACAGCCTACATAGTCAAACTAATAATCAATGCTTCTTACATGGTGAAATTATTTATGAAATTTTCTTCCAATATGATGAAGCTCTACCCCATTATTTTCACATAAGTGATTTCGCAACGCAACTTTCAAAAATAGAGTAATTGGGAGAAGAGTTTCTGTTTGCTATTGAATTTGCTTTTCAAACGTATAGGTCTACGCTACGGATTTCTCATTGTGTGATAAAATGAAGTTTTATTCGTCACAAAAAATTATAACAGGCATGAAAGTGAGTTGGGTAGGCCAAAACGTTTTACTGACATTTACCATCGTTGTTAATACTTTAATTAATTAAACCTACTTCTTCCTTCTTTAAATGAAAACGTCTTCTAATAATTAGAAATGTTTTACGAAGTAAAAGTAATGATAAATTGAGTTAAATTATGAAAAAGAAATAATTTTTTCTAACTCCCCCCCACCCCAAACAAAAAGCCCGGATAAATTGAGTCCAGGTACTTTTAGAGAAATGCAAAAACAAATAGTTTTTTTTTAACAATACAAAATGAATAACTAGAAAATAACAATAAGAAATGCAAAAATCTTTTCTAAACTTGAAAAAATTACTGTTTCTAATAATAAATTAATTAATAAATTAAAATAGGATTATTATTATTACTACAGATTAATAAAGATCAAACTTATGAGAGATAAATTTCATATACTGTAATACTATATTTAAAAATAAAATACTGTGTGGTTTTTGTTCAAGGATATAAATTCAGTCTGGATGGGGAATGCTCCTGAACTTATAAATTCAAATTATATAAATTGAAGTAACAAAAGGTACATGAAAAATATCCTAAGCAATTCTCAGGAAAAAGAAAAAGAAGCAATGATGTTATTACATTAGAGTCCATTAGAAAGTTTTTTTTTAAATACTGAGCAATTAAATCATTCTTTGGTTTTTTTCTTTAAAAAATAATCTAATAGGGTTATTTTGGTTTATCAACTCCTTTATCTTCGTGTTTAACATTGTCTAATTCAGACTTACTTTTTTCAGCTTTTTATAGCGCAGCTACTTAAGTTCTTTTAGCTACATTTACATCATTGGTTTTTAAAGCTTTACTGATCCTTTCATTCGATTGTCTAATCAAAAGTGTATAGTTCTGTAAATCTTCATTTAATCTTTCTTCTTTTAAAATCAAATTTCTCTCTAGTGTCATTTTCTCCCTGGTTTGAACTGGTTTAGGATCATATCCTTTTTTGTCTCTTTTCTTCCTCTTTTTTTTTGACTAAAAAGGAGCACTTTCTTTGTTTATTAGATCTTTAGTGATTTTTCAACGTGTTTCTTATATTCTTTAACACCATCCTTTGACAACTGAAGACTGAAAATAGAATCCCATGACGGTTTTGATCTCTTAGAAGTTAATTATCTGGAAGTTTGGGGAAATACTCTTTCGACAGCGGCACTACCATGTGAGAGTGTAATAATAGCTTATTCCAGCCTTTTTAGTTCTGGAAACTTTTTCTGTCTTAATGAAGTTTTCAAGTTGAGAATGTTTCTCCAAGCATAGTCAATCTTAACAGATTTCCTTTTGATTTGTTTTTCTGTGCCTTCATTTTTCTGTACTAACTTCATCTTCACTAGAAGAATTTTGTACGACAATCTCAATTTTGACTTGTAACCCTTCTTCAGCAACAGTTTCATATTGCAGTATCTCCCATTCATCAGCAATAACGTCTTCATTTAGAGGAGGATGAGATGGAGAGATTTTGGAACTGAATTAACGGATGAACCATGGTTTGGAAATCTGATTTGGAACTCAAACACCCACAATTCTCAATGATAGGATTGGTTAAAGGAAACTTCGACAGACCAAATCTTACAGAACCACGGTAAAAATTTCTCATCCCATGTAAAGCAATATTTTGAGTTTCAGTGCTCATTTTTTCGAACACATTCTTGGTTTCAGATCCAACTTCTAGATCTGAATTCTATGATTTTTTTTGGTAGGAGAATTTCAAACTAACAAGGTTTTTCACAGCTTTTGATCTGAATTTTTGCATTTTTATAAACCTTCGTAATAAAAGTAATGAAGCACGTGAATGAGAGGTTGTTCTTTTTGAATCTTTCAAAAGGTTTTGATGTATTGGGAAGAAAATTCAACTGGCCTAATGTTTTAAGAGGATACGTTTTAACAGACTGCAATATCTTTATATAACTGCAGGTACCTAAGGGTCATGTTTTAGGATGAAATACTGTATGATGGCAGACCACAGGAAAACAACTTTTCTAGTTCAGATATTAAAGTCAGCCAAGGAGACTCAATATGTCTTAAGAAAATCTGTTCGTTTAGAATTAGATCAGATTATTGTGCATGGTACCACTTTTATATCTGCTATAATAGAGGACTTCACACTGCAATTTAATTTCAAATCCAAATAATTTTTCTTCGGATGGTCACACCGTGTTCAAGTTAGAGAGGGAGAGGTGGAGATGATATCTGACACTTTAAATTTGGCCTAACGCCGATAGTTTCCCCCCCTTAACTACCCCAAGGTCATTTTTGCATGTTACTGCTATATATTTTTTATATGGAGAAAAATACAAAGAATATAAATGGAAATATATATGATTTATCGTCTTGTCCGTGTAGACGAGTTGCGACTTACAGACAGACAGACAGGCTGGTGGCCCAATTAGTTGGAAGCGTAGTAAATGATCCGACTACTGTTTTTATTATACTGTACTTGTTTAGTTCCAAAGACAATCTCAAAGTAACTCTTATCTAAATAACAATTTATTTGATGTTTAAAACCGTCATACATCAAAAAGTAATGAGTATGATTTCGTTTATTTTTTGGTCAGTTAAAATCTTCCCGTGAGAAAGTGTTGTAAAACGGTTCATATTTTATTTTCCATTTAATGTTGTTTTGTATTATACCTCGTTAATCCACTTAATACTTTGTATAGTAAGTAATATTCCTAATCGGAGCCACCGTGTTCATATTTTGGAACCGTGGAGTTTCTACTAGACACCATTTTAAAAAGGAAAATAAAATTTAAATAAACTTTATACATACATTGAACGGCCTCGTTTGCAAAGAATCTTATCCCTAAATTATACAACGATGGGTTGATGCTTTTGGCCGTAACTGCGTAACAAACACATGGAAGAAATGCCAACTGTTCGAGTTAAAAAAAAAAAAAAAAAAAAAAAAAAACCCTTCAGTGGTTAAAGAGGAAATCCTTTTGGTCATGATTGCTTTGAAAAATGACGGAAAGAACATAATAGCGCCAGTATCGTGAGAGAATAAGAGTTGGTCAAAAGAAACTTGATAGGAAAGACAATAGAGAGGGATCTAACCCAAGACCCTCACCTCAAAAATATGTAGATACAGCTAGGCCCTCAGGATTGCCACACAAGTACTCACTTTAGGACAAAACAGGTCTTGTCTTCGCTTGGGAAATTATGGTTTAGTGTGTCGTTTCATTTGTACTGAATAGTCCAAGTATTAGTATACAAGATCTCCTTATTTATAGCTTGGAATAAACGTTATATAGGTTTCCAAGACTGATTATTGCAGTACTAGAGTGATAGTGGTCCAGACCACAGATGTTCCACGAATAAACACAGATTCATTGTTTGTAAATGGTATAATAAACCCAAAGATGGGGGGAACTCAAGGCCAAATCAGTTACTCACAGTAGCAGCAGGTGCCTCCAAGGGTCATCCACCCTCACATTCACTCATAGAGGAACAACTGCAAACATATGCCGTTTCAGATTGGTTCAACTTTCATTATAAATCTCCGAAACAGTTCATATTGTAGGATTAATTCGTTTAGACAATGTACATGCCGACAAATTTTACAAACTAAACATTGTTGGTGATAAACAAAGACCAGAGCACTGTGGTGACAATATATACAGATACACTTTCAAAAGTCCCTTACCACACTTGGGAATAAACAAAATAACAAAAAACAAAAATTTTTGTCAAAAGTAAAATGTTTATTCCTATTAGACCCTTATAGCTATTACAACAACAAAGTTGTCATCTTCAGAGGGAATCTTAACAAAGACTCATTTTACTTTTGACAAAAATTTTTGTTTTTTGTTATTTTGTTTATTCCCAAGTGTGGTAAGGGACTTTTGAAAGTGTATCTGTATTGTTGGTGAGTTTATAAAATAGAAATTATAGTTATTGTTAATTTAAGGGATGCTACTAACAGGGTTATTTGTTACCAGATATGTCTCTTTGTATATAAAAGATCTCAATTTTAACTTGGTCATTACTGATATCTCTGAAATTTTAAGTGATATGACAAACTTTTACATGAGAAACCTTTCCCACTTTTTAAGAGTATTAAAAGTATAACAATGATTCTAAAATTGGTTCCAATTTGTTCTGGTTTTAAAATTATTGGACAATGATATGTTCATATTATTGAAATAGTTTAAAGTATAAATACTACATAGTATAGTTATACCAACACTACCCTATATCGGCGTTTTTCATATTTCTCATATTTTATGTTTATCGCTTGATAACGGGAGTTGATTTATACTTTCGAAACGTCATGTATTAATAATATGGTGTAATCAACATTTGCCATCATTTGTGTAACCTTATAAAAACCAATACGACGTTTCGAGAGAATAAATCAATTCTCGTTATTATAGATTTAGTTTTAATTTCCAACATAGCCCTAGGCTACTAGGCTATGATGGAGTTTTTTCCCCTCTTTTATGTTTTAGTTTTACACTTACTAACGAATTATACTCTAGAAATGTATTAGTTTTTATAAACAGAATGATGGCAAATGTCCGACTAAACCATATTATTATTATGAACAACCCGTCATGTATTAGTCCTTAATACTCAAACGATGCCAAATATATGTTGCCGTATCAATAACATGGTTCTAATTTTCCTTGTAAATATTTAAGGACAATTGGTATATTCTTTCTTAGATATTTGTATATGTACAGGACGTGAGGTGTAGTCTGAGCTATGAGATGCGCGACAGGGTGACAGTTTGGTTAACGGAAAGAAGCATAGATGGCGCATTAGTACTGTAAATGTTATTAGCACAGACGTAGCCAACGCATTTGTCTTTATTAAAAACATACGCCTAATTAAATGTAGTAAATAATTAAATTTATGTATTGTATTAAATAAAATTCTGTAGTCCATAAATAAAAATAAAGTAAGCAAGTTAATGCCCGTCTTGAAGTGTCATAACTTTGTTATTGACAACGGAATATAATTTTTGTTTTACGAGTATCAAGTCATAGAGCGTGCTTTTGATTTGGTTAAATGAAAATAAGTCTCATCTATGTAAATGTTTTTTTTCTTCTTCTTTTCTGTTCTCTACTAAGGTTTTCAAAAACCACAGTCACATTTCTAGGACGTTTGATTTTTTAATTTTTTAATAAGCACTTTTCTATTTTTAACCGATATATTCCACACACACAAAAAAGTTTTTAAATTTTACGTTTACCTCCATTAAAATGTATTATATTATTCGACATTTTAATAAGGATCTATTTAGTTAAATGGAATTAATTTACCGTTCGTCTAATTACACATAAATCAAAACATCGATTCTTTCCCCCCTTTGTATTGTTTTGTTTGGTGCTACATTCCGTAGGCCTATTATTATTTTACGCCTGTAAAACATTAATATATTAACTTTCATTTATTGTAAGGCATTTGCCTACTGCGGAAGTGAACTTAAACAAAAAATGGATAATTCAAATCAGTATTTTAAAAATATCACCGTATTTTCCTCATATTCACTATTTGTGTTTATGTTTATTTCATAAAATTTATATAAAAAATTATTTTGTATGTAATTAAATAAAAGATAAACAAATTTGTAGATTTGTGAAGAAAAACATCTTTTATGTTATATTTACAGCAGAACGTTGATTAGCTTGTATTTCTAATTACTACTGTTTACTGAAAGTCACTGCCATTTAATGTGTTTACTAAAATAAACAAGGGACAACAGTATTTAATTGTTTCTTGTTTCGTAACCAAGTGCTTATTCCGAAGTTGAGAAATACACCTACATCCTATTTCCACATCAAAATTTAAAATAAATAGTGCACACACATATATACTACAATAAAAAGTCCAATCAAACAATAATTTCTAAAAATAATTAAAGTGAACAGCTTTACTTGAAACTTTAAATACCTAAAAACTGTCCCGACGTAATTTTGGAGATATATTGTACAGAAACTTTTCGCGTAGCGTATAGCCTACTCTACAAAACTCCGGCGAATAAAAACTCTTATGAACGATTTTTGCCCAAAAAAGTGAAAGTAACTCTGTGGTTATCGGCGTTGCTTTTTTGTAAGTTACGTAACATTTCTTCTAATTTGACTTTTTATTTGTAAAGAGTTTCAATAATAGTACTCTTAAAGATGATTTTTTTCTCCAAAAAAAACAAAAAAAAACAAGAGCTACTTCAACGTTTGTCAGGTACCTGCTTGTGGTATCAGTTAATCTGTTGCAAGAACCACTCTGAGACGATGGGTCAAACAGGAAACTCTCAACCGCTGGAGAGAGGCCTCTAGAGGAAAACTCTACGGGTCGCTGTACAATCCGAATCAGAAACTCTCTAGGTATGTAATATCATTGAATAGAAACAACCTAAGGAAAGTCTTAAGCTTCATGACTGGTTATGGAGCTTTCAGGGAACACTTAAACACCATGGGTCTAACTCAAGGCAGGACAACCTGTAGACTGTGTAACCAATATAAAGACACAGCAGAACACATACTTTTGTATTGTGAAGCTCTGGAGAGGAGAAGACTACAGATTTTCGGCCTCACAGGCATACCTACAAAGGAAGACAACCTAGCTGCACAAGTTCTAAGACTCACGAAGGATTTAGAACTAAAGTGGATTGCCTAAGATAAGGAAGCGCACAAAAAGTCTTAAATGGCTGAAGTGCCTAGTGACTTCCAACATAATAATAAAAAGAAAAAAAAAAAAAAGTTTGTCAGGTTTGTGTTTTTCGTATCTATGTAAAATTCTAGGTTAGGTAAAATTTACTGCATTTTATTCCATTAAGAGAGACTATTGTATTATAATCTGGGGTTAGTTTATAGATTAAGTTAGCAAAATCTTAACATTTATTCCCAAGGGTTTAAGCCTGACCTAAGGGGGAGATTTGTAAATTCAAATCTTACAAAAGAAGGGTTGAACAAGGGGGAAGTGCAACAGGTATAATTTGAAAGGGGAGGGGGTATTGAGTTACACTTGTCTCCAGTATGAGCCTGTTGCCCAGCTGGTGTAACTGGAGTAATGCAATGTTGCCATGTTGTGCAGAGAGATCCGTGGGACAGGATGATGATAAACCACCGACATAGCAAACTTCTTTAGGGCGTTCAACCCTCTCTCACACAAACAATTACGCACCTAGTACGAAAAATACCGTGATAAAACCTTGTGATGTTTCAGTCCCCAAGAATATTTTCAGAATAGTATCTGTCAGTCTTTTTGCAGCATAAATATTTGTCACGCATTATCTCAAAAATGGGTAAACCGATTGGTTCAAAATTTTGAAGTTTAGTAAGAGGTAGGACTAAACTAAGAAACTATTATTATTAATTTGTGGACATCCAAGTTCGAATTAAATATTTGTTTGAACGCACCTCATACATGGCCCCCCCCTCAAAACTAAATTAATATTTTTTCAGACGATGAGTTCTGGAATTTATTATCACTTTTTACACAAGCAATTGAAAATTCATATTGGATAAATTAACTATTTAGTACCTATGACATCAAATTTTTAACGACGCCGATTAAAGTTTATTTTCGTTAGGCCTATTCTCAAATAATAATTTTCTTTGTTGTCTGTTGTATTGATCTGGCTAGTAACTTTCACATTTCTCGATTATGTTAACTGCAATCGGTTGAGCTAAATTTAAAAAAAATCAAAATTTATTGCCGTAATCAAATGCTTTTTAAATTTGTTATTAATAATTTAAAAATTGGAGTTTTGAAGAAATATATTTTGAATTTTCACCAACAATAAACGAAGTTTATCAAACGGACTTGAAAATCCGAATTCAAGGGGAAAAAGGACACTATTTTGGCAATATTTTTATATTTGGTTGATAACTGGACATCTGTGAGTATTCTCTGTTTGAAGTTATTTGTTAATGATAGAAGTTCAATTTTATTACTGTATTATACATTTTTCGGTCAATTGTTGCTGTATCTTTGATACAACAACACGTATTTGCCGTTAGTTGTGCGTTACCGTGATTTTTGACTTCTCAGTTTCAGCTCTGAGATGCATGCTTAGATAATAAGGTTGGTAGTATTCTTATTTAATTTTACTTCTTACATAGGCTTAGTTTCTAATTTCATATTTCTTTAGTTTTTAGTCACTTGATAACGGGAATTGATTCTTATTCCAGAAAAGTCGTGTTTTGATTTCTAACACACAAATGATGGCAAATGTCCGAAAAATGTATAATAATAAAATTTGTGAGTAGCTGCTGTACGAAAAAACACAACATTATGATTTTATTAAAATCAGCATTAGCGATTTTGTTAGAATGTAGAATCTAAAAACCTTAAATTGTTAAAACTCAATTTCTCAAAATTTAATAAATATAAATATATTTAAAAAAAAATTGATATGTAAACATTAAAGTCTCAAACTAGTGTCCCAAATTGCAAAAGTACAGTGTCTGTAATAAATGAAAAAAAGAACCATGATCATAGAAGCTCGATTTAATTCAAATATGACTTGAGTTATGAAGAGTTTATGTCACAAATGAAACAAGGTTAGGCTCTGTTTATATATAACAAAGATCATATGGTTTATTATTTCAAAAATAAACATTTTTCAAGATGTTACTAACAGTTTCCCCCTTCTATACCAACTTACATAAGAAATACACGGGAAATTAAATGAGCAACAAAGAAAACAAATATCACCCACCCCCACCCCAACGTATAAGTAGAATAGGGATATTTTCAGGGAGCTGCCAACGACAATCATTTTTTGTTTGTTTTTTAGATGGGGTGTTTGAGAAAATAAAAAAAATAGAAGTAACTTAGTACTGCCCATATGTAAGCTATAGACTAGTATAGCCATTTTGACAATCACGTTGAATTACAATTTGAATAACATAAGATTTTGACAGGAAATGGAAGCATTTCGATTCTAGGCACGAAGCTATACTGGGCCGTGAATATAAATGTCAGATTGATTAGTTGGACAAGATAATACTGGCATTGTTTATAAGCTCAATAAACGTTGACAAACTTCCTCACACATCCAGACAAAAATAACAAAAATTTGACTAAGATTAAAATTTGAGTTTTTGTAATAAGGTCAAACCTAAAAATTCTGATTTATCAGAAAGGTGAACGACCAAAGAGTATAGGTTAAAGGTGATTTAGGATTCAATTTTGTATTTTCCAATTTATTTACGAAACGTAATTTTCTTTTCCTTCAGATTTTCATGTTTCAGCAATTTTGATTGAAATCGCAAGGCCGACCTGAATTTAAAAACTTTTTAATACCGCTAGGGTTCATTTTTCATTTGTCAAGGACCATGAAAACATACTCTAACCTAAACAATTTCAGAGTCTATTTTATGCCCTTCACAATACTTTTTATACTACGTATTTGCGAGAAAGAAAAAAAAAAACAATGTTTATTGAGATAAAATACCTGGTTTTGTATTAGACTATACTTTGTCCAGAGAAAAAAGAGAAAGATATTTTTAAAGTGTATTTAAAACACTTTTATAAACTTATTAGGGCCTAATAATTAAAAAAAAAAAAAAAAAAAAAAAAAAACGTAGTGTACAAAGAATTATTATGACAAAAGAATACGTTAAAAATTGCAAACTTATGTAAAGTTACTGCTTTAAAGGAAATAATTTTAATCATTTTCAAAGTCTTTGTTGACAAATAATTGTGCAATCAATGGTAAGATATAAGATAGCATATTATTGTGTTCAAAGATAAACATTATGACGCTGCACATTTCTAAGAAAAGGATAGTCCAAATCAATACCAGACTGTTCTCACAGTTCCCTAATCCAAAAATAGACATCAATAATTATTTAATGAAAGAACTCTATTTACAAACTAATATCATTAGGAAATTTAAGTATTGCAGCCAAATTTAGATCTCAAAACAAGAAAATAAGTAGGCCTACTGATCATAGCTCTCAAAATACGTTTTGAGTAATCCTTTAGATTTATATAAAAATATAAAGCTGAGACAAGCATATAAGACTGTTGTAGACTTAATTTTAGTCCTATTTTATTTCCTTCAATTGGACACTCAATGGCCAAAAAATCAGCAGTTTAAAAGTTGCATACATTTTTGTTTTGGTTTTGTTCAGCCTATAAATCTAGATACAGTGATATCGAAATACACATTGATAAGATTCAAAATAAAAAAAGTTAATTGTTTTAGAACAAGTTCAAAAGATACTACTACAATTTTTGAAACAAATTTTTAACAACATTTAATTTGTTTAAATACCGGTAGTTATGAAAAGATTAATTGCAAGAGCAACAACATCACAATTAATTTTTTTGTAGCTAATTTTTATGAGTATCCACTTTAGCAATCCCAAAATATGTCTTATATTTTAATCAAATTTAATACAAACACTGGTAGCTTATTTATAATGGTGTCGATGAAGTTGTATTAGTAAAACACATTTTTCATATTCATTTTTTGCCAATTTTACCTACCACATTTTATATATCCCATAAAACACTCAAAAGTATAGGTTTAAATGAGAGAGATTTTTGATTATTTGAAAAACATTACAGCTTCCTTAATTTCAGAGTTTTATAAAGAAAATCTGCTTCTTACTCTATGAATATCAAATTTATAAAAAAAAAAATAAATAAATAAAAAAAAATTATTAATCATTGTAGAACTGAGTCACTTGATTTTGGATATAAATATATAGCCTATTTCATAATTTTAGATGTTATTTCAAGTGTTTGGATTACTGTTATTTTCATATTTTTATTATTATTTAATTCATAGTTGTATAATATTAGGGAGGTCTATTGTGCGATCAATGATAGTAATTAAGATTTGATCCAATAAAACAACAAATTTTGACAAAACACGGTCATCATGCTCATTGAGATTTCAAATTCTCATTCATCCATCTTTTACACAATATAAAATAGGTTGATAAATCACTGTACATATATAATATCAGAGAAACAAATAAATTAATCTTCATACATATCAAAATTTAATTATTATTGTTAGTATTTAAATAGCCTGTTACAAATGACTAAATAACTTTTCAATATTGTTTAAACAATGTCACAGTATTGTTGAAACATTTGTTTAATAATAACAAGTTTCCTTCACATTTTAAAACAAATAAATCTGTAACCATCTCATTTACAGTGGTCTATATAAAAGAGTTAGAGTAGGTAAGGGTACATACATTATTATAAATACAAATAATAAATGTATGCTATAATATTTTATACTAATTTACCTTTTTACTCTTTAACTACAAAAAACAGTTATGCTTTATATATATATATATATATATATATATATATATATATATATATATATATATATATATATATATATATATTGGTTGAACCATTAACCTAATATAACATAAAATAAGGATTTTGTAAGCTTATTTTAGAATTTTTTTAAATAAAATAAAAGTTTTTAAGCCCAATGTTTTAATAATACAAAGAAGATATTTTATGATTTCCTTATGGATTTCATAACATAACAAATAAGTTTGGACCAAGTAGTTATCTGGTGTTCATAGGCCGACAACATCATTTTTCATAAAGTTACTTCTTTCTATTAATACATAAATAAATACTACAAATCTCTATATATTACCAAATTTTATAATAAACAGCACACAATTTTCAAAAAAAGAGAGTAACAAAATTTTCATTAGACAAATAACCTATTCAAGAATAATAACTCTTACCTTGAATCACTAAGAAAAGTAATTTAACTATTATTTTCAGTTAATTATCGCAGTAAAAACTAAAAAATGGATTACTAAAAAAAAAAAAAAAAATTGAAGTGTAATTAATATGTTTCACACTAATTAATCATAAGTTATATGATAAGAATTCTTGCTGAAAAAGGTTTACTTTTATCATAGATAACATAGGTCTAATATAATCTCATTGGTTTGATAAAATTAACTTATGATGCAATTCTGCTTCAAAAGAATCATGTCTACTCCATAGTGTCTATAAAAGTAAGAAATGGCAGATAACAATAATATATAAGTATATACACTTTCAAATAAATGTTAGAATTAAGTTGAACAATTTGAATTTAAATTTCTTACTGGATATATGAAAGGTTTGGGACTTAATATATAATTTATAATAAATTTAATTTATGCATCTTTTATTTAATAGAAAAAAAGAAAGCTTCCTTTAAACATTTTTTCATTAAGAAAAGATGTCATACATTTAAAGTTTACGTTATTGGTTAGATATTATTATATTTTAAAGTAATACTGATAGGAGCCAAATTTATAACAATAAATATTATAAATAATATAACAATGCCTTATTACAAACAAGTTAATAAAAACTATAAATGTTATTTTTTTCTACCTCTAAATAATGATATGTATAAAATAATTAATGTGATTCTTTCAGTTGTGGCGAAATGATCATATCTCAATATTTAAATTATTTCAGTGTTTAAAATTCTAGAGTTAATATTTTAAAAAAATAAATATCCAGCATGTTAGGGAAAAATCCTGCCATTTTAATGAACATTTTAAAACATATCACAAACAAATAACAAACTAAAAAAAAAATTAATGGCAAAAAAGACCGAATGTAGTTATAGTAAACAATTAATTACCAATACCACTACACGTAGCTCCAACAAGATATTTAAAAAAAGGAAATAATTGAGGTTAGGAATCTTAAAAGATGTAAACAGAATGTTTAAACAATTTAATACTAGGAAAATAACTACTATAATATTGTTTTGTACGACTTACCAGCAAAATGTATAGTAGCAGTACAACAGTAATGATTACAAAATTATCAATTCAACAAAAACTTTATTGTATCGTGTAAAAAAATTAAAACAAAGCACAGTAGTAACCGACACTAGTCTTGCTACCTTCACCCAACCACACAATAACACACAGACAACACAGATTATGGCCGACTAGACTACTTTAAATGAATGAAAATTCTTCCAACTTTTTGCAACTGTGATTCGTCAGTTTAAAAAGTTCTCTTCGCAGTGATTGGCTAATAATCTACGGATGTTGAGTAGATTTTTCATTTTATTTGTAGGAGCATAATAAACTGTCTAAATGTCTTTATTGATAGTCTGTTTAAAATGATTACTCTACTTTTTTAAATTTTAAAAAGAAATCGAATATATAATATTGTTACAACTTGTTTACCATTATCAGTTACTGATTTAATCACTCTTTTGACTTCTTTACCCTTTAATAGTCTTATAGTCTTGCATTTGATTTTTTTCTCTGTAGTACACTCTAGCAGCTGATAACTTGTGTTAAGGTAATCTTTCTTATTGAAATTACTATAAAGATTTAATTTCTAATAACTATCATTCGGTTTATATTTAAGCGTATCATTATTAATTTATTATATTTAGAAGAGTTAAAAATTTGAAAAGAAATAAATAAGATATGATAGAATCTGCTAAGAAAATTAGATTTTAACCAATAGGCCCCTAACCATAACCTCCTTTTTGCCCTTGACGATTCTAAATTAAAACCATTTATATAATTTACTTAACTATTAATAATCTCAATTTATTTCATATAAATATGCATTCGGTTGTTATGAATTAAATATTGCTTCTTATTAAATCGACGAAAATTACCCAGAACTAATATTTTTCTTAGGCTATTGGATATAGTCCCACTAATATTCTAGCCTTTTACAATTTCCTTTTAAAGTATAATAGTTTTAATTAGAATTGTAATATTCATTTTCTTAATATTAATCTTAAGGAAAGCGTAGGTTGTATTTGATTCAATCAACTTTTGCTTAGGCTAGTTAAGTAATAAATTTCACAAGCCGACAAGCAAAAGCCTAATGCAATTTTAGTGATGTAAAACTAATAAACATTGGGTAATGGAAATCCTCCCCACAGAGTATTTATTGCCAGAAGCAGAATCTAACAAATATTGTGTTACTTTAAAACAAAAAGAGAACCATTCCTCCCCAGTGTGCTATGAGAAGTATGTAACAAGTCTAGGGCAGTGGTGTAAATAGCACCCCCACAGTGCAGGGCACATAAAATATATAAAGGAATTAAAAAATAAAATGTAGTAAACACATTATCATCAAAATAAATTTTACAATTAACAATATTTCATTAAGATAGCCTATCTTAATAAAACTGTTCCGTAAATAATATAACCACGATCATAAGTCTGAAACCGTATTTATTATGGTTATGTAATCTGTTTACTAGCAGTTAACAATAATTGTGTCCTGCCTGAGGAATACAATGTCTAACCCCAAAATGAGTTCTCTGGCAGTTTTGAGAATTCAACGTAATAGGGCTCGTACTATCGAATTTAGCACATTAGCTGACAAGTATTTTCACTTTAAGAAAAGTAGAGGTTTTAAATAATTATAATAACTTACAAGATTTTTGTAAGTAATAAACCTTGATAGGGTATTTAAAGTTGCAGTCTTTCTCTCCCTTTTATAAATGATAAATTAGGCCTAGTTTACACTTAAAGCTTTCTTGTTATTTTGAATGTGATTGACATATTTAATTACAATGCTACCAACAGATAGTTTCGTTTTGTAAAGAATGCCCTATACTTAAATTAATTTACTTCCATTTCAATTTAGAGTAAAAATAATGTCTAATTACTACCAGGTAGTAATTACATATAAGACCATGGGGTGGAGAGGGGCCATCTTGAGCTGACCACCATTTTTTAGGGTGCTATTCTTGTACCTGCAGGGGGGGGGCAACCAATGTAGTTATGCCACTGGTCTAGGATATTAAATACTCTAATGTCCTGATTTCCTCAATTTTTTAATTGCAGATTGGATATTTAATAACATTCTACAAATGATATCATATGTCAATCTCAATTAATTACTCATTAAACATTATTTAGGCCTATGTTAGGAATTTTTTTCTATTGGAGTACCTACAAAGTTTTGCCCATCATTATTTTGCATATAAACAAATTATAACAGGAACAAAGATAAACCATATAACAGTTTAGTACACAGAAAATCTGCTCTGAGACTTGTAAATAGTTTATTACAAAGAAATTATAAGACCTCTATATTTGTTAAATTATGGGAGGGTTAAACTTAGGTCATATAGAAATGACTGAATGATATTGTTATAACCATAAATTCTCAGTGTGCGATTTACAACCTGCATATACAATCTTTGATGTCGAAGACAAGTTAGGTTAGGTTGCCTTTGATTTATTAACATTTAAAATATATAGGTTAGGTTATATTTATAGAAGCCTGTTTTTCACTACGGGGCTAGACATTTTAATGCAACAACATAAGTAACGTTCTGCAACACATTAAAGCAACTATTAAATTTTATCAATTTGAACATTATCCCTGGTAAGTATGTAATGTAAAATCATGTTATGTTATATTTCATGTTCTGAAAAGTAGTTTTACTATAAGATTTATTTATTTTCAGCGTTTGTTTATAATTTGACAAAACAAAAACTTTTAATATAAATATTTTACAATGAAGTTTCTGTTATTTGCTGAGGTAATGTTTTCAATTTATCGTTGTATGGTGGATGAATATATTACACATTTCTGTCATACTACTATTTGTTGTAATGGTCTATTTATGGCTTGAAATTGTTGTGAAAGTTAACTTAAATCAGGAAAGTTTGATTAGGCTGTTTAGTCATGGTAGGAATGTAATAAATTCCTATTAAAATCCCAGAAGTCGAGATATTAATAATTATAAAAGTTATAATAAATGCATTTTAACCTCAGCTAACGTGGATAATAAGTGATAATAATTATCGTTGTTATGTAGTTCCAGAGCATTTCAATATAGAAGTGTTGATCTTACAGTTAAGGTATCTGGGTTTAATAGTGACTAAGGATAACAACATATGTGAGGAGATACAGCATAGAATCCTCAATGTAAATAGATGTTTCTTTGCCACATGAAAAATCCTGCATTAACAAAAGCCACTAAGCTGTTATTATAAAACAATAAACCCACCTGTTTATGGGGTAAAACGTGGACAATAGGATTGAGTATAGAACAGAGCATTTATATAATATAGGTTTTTAAAGGAAAATTTATGTTGATCTAGAGGCTACATCAAAAACAATGAGTTGGATGTGCTGTTTGGAGAACCTAATAGGGTGAAGCACATTAAATTGGGTAGATTTTAGTGTGGGCAGACCATGCCATCAAGATGAAGAAAAACAATATCTTAAAAAATATACATAGTATGAATCCAGATGGAAGGACAGGAATTGGATGGCCGAAACTAAGAAGGAAGAAAGGAGTAAATGAAGATGCCGAGTAACTGTAGGAACTGATGAACTATTGCGCAGAACCCTGTTGGATGGCATTAACTTCTTGAAGAGGCCAGGACTCAGAGTTTAGTTGTAGAGCCAAGGATGATGATGATATAGTTACAGATTTATGATATATACATATTTTTTTTTCGGCAAATTATATAAACAAAAGCTGAAAATAAATATTACATGAAAAAACACTTTTTATAACATGGAACATAACATTATTTTACATTACATACTTACCAGGGTTAGTTTTTAAATTAATATAATTCAATTGTTGCTTTAATAATGTGTTGTAGAACGTTACATATGTTGTTGCATTTTAAAATATATAGCCTAGCAGTAAAAACAGACTTCTATAAATATAATCTAACTTATACATTTTTACATTTTAAATGTTAATAAATCCAAGGCTATGGTGTAGTTTCTACATACTACACATCTACATACTAGTCATTTTTGAAGTATCACACCCTGTCATGATGTTATGTGTTTATTTGAATTCATTGTCATTATTTGTTTTGTTAAATTGATTATGTCAATGTCTTAATTTGGTTTTAGTAAAAATGCAAGCTACACAATTACTTGCTCGTGCCAGAGTGGCTGTTCCAGTCTTAGTAAGGCGTAACATTGGGATTTCTGCTCCTGCTCTACAGAAAGCAAGTGATCCTATTCAGCAACTCTTTCTTGATAAAATTAGAGAATATAAGTCAAAAAGCAGGTTCGTGTAGACTAAATTTCCAATTTTTAATCAGAATATTTATGTTTGTAGTCTTTAAAAAGTAGGCTGATAATATTAATATAATTTGAACTATCACTATAGATAAAACTTGATGTTAAATGAATATAATTATTTTATGAATATATTTTCAAATGAATATTTTTTGTGGTTAGTGTAAGTTAAATTTTTTTGATGGGGTTTTAAGGTGAAAAACCATTTCGGTCATTATCGCCTTAAATGCAATGTTAGAGTAATTTAATTATCTTGATCTTAAATTTTCCAAATTTGTTACCACCAAAATACTAAAATTATGATATAATTTTTAATTTGTAAAATTTTAGGATTCCAAAGGAGTATCATAACTTTTGTTGTTAGGTTATATAGTCTATGTTGTTTTATTGTAATAGTAGCAAAAGCGGAAGTTATCCCACCCCCTAATAAATAATTTATTAAAACATTAAAAGAAAGCCGTGACAAGTTTATTTTAGCAATAAACTTTAAAAAAAAGGATATACCAATACTTGATACATAAATCTTACATTTGTTGACTAAACACTTTTGATTCCTTTGTACTTAGTGCCATATTTTTCAGACGTGTGAAATGATATTTGATTTTCCTGCAGGGAGTTGCAGACTAGCTGCACCGATTGAGAGAGGTATCCCTCGTTATTCCCAATTAAAGACTCACACAACACAATCATTATCATCCATATAGTCACACACAGTTCACATACATTATACAGTTACTTAATACTTTCACCTTAACTTAGGGTTTTCATCGCACAGGGGTGTTGACTTGCTGCACCTATATAGAGGGGTTTAGTGTCTCTTGTGGAACCTGAGATATACAGGGGTGGAACAGTTAACACATTCTTCAAATATACATACACATACAACATACCAATACTTTTTACATTTGGTAGTGGCTGTTAATCTTCAGAGGCAATGATACATACATACCCTACATTCATATATATATAAAGATTTTTTTAACTATGCAGAGCTAAAGTGTGTCTGGGAGTGCTTACCAGACCAGAGCATGACAACTTATGAATCTGGTAAACTGATGTGAGCCTGCTCAATCAAAGATGTATACACGGGTTCTGTTCACTAACCAGCCACTTTGATCCTTGGTCAGGAAGTGTTTGCAATGGTGAAGATGTCAGTACCTGCTCGCAGTTATGGGTCTGAACTGATGACCAACCTTTCGATCTAAGGAGGATAGTCCAGAGTTCTGGAATATGGAAATGATCAAAAGTGATCCTAAGATGACCCATTCCCAGAGACTCATCTGCAACTGCTGCGCTGGTAAACCCATGCATGACTTCTTCAAATGTCATTTCGGAATGTGAAAAGAAACAATTAACAGCATCTTCAGAGGAATCTATTTACATTGAAGCGAAGAAAAGAAATTTGGATGTAAGGATTATTATCAGCTTGTTACTGTGTAAAAATTACAACAGCTGATAAACAGACTTAGGTGATTGTTGTGCACCATATAAAGTAGCATATCTTGATTAATCTCTAGTGAATCTTCAAAAATGAGGTATCATTAGGTTTGTTATAAAAATATGCAAAAAAAGTTATTCAAGTAAAATTTTGATACAATTAGCCATTTTAAAGTTATTCCTAACACTATTAGTGTATTGGAGGGCTAGAGGTCTTTATTTTATGTTCTTATTCTTCCTTTTTTTATCACGCAATGATGACCGAGAGTTTTTGCCTTAAAAACAAGGAAAACTAAGTCTTAATTATATGTCTCCTTTAATTACTTAGGTTTATTAATAAATGTAGATTTTTTTAAAAGAGAAGGTAATTAGTTTTTTCAGAATCATACACTTTATAAAAACAGACTTAAAGTCCCATTCACATACTGTATTTACTTAAATTTTCGAGCTTCCTTGATTTGTTAATAATAATAATGGAAAATAATAAAGGTTTATAAAATTGGGGCCAAATAATGAAAAATAGTTCAAACTTTAACATTATTTATATAGCCTATATTAATTATCCCAAAGTACTTATGACCTTCAAGATTATTTAAATTGCTTACAATTTATTTTCAGTACTAATACTTAACAAAGTAAATCTAATAAAGTGGGAAATTTAATGATCTTTATGAGGTGTGGCAATTAAATAACCGGACTGGGGCTACTAAACATATTATTGATCACCAATTACATTACAAAAATATTATCTCCTTCAATGTATTCTCCATATGAATTTTCTATTATTCAAAGCAGTGCTGGAAGTGCGCAGTCAGCTTGTTGAAAAACTTTGTCTCTTTTGCTTTTAACATTGTCAAATCTTCTCTCCTTTAGCTCTGATTTGACCTTAAGAAATAAGAAAAGTCACAGAAGGGAGGTCGGGTGTTTCAAAATGGTGATGGTGTATTTCGTAAAATTCGTCTTTACAGACAAGGCATAATGGACAGGCGGATTGTCTTGGTGAAGCATCCAGGAATTACTCTTCAAATCAGATCTTCGTCTTCTAACTCGTTCAAGAAGGACTATAAGAACCTCGACGTAATAATGTTGATTGACCGTCTGACCTTCGGGTACCCAATGAAATAGACAATTCCACTCTTGTCAAAAAAGAATCTTCATGGTCTTGAATTTTGATTTGTTCATTTTTGCTTTTTTTCCGTATTGAACTCGGGCTCTTCCAATGCATCGGGGCTTGTTTCAGGTAAAAAACTACAATTTATCACAAGTAATTACTCTGTCTAACAATTCTGGATCATTGTCAATGTTGTTCCAAAGTTCAGCACAAATGTTTATTCTCGATTCTTTTTGCTCTGGAGTAAGAAGTTTTGGCACCATTTTTGCGCAAACTTTCTGCAGGTTCAATGATTCATGCAAAATCTGATGAATACTTCCTTTCTTAATTCCTGAGATTTCAGCAAGAGCTCGGATACTCTGACAACGATTTTCGCGGATCAATTTAGCAATTTACTGGATGTTGTCGTCCGTTTTCATTGTTGAGGGTCATCCAGGGCATGGATTGTCTTCGGTCATTTCATGTTCCTCCTTAAACATTTTAAACCACTATAAAACTTGTGTATGTGATAAACATTCACTTCCTTTAACATGGTAAGAGCTTCTGTAGCAGTATACCCCAGTTTCACAAGAGATTTGAGGTTAATTCGTTGCTCCATTTGAACAATTTGCATTTTTCCGACGAGACGGTAGCGCAAGGACTTGAACCGGTGATTACTATAGTGAGACTGAGTTATGTACAACTGTGCCCATAGAGTTTAGAGTGGGGGAAGCATAACAGGCAGAGGTGTTAAAACATGCCCCAGCGTACTCGCTGTTTGCCGGTAGCAGCACCAGTTTGATTTTTTAATTGCCACACCTCGTATTTATACCAATAATGTGTTTATTATAAAAATTTTTTTAAATACATACTAAATAATATATAACAATTTTACATGTTATAGTGGTGGAAAGTTAGTAGAACCTTCTCCTGAAATAGAAAGAGAATTAAAAGCTGAACTGGAAAGGGTTTCCAAACAGTTTGGTGGTGGTACAGGTGTAGACATGACCAAGTTTCCTGACTTCAAATTCGCAGGTTTGTTTCATTATACTAGGTTTATTTACATATATGTAAAATCAGAATTTTTGAACAGCAATGTTTATAATGTACGATATCCCATATTCATACTTAGAATTGAGTAAAATATTGGTATTATATAACAATCCACTGGTTTACTTTTAATATTGTTCCTAAATTCAAGACCCTGTACTAAAAACATTGTACGCTGAAAATAGAAGAGGGGAAATAAAAATATTAAAAAAGTCATCACAAAATTCCACAAATTATTTAAATAAAACCATTCATCCGAACTAAATTTTCTCCAAATACCTTTCGTTATTTTGGAAAATAAATTGTTGGATAAAAGATATATGGAGCATTTTGTTTTCAAAAGCCTTCACAACATATTCTTTTCCCTCTAATAATTGTTGAATAGAAAACAATTAAATTAAAGTAAATAATTTTTACCTTATTATACAATATACAAATAGTTCCTTTCCACTTTCAGACTAATTTTATCCAATGTTCGAAAGGAAGGTAATATTACTTCGAATACTGTGTTAAATTGATTAACCCTCCAACTGGTTTGTGTACCACAGTGATACACAAACTCCCGTCCCATACAGCGCTAATCGCTTTTTTTCTCTTCCAATTCAACATTTACCCTAGTAAAAAGTATTGTTCCGCAATAATTTTTATAGCATTGTAAAGCTAATCTTCCAAACAATAATATTCATACAACCAGAAGTCCATAAAACATTATAAATAATATTTAGTTAATTGGTAAAGTTTGTGTATTTCATAACGCGGTAACATTCATAGCAGTAAAACATAAAATTACATCATTCTTCGTCTAATATACACAAATCCATATTTCTGTTCAACTAATCTACAGTAACAGTATTGTATAGAAGATTTCTTCATCTTTCAATCTGTGTTTTCTAAATCGTTCTAACTGTTATAATTTAGGATCTATAAAAATTAAACAAAATCAAGAATTCTTTACAAGTTTTTTCACTCTAAAAATCACATTTAAAAAAAAAAAAAAAAAAAACAACTTATAGCCTAGTAAAAAATATTGTGTCAGAATAATTTATCATTGTAAAGCTCATGTTTCAACTTTTCATAGTTATATAACCTAAATGCCATATGACGAAATGTAAAAATCTAATAATTTGATGCTGTGTTTTAACACTAGGGAGTAGCATGTGACAGAATGTCGCAATATAAAAAAATTTGACCTTGTTAGAATAATTTTTGTTAATGTTAATACTTGTCCAAATATCATAAGTTGACAATATTTTAAGTATTTTTTTCTTTTCTTCTTTCGAGCTACGTATTCAAAATTATTGTAGCTCTCATAGTTTTGAGATAAGCTATATACATTCTATGAAGTGTTACCAAGATGACCTATTCCCGTTTGTCTTTTCTAGTAGTTCTAATCGATCTTTTATATTGATCTATTTTAACAGTTCTGTATATCATTCGAAAGATTAAATTTAGGTCTTTGATTGGGTACAAATCACCACATCATAGGGCGGTTCTCCACCACAAACAATTCTTGCTAGGTTCTCTCTTGTGGAATTTTAGTGTTGTGTAGAGTGATTTATTTGTTATAATTTATTTATACATATAAGTGTTAGTGCTTCTACAATTTATTTTTTTGAGTTATTTTAATATTTTCAGTATATTTGTTTACAGGTCTATCCCATAAGTTTTCAGCTATTTAATAAAAGTTTGTATGTGAATATTTCCTTGAAATTGATTTGATATAAATTTGTAATTGTATAGGGACAATTTCTCATTCTCGGCTATCTTACTCTGAAATATATGACTTTTGAAAATAACAGTTTAATTTTTTGCACTTATTTACATAATAGTACGGTATATTACAAGTTGTGTTTAATATTACTATTTTTATTACTATTACTATTTTTAATGAATTTTTCAAAATAGGCCTAACTCTAGCTGCTAATTTTTACTTTTTATGTAAATATATTTTTGTTACTGAAAGTTTTATAAATTGATTTTTGTTTTTACCAACATTTATTCACAACTATATTACAATTTTTTTGTATATTATATAAAAAGGTGCAAACTTTTTGTTGTATGGTATGCAATATGCAAAGGTTTTTTTGTGACCTTTAGGCTTTGGTTATTGCACGATATTTTTGATTCCTGACATACTAACTCCTAACATTTTACATCTACCATTATTTTTATTACAGACATGAATTTTATGCATTTTTCTGAGAAAATTGATATATTACAAGTTGTGATTTAGACATTATTACTATTTTTGGTGAATTTTTTGGCCTGACTTTTTACCTAATTTCCACTTTTTATAAAAAATTTATTTTTTTCTAATGAAAATTTTATAAATTGATTTTTAGTTTTACCTACATTTATTCAAAACTATATTACAAAACTTTTTATATGTTGAAAAATATTAAAAAAAATTTCTTATTATTTGGTTTTCTGTGGCGTTTTCACTTTATTTTTTGATTCCTAACATACTAACTCCAAAATATTTATATCTTACATTTTGTTCATTACACAGATAAATTCTTTGCACCTTACTGAGAAAAATTAAAAAATGAGCAAAACTGGCTAAATTTATAGTTGGCGGTTGTAGGGTTATCATACTTTTATTTGCTGACAAATTTAGATCTGCTTGTATGTTGGTTGCTACAGCCATTTCAATATCTACAATTTGGCTCTGGTTTCTAATTTCTCTTTGAGAAATAACTTCTTCAAAATCAGGCCTATCATGACATGTTTTCAATCTTTCCATTTGAACAGCAGAATTTTTTTTACTGGACATAACGGAAATTTCGCCTTTTTTTAGTTTACATTGTTTCAATTCAGCTGATAATTTTTTTCTATTTGCTTTTAGTGTACCTACAGCATGTGTGTTTCTTTTAGTTAGCTTGAGGCATAAGTTCGGCAACTGTACCAATTGTCCATAAAAATAACATGGCCTTTCGACAAGTAACTTTCACACTTGTTTAGTACAACCTGTTCACTAACTGAAAACATTTCTGAGGCAGTTGGCTCTTGTCCAGTATAAATCTTGAATAGGTAACAGTAACAAGTAACAGAGTTGCAAACTTTATAAATAGTTATCCCAAACCTGGCTCTTTTAGCTGAATGACATGACTTTCATCTACACATATGCATTTCCCAGGTGGAAATACCTTTTGGATGAATTCAAAAATATATTTTAATAGGTTTAATCTTTCGTCATTTGTCATTTGGTGTATCTGATGATGAAATATGTAGCTGTTTCCCCATAGATAGAATAATGCATAATTCTCCTAATCGACCAATAATCAGAATTGTCGGATTTTGTGCCATTAGAATAAGAGCAAAACATGCTTTTATTTCATCAGGGCTAACAGCTACCCAGGTCAGATTAGGCTGATCACCATCAGGAGCTTGGTCTATATGTAAAGTCTCGTCTGCATATCTATTAGTTTTATTAGTGACCTGAATCCAAAATGTTTGTAGTAAAAATTGATCTAAAACTTTAATTCGGTAGAATCAACATTCAGTTGCCTGGCAACAACTGGATTTATTCCAGAATTACCTGTAAACTGAACGTTATTGGGATTGTTTGCTTCGTTTTTCCATTGCCAATGTGTGAGGTTAGGCCTAGACTTGTATAATTTGTTGTACTTCGTTTTTGTCTTCAGTTGAGTCAATTTCACTACTTTCATTCAAAGCTACATCCTCCCTCTCATTTTCACTTATTTCACCATCACTTTCATTCAAATAGTTTTCCACAAAATCATTAAAACGCTCAGAAGTAAGGAACCGATCCTGACGCGAAGTCATGTTTCTCAGCTGACGACACTGAATAACTGTTTACAAACAAATCAACTATTCCATAGTCAAATCGGTATAAAATTGTCAATTTAACTATCGAAAGTAGTAACCATAAGGAACAGTGGTGACTTGATCAATATCTAAGATGGTGGATTACTATATGCAATCTAAATACGTGCAGCGCCTGTCTTTGGTAATTGTGCAATCGTTTACTGAAGAATGGCATGGCTCGTATTTGGTTCTCAATGGGTTAATAAACGTTGCTTGAACTTTCTCATTTATTCATAATATAAACAGAACAATATTCTTGTATGTAAATTATGAATGATATAGATTGTTAAGTCTATATTCATCCCTCGGCCTTAATTACTCTGGAACATTCATTTTCTTTTGAATTAATAAATTGTTCCAGTCATTTTTGACCTTTTTACCAAAATTTGGAGAAATCAAGCTTTTAAAATAGTACTTTTAATTTTTTTATCATATATTTCTGAAATGTTATTTTGTGTTAAATGAAATCAATATGTTTCGTTAATTCCAAACTCCAACTAAAAGTTAACATTTTCTGATAAATCTGTATTTGATGGTATTATCGGTGGCTTGGTGCCATAATGACATTAGTAAACAACACTTTTTTGGGCACAGAGGCAGCCAAAATGAATATATCCACACAAATTTCTACATCGAGTAATTCTTCTTCTAGTGGTCGACTTCTTAAGTCTTAACTCATGTCTTCTGATATCCTAATACAGTTTTGTGAAGTTTCTTGCCCTCCTCTGATCACCATCAAGCTTAGAAATATTGAGTTATAATTAACAAAGTTCTTTTTGTACAGAGAGTGATAAAGTTAAATTCATAAAAAGAATCCAATATTATCTAACCTGCCATAGAAATTTTATTGAATCAGAAAAAGATTGGGTGATACACAATATGTCTTTCTTTTATAGTAATTGCTTTTTAATGTTCTCTTTTTTTATATTATTTGAAGAAAATAATTATCTTCTTTTGTTCCAGATCCTCCATTGGATGCAGTAAAGTAATTCTGCTGTTAAAATCCATCTATGATTGCAATTTTAGAAAATATTTCCTATTTAGAACAACTGATTTAAAATTTTCATTTTGTACAATGTTCTAGAAAAAAGTATTAAATTATTACATTATAAATTTCTTTTTACTTAAAAACTTTACCATCTTATTTAACCTTTGAAATAAAAATACTGGCTCCATAAAATTGTATAAATTTGCCTGTTCTTACTCACAAAGCCATTATTTTAACACTTACAACAGTAGTAAAGCCATTTCACAGTTAACAAGACAATAAACTTAGATGAAATTATCATCTGACTACAACATTATTCAAAGTAAAGTAGTTATTCAATCAAAATAGTTTGAATAATAAAATATTTCTTTGTAGGGTGTAAATGTGTAGAGATTGGAGCTGTATCAAGCACTTTTCTTTCTCACTTGCAATAGTGCAGAGAAAGTTTTGTGATGACTTAAATGCCAGTTTTTCGCAGTAATGGAGTTCTCTACTGATTTTTTTCTCAATCAAAGTGAAATGTGAGGATTAATATCTTGGAACATTTAGCTAAAAATAAAAATAGTTTGATTGCCACCATTAAACTATATCATAATCAAATAATATTTACACTTAGATCGACTTTGTGTTACAAGTAAAGCAAGTCAAAAGAATTACACATGATCATATTTTTCAAGAAATTTGATGTAATTTAAACTCAAACACAAAGTTTTTGATGTAGAACAAAAACTCAAACACAAGATCTCACAAAAATTAATGTTTATTTAATCAAACACGTTTCATCGACAAAGTCGACATCCTCAAGTAATATATAGTTTTGTTATTGTAGCTCATGTATCACTGAGGATGCCTTTGTGTCCTTTGTTGTTAAAATGTTTTTGATTAAATAAACGTTAATTTTTGTGAGATCTTGTGTTTGAGTTTTTGTTCTACATAATTTAAATTATTAGACATAGGTCTACCTCTTGATTTATAACTCCTTAAAATCCATTAGGCTCCAATAATTACGTACATCCACAAGAAGGGTGTATTTTCTTCATACACAAATTATATAATTTAAATGTATAAAATATTACCATTGCTATTTTTATAACTAAACTTGTTTATTTTTAGGCTTACTTTGTCAAAAATGTAGGTATTTAGATACCAGGGTCCGACTGCCTACTATGCAAACAATTGAGGTAACTATTGTTTCCAGTTTCCACTAGGCTACCAGTGCCTATCTAGCTAATATTTTAGTCTCTACTGTGTTTGTAATCTTGTATTTTTTTTCTGATTGGAAACAAATAAGCCACCAACAAGGTAAAATGTAACCAGTTAGGTTGGACTGTATTTGTACCCTAAGGAACTGAGTAAAATAACTGCAATTAAAATGGTTATATAATGGCTACATTATTTTATAACAAATGGACCTTTTATATTTTTTCTCTGTTCCAATATTATGAGTCATGTCATTACAATTATTGATAACAACTATGTCTGTGTGCCATACAGCTGTCAATAAAATGGAAATAATTTTTCTTTAGTCACATTAGATATAATTGAATGTCAAATTGAGTTCGGAAAAATAAAAATGTCTAAGAATTTGATTGTATAAAAGATGAGCGAATTTGAAACCAGGGCACTGTCAATGTTTTGTCTGTTAACCTTGTCAGGCCACAAAAAAAAACCATTACCAATAGTGCTATTTTACTTGTATCCCTTGCAACACAATTTCATTTTATTAGCCGTACTAGTGATAGTACAACGTGCCAAAGTGTGATTGTCACAATGCACATGTACACGACAGAATAGAAGTTTGTATACTGGACCTTGACAGTTAAGGAGTTAATTTTGGACTACTAGATTTAATGTTAATGTCTCGAATATCTTTAAAAACTAAGTGTTTTTATATAATAGTTTTAAAAAATTTCTTCCAATGAAAAGCTTAATTTAAGTGGGCCTTCTTGGTGGGAGATAATAAAACAAGCTTAAAACCAAAATACCTAATAACAAACTGACGATTAACACACAATGTTTGTAGTATAGAAAAAAAATGTTAGAAGTCTATGAAATGATAGAACAGAGTGTTCAAATAGGCACTCATAACATGTGATTTAGTGTTGAAGTGAAATTACGAACCAGTAATTCCCAAGCGATTCTTTGAAGTAGTTTTGTTTTACTTTTATTTCATCACCCGTAAGGATGGATAAAGTTGACTCATGGGAGAGTAGGTGATGTGGAGCAGACAATATTGAATGGAATGACCACAAATAATTTTGGAATGTAATAACCACTTTAAATTTATTTAGGGATTCAATATGTCACCAGCAGGGAGAAATATAACAAAAATAGTTATTTTAGTTTTTTTTTATGTTGACAAACTTAAAACGGCTGACAAATTTTAATTTCTAAAACTCATTTTATTTTTGAAGCAACTGGTTATTTATGGGTTAAAGATTTTGAATTTCAACAATTATCCACAAAAAAAAATAGCTGGAAAAACAACAGTTTCATGAGGGATAACCTCCATTTTTGTAGTGAGTTTCACAACTAGGAAATATTTTAAGTGCATATTTAAGTTATGTTTGGGTCAAAGAGGAGAAAAGAAATTTGTGTTCCTTTGCGATAACTTGAAATTAAATTGTTTTGATAAATTTTGCAAAACAAAAAACTAAGGTGATTTGTGGGTAAGATACTTTTCTTTTTTTATGCTTCCTAAAAAGATATTTGAAATCATAATTAAAAATAGCTATATCTCAAAACTTGTGCAACATGACTTTACATAATTTATGTCTTTCTCCTTTTCATTCTTTACTATTTGATGGCATACCCTAATAAAATATTATTTCATATGAGCTTCTATTAAATAGCTTCTTTACAAATGTTTGTCTTAAAATCATTAACATTGTAAAGCGAGCAACTTCGTGAATCTTAGAGACTGACTTTTTTTTTTTTTTTTGGAATTGCATAACTTATGATCAAGAAATGAATTGAATTTTAAAATGACATGGTATTTAACTTTGCATAGACTTGCTCGCAAATATGGTTCACCAGCAAATTAAAGATGTCTTACTGGTCCTTATTGTTCAAAATATGATCAGTTCAAACAATTTGTTCTATTCATGCGGTGTGCATGAAAGTTCAAATATATTGTAACTTTTTTAAATATACAATAGAATTAAATTAATTATTAAGACTTACTTGTTAGTTGATAAATACAAGTGATTAACATAATGATGGCTATAACAGTGTTAAGTAGAATCCAAATTTAATGTGAATGTTATAAAGCGTTTATATGAAGTAAGGTTAACTAAATAGTAAAAAAAGTAGTACAGAATAGTGCATCGGATGAAAGTGTGACTATACCTATGGCTATTAAGACAGTGCACTATATATATTATCATAAAATTTATTATGAATTATTACAAATACAAAATTAAATAGAAATTTGGAAATATAATTATATAAATATATACACACAAAAATGATTGGATATAATATATAAAAGACTGTATATGACTTTAAACACAGAAATATAAAAACTAATCTCTATGTTAACGAAATATGAAAAGAAATGGTTCTTTTTATAAAAGATTAAAAAATTTAATAACCCGGATGAAATTGAATGATTTATTAAGAGAAATGGAGCGAATAAACTATATTTTATAAAGGAGAATACGAAATATATTACAAAGAATAAATACTAATAAAATATATAAGCCAGGAAAGTATTAGAAACAAGGTAACTTGTAAAAATCAGAATCTTGAAGTCAAGGTAACATTATAGCCTAATAAAACTTTTCATATATATATTAAACCCATATTAGATTTAGAACTTTAATATATTAATTAAGATAGAAATTTTGAAAATTCAAACCCACATATTATGGCCCCAGTGATAAATCAGTGTTGTTCCACACAACTGTGGAATCAAATCATGAAGAGTACATTCATTCAGAAGATTATTAACTCCTGATCTTTAAAATAGTTTTGGTTTATAAATGTTTTTCTGTTTCAAAAAATCAATTCAAAGGTGATTTAGATATTAAATTTTGCAAGCAGTATAAAATCTTCCAAATGGATAATTTTCTTTCTGGATTTTTCATCCTTCTTGATAAGAACTCTGCTATTCACATACCAACTTGTATAGATGGGGTATTTGGAACAGAGTTAAGGTAAACAATCATTCTGACAGTAGAAAGTAAATAAAGAAATTAAAATATATTAAAAATATTAGCTCTATATCGATAACTTTACAACTTTATACAAAACTAAAATGTCATTTGACATTGTGCGTCTATTCTAAAGATTGTGCATTCATCTGAAGCATCCAGTCTATGGTTTGGGTCAGGAACGGCATCTGAAAGTGTTGAGCAATGCTGTGGAATGTTTTCAAATGTACCATTAGATCATTACGTGATAACAGAGTTTGGAAATCTCCGGCACATGAGCAATACTCAGATAAATTCTCCATTTTTATCTGTAACAACAGAATCAACCAAGAGTTGTTAAGTGAATAGTTTGATTAATTTTCCGCATTCTATTTCTAACATTTTCATACATTTAGTTTAGAAATTCATTAGGGGTGTATGAACTTGGAATGCACATTCCAAACTGAACCAAAGTTTAAAAAAAACCTATTTGGATTCAAAGTAATTTATAAAAACGAACTAAACTACGTTTTATACAATAAAAACCAAACAAATTCTATACTTTTAGAATTTTAATATAAGTAGTTTGATTGCTTGGTTATTAAATACAACTACTTCAATGTTCTAGATAAGAATAGTAACTGAACGAGATAGGCTCTTCTTTGTTTAAAATTCAGTCGCTGAATTCTTTTTGAGTTTTTCTTAATCTTTAAATAATATTGGATGAGTACCACTTGGGAAAGGTAGTACAAGGATTGGTGAACTACTGTATTTAAATTAAAATCTTTCCCAACAGTGTTGTGTTGTGTCATTTTTTTTATATTTGATTTTTTTAGTTTGACATTTTACTAAAACATAAATTGAAGTTTGATTTTCGAACTGAACCAGATATTTACAAATTGTACTGAGTTCTGTCTAAATTTTCAAATTTCATATACTTACAATTCATGTTATTATTTAAATCATGTGATTGATTAAGAAATGACAATAAATAAGGGCTGTTTAAAAGTAAGTTTCATTTGTGTGTGTGCGCACAGAGGAGTGGTGTGATCTTCGGAGAAGTGTGTACCCTGATTCAGCATGAGTTAGGCAGTGCTAATGGGAAATTTGTTCAGCCAGTTCTTGCGCTAATCCAATTGTTCAAAATATCTACTATCATTGAAAATCTCACCGAATGCAAAGTATATACTGATGTTAGTTTTCTGAGGGCAAATAACTGTACAGCAGTAGAGATTAATTGTGAAATTTGTACAGTATATGGAAAGAACATTATGAGTGATACTGTTGTTAGAAAATAATGCCACTTGTTCCTGGATGATGGACGGACTAACGTCCATAGCGAAGAACAAAATTGACAACCATCTGTTGTGACAGATGAACTTGCTGAAAAAGTGAATGACAAAATCGAAGAAAACTGGCGTTACAGAATGATTGGATCTTTTCCCTTAGGTATCATGAATAGCCTTAGTGATTATCACTTTTCCTAAATATGGAAAAATGGCAAGGTAAGAAGCGGTTTGAAAACGGCGAAGAATTGAAGGACATTGTTAATGCATGGCTTAACTCACAGGCGGTGGAATTTTTCGAGGGAATTAAAAAACTTGTTCATTGATATGACAAATGCTTTAATGTAGCAGGATATTGTGTAAAAAATAGGTAATAGTTATAACTTTAATTAGTGTATAGTATAATTAAAAAAACCTCTGTATTGTTATTTTTTATAACAAAAAGGAACTTACTTTTCAACAGCTCTCATAGCAAATGAATATTAACTGGGTTTGTAAAATATTCTCATATTAATTAACCCTTTCAGTGCCTTTCAGACATTTTTTCTTAGTGTACCCAAAAGTATCAACTCGTTTTTAGTGATTTTGTAAGGATTTCATAAAACAGCTATATATTTTTTTATTTAATAAGAGATCATCATGATTTTTGTGTTGTATATCTTCCAATAGATCTATAAATAATATATACTCTTAAAACCTTTATAATATACCAAAACATTTAGAAAAAATGAAATTAAATACATTAACAAAATTTTTGATACAATTTCCAGTTTGTATTATGAAAATAGAGATAAAGTATATCACTTGAAAACTTGCACATCACTCGAAGACATATTTTGTTCTATATTTATATTAAAAATTTTGGGCCCATATCTTACTAAATAAAAAAGTTACTACTTTTTTCTGAAATGAACATTTCTATGTTTTTCAGAAAATAAGTAGTAAAAAACTTACAAAAAATCTTATATCTCTAAAATATTCAGCACATCACACAAAAATAACAAATTAGTAAAAGAATAAATGAATTAAAAACTTAACAACTATTTAAACTAAAATATTTATAATTAAGTTGTAAACAAAATGTTACTTTAGGATTGGTGATCGGTAGGTAGTAACACATCTACTATATAATATAGCCTGTTTGCATTTCACACACGTCATAAATTTAGATTTTTTTCCCCCTCATGGGTGATATAGATCGATCCATTATATATTTACACAATACAATCAGACATAATCTACATACAGAATACAAAACAAGGAATAATAATAATAATTATTGTGAAGCAGCTGATTTGACGGTAAACTAGACTGAATTATCACTCTTAGTATCACAGATTTTATACTATATTATATGTCAAACGAAAAGAACTATTTCTTCTAAGCACATTGATATAAAATATAACTAAAAATAATATTTTTATGTTTTTTATGAGTTTTTTCCTTAACATCTGGTGCAATCGGCCGTTGGCACTTCTTATACCTTTTAAAACATCCGGTTAAACAGGATGTTGGCACTGAAAGCATTAAAACATTTTTATGTGTAATAACAAGTGTGTATTGGATCACATAAATCATAGAACTTCGTGGAAAGAAGGCGGGATAATAACATATTACGTGTTGTTCCCAAAAAGAACATGTTAGAAAGAAATGATCGTAATTGGTTAAAAGCCAAGGAGAGTTCGAGAAGGAATAAGTTTTTCTTGAATATAGACAAGCGGGAACAATCTTGCAAATGTTACCATTACCAAGCACTATATACAAGAGAGTGGGAGTTAGTCTTTAAGAGAGGAAAGACGTATATATATATATATATATATATATATATATATATATATATAGCCTATATATATATATATATATATATATGTAGGTGGACGAGCGAACAGTAATCTCCACACAGTTTAAAACATTTAATCTGTTGCAATAAGTATTTGATATAAAGTTGTTATATAAGTGATAAATACAGAAAAGTAAAATTTAAAAATGAAACCTAAAAAGTGCAGTGACGCAATGTGTGAAGGTCATAAGTAGTGTTACAATGGCAATAACCAAATACAATTATTTGATCAAAGAATTGGTCTAGAAAGACATTTTATCAATCAATTGTAGTTTTTGTAGAATATTGACAATTCTTGTAGAGAAATAAGATTATGATTAAGAATTTTAGGTTAAGAATGATTTTCAATTTTTTTTTAGTCTTGTGAATGAACAAGAACTACAAAACATGTTGTTTTAAACTTCAATGAGTATACCTGTTCCTTTAAACCACCAAGAATGACTGGAATTTGTAAGTACAGGAAAGAACCCACGATGATTGACCTGTGTTAGTTAATCATAATCACCTCAGAGGTAAGGGAAACAATTATAAAAACATATTTCATATAAATAACGCTCAACATGTATTTGTTGGTATCATAAAAACACTTGTTTCTTACAAGATTTTGAGTTCATATACCCTTTTCACCAGTCAGTCTGGAATGATTTATGCACTTGAGAAGAAGGCAGCTGTCAACCTTCCTATGGATGCCATTACGTAAACCGTCATTTTTTGACTTACCTACCTTAGGATTAAAGAGGAACATTTAATTATAATGAGCTCACTGAGATCAAAGTGCAACCCAATGCCATTCTCAACTACAAAATATAAAAAGAATAGTAAAATTTAATTACCTGCAAACATTTCTTACACTGAAGATCCTGTAACATGTATGCCATAGTCTTCCTATTCACTACGTCCAACAGAAGATGTTCAATCTCAACATTATCATAACTAGTGTTACACAATGGGCACTGCCACGCAAGACTGAAAATAACAGTTATTCATCAACTTATGTTATTTCTAAAATAAAAAAGAATTGTATAACATCCTTAGTCTTCAAAACAAATTATTTTATTCATGTTTTTGTGATATGGGTGTGAATTACACTGCAATCTCAAGACATCTATTGAGGGAATTCCCCTCCTGTAGGAAGTGCATCACATGGTGGATGGGTATCTTCTCTATCAATCTGGTATCACTCTATACTTCTACCCATTTTGTACATCAATGTACGACATTCGACTAACAGATGTTGTGAGGTCTCGTTTCCTTTTTGCTAGACTCTGCAGGTCCCATCATTCTCTACTCCAACCATTTTAATAAGTCTCTATTTCAGAGCCCTATCGGTCAAAAGATGCTTGGGTTAAAGAAGCGTTTAGCTTCAGAATATTTGGTTCTTGGTCCAAAGACTCCAGTTCCAGTTCCCTTTCTGGTTTTAGATTCATCTGTAAACCATTTATGAAGTACTTGGATTCACTGTATAGAAGCTCAACGAAATGTTTCCAATCGGTTATAGACTGTGCCCTGTTGATTGATATTCTCCATCTAATCTAAGCTTTATAATTACTGAGAAGTGCCCCCATAGTAACCTGTTCCACTACTATCTGGAGAGGTGTCGACTATAATAACTTACATAAATGCATTAAGGCAAATCTTCATTGCTCCTGTTATAAAAACATGCCCGTCTTTACTTTTTCTCTAATGCCTTTCTCCAATGACTACTTATACTTAGTTAAATGTTTTATGCTAAGCTATCGCTATATACATGATAACACATTGTATTACTTTTCACTATCATTGTATAGATTATTTCAGGATACAGTCGACCTCAACATGGATTTAACAAGTGATGTGACCTTAAATCTTGCAATTTTTTAAATCAGTTATAAACTTTTTTAGGCACACGTTTACCGTTATGATCTAGCTATCTTTTGTGAGAGTGATTGTAGCTACCAACTTTCCGCTTGTGAGAATAACCCTTTTCTCACTTTAAGAATGGAAGGGTTTGTCACAATACAGCGTCTGGTATGATATGTAGTGGTTGTTCAATAAACATTTGACAATCAGTATCAGTGCATTATGTTGGGAGTTAAACGGAGAGTTCTTTCAATGAGTGAAAAAAAAAAAGCGTAATAAAGGAAATTGAAGATGTAAGTCGAATTCTGACATTTGTAAAAAACATGGAGTATCGCCATAAACTGTGTCAGCAATTTGGAAGAACCATGAAGACTTCAAAATGTATTTGAAAAAAAAAAAAAAAAAAACAAACAATTTACAAGCAAAGAAAATTTTAAACAATGTACTAATTGAATGGTTAGAATCAAAACATTCCAAATTAATGGATCCATTCTAAAAGGACAGACAGAAAAATTTGTTTTAGCCTCGGGTAAACTGATTTCTGTTGCAGTAATAGCTGGACAGATTCAAGCAAAGAAATTAGATTTTTTTTTAATAAGCAGGGAAGAAAAAAGTGTAAATTGTGACATAATAAAAATCTGGTTGGATAAAAAACAATTGTCCACTAATAAAACTAAATTACAAAGATGAGAACATTTTCAACAGAGATGAAACTGGTCTGTTTAAAAAAAATTAAGATCTGTTAATAGATTTAAATTTAAAGGCGAGGAATATGTTGGAGGTAAACAATCAAAAGTTCGGTTAATTGACTTTTAGTCACTAATTTTACTGACATCGAAAAACAAAAACCACTCATTATAGGGTAACCAACACCCCGGATGTTTCAACAATAAATTCTAGTTAATTATGGAATGAAAGGTAAAGTTGCATGGCATTCACAATTTTATAAGCTGAACTGCATTGGTTGATAACTCTGCTGTGCTCACACAAAGTAGGAGAATTTAAGCAACATTAATATTGTGTTCTTACCCCCTAACACAACAGCAAAATTTGTATCAGGAGATTATTCACAGTTTTAAAGTGATTAATAGACATTTTGTGGTTATAAATGCTAGAGTGTTTAGAAGAAAAAAGGAAATTTAACATAGCGGTTTTAGATACCATCAGGTTAATGAGCATAGATTAGAATAACATTTCTATTATTACAATATAAAATTGTTTTCAAAAAGCCGGTCTTGCTAAGCCACTTGAGAGTGAATTAATAATAGTTAATAGAGATCATTTCAAAGATGATGATGATATCCCGCTTTCACAGTGGATTCAAACACTTGATCGTAATAAGAGATTTAGTTCTTAAGAAATGAAATATTTTGTTTGAATGTTTTTGAAGAATACAGTATACCAAGAAATAACAAGCATTCATTTTTAACAAGCAGATTTCTTTGATTCCTTCACGCTCACAGTATATATACCCTCTTAGTAGAACCCCTCTTAACCGGTCTAGTCGGGACTGACACCCGGGCCGGTTGCCCGTTTGGCCGGTTAATCCGAGGTTCCCGTGAAAAATCGGTTTTCGTTCAAAGAAAGCTTATTTAATTAAGTAGCGCTAACAATTATGCAATAAAGATGTTATTGCAACTCATTTTATTGTACATAAATGTATCGTATATATTATGTTATGTATATTATATATCAAACATGAAAAAATTAAACCCTTCAAAGCTTTTTTACAGATTCCCCTCTGTCAAGTCTTTTGACACATTTAACCGCGTCTCAAACGAAACCAAAACACGCTTCCAAGAAAACTGAAAAGAAATGTTATATTTTCCATAATGTAGGCTATACTAAATTGATTCGTGGAAAAAAAGCGGTTCCATCAAACTTTTTGTCTGTGTATGTCTGCTATACCGACGGGTGCCAATGCCGCGGTGTTTTTATGCCGCCGACAATGGGATACCGCTATCGTCAAAGTCGTTTGACTCGCCGCTGCTTTGGTGCCGCAGTGTTTTTACGCCACCGACAATGGGATATCGCTATCGACAAAGTCGTTTGACTCGCCGTCGCTTTGGAGTTTCAATTACAATTTATATTCGGAAACTCTCATCTAACCAGTACACTACAATATAGGCCGGTTAATCTGAGGACCGGTTAATCCGAGGCCGGTTAACAGAGGTTCTACTGTATTACATACCCGTGGTTTCACCGAGATGCTCCTATATATCATGAGAGATTAGGTAGTCACTCATCACTTCTATATCATGTCTGTTCCATTAAAGGCTTATGTGTAGTGTTACACACCTAGATATTTTAGTTCTGATTGCACTAAATGTTTGCTACATCAAGTGTGATTGTCTTCATGTTCCAAAGTTCGTTCTTGTTATGAATGGCACCAGAGTGGTTTTCGCTGGATTTATTATGTACAGCCCACTGAAATGCACCAATCCTTCATAATGGAATCCCACTCCTGTATTAAGCCACAGAGTGTTCCGTCAAATTTGCCTCTGGCTACAATGATGATGTTATATGAATACCCATTACCCATAACAGGTAAATTCTTGATCGGTCAGTTGCCCAATCAGCTTGTCAATACTAGGCTTCACATTAAGGGTGAGAGTACACTTCTTTATGGACAAACCTGGATGGTACTGCTGCCCAACCATGTTTGAAACATTCTTGTAGCCAAGTGCCCAACCAATTGATTGTTATTTTGTCAACCCCTCTCTTCACCAAAGTACTTCTGAAACTTCAAAGAGATGGTATTATCACAAGCACCTTTCTCTTCTATAGATTTCTTGATCATTTGTCAGCTTGTACCGAATGGTTTTTTTGTATTTGGCTACCCTGTACACATCCTACAGTGGATTCAAACCATCCTTTCCCGAACCCCTATTCTTAAAATAGTTGTCTACAGTCTGTTTCATAGTCTTCAATAATAAATAAGAACTATATATGGCTAATGGGTCTGTATGATTTTGTCATGGTATATTTCTTCCCAGCATTGAGGATGAAGATGACCTGTTCACTTCATCCTTATTCATAACATTGAATAAGTTTGTAAGCAAGTCAAATCTGTTAAAAACTGATACAAAATTAATAGTCAACATTCACAATATTTTATTATTATAATAGTTATTATCAATATTTTCATATTATTAAATTTTAAAATGTTGAATTGATTTAAATACCAAATAACTGTCTACGATAAACTGTTTTGAATAATATGATAATCTTACTTATGGGACTATATTAATCGTTTCTTCGAGAACGAAGTAAAGTGCTTCCACTAGCAATCATTTCTAATTTTGAATAAATTGAATATATTTAAATCAATCCTGGAATAAAATATAGTTATGTAACAAAATGATGATTTATTAAATAAAACAAACTCTAAAAATGATTTACTTAAAACTAGAGAATTGAACTTAACTTTAATAGGAAGTTACTGTGCTTAGGTTTAAAATACAACTATTGATATAGCAAAATTATTTTAAGTATTTACAATTTTGGATATTGGCTTTTAATAGTCTATGAAAATTTAAGTAATTAAAACAATAATGAATGTCTAATTTATAATGGGTAAATTAACAATGTACAAATATCAGTTTGAAAGTTAAATGTAGCAACTTCACAATTCGAATGTTTCACCAATAGATGATGATTTAATCTATAGAGTTGAATTACAGTTTGTTGCAATTGGAAAAGGTAGAAAATTGAATAATAATGCTTTTAATAGAATTTTGCAATTTAATAAATGTTCTGATGTTACTAATCGATAATGAAGATAGGATCATTTACTACAAGTTTTCTTTCTTTGTAGTACAATAGAGTCCCGCAAACTCAGCGTAATGTGGACCGGAAGTGTGCTGAGTTTGTGAAATGCCAGGTTATCGGGAATAAGGGCAAAAAATAAATTGTAATTGAAACACCAAAGCGGCAGCGATATCAAACGACTATGTCGATAGCGGTATCCCATTGTCGGCAGTGTAAAAACACCGCGGCGATATCAAACGACTTTGTCGATAGCGGTATCCCATTGTCGGCGGCATAATAACACCGCAAAATTGGCACCTGTCGGTATAGCAGACATACATCTGCAAAAACGTTTGATGGGCCACTTTTTTCCACGAATCAATTTAGTATACTTTATGGAAAATATAACATTTCTTTTCAGTTTTCTTTGACTGGTTATGATCTACGCACAGTATATACAGTAAATAAAAATGAGCGAGTTATGAAAACGGAATCGTGTGTTGGTTTCGATTGAGACGCGGTTAAATGTGTTAAAAAGACTTGACAGAGGGGAATCTGTAAAAAAGCTTTGTGACGAGATTAACGTGGGAAAAGTACCATCAACGATTCGAGCGATCGAAGTTAATGCCCGCTTTGGGATCTGCCGAACTTTTACGAACATCGCTGTTTTTAGCAATGTATTTTTTCCCGCCAAGGTCGCCAAGTAATCCGGACTGCCGGGTTATCGAGTGCCGAGTTTGCGAGACTCTACTGTAATAACTACGGTATACTTTTTATGTTATACTGGGTCTTTCGTTTATTATGTGAGTCAACATCTTTATTTTTTGGTATATGATCAGTTTTTGGCTGAATGAAATTAATTATAAATTTTGTGACGTAATAAGATATAGCCAAAAACTTTAAAATAATTTGACCATTGCTAACTTTTTTATGTTAGCTAATTTTAAAACATAGTTTTTAAAGATAGGAACTTTATGAAAATTTTTAATAGTCGCAAATTTCTAAAATTAAATCAAAAATTATAAATGTGAAGTCTGCAAACTATATAATTATAACTATAATAAACAAGCCCATCCCAGGAAAACTAAAACAAAAAATGCTGTATTTTCACTTTAAAAGTCTAAACTTCCATAGCAACATAACATGTTAGAAAATGAAAAGGAGTTCAGTTCCTCTTCTGCATGCACATCTAATAAGAGTTAACTCAACAATAGAATGTGAAGCACATTTACATAGTCAAACTAAGAATGAAATTTCATTTCATAAAAAATAAAAGAAGTAATTGATATAAACCACACATACTGAATTTTATTTTGGTTTTTCAAGAAAAACAGAAAAATAAATGGGTGTAAAAATTCCCCATTAAAATAAATGTACACATGATTTTAGTCAAAATCAGTCCTTTCAGGTTAATTTATAATCTTACAATTTTTTCACTGACAGAAAAACCATTTTGCCAAAAGTAGGAGTATGGTTTGGGAATCAAGTATGTCTAAATGGATAATTCTACTAAAATAGAAAAGTATTACCAATACTTTCTTCATATATAAGATACAATAAAGTGTAGTGTCAATCAGCTTACCTTCCATTAACAACCACTTTGTAGTTGTCTTTACATAGATCAATGTCACGACAATGATTGCATGCTCGACAAATCACTTCAGGCAGCATGAAGGAAGCACAAGGATCTCGCCACTCTGCAGCTTCACTGAATTCACCAATTCCAATTAAACGCAACATATTTCTGCGAAGTTTTGTTATTTCATCTTTAACACTCGAATCCAAAGAAAGTACCTGAAATGTTAATTAAATAAAATATCAATAATGAATCCACTAACATTAAATATGATATACCTTGCAATGAAAAACAAAATTTCTACAAAAATAATACCAAATATATAATTTAATAATATTCCTTAATTTTTAGTTGTACCGACATTATAAGTTTATACCTAAGTTATGATATTTTATGAGTAGTAAATAAGTTTTCATCATTCTTCGAGAAATATAGAGCTTTATTATTGTATCTCCAAGGTATTCCTTGCTTGTATACTGTGTTACTTTTACTTTCTTGTGTGTATCTGTATCGTAGAATGGGATGACTATGCATTTTTGTTTACATGGCAAATGAATGCTTAATGCTAATTGATTTGTGTTTTTGTAAAATATCAGGCATATGTCTTATGATTATTAGACCGTTGTATAATTTAAAAAAAGTTACAGTTCTTATTTTCAGAATAAAAGTGTCTCAATTCACTCCATACGATGGGGTGACTTCGGACACTAATGCAAACTGTATTTATGTCCGATGTAATCAATTGGGTGGGTAATTTCTGACAAAAAAACAAGGTAACTTATAAAAAAAAGAAATCATTATATTTGATAAAAATTAGAATTTATATTTTGGTTTAATACAATGATATATTTACAATTTTCACGATACATCGTCATCAAATGAATACTTCCCCTTCTTTTCTTCAACTTTAGTTAGGAAGAATGTAATACTTTTTTTTTATCAATTCAGTCTTTATCTGGGACATCAGGTTAAACACTCATTTACTCTCTGACACAGGTCGTAGAAAGTTAACATCAACAATAAGAATTAATATAACCAAAAAATGGCTCAATTTCATCTTCCCTCAAAATTCATAACAAACTACGAAAGAACCAATTTTTATATATGGTGGAACCTTGTTTTTTTTTCAAAAATCAAATTATTAGTTCCTGATGTTGACAGTATAGGAATATAAATGTTTGAATTCAGGGATTGTGGTTCATCAAGTATTTCTATTGTATTATTTTGTGGGACTTCACTATTTAAATCAGAACTCAAGACCAATTTTACCCTCTGCAACTTTTAGTTTTTTGCATCTTTAAGATGATTTTTCGTTGGATATTCATATGCCTCAACATGTCTTCAAACGAAGCTGACCATGAATCATTTTCTTTCTTGTCATTTTTTGTTGTTGTTGTCAGGTAGTTTTTTTAACACTTCATGAGGGTTAAAAGGAATCAAGCCCATAGATTTGTTATGTCCTCAAAACAATACATCATATTCTGTTAGTTTGTCTCAATTTTTCATAGTGCTAGTGTAACAATGAAGGGAAAGCATCTTTTGTTTAAAGGCCCATTAATGCATTTTTCCATTAGCTAAGAACTCCAAGCCATGCACTTTTTAAGGGCTAGCATTTAAGGGTTGCATTAAATGAGAATATAATTGTTTTTGAGGGGTCTTTTTACTATAATATGGGTTTTTTCTAAGTCATCCGATATATTAGTCTCAAGAAAGTTGCAAATATTGGAAGGAGGAACATCTTTTTTAATATTATTGAAGTAATCCTGCACAACTTTAAGTAAGTAGATGGACAGATTACACAACAGCATATCTTTAAAAAAATTATTGAACCCACTCTTTGCCTGGTAGGTTATTGACAAATCTTTTTTCCCTACGGTCAGATCGGTCTAGAAAACCCTTGACAATATATCTGGTTTCATTTGGGATAAAAGGAAATCCTCAAAAAGCAGCTTTCAATATGCCATGAACTCTTTTTTTTTTTTTTCCATCTTCATCTGTCAAACCTTTCTGACTACCAATTTCTTTTGGGATCGGTGTTATTAACCTTATTTTCTAAGGTAGATATGGGAATATTAAATTTCGATATAGCTTTTTGAAACGAATTTCACCCCCTTTACGGCTTTTTATAAATTTTCAGGATTATAATTTGTAATTGTAAATTACACATTGTCCGAAGTCATCCTGAGCAAATTAATATAAAGTTATAAATGCCTAAATTATAGTAAAAGTTGAGAAAAAATATATAAAGTATTAAAACGTACTTATACTATACTACAATCACAATAATTTAAAATAAAATCAACTACTGTCACTTAGTTTGTAGAAATAATAGAAAGTTTATAAGTTTTATAAAACAACTGAATATGTAACACACTAAAAACACACACTGAAAAAACTGCCTGACTTAACTACATGAGCAGAGGTGTGAATTATAAGGTCATTCTCAATCAGCGCTACCAAATTTAAGAAGTAAATTATTGTCGGAAGTATACCCTGCGTCCGAATACACCCGATATTACGGTATGCAGAAAGTTATGTATGGGTAAACAATTAAGGTTGAGTTTTTCACAGAAATATATTTTTTTGAGAGCTCTTGATAACAATTACTACAGTACATACATAAATAAAACTTTACCTTGCATACTGCTTTTATAAACTCTAGAGCTGGATTAATAACTCCAGCCTGGACTCCAGGATGTAACGGTAAACTATCACTCTCTATAGCCTGGCTAGGAAGTTTCTTGTGGATACGTTGTGTGATTCTATAGAAAACATTGTACATTAAAACACACATAAATATTAAATTAATTATAAATTATTGTTATTTTGGTCTAAGGAAAATTCAACTCTCATACATAGGAAATATTATACTAGTGTTGAATATAATATTATGGAATATGTTTAGATTTTGAATGTATAGGAGACACAGGCTTTTTTGGAAAATGGTCTTTGGTATTACCAATAGTATACAAATAAGAAAATACTCTATTAAAAAAAACACTAAACTTCTAAAATATATTTTGAAAACACAGTTCACTTTCTCAATCAGTAAAGTATAAAAAGAAGACACAATTGTTTTAATCTAGGATGGATCTGTGCTGAGTGTTGAACCATAGACGATTTTTTTTAAGACTGTCGGGAAAGGAAAAAAAAGATTTATCTAAGATTAAGGTTAGGGCCTAGATTAAAACAATTCAGTCTTCTTTTTATACTCTCTACTGATTGAGAAAGTGAACAGTATTTACGAAATATTTCAGAACTTTAGTGTTTTTTATTTGTTTGTGTTTTCTTATTTGTGTAATACCGAGGACCACTTTCCAAGCTAAGCCGGTGTCTCCTATGCATACAAAATCTAAACTATACAAAATTCTATATAATGAATATACATAGTTTAAATTCTAACATTTAAAACAATTTTTGTAAATCATGTTTTACTCAATATATATGGAAAAATTAAATTATTTCACTATTTTTAAACTATAAAATAATGACTGAAACAGATAACTTATATTGGTAGGAGTATTTTAGAAACATATATAAATACTTGATGTAAAAAAATTGGAGATTGTAAAGTAATACATTATTTTCATTGTCAATTTTCCACCTGTATGCCGTCAGTATTTGATAATCATTTTTAAAGAAAAAAAATTTTATAGGTACTTCAAATAATTAGAAAGTAATAAAATTGTACTACATTGTAAGCAAACAATTCACAATTTAGTTATACAAATATTTAAACATCTGCTAGTATCAGGTATGAAACAATTGATTAATTATATTTTTATCATATTTATTTATCATTTATTTTTTACATCATTCATTTTGCAATTATGAGCATTTTGTAAAACATGAACATATAACTTTTAATAAAAATACAGAGACTCTTTTTAAAGTATTCTCAACTAACACATTTTCCAATTTTACCAGTTTCTCAAAATCTTTCCAATAACAACAACAGAGTTGTTACATCTTAAGACTTGTAACTTTCCTTGTGTTTTCCATAACCTTACGATTCCCAGACCTTTTGTTTAAACTTAAAAAAGTTTTCCCACTAACGCAAACCTAAATTTAAGGTTATTTTTTATAGAGTGAGGAAAACTCACAAAGAAATAATATTTATTTCCTAATATACAGGACCACTGGCAGTATCTATTAGCATGAAATAACCAAAATACAACATAAATCAATTATTAATATAAGTAAATTTTTAGATACTGATATAGTTCTAAAATTATTCATGAATTTTCCTAATTTTTATAGAATTTTTCTGAACTCTTTAAAAATTCCCCGATTTCCACAACTAATCAAATATTTACTGACTTTTCCAGATATTATTTGAAATTAACAATGCTGAATAAAATAACATTACACATATTGTATTAAGTTTTATCAAATCCACTGTTTATATCAATGTTTAATATAATTCAAACACTTTTTTTTTGTATTTGGTATATTTAATGCCACAATTTGCTTTATTAAATACCTCATTACAAGTTATTTTTTCACAATACATGAGTGAAACTAACAGACATATGATTATTAGACATATCATATAATAAATGATCATTCATTTAAACTGGTTTAACTTATAATAAAATAAATACTCCAAGTATTTTTAATACAGGAAATAAACAAATATTAATCTAGTAAATCAAACTTAAAAAACTTACAAGAAAAGTTTTTGAGCCATCTCATCTTCGATTAACCGCTTGGCAAACTCCTCCGTATTCTGATGAGCACCAACACCTAAAGGTAAACTTTGTGTTGATGCTTGGCTACCAACTAATGCACCTCTGTTGCGGCGAGGGGTTCTCATCACAGGTTCACTAGTAACAAGGAATTGATAAACTGCACTCATATAACCAGCTATTACAGCTGAGAAATGCATTTGTACTCCAGCATTCTCAGGCAGATATTCCATCATGCTCCAATTCATTATAACCTCAGGCTGCAAACAAAATTTATAATAGTAATATAAATTAATGTAAGAAATTAGATTACTAAAAAATAAAAATTTATGGAAACATTGAGTTTAAAAATAAAAAGTGTAAAAATCCACATTTTTGGGGTTTAATGTCGGGTTGGTACCTTGTTCGGTAGGTACTTACGCCATACAGATGTTACAATCACATATCATAATGTGGTATAGACGGACGGACAAGTTTCAAAAATTGGTTAATGGTACAGAACAAGTGAATGAGTCAATGAATAAAAAATATGTTAAATAATATTATAGGAGTTAAATATTAACTTTGTATGAATTTTATAATAAATATATAAAAAATGAAATTAGTAAAAATAATAATGTCCTAAATGAGTTAAAAGTCAGTGCAGTGTTTTATGAGCCGACAAATTCGGTCATCGGTAGGTGAATATGTGTTTGGCAAATAGTAATTGGCTGAACGAGTGACCAATAAGAATCCTGGCGATCTGGAAGGGATCAGTCATGTTTGACTCTTTCTCTCTCTGTCCATCAGGAACTTTTCATTTGTCTGATCGGCAATTTACTTCTCATCAAGAACGACACCTGACAAATGAGTAGTATCAAAAAAGACAGTTTTTATTTGAATTTCAGTGCTGGCGTTCTTGATATAGGACACAATCATTAGGTTTATCAGTTTGAAATATATTAAAAAACTCATTGCATAAAACTTTTAAATTGATTTGATAAAATTCTATAAAATCAATTTTGTCAAATAAAAAAACAAACTAAAATCAACATTTGTGGAAGTAATAATTACAAAGTAACTTTTGGGTACTGAAAGACATAAACAATCAAAGATTTGAGATTATGTTTTTTGAACAATTTTCTGTAAGCATGGGACATCTCCAACCAAATTAAAAAATAAATTAATCATAATTTAAGATTTTGGAAATTAGATAAATAATAGTAATAATTAGGAATCTCACATAAAAATCAAAACAATTAGTAATAAACATAAAAAACATTATAATCAAAAAAAACTTTTAAAACAAATTATTAAATTCAATAAATTGAATGAAGCGCTATATATCAATACAATGTAACACCCTCTAGGGTAAAATTGACATACCAACGGGTTGCTTCACAACTCAAAACGAATGGTGCAATTTCAAACGGAAAACGAATGAATTCTAGGAAATTGTCCAATGCTCACCATGCTAAACAGTGGGCGTGCCGTTCGGAACACAACCGAACGAGAGTTCTCTTCCAGCTTGGTTTTCTTCGAGAGTAGACGTGCCTTCTGAACGCTCTGCGTTCCTTAGAGATGGAGCGATTCAAGGCATAAGTTGTTAATAACTTAATACACTAAATGTTGTTTTTCTAAAAAGGGTTGTTACTATTGAACAGTTTTTTGGACACGATGAGTGAGTAAAATCTAACCTTATTATGTGAATTTTAAGAAATCAGGTGTTAAAAATATGAACAGAGATCCAGACTTTACAAATGTAAGTTTTACATGTGTTTTTGAAGAGATATATTTTTTTTGTTATTATGATGTTTGTATGTCTAGTATAATATGTTGATTAACAAATGTTTATTTCAATTTGTAAACCAAAAGGTTCTGAATATAAAAGAAGTTTTCTATAATTGAATATGAGTGAGTAAAAAATCATTGAGTATATCCTGGCATCCACGTGTCACGGAAACTAGCCTGGTAAGTACAGATTGGAGCCTGAACTCTGAATCCTTTTATTTAAAATTTGTAATTGATGCAATAATTAATAAATTCATAAAATAAATAATTAACGTTTAATAATTTTAAAGAAATCAACAAATAAACTCTTACAAAGATGGAGATGTCCCATGCTTACAATTTTGACAACCAGGCAGGCATCAGAAGTTCTGAAAACAGATATATCTCCAAAATAACTCGATATCACACAACTTTCAGATAAGTAAAATTACATTTTTCGGAAACACATGCGACAAATAATGTACAATATAAACGTATAAATATTATTTGAAGAAAGACAATAATAAACTTTGTCAAAAATTATAACATATGTATGTACTCGCAGAAAGACAGTCATCAACAGTCAACCCCTTTTAGATTATAAGCAAATATATGTTTAAATGTTATATGTAATATGTATTTCAAAGGGTAGATTTGACGACATCTTTAATTAAATGTGGGTATTTCAGGAAATTTATAGTTTCTTTATAATTTGAGTACATTTCCCTCAGAATCCACAATCCCAGGTTTTTGTTTTAAAAAGGGTCTGTGTTTACTCACAGAAAATCAATTAAAATAATTTAAAAATCAATAAAATTGAAATTATTTTAAGTAGTCAGAGATTAGAAAAATAACAATTGTAAACAAATTGCTGTATCATTACAAATAATTGATGTATATTGTTGCTATTCAGGAATAATGTTGCTTGTATTGAGTACAAACAACACTCCAAATTTTAAATGAAAATATTGAACATCTAAAAATAACGGTTAAATACCCATATACTTTAGAGGTTTTACACAATTATGCCACTCTGAGAAAAATTATTCTAACTGGAGTCAAATTTTAGTTTTTTTCATATCTATTTTCAGATGAAAAATCTAAAATAAAGTTTAACAATTTTTAGCCTCTTTCAACAGTAAAATTTCAGAATGTGATTTTTAACTTAAAAATAGGTAAACTAATTGTGTTTTAGTTAGTTTCAATAAGTTGTGTTGTATGAGACATTAGTTTTGCTATTGCGAGTATGCTAAAAGACCTAAAAGAATAATTTCACATGGTAGGCGGGCCAACTTCACACTGATATTTCCTACAAAAATAATTGATCAAAAACAGTCTTAAAATATTGAATTTTATTAGTTTTGATATAAAAAAAAGTTTTGCTATTGGGAGTATGATATAAGGACTAAAAGAAAATTTTCCCACAGTGGGGGGTTCAACTTTACATGAACCCGCCCAAAATATCAAATGCCTTAAGAAACCACCTAAACCCTTTGTTCTTTGATAGTTTTAGTATTCTGGACGTTAGTTTTGATTTTGGAAAGTTTTTACATGGACTTCCGTTGGTGGGTCAATTTCACAATTTTTCTAATAAGAAAAGTACGTAAAACTAACTGATACAAATCAAAACTAATGTATTGTGTGCAAAAGAAGTGGGTGTGATGGTATGGGTGGGTCAAATTCAAAAATGTATTAGCCCATAGGGAACATAGTTATTACAGTTCCCTGATGTACATTTCGGTAACCAAGTGACTATCATCGGAGGGTTCTATGAATATTAGTTCAGAAACCTCCGATGATGGTAACTTGGTTGCCGAAACGTACATCAGGGAACTGTAATAACATAGGCTAATAAATTTTTGCCTAAAATTTATTTGTGTTGTGTTATTAACCTAACTTGTGGTAGGGGACTTAGTGTTTACAATTAATAGAAAATAACTTTTCGTGTCATTTAATTTGTTCTAAAAACTCTGAAAAGCATAAATATTCAATATAAAGTAGCAATGCTATGCTGTATCTATCTACTATATGTTTCAATTTCATAAGTCAATAATTATTATTGGAAGTACTTACTCCATCATCTTCTTCATCTTTATCTAATTGGACACCTGCACCTTCTTCATTTTCTTCTTCCTCTTCAGCTTGTTCTTTATTGTTTTCAGCATCATCTTCTTTTTGTATCTCTCCTTCTCCTGCTCCTCCTAGGCCTTCTGGTAGCTTTCCCTTTATTCCTCCATGATTTGACTGTGATTTAAAGAAGACTATATTATGGCTGGTATAATTAAGGTTTGGTATTTTCTGTTACTTCCACAGTTGCTATTCTTAAGGAATAATATATATTATTCCTTAAGAATATATAAATAGTTACATTATTCTTCGAATATTAAAATTAAAATTAATATAGAGATCAATTACATTTTGGAAGTAAACTAATTAAAATTAATATTTTAAATATTACAAGTTCTAAATTTAACCCCTGTGAAAATTACATTTTGATTTCAACATAAAAATAAAAGTTATAACTTAAGAAATAAAAGAGTTATATGATAACTTATATAGCACATGTTTTGAATAATATTACAATTATGGCAACTCTATCAAAGAGTTTTCAAAACAGTTGAGACTAAAAAGAGAAGGAAGATGATAGGTAAATTCTAAAAAAACTAACCACATCCAGCCACATTAGGTATTCCCAACATTGATGATAAGACATTTGAATGCTGTGAAACAATTCTTTGTTACGAATACTTGTCACCACAAATTCCACATAACCAATGGCATCTTCCACAGTTCTCTTTTTCGTACACAATATGAGTTTGTTAAAATTAGCGTACACAATGATAGATCCCAAACGTTTAAATTCAGCAATCAGCTAAAAAACATACAAATTTGAAATTAAAATATAGTTTAAAAAAAAAGTCATCTACATAATTTGCAAACCATTTAGAAGGATTATGATTATATTGTACTATTTATTTAAAACCGTACAAATTCTATATTTATTTTTAATGAACTTTTTCAAAGCACAACAAATTTCTTATTATGTTAAGCGGAAGTATAACACTACTGTATTATGATATATTTACAAATTCTAAAAGAAAAATTATTCGCCAACAAATTACTATTTGTCTAAAAATCATGAACAAGCGGATTCAAAAAGAACATTAAAATTAATTTGTGACATCATGTACACTTGAAAAAATCACATGATATTAATAAATTATAGTTAAACATTTACATTCTAAACATCTAAATGTCATCAATTAATTATTTATAGGATTTGACAAAACAGAAGTACATGTAGTAAAGCTACGGAAACATGCTTAGTCAAGCAATATTGTATGCATATATTTGGTTTATTCATCCATGTTATTCATTTTTCTTTAGTTAAAATAGATAAGCAATGTACCAGCAGTTTGGCTAAACAAATAATAGTTGTTATTAAGCTACAAACATATTTCACTAGGGAGAAGAAAACTCGATAAAATAACTTCTAGAATTTAGGAAAAATTTAATCACAACGTTCACTTGATATATAATAATACAAATGCCATTCTGAGTAAATATTACTCTGCAAGATAAGTGCATACTGGTAAACTGTACAACTTAGGCTTATACCAACTTAAAACTATTGCAGTATTTAAAAAGAATATTTGGTCATTTCATATTCAATAAACCAAAGTATTAAAAATAATAATATGTGTAATTTTAATATTGATATAAAAACTATAAATTTTATTTGGATGATTAATATTTAATGATTAACACATAAACATCTAATTACCTGCATGAACAGTTTCTTCATTAAATTATGAAGCGTGCGTCTAAGTGCTGGATCATACAATAATGCATTAGGGGAACGCAACCATCTGAAAAAAAGTGATATTAAAAATTAATAATTTATAGCTAAAAGATAAAAATTCCACATTAAAAAATATTAAATGATATTGACTCTAAGCTCTAATGGAGCTAATAGAAAGAAAAATTTGTTATAAAAAGAGCAAATTTACCTGTAAAAATGAACAATCTGAAAATCAGCAAAAACATTTCTATGTAATGAGACATCACGTAACCATGCATTAACCATAGAACGTAAAACTTTAAAAGCACCACTGCAGAGTGTGGTCTCATCATAGCTTGGTAAAATGGCTGTTTGTCCACCAACCATATCATCTAATGATGTTTGTGGCATTGTATCAAATGCTACACTTGAGCTTGTTCCTAAAAAAAAATTAAACATTGAATCAAGAAAAGAAACAAATCTGATAATAATTAATTGTAAGAAAATTAATGACTTCAATTTATATAATACAGTAGAACCTCTGTTAACCGGCCTTGGATTAACCGGTCCTCGGATTAACCGGCCTATATCGTAGTGTACTGGTTGGATGAGAGTTTCCGAAAATAAATTGTAATTGAAACACCAAAGCGGCGGCGAGTCAAATGACTTTGTCTATAGCGGTATCCCATTGTCCGCGGCGTAAAAACACTGCGGCACCAAAGCGGGGGCGAGTCAAATGACTTTGTCGATAGCGATATCCCATTGTCCGCGGCATAAAAACACCACGGCATTGGCACCCGTCGGTATAGCAGACATACACAGACAAAAACGTTTGATGGGCCACTTTTTTTTTCCACGAATCAATTTAGTATAGCCTACATTATGGAAAATATAACACTTCTTTTCAGTTTTCTTGGAAGCGTGTGTTGGTTTCGTTTGAGACACGGTTAAATGTGTCAAAAGACTTGACAGAGGGGAATCTGTAAAAAAGCTTTGTAGTGTTTAATTTTTTCTTGTTTGATGTGTAATATACATAATATAATATATATGATACATTTATGTACAATAAAATGAGTTGCAATAACATCTTTATTGCATAATTCTTAGCACTACCTAATTAAATAAGTTTTCTTTGAACGAAAACCGATTTTTCACGGGAACCTCGAATTAACCGGTCAAACGGGCAACCCCGGCCCGGGTGTCAGTCCCGACTAGACCAGTTAAGAGGGGTTCTACTGTACTTACAAGCAAAACAATTATTGATGTCTTAAAATATTTAATCAAGTTAATGGTAAGAGTTGGATATTTGATGTGTTTCAATTAAAAATAACCAAAATATATAAATTAAGTAATTAGTTTTAAAAATAACTTTTTGTAATAGATATACAGGAGATGAAGTGTTAAAAGTTTATGTTTGTGTTGTAACTAATCATTTTTGGTTTATTTTTAAAATTATCATTTTACTTGGTTTTTATTTACAACCAAACTGTACTGATGTTTGTTATACTAAAACTTATTTGTTCAGAATAATAAAAGTTCAATGTACAATATTATTATTTTTAAATGCCTGAGATTTTTATTGTGCTTGGATAGACCATAACTGTACGAAAAGAAACAGTATCATATAACCTGTAGATGGATAAATTGTAACATACAAAATATCAAACTGAAAGATAATATTTTTATAAGTCCATATTTTTTGACACACTTGAAAGGGTATTTGTATCTGTTATATTACCATGAGGTAACTCGACATATCTAGAAACTAATGTTATTACTTGCCTTCAATATCATTGACATGATGAGACTGTAGTAGTGTATTAACAGCCAAACTGTCAATGTCCAACTCTACACAAACAGAAGAGAAACAGCCAGAGTTGTTAGTCACTACGCTTGAACTTTCTTCTAATTCTGTGAGTAATCTATTGAGACAAAAAATATTTAGTGAACTGGTATTGGTTGCACAAGTTTATTTGTAATAAATTACAATATGGATTTTTCTTACAATATACTATTGGGAGAAAAATTATAAAATAAAATTTGTTATTTGTTTATGAAAAACGTAACTTCAGATATTTAAATTAACAGTAAAATTCATAATATAATTTAATACTATTATTTAAATGAAAACTTTCACATATGGTATCAAATTACAGGTACAGGTAAAAATAATATAAAATTAAAACTTTATAGTTCCGATGAATATAACTTCTTATAAAAATAAGATTCTGAATTTAAATAAATGATGCACATCATTTTCTCACTTGTACATATCTACAGAAATACATAAAAAATTTAGGTATTTTGATAAGTAACAGAAAGGAATGGTGCTACATTTACAGAATGAGCCTATATTAGCTTTGCTCATGTATATTAGCTTAGCCCTAATGAACCTCGTATTTCATATTAACAAAAATTCTCCAATTGCCTATGCATACCTAGTAATTAACTGAATTTTAATGAACTCAAGGATCATTTTGATTTTTGTCAAACATTAAATTTTTTTTTACTTGCAATTTGATAAATGAGTTTAGATTATTAATCTTTACACTTCTTCACCAATATCTTACTGACATCAGTAGAAAAAATTAAGAAGGAAAAATATGCCTTTATAACAGCCCTAAAGATGGTTAAAAGTTTTAAAACCAAAAACTTCCAAATGGGTAATTTTTAAGAAATGACAATCAACAAATTTTGTACATTCGAGTAAAATTTAATTTAAATAGTTAGCGCCAATTTTTTCTGAGAAAATGCTACTGTGTTGATGAACACACAGACATATTACAAAAACAATTATGTCCATCAAACCAAAAACTGATATATACATGAAAATCTCAACACACGATTCCTCTGTCACAGTACTTCTACATATTAAATGAGAAATCAAAAGAACTGATATTTAGAAATTTATAAAATGTTGTCTTAAACACATGTTTTTCTTAGATACAAAAATCCAAACCTAGGAAATATTGTTAGACTTCTTTATTATTTACATCAACTAACCTATTGTCATCAGCTTCTCTACCACCCAAATCAGGTTTTTCTGTGGGTGAGCACCACAGGACAAAGTTATGCTTCTGTAAATGCCTGGCATAGAAAAGGTCAGCACCAAAGAGTGTTGGATCAGCAGGAAGATTACCCAGTGGAATATGAAAATAACGACATTGTTCAGTTGATAATTGTAAACTGGTTTCACTATTTAAGTAATGCCGGATCATTACTTTGGCACCAACTCTCTGCCAATCTAAACTAGAATAGAGAGTTTCCACATCCTGAAATTAACAAATTTATTAGTTAGTTATTTGTACCAGTTTCAAAATGATTTAATGTAAGTTTTATTATCAAAAATTAATGTTTTATACTACTTTAAGTAGAGTAACAAAGGAAAAGGAATATATATTTTAAAATCCTTCCATAAAATTTTTCGCAACTTTATAAAAGTTGAAAATTATTAAAATTGATAGTCAAAAGAGTATAATTGGAGTTCTCAATTCCTATTGGACTTTTAGGAATTTATATCACTTTCTCATTCATAAATTTATCTTGGCACAATAGCTTTTTTATTAATCAACTATTTTCAAGGGTTAACAAGGGTGTCAAGGGTTTTCAAGGGATTCCTTTATTTCCTCTTTAACTAACTGCATTACACCTATTAAATACACAGTTGTTCAAGACTCCATAAACTGTAATATGATTGTAGATCTAAATCTATGAAAATCATAATAAATTAAGTTTTGTTGTTTAATGTTTTTTTTTATATATATATAACCACTAGACTAATAAAGATTAGGGAGTAGCTTAAAGCACATCTGAATCGAAGTAGTATAACAGGTTCCTACTGCAGTGATCTAGCAACTTAACCTAGGTCAATTGGACCACATTAACTACATCACACTGTTCCCTTTGTAATAATTTATTTCATCACTTTTCAATTAAAACTGAAGGCTTGAGTTTATTAATTTTAAATTTTATACTGGGAAGAATTTACTTTAAATTGTGAAGCGCTAGCTTGTGAGAAAAGCACAAACACTTATTTATTTTACTCTTTCTTGGGTCGTGAATTCTGGGAAAATGTACTCATATATGATAAATGATCATGAAAAACTTCTGAAATATATACATTTAATAAATTTTTAAAATATATTTTAAACATATTTTTGTTAAGCGGTTTGCTTAACTCCTCCTGAAATACATACATTTTTTAATAAACAAATTATAGATCAAGATTCCTGTAAATGACAAACATATTTTATATTAAAAGTATACATAAAGTTCAAATTTAAAGTAAGAGTTCATAAAGTTCTTTTTCTTATTTAATTAACTAATAGAAAATTTCTCACACTACTTATGGTGTTGCAACTGAAAGTTCATTTTTTACTCAAACTCTTTGGAACAACAGTTTTCTTATTTAAATTATTATGACGGTTTTCTATACAAAAGTCCTTTTATTAAATTTTACATGATTTTTCTTTATTTTATTAATAAAGCCCATTAGTCTCAGCATTAAAGTAAAAAGTTCAATTTACTTATAATTGTTAAAATTATTAAAAAAACTCAATTTTACGCTCATACCAAGGTGTAACTATCACTGATTTTACTTTAAAGTTCAGTTAAAAAACTATTTTCAGTACTGAATTACACAATGGGCATCGATCGTAGATCTGGAAGATCAAGCGATCAGCTTATGATGGAGTTCGAGCGTTCTTAATTCAGAACTACTCATCTCGGAGACCCATTCGCTAGTAGTCCGTATTTTTTGAAATCTTGGATTATGCATGTCCTCCACTACACACTTTCCTTCTATCTGTTTTCTTATGTAGTTAATTCAGCACACTCTGATTTCTGACAAAACTATTTCCAATTATTTTACAAAATATATTTTTTTCTTAATTTCATTAGACATACCAAATTATTTAATTTTATTACAATTATGAAATCTTAAAGTAACATCCCTTATAAGTTTTCCAATTGTTTTTAAATCACACACATACATAATCCTATAAGTTTAACAACTCTGAAATCTTGTCTGTCTGTCTACATTCAACTTCTGAATTATAGTTTTTTGTCTTTGAACGTAAATAATCAATGCAATAAAATCTTTTATAATTTCATTACGTTTATTGATTAATCACGTTACTTGCAACTATTCCATTTCTCCCACTCAAATATATCGTGATATAAAGATCTCAAAATTGTGAACATTACACCTTATAAACATTAAAGAAATATTTTTTAATATTTTCATACAAAATTAAGAAAATGTAATTAAACAACACAGTTACCTGAATATGGATCGGGACTAGAGGGAAGTCATTGAGTCCTGGCATAAGCGAAACCAAGGCTGGCATATCTAAAACATAAAATATAATTTGAAGTATATTTATACCATTTTTGAGAAAATTAAGCAATAAATTCTGCACAGTAATATTACCAATCTTACACAATTAAATAAATTCACTAAGCATCATCACACAAATTTATGCAAATATCTGATATGTGCAATTAAAATTGAAAACAATATATGTAATTGGGAATAAGCATTTTAATTCAAAGTTGTTATATTGGATTAGGTTATCAACTTATTTTCTTGGTTGCAATGACTTAAGTATTAGAAAGAATATTTTAATAATTGTTTTTCGGTTGGCTGTTCTTTTAACTATATCGTTTGTTTAGAAAAAGTGATTGCTTATTATTTCTAGAAATATACAATCCTCACATTCACTTACAGATTCGGTTATTTGAATTGTGTAAGATGTAATTTATTTGGGGGGAAACAATCTTATTGTGACCTAACAATTAGTATTATACATTGTCTTACCTTTGAACTGCAACTTATTATATTATTAGTGTATACCTTGTTTTTAAGTCTATGTAATTCTACAGTTGTTGGTTACACTACAGCATTGTTTTGTTTAATACTGTTGCCTTATGTGTACTACTTGACACTTTGTTACATCTGCAAAAGTTGACAGTGTTCACCAAAACAGTATTGTAATGTATTCAACAAAAATAGGATTGCATAGACCTAAAATCAGGGTACAATAAATCTCCATTAAATCAATCTGGACTTTATTAAATCCGGAAAAACTTTGATCAGTAACAATAAACATAAATGTGACAAAGAACTAGCCATTCAGCAGCAGACATTGTATGTCTGGATAATTGCATTGAGTTTGAGTCATTGTTTTTGGCCGCTGGTGATTGATTTGTGTTACTCCATCATTTACACTAATGTTTCATGCTAGTCATTCAGATCAGTTACTGTGCTGGACAGGTTATGTTATTGTTCCTATATTACTGTATTCATTGTTTCAGTAATTTTTATTCTACTGTACAACATTATACTGTGCATTTTAATATACATTTACAATCTCATTATGTATACAAAATCATAAATAGCTATGTTTTTAGGTTAAATTGTCTGTTATATAAATACTTAAAAAAAAGCATGACGGTGAGGATCTGTGGATATTATGAGATTATAAAACAATCAGTTTGTGTGTTTGATGCAAAAAATGACTTTTCTTTAGTATCGATAGATTAATTTACAATTTCGTATTGTAAAATAAACTTTTTGCTATATAATATGCTACGTATATCTTATACCAAGTTATTATATTTTTTATTTAATCCGGACATTCATTGAACTGTACAACTGTATTAATGTTTTACTGCTATTTATTCACTAAAAATTTGGTTGTTTTATTTGCCGATTTCAAAATAATAATTGTTTAGATAGCAGTAAAACCAAAATAGTTGACCTATTCATTTTTAGATTTTATAACATGTTATATGCTATGTTACTATGTTTGTTGTTTCGAAAGGTATGGATAATGAATAAGCAAACATGTTTACCTTTTATTGTTAATGGTAGTTCAACAACATTTGTAAAAAATAATCATACCTAAAATGGACTGTATTGCAATAAGCGTAGGACCTTTCTTTTCATCACGATAGCTTTGTAATGTGTTCTGAATTTGTCTGCAAGCCTGTCGCAAATCTGTTTCCACTCTAACTTCAAAGCTCAAATCACTTGAAGGTAAACTTTTTTCTTCCTTTCCGCGACTTAATCTGAAATTAGATATAATATATTTTTCTTAAATAAATGTAAAACTACGACCAAGGTACTGTCATTTATATATTTACTTATTTAAAAATAATAATACAGATAGTAAGAGTTTAAATTCATTCTACTAAAATTTTGATAAATTTTACTGGATTGTGTGTAGAAACCCTAGGATTTGGGATTACAAACTTAACTTGTATAAAATTAAATTAAAAATTGTACTCAAATCTAAATTCTTTTTACACTTCTATTATGTAAACTTTTATACTAGGTTTATACATATTTCTATTTGAAGATGAATGTTAATAAAAAATAATAGACAAAAATTGCAAAACAAAAAGTTTTTTTAGTGTTTTAATATGAACTGTAACTTTTCATTTTTTTAACAGAACCCTTTGAGATAAGGTACTTTATTTTATATAATATTAAATATTTGTCATTATGAAGTAAATAACTAAGCTTATGTTTTAATTACCATACACTGTCCTTAAATTAAAACTTATCATTTTTTTACCACAACCATTTTATCTGTTTAGTTCTGCACATAACATTCATTCACATATACAAAATATTTACAGATTTGGTACGCAAGAAAGAGGGTAATTTCATTAAAATAAGTTTGCCAATAAATGTCACAGTTTATAACACATAAAATAGAACAGTGATTTATGCTCTCCATTTGAAAAACTTCATCTGCACATTTTTATTACGATGTGACATTGGTACATAAAAACGTTAGCATATTATGTGCATATTCCACTTTCTAGAGACAATTATTGTAAAAAATACAAATTTGAACTTCACTTCAGCCTAAACGACAATTGATTTTTATGCCGCTTTTACTAATCATGTACATTCAGTGGTCTAGTTATGCAACAAATAGCTAACCCCTCTCACCAAAAGTAAATAAAACACTAATAAGGGGGAGTTTTCTATATGCACTTTTAGAAAATACTAAAGAAATACACAGGGAAAAAATCATGACAAAATTATTTTACTTATTCAATTTATTTAATATATGGTAAGTTTGGTAATAATTTTTTTTTTTTTGATTTCTCATATTTGTACATATCTTTACATTTCGTAGCCTCAGAGAACTGAAAAAATGATTTTCGACATGTCATCTGTCTGTCGTTGTTGTCACTGTTATAACCATGATAACAGCTACAAAAATTAAGACAGGTTAATGATATTTGGTAAAGGAGATTATAGTGTGCTCATACAGAATCCTATTGAAATTCAGAAAAATCAAATTCAAAATGTCAAAATGGCAGCCATTTTAAAACCTTTTTATTCATCTCTTATATTATTCAACTTTAACAGACTGAATTAGATAAAAAATTAGCAGATTTTAATTTTAAATGTAATTTGTCTCTATGATGACAAATAGCGAATTTATTGTAAAAAAATTATTTCGAACCCTGATCTAAGTAAATGAGATATTCATATAGTTATGAGATCTGCCAGGGCCGAATCATTGACACAAGCATAGTTAGTAGAGTTTTCTTCTCATATGTACAACTTTGAGACTTGCCAGGTCCAAGACACTGAAACGAGGAGAGACTGTTCAACATTTTCTGCAAGGCATTTTTCCCTGGAGGTCAACTTTTAGGCATTATAATCTAGAAAGTTTCCTTGTATAACATTGTACAATGGGGGTGGGCAAGTACCATGATGACAATCTTCTACTTGTTTAATTGCATAGATAAAACTCCCTATACTTTTGACCCCTGACACACTAAACAAATATATTGTAGTATCTTACTAAATATGTAAATTCTACTATGAAGTATAGCTATATTGTTTATTTAACATACAAGCATTTAAAAAAATCATAAGATATTTGTGATTGATTACCAAATAAACCTCTTATATACATTATTATCCATTATTTATTATTATTTTCATCGTTACAAAATAGATACAACAGTAAGTTGTGATGAAAGAGAAATAAACTCATTAATAAAAAAAAGAAGGAAAATGTCAATTTATATTATGCAAAATCTATGTTAACAAAACATACTTAGCATTTCTTTCTGCTGTAACAATATTGGAAAGGTTTGGCATTTGATTGGTTCGTACACTATCCAGTACCAGCACTAAAGCCTTCTTAATTGATGGCATGAACAAACCAAACATTGCTCTAGGCCCAGATATTGCTTTGTGATAATAGAAGTAAATGTGGCGCACTGACTCTTCATCCTTTAAAAAAAAAAAAAAAAAAATTATTTTTATTTCAAAGACACAAGTAAAATATTATTTTAAGTAGAAGAGAAGAAAATCAGTTTACAACTCATTTTTGCTGAGAGAAGTAAAGCCCTGTTTTAACTTTAAATGGTGTAGGATTAGTAATAAGAACCATTTATCGACAAAACTTAGTAAATTCATATCTATTAATAGTCAAATATTTTTTCTATAAGAAACGTATGGATAAATTTATTAACTTTACTTAACCATGCATTAGTTTCATAAAAAAAATTTCTGATCTCACTATATTTAAGACATTGTGTAAATAAATAAATAAGTGTGCCGAAAAAAAAAAAAAAAATGAATGCACAATAAACGAATACAGTAGAACCCCTCTTAAATGGTCTAGTTGGGACTGACACCCGGGCCGGTTGCCCGTTTGGCCGGTTAATCAGAGGTTCCCGTGAAAAATCGGTTTTCGTTCAAAGATAGCTTATTTAATCAGGTAGCACTAAGAATTATGCAATTAAGATGTTATTGCAACTCATTTTATTGTACATAAATGTATCGTATATATTATGTTATGTATATTATACATCAAACATGAAAAAATTAAACACTACAATTTTTTTTACAGATTCCCCTCTGTCAAGTCTTTTGACACATTTAACCGCGTCTCAAACGAAACCAACACACGCTTCCGAAAACTGAAAAGAAATGTTATATTTTCCATAATGTATACTAAAATGATTCGTGGAAAAAAAGCGGCCCATCAAACGTTTTTGTGGGTGTATGTCTGCTATACCGACGGGTGCCAATGCCGCCGACAATAGGATACCGCTATCGACAAAATCGTTTGACTCGCCGCTGCTTTGGTGCCGCGGTGTTTTTATGCCGCCGACAATGTGATACCGCTATCGACAAAGTCGTTTGATATTGCCGCCGCTTTGGTGCCGCAGTGTTTTTACACCGCCTACAATGGGATACCGCTATCGACAAAGTCGTTTGATATCGCCGCCGCTTTGGTGTTTCAATTACAATTTATTTTCGGAAACTCTCATCCAATCAGTACACTACGATATAGGCCGGTTAATCCGAGGACCGGTTAATCCGAGGCCGGTTAACAGAGGTTCTACTGTAAATGCTCATTAAACAACAAAAGACTAAAGAGTGGAGGCATATTTATGGTAAATAGGGACAAATTTTATTTGAAACTAGATTTTTGTGTGTTTTTAACAAGCAATAATTATTATAATATTTAAAGTATATTATTATTGTAAAGTTTATTACATCTTGTTTAAATTTTTCTAATAATATGAAGAGTAGTATTTTCTTTAACATATTAAAAACAATATACAGTAAGATCTATTGCCTATATATATACAACTGATTTACTGAATATCATTTAGCTTCTGATGTACCAGAATTATTAATAAAAATTCAACAGTTCTCATACATTAGATTAGAAATATCAGGATGTATTAATTAATTTAAATTACAAAAGTTAGTCATTAAGTACTTCGTATCAGACAACACGTTTGTATCAAATACTTTAAATTAGTACACAATTAAAATATAAGGTATATATGGGCATCTGAAATTGTTAATTTATTATGAAAATGTATTAATATATATATATTTATACCTAGCATGTTATTTTAATATCTTAATTTTTTATGTGTTGCCCTGTTGTTATAATTGATTTATTGTTTCATTTATTTATATAAGGGACTTGATGTAATTTAAACGATTTAATTATGTTTTGGTATGGTATATTTTGTGACAGTCTTGGATTTTAAATTTTTATAATAATCGACTTATTGTAAAAATTGTTTTGTTTGTATATCTCTCTTTGTGTAAAAAGTCAATTTTAAGTTGATGGTTGATTGATGTATATGGTTGTGCTGATTGAATTTAGTTGTGTTTTTTTTGATATGACCCTTGCTTATGAATGATGTTTGTCAGTGCCAGGTGAGGGTGAATGAATACTATCTCTGAGGATGAATAGTCATTACTATCTCTGGGCACATTTGTGCCTTAACTCGATGTTGAGAGAATTACTCATTATAAAAAAGTTGTTGACTGTGATTAAAATAATATATGTGTGTTTCTTTAAGAGGATGTACTTTAGCTAAATGTATAATGCTTAAGGCCAGATAAACTTAAAAAAGGGAGTTAAGTTTTCCATTATTACGTACAAAGTTACTAGTGGATGTTAGTAGGTTTCATTGTTCTATAATACTCTATTTTGTAAAAAGTACCTTAAAAAAAAAATTAATACAATAAATCTGTAATTTTTAAATTTGTTTGAGGCCAAACAAAAAAAAAGAAGAAAATTTGTTAAATAAAATTTACTTAAAAGGTCCTTGATGAATTTGTTGATCACAATTGTACTTACTTCCTCAAATTTTCTTGTTATATAATTTGTTTCCTCAAAAGAAAATCCTATTGACGTATGGACTCCATTACACGAGTGCACAAATAGAAACAATATGATAAATTACAGATTGTCAAAATTGAAGAATAGTCTCACAAATACATAATTAATTATAAAGCACCTGTTTTTACGAATATGATTATCATCTTTGTCAGTCTTTAGTGATGATAGTTGGCCATCCAGTTCGTAACTCATCATAAACATAAGTTTTTCCTTTATTAAAGAGACATTTACACACATTTCTCTTATAGATAAATCCTTCCTCACACTCTTGTCAATGAATTTCAGAATGAATATACTTTTTTAAATTATAACCAAAGTGCACTTCAAGAAAAGTGGGATAGGTGATCGACATAGTGTCTTATAATGTAATATAAACTAACATATACCAAGATTAGAAATGCACAGGCTACACTGTGTGGGACCTGTAGGTAGCACCTGACCTGGAAAATGTTCTTACTTAGTAAATGACCTTCATTGATATGTATTGTGATTTTTTGCAGGATTAGGTGCAGAAAAATCCACCAATTCATAGCCTACTTACAAGTTACAGGCTAGATTACAACACTATGTTTATATCACCTCTTTCAGATAAGACTGCTGTGCAAGACTAAGAGATTTAAGCTGATACAGAGTGAAAGTGTTATTCTCTCTTGAAGACGATGTCGCTAGCTTTCTTGCTTCACTTCTTTCTACGCCGCAAACACAGCCAAGTTGCAATAAAGTGCGGAACTCTAATGAAACTTGTGTCTCATAAATACCTTCAATGTCTGGAGTGGATAAGTCTGCCATTAGTTCCCTGTAAAAGTGAACCCATTCACACATTGATAAAATAATAATTGCAGAAAATATAATACTGAGAGTTTGATAGAATAAAAAACTGGTATATTTGTTATTCAAATTTTATGATTTGTTATGCAAAAGAAGAATAATGAGCATAAAATCAAATAATCAGAATGAAAAATAAATTCAAACAAGCAGGCAGAATTATTAATTTCTGAAATGAAATTTTAGGAAACTGCATTATGAAGAAAATATTGAAATTAAATTTTGAGTCAATTTTCATATGAAATTAAAAAGTATTTGATATTGTGATATGTATTCCAATCATAATAAAGTTTTACGAAATTGAATAGAGATTTGCAAAGTTCGGAAATTCAAACAGAACTTACCAATTTTTTGTATGGTTTAAATTTTACAAAAAAGTTTAGTTATGTTCAAATTTTAAACTTAGTTTAATCTACTAAAGTTCGCTTCCCCATTAGGGAAAACTGGACGGGAGGCACGGAATGAGTGCCGGCGGACTCCCAAAAGTGGTCCACAAACGGATCCAAAATGGAAGGTGGTGTGGGGCAGGAGTGGTGGGACCAAGGTTCAAAAGACATGTGTCCCTCAGTGCTGACGCCACCATCTTTCAAGCAGAGGTACATGCCATCCATTTGGTGGTAAATCATCTGATCACTAAAAACCAATGCAAACAGAAAATTAGCATTATGTCGGATAGTCAAGCGGCATTAAAAGCACTTCAAAGTAACAACTTGAGATCAAAGATGCTTCACGAGTGCCATCAGGCCCTAAACCAGTTGGCGGACAAGAATAAAGTTGAACTTGTCTGGGTGCCAGGGCATGAGGGAATAGCAGGCAATGAGGAAGCAGATCAGCAAGCTAAACTTGGTGCATCTAAACCCTTTACAGGGCCATCTCCTATGTACGGATTTAGCCCTAGGGATTACCAGGAGGTTATTACCAACTGGGCCAACAAAGTAATCAACAGAACCTGGAATGCATTGCCGGGTCTTACACATTCTTAGAAGTTCCTTTAGGTTTAATATCCTTCATATTTAGGAATTATGAAGTTAGGCTTTTCGTATTCCTGAAAGTTAGACCTTTTAACTCTCGTCTTTAAATTAAGATATCTATTTAAAATCATCGTGTTGTGTTCTGGCGTTAATTTTCTTGGGTAGATTGGTTATTTTAGATTGATTTAGAAATGGATTATGGGGAGAAATATTATCGGGAAATGATTTTAATTTTCGATTTTCTGATCAAAAGTCTGGATTCTGCTTGGTAATGGTTATTCTGTAATGTGTTTAGTCGGAATGATCGCTAAATCTCATACACATCAGTTACAGTCTCAATTAAATACTTGAGATAGCTTTCTGGTGGAAATTATTTATATAAATTCCGAGTTGTCATAATGTGAGAAAGTAAAACAGAGTTTATAGTACCAAAAACCACAAAAGGTAGACAATATAAAAAGTTCATGGACAATCGGTTTGGTTGTAGAAACGACGGTGATTTGTAACATACTAATGTTTGGAGAAAATCAATTTTTCTTTAAATAACCAAAAAAACGAAAATTTTATTAAATCCTTGTAACGTTCAACATTTTCAAGTTTTATCTTTGGCTAATATTTGGTCCAATATGTGAGGTGTACTTGATATGATGTGAGACTCACGTCATACTAGTATTACGATCGTATGAATAAATGTAGCTTCTAAATGGATAATTGTAAGAAAAATTGTAAGCTTTATATTATAAAATATTAGAATTAAGTAAACAATTAAACCCAAATTAATACATATTAAATTCAGTGCAGTGTGTTTTGTACGCCGATACTTTTCGTCAGATTGATTCTAACTGGCCCATAATTCCCTCAAATAGTAATACTTTCAGATCTGGTGGGGTTTAGTATGATTTTTGGAAACGCATTCCCTCATCTACATTCGGTGAGTGTAGTCCTGGTGGCTCTCTCGCCAACAAGAGATCATATCATTTACCATAACAGTACAAAAATTTGCAAGAGCTAAGCTTCAAATGAGCATTTTCAATTATACAACAGTTTTAAGTTGAATTATATTTAAAATCAGTGTTAGTGTCCTGGTATAGATGCTTACATTAAGGGTCATTTAGATATATTACTATTTACAATTACATATAACTTCGACAAACGACTAAAACTTATACATAAAACATTCTGTGTAACAAATTCAGAACAATAAATTAATCACTTTCAGAAAATCAGAAACATTTCTAGTGATTCTTACATAAAAATTAATAAGTTAAAAACAAATTTAAAAGACTTTTTATGTGTTATTTCAATGGAAATTATAACCAATCTCAACTTTATTAATAACTAAGAACATTATTAGAAATTTATATGATAAGAAAAGACTTTAGACACTTATGACACTATTTATGACTATGACTATCTATTTTACCATTGTAGTATGTCGTGTTAGAATAATAAGAATTGGGCTATATATATATATATATATATAGGTTAGAATTTAATAGGGCACATAGCCTATTAGATTGGTTTTGTATGGACAGGAGACAGGCTTACCTTGGAAAATGGTCCTTGGTATTACCTAATAATACATAAGTAAGAAAGAAGAAGACTGAGTGTTAAAAGGATAAAGGATGATTCATCTAAGGTTAAGATTAGGGGGTTCTCTTGATTTTGTAACCCATTGATGAGACAGTTGATAATACATTTGTAAGTCTGTAGTCTTTACCTTTTAGCGTAATTTTTCAGTATGTAGTGCTCAAAGTACCAGTTCTGGAGGCAAAAGGAAGAAAACTCGTTATGGTTGCAAAAATTGTAACAAAGGAGTTCATCCCATGTGCTTGACTAAGCACAGGTGCTAAAAAGAGAAAGTGTTTGAACACAAATAATGTTGGACATAATAGTGTAAATATTTTTAGTTTCCAGTTTTTTTATATGTTACCTATTTACGTTTTACGTGTGTTAAAAAGTGTACAAACCCATAAAACTAACTTTCCAAACATCTACAGAGTCTGCGCCATTGACTCTGTATTACATAAGGTAAAAATATGTTGTAAATCGATTTTTCCATGTTTTAGAAAATAGTTTATTGCTTTGTTGTTTATCATTATATTTTCTTGAAGTTTTTTACAGGTCTCTATTAGTACATTTTCTTTAATGAAAAAATAAATTTTATGTATAAAATATTTTTTGTTTATATTGAATTTCGAGTTCAAAATAAAAATTTTGTAAAAAAAAAAAAAAAAAAAAGTTTTAGGTGTTAGTACTTTTTGAATATATAAAATTGAATGAAACTTTGTTTTGATATGTTTATCCTATAGTATAGCTAAAAACAAAAATAACAAAATAAAAAAAAAATATTGTTCCAACTTCAATAGCATGGTTTTTAGAACGATTTATATAGAGTACTACAAAAACGGTATTTCGGCTGCGACGGTCTAGGTTAGTCAGGCGCGCTGGACGCGCAGCGGCCAAAGGGTTAAACATAATATATGTAAATAAAATTTTTGTACTTAATATTAATAATAAGAATTTTTTTTTTTGGAAACAATTATTATTATAGTAAAAAAAGATGTTACATATAATATGCAATAATGAAATGTCAAAACATTTATAAAAGACAACTTACTGGCTATGTTCCCGGTAAAGTTCTTCAGGAACTGAGAACTCATATAAATTGTATACTGGATGGGAACGAGGCAGTATACGATTACACTTTCTCCAAAGTGCATCGGCTATATCTTCTTTTGGTACTCTTTGGTTAACATAAAATATTCTTGGCACTATTAATCGAATTTGATGCAATTCAGCGCCTACCATTGCCCATAATCTCAATACTCCAGGCTTATTAGTTTCTGCCACCTAAAAAATAACAACATAACCACCACAAACTAAAATTATAAAATGCAATGAATGTTTTATTACAACACATTAACAAATATGATCAACGAAGTAAAAATTGGTTAAAAACAGGTGAATTTTAAAATGTATAGAATGTAGACCATTATCGAAAAAAAAGAAAAAAGATAGCGATAAAATACATTAATAGTACATAATAATACATTAAAATAAAACTTAATGAATAAATACAACTATTTCAACACGACTGAGTGAACTAAATGAGTTTTTGAACAGTTGTTCAATTACACAGTTACACTCACTTTCTTCACTAAAATTACTACTTCATATTTATTTAACTAATCTTACAATCATTATTACACAAATTTAATTACATGTCATTAAATGTGACACAATGTACATTAATTAAATGATGTAAGAGTTTATAATTTGAGAAGGTGATAGAAAATCACATCCTCAGTAGCATATATATTAGTTATACTATAATCAATCATTGCACGCTCAACCTAATCATATACCATAATGATTTAGCAACATTGCCTTATTACAACATGAGGCACTCTTACTTACAATAGCCCTGACACTGATTTGGAGTGCTTCTCAATTTACTACTTCTACTACTCCAAAATCGTTTCAATTCAACCAAATAAACAGACTCTTGGCCTTAAATCAAAAAATTTGAATTCAGTTCAATAAATACATTAATTTGGTTGTAATTTGACTATAATCATATAATTACAAGTTTTAAGTTAAAAGAAATTAATTTATATTAGAACTTTAATTTTCAAAATAAATTTATCACAACAAATTACCTGAATGATTTGCCAAGGCGTATTTAGGAGTGTGCGTTGAGCTTTGCGCAAGAATCCCCCTAAAGTACCAGCTGCAGGAGAAGGTAAAACTCCACGTCCACTAGCCTGTTCTCCCTCTCTTCTTGGTCGTTTGTCTCCCATTCCGAGTTGACCATTTTCTAATATTCGCTTATTAGCCTGCCATGCCCATTTCTTCTTTTGGTATGCAAGCCACTCAATCCTTCCAGCCTTTTATGAAAAAACACAATTAAACACCCGAAATAGTGAAACTATACAGGTTGAATATAATGAATTAAGACAATAGAAGCTAATTAATAAATGTGGATAAACAGAAAACTCTTAATTTATTTAAAATATACACAACATTAAATTATAAAGCGTCCAATTAAATGTTTATTAAATGATGTTGAAATGATAAACCTACTTTATATTATAATAAATTTGAAATAGATCCTCAGTACCTTAGTATTACCAAAGGCAGGAGGTGGTCCTAAAGCTTCTCTCCAAGTACTTGCAATAATTTGGCTGCCAGCTGGTGAAGGCGACCTTTGTCTTTTGTTACTGTGAGCTACTGGTCTCAGCGTCAAGGATTGTCCTTTAGCACCTATATCTTCAATGTCTCCCATAGCCTCAGATAAATTATCTGTGTTCTGGAATAAGTAACATTTTTAAAATTAAAAATGAGATTGACATGACACAAAATATTATGGTGCTGTAAGCTATAAGAGATATTTAAATCACTTTGAGTTTTGAAGTTTAGCATTACAATTTCTCTGCAAGAGAAGTCATGAGAAAAACAGTTTATCTGCTTCACTTAACAAGAATGCACAAGAGAATATAGAATGAGTATGGAATCTCTAGTTTGTACAATTATTTACTAGTACAGTACGTCTTTGCAGTTTGATTTAATTATTTAATAAATGTTTGGTAAACAACTGATGTGAGAAAATAAGTATCGATCTCAATAAAAAGTTAGATTAGGATAGTAGAAATTATCCAAACTTTTTACATTATAAAAAAAAATTGGTTTATTTACTTATTGATTGTTATAATATTTAAATCCACTATTTGTAAATAAACATATGAAAGTCACCTCAGAGCTCATATCATAAATTTTAAACCCTGACTTCACCCTAACAGTTATGAACATAGTAATCCATCACATATCCTACTTTAGAACATAAGCCATATCAATCCTTTAGTTTTAAGAAATCAAATGTACAATGTTAAGTTCAGTGAATAAAAAGAAATAAGGGAAGAAGAAGAAATCATCAAAAAGATTCAAAGAGGCATAGGGAGCTACAACAATGAGAAATAAGCAATTGGAACTGGACTACCAACAAGGACTGCTGAAAGTAGTTATATGTCCAAACTATTTTAAGTAATGTCCATATAAGTAAAGAAAAGGAGAAGAGATAAGGATGAAAAGAGTAAGTCCATTGACAATTAAAAGGAAATAGAAATAAAGAAATTAATTGGTAAATGAATATTTTAATAATAAACTTGAATTACCTGATTCATCTGGATAACTTCAATGTTCTATAAACATTTCTCTAATTTTCAATAGACCATATTATAAACTTTTAAAACTTTCAAAACAAAGAATAAAACGAATTCAATTGTATTAGTGAACATTCAATGTATCATAAAATCACACCATAATTTCACCAACACAATCACCCATTTAGCCAGTAAGTTTTTTCATCTTTATAAATTACAGATTTTAATACTATTCATAATAATGTAGTAATTTGTATATGTTAATACGTTCTTTTTTTTTTTTTTTTTTTTTTTTTTTTTTTTTTTTTTTTTTTTTTTTTTTTTTTTTTTTTTTTTTTTTAATAACCAGTGCATTGCCATCAATAAATAAACAGAACAAAAACTGTAAAATTCAACTCAGATATTGTGACGATATAGTAAGGATAAAAATAAACTTGGGTGAATTCATAGTACCCACTAACATAAAAAGAGTCAAAAGAACAACCAAATATAAAATACAAATAGTAAGGTTAAAATAAATTAATATAGATGGATAAGATGTGAACCAACCAATAAATTGTAGTGATTTAAAAAAATAAACAAATAAATGTGAAAGGCTAAAGGACAAATAAAAAATAATAATAATAATAAAAAGTGAAAGAAAAATAGTAGAACTTTTGACACGCGTAGTCGCGGAGTGAAGTAAATTGAATGGAAATATCGGAACTGAGGCTAGCGCTCGAGGCTAGAATTTCTCTAATATCAATACGCCAAGACAGCTGGTGAAAATAGAGTATTCTGATTGGATGAGGAAGAAATGGAAGAACTAATTTTAGCCGCGATATATAAAAAAAACAATGCATAGCAGTTAGAAAGGGAATTTCAGAAAGTGCAGTTGAACTTTAATATACTAATTGAACAAGCCAAATTAAAAAGAAAATATTTTGAAACTATCTATGTGAAAGTTAAATTAGCCTGAACAATAAGTATAAAGAACAATTAAATAATTAATAATAGAGACATTTAGAAATATAATATAATAATAATAGTAAATTTAGAATCTTGAAATTTTCATAAATTAGGACTAACTAAAAAAAAAACCAAGGAATTTTTTAAATAAAGCCACGTACCAGAAACCCGGAATTAAGAGCTATATATTATAAATTTATTTAATTCAGGACAATTAAAGTAATAATTAAACAATTAAAATTAAATAACATGTAATGTAAAAAAAGTAAAGTGAATAAATAATTTGTACTAAGAGGTTAACTAATTATTGTATCTTAGCCAATATAATTTAGTTGAAAGGTTGTTTAAATAAGGTATTAGAAAATATTAGTAATAAAAATTTTTTAAATAATTAATGTGAAAAGGAAAGTATTACAAATTTGGCACCCAACGTGTTGGCATTTTTAAAGAATTGCTTGGTTTAAAAATTTTTTTAATGAGATTAATATTTTAGTAAATTATATTTATAGAAATTTTAAGGTTAGGAATTTAATAATAGTAATTTCAGGTGTAACTACTGAGAAAACCGGTTGCAAAATAAAATAATAATAATAAAATACGATGGCAGAATCACATGGACATGATTTAAGGTCCAACCCAAAAGCAACGGAAAAAAGAAAGGCGTTAGAGGAAAATAAAGCGGTGAAGGGACGATTTGTTAACTTAATGGATGAAAGTGAGATTATGACTGAAAAAGAGGATGGCCTATTAATAGAAAATGAGATAGTGGAAAATATAGACCATACTATAGGTACTGAAAAGGAGATAGTGGGCGAAATAATTGAAGACAAGGAGGAACAGAAGGAGACAGATATGTCACAAATAATAATGTTGATAGCAGGATTAAATGAAAATATGGAAAGATTAAAGAGAGATATGACAGAAGAAATAAATAAAAATAGGGAAGAAGACAATTTGAGGTTAAGTAAAAATTTGGAAGGAATAAGTAAGGAAATAAAATTAAACCTAGAAGAATCTGATAAGAGAATGAGGGAGGAATTAAATAGAACTAAAGTTGAATTGAAGGAAGAAATAAATCAGAGAATAGAAGGGTTAAGTAATAATATGGAGGAATTAAGAAATAAGATGGAATATAATACAGAGGAGATGAGAATGGAGATTCAGGAGATAAAAAATAATAATGATGATATGGAGAAGGAGTTTAATAAATTACTAAAGAAAAATAAGGATGAGACTGAGAGTAAAGTAAAAGGTATAACAAAAGAAATAGAAGATAAAATTAAGGTGCAGGACAATGGGATAAAAGGAAATAAAGAGGAGATAAAGAGTGTGAAAATTGATTTAAAAGAAATAGAAAATAAATGGACAGAAAAATACGTGAATGTAGAGGAGAGGATTAATAAAAGAGAAAAGGAAGAAGAATGGAATAGGCCTACAGTAGTAGACAGGCAACCACAGATCATATATGTATCCTGTGACAACAATAGTGACCAATCGATACCAAAATTTAATGGCAAGTCAACGAACCCTATAGAGTTCTTAAAGGACTTGGAAAGATATTTAGAGATTCACCAAAATAAGAGGATAAGAGAAGGCAAAGGAGGAGTTGAGTTAAAAGGAACATTAGACAGAGTATTTGAAGAAAATGCTGCAAATTGGTGGCAGGTTATAAGGGAGGATATAGAAAATATGGAAGATTTTAAAGCAATATTTATTGAAAGATACTGGGGAACTGAAATACAACAGAGTATTCGGGATAGAATTGAAATGGAAAGGTACAGAAAAGGAGGTTTATTATCAAGAGTGGACTATTTCATAGAAAGGGTTATAGTTTTGAGAAATTTAACAATGGGAATGACAGAAGAAGAAATGGTAAGGAAACTAAGTACACAATTTGATAGGAGAATTGAGGATGCTGTGAGAGTACAAGGAATTAGATCGATCAGGGAAATGCAAAGAATTTTGAGGTCGGAGGACATAGAAGAGAAAAACGAAAATATTCGAAGGGGAGGAACATGGATGAACGAAAATAGAAATAGAGACTATAATTTAAGAAATGACAGTAGAGGTACAATGGGAAATAGAGGAAACAATAACAATAATAATGACTATAATAAAAACCAGGAATACAACCAAAGGAATGATACATTTAGGCCTAGACAAACTCCGATATTTACAGACAGAACATGGCAAAATCGAAATGGAAATTATAATAATTTTATACAAAGAGGAAACTATAGAGACCAACAACCGGAAGGATTTAGACCATATGGTATGGAGAATAGGAATGTAGTTAGATTTCAACCTATAAATCAGAGGGAGAGAACAGCTGGTACAGAAGTTAATAGAGGAAGCAATAACCATCAAAATAATCAAGGTAGGCCAAGTGTTAACGCTATAAATGTGCATGAAGAGGTTAGGTCAGGAAATCAACATACGGAAAACTAAGGAGCACTGGGAAACCTGTAATAGGCTTCAAAGAAAACAACAAATGTCAGGATCTCAAAGTGCAAAATAATAGTTTAATTCGGAAAAGGAAGCCTATAAATGAAATAATTAATAATAATAACAAAAATGACAAAGATATAATAATAGGAACAATATTAATGGACAGAGAGTTTTTATTAGAAGAACAGGAAGAAACTGAGTTCAATAAACAAAGGAAAGGCTATGATCAAAATAATCCAGAAATACTAATTAGAATTGGAAAAGAAAGTGTGTATGGTTTAATAGATACAGGAAGCAATGCATCTTGTATGCAAGAAAAATGGTACAATGAAAACAAGGAAAGATTAGGAAATGTAGAAGAATTACCACTTACAGGAATTAGCATTATGACAGCGACAAGAAGAAGGAGTAAAAGAGTAGCGAAAATAGTAATGGTAAAAGTAAAATTTGGGAAAATAGAGTATGATTTGCAATGTTTGATAGTACCAGAATTAATAAAGGAAATTGTCATTGGAACAGATGTAATGTATGACTTGGGAATTGAAGTTAATTTTTGTAAAAAGGAAATAAGGCTAAAATATAATAATGTAGTGGAAAATTTAAAATTTATAGAGAATGAGAGTAAAGGAATAACATGTGAAATAATAAAACAAGGAAATTGGGAATACATGGAAGAAATAGAAGATGGAGGACAGTATGATGGAAGAATGTATTTAAAGATGTATGATTGGAATAATAATAACAATTTAGACATGGAGAGCCAAATTATGGAAAAGATAAAAGAAGTTGAAGGGATATCTGAGAATGAAAGAGAAGAATTAACTGAATTATTAATTAAATACAAAGATATATTTTCTGAGAAACCAGGAAGATGCAATGCATACAGACATAAAATCGAAATATTTGAAAATAAACCATTTTACCAGAAAAATTATCCCATTCCAAACAAATATCAGGATAAGGTACAAACAGAAATTAACAACATGTTGGAGCAGGATATAATTGAGAAGAGTAACAGTCCTTACATAAATCCAATAATACCGGTTATAAAGAAATCTAACGAAGTCAGATTATGCCTAGATGCAAGGCTACTAAACGATATCATGGTTCCAGATTATCAATGCAACAGAAGTGTAACTGAAATTTTAAACAAAGCAAAAAAAGTTAAATGGCTTAGTACCATGGATATGACCAACAGTTTCTGGCAGGTTGAATTAGAAAGGGAATCAAGGAAATACACAGCATTTCAGCACAAAGGGAAAACTTACCAATTTAAAGTAACACCATATGGATTGAGTACATCACTAGCTGCATTGGTCAGGGCTCTAGATAATGTTATGGGAGAGGAATTGGAGGACTATACAATGCTATATGTAGATGATATTGTATGTATGTCAAATACTTTTAAACAACATTTGGAACATTTAGAAAAAATATTTATGAAATTTAGGATGGGGAATATGACCATCAAATTTAAGAAATCAATGTTTTGTAGGGAAGAAATTCCATTTTTAGGATTTACATTAAATATAAATGGAATAAAGGCGAATGATGATAAAATAAAGGCAATTATACAATACCCAGCACCAAAAAATTATAAACAATTAAAGGGATTTATCGGATTAGCTAATTATTACAATAGATTTATAGACCAATACTCAAAATTTGTACAACCATTATTACATCTAACCTCAAGAAAAAATAAGTTTATATGGACAAGGAAAGAGGAAGAAGCCTTTAGGATATTAAAAGAGGAATTTTTAAAGACTACCATGTTAGAACACCCAGACAAGGATAAGGAGTTATATTTACAGACAGATAGTAGTGAATATGCTATAGGTGGACACTTATATCAACAGGACAATGAAGGAAAGAAAAAGGCAATCATGTTTATGAGTAGGACTCTCAAAGGAAGTGAAATAAACTATTTTACCACTGAAAAGGAGATGGCAGCTATATTGTTCTGCTTACAAAAAGCAAGACCCATAATATTGGGAAGGAGAATAAAAATTATAACCGATCATCAGGCGCTGACCTTCATAAAAAAATGTAAAATTTTAAATTCCAGATTATATCGATGGATATTATATATGCAAGAGTATGACTTCACAATAGAGCATTGTAAAGGTGTAGAAAACGTTGTTAGCGATATGTTAAGTCGAAATCCTTGTGATGGTATAAAAGGGGAAAATTGGAAAATGAAGCCAGAAATAATAATAGCTAACTTAAGAAGAGTAATAGATAGAAATTTAGTACAGGAATTAAAAGAAATTAGAAAGTTTCAACAACAGGATGAGGAGCTAGGCAACATTATGGAAAACTTAAGTAATCTAGAAAATAAATATAAAATGGAAAGAGGAATATTATTAAAGAATTGTAAGGCAGAATGGAAAGTAACAGTACCAAAAGTCCTAATAAAGAAATTAATTATATCATGTCATGAATACTATTTACACTGTGGGGCTAAAAAATGTTTGAATATGCTACAAGAAACATTTAATTTTAGAAAAATGAATAAAACAATCAAAACAGTAATTAGGTCATGTGACACATGTCAACGATGCAAACATCCTAACCAAATTAATTATGGAAAAATGAAAAGTGTTAAAGTCAACGGACCAAGGGAACAATTATCTATAGATTTTTGTGGACCATTTCCAACATCTAATGGAATGAAACATGTGATGGTAATAATGGATATTTTTACAAAATTTGTACAAATTTACCCACTTAGAACAGCCACTGCAAGAAATGCAATTAAATGTTTAGGAATGTATTTAGAAAAATTTGGAAAAGTTAAAAGAGTTCAGACAGATCATGGAACACAATTCCATAATAGGAAGTGGATACAATATTTAGAAAATTTAGGAATTAATCCAATATTTTCTCCAATTAGAAGACCAAATAGCAATATGGTGGAAAGAGTGAATAAGGAGATAGGAAGGTGTCTTAGAACCTATTGTAACCATAATCATAAGAACTGGAGTAAATTTATTAATATTATAAATGAATGTATAAATGAATTGCCACATGCAACCACAGAATACACCCCAAATGAACTACAGCTGGGAATTAAAACACCTCGATTTTGGTACAATATAATAAATTTAGAAGGATTAAGGAGAACTGGTAAGAATGAAAATTTAGAACTTAAAATTACATTGGCTAAACAGAGGATTAGAAGAAAGGGAAAAATGAGGGCAGAATTGTTTAATAGAAAACATAAATTATTCGAATATAACATAGGAGAACATGTGTTGGTAAGGGAAAAGGGATATTCTAGACAGATAGAAGGAGAGATGTCTAAATTATTCCACATATATTCTGGACCTTATGAAATAAGGAATAAAATAGGAGAAACTACATATTTATTGGAATATGTGAATGAAGGGAGGAAGATAAAAGGAATATTTCATATTTCAAACATAAAGAAATATTACCATGAAGAAGAAGAGAAAAGATTTGATGTATAATATTAGAGTCAAAACAGGTTTTGCCAGTAGATAGGGTAATATATTAATAGTTAATACCGTTATAATGTTTATTATTAAGCTTATTAAAGGAGTTATGTTACATTTAGTTATGATAGTAAATCAGAAAATGTTATAGTTATGATAGAAAGGGTTGTGGCAAGTAGGAATAATAATAATAATAAACAGAATATAATAATAATAGTTTAATAAGACAATAATAATTCAATAATAAATTAAGATTTAAAATCAATTCTGTTCATAATAATAATATGTACATAATTGATTGGAGGACAATTGTGACGATATAGTAAGGATAAAAATAAACTTGGGTGAATTCATAGTACCCACTAACATAAAAAGAGTCAAAAGAACAACCAAATATAAAATACAAATAGTAAGGTTAAAATAAATTAATATAGATGGATAAGATGTGAACCAACCAATAAATTGTAGTGATTTAAAAAAAATAAACAAATAAATGTGAAAGGCTAAAGGACAAATAAAAAATAATAATAATAATAAAAAGTGAAAGAAAAATAGTAGAACTTTTGACACGCGTAGTCGCGGAGTGAAGTAAATTGAATGGAAATATCGGAACTGAGGCTAGCGCTCGAGGCTAGAATTTCTCTAATATCAATACGCCAAGACAGCTGGTGAAAATAGAGTATTCTGATTGGATGAGGAAGAAATGGAAGAACTAATTTTAGCCGCGATATATAAAAAAAACAATGCATAGCAGTTAGAAAGGGAATTTCAGAAAGTGCAGTTGAACTTTAATATACTAATTGAACAAGCCAAATTAAAAAGAAAATATTTTGAAACTATCTATGTGAAAGTTAAATTAGCCTGAACAATAAGTATAAAGAACAATTAAATAATTAATAATAGAGACATTTAGAAATATAATATAATAATAATAGTAAATTTAGAATCTTGAAATTTTCATAAATTAGGACTAACTAAAAAAAAAACCAAGGAATTTTTTAAATAAAGCCACGTACCAGAAACCCGGAATTAAGAGCTATATATTATAAATTTATTTAATTCAGGACAATTAAAGTAATAATTAAACAATTAAAATTAAATAACATGTAATGTAAAAAAAGTAAAGTGAATAAATAATTTGTACTAAGAGGTTAACTAATTATTGTATCTTAGCCAATATAATTTAGTTGAAAGGTTGTTTAAATAAGGTATTAGAAAATATTAGTAATAAAAATTTTTTAAATAATTAATGTGAAAAGGAAAGTATTACAATATGTATTTGTGAACCAATTGAGCTAGCCAACTAGAGATAATAAATCTTATTTTATAAATACATTTTTCATATTTATTTCATCTGTTTAACTACAATCGTCTAGTGGTAAATTATATTGTTATACTCAAATTAAAACAATATTTGTAAACATCACACCCTTCAACAAAATTCATTGATCCTAAACATAACTTACATTTTCGTTTTCATTCGATGATCCGGCATTTGGTTCAGGCTGTGATTTCACTGTAAACCATTCTTTAATTCGCCTTTGTTTCAATGTATCATTCTTCTCCAGCATCTTTTTGTGTAGCCAATCAGGATGTCTTACACGAGGCACAGGGTTAGCTAACTGAATAAACAATATTTATGATAAGAATAGAAAGTATTTCTCTACATGTTACAATAAGAAGTAAATATATATTTTTTAACTCCAAAGATTAAATATGTATAGATAAAAAAATACTGTTTAACTACTAAGATTTGTAAAGAAATGGAAATTATTTTTAATAATTTAATTATTCATTTAAGATAAATACTCAGAAAATATATTTTGATTTTGTTTAGTAGTATTTTTAGCTCTTTCCAAGTTAGGAATTAGATTAAATAACAAAATCTTACATTAGATTTGGACTTGTTGTCTTTATAGTAAAGTTGGACCCAAGTGAATTTTTTTCCACTTATTTAAAACACTACACTGCACTTTTCCATTCCCCACTAATTATATTTAGAATAATATTATATACATGAAATTCAGAAACTTACTAACACAAACATGAATTTAATATCCTAATCAATATATTACTTAAGCCAAATATTGAAACTTTGAAATCTTGAATATATATGGACAGGAGACAGACTTACCTTGGAAAGTGGTCCTTGGTAATTACCTAATAGTATACAAGTAAGAAAACACACACAAAAAACCACTAAAGTTCTGAAATATTTCGAAAAAAAAAAAAATTTAAATTGAGAAAATTAGACTGTAGATATGATTACCAAAATAATCAAGTGAACATAAATTTAAAGAAATAAACAGTGATTCACTAAAATAGTAAACTGCTAAACTAAATACGAACTTGATAAAAACAAATAATCACAATTACTTTTAAAATAAAAACATGATTAACTCTACAATACAATAGTTCATTTATGTCTATGAAAATTATTAACTTAGGTTAGAGTTTAATAGGCCACATAGCTTATTAGTTTACATTTCCTATTTGTGTTTCCTGTGTGTTTTCCTATTAGGTAATGGCAAGGACCACTTTCCAAGGTAAGCCTCTGTCTCTTATCCATACAAAATCTAAAATTAATAATTTAAATTGTAATGCAAAATAACATTTTCCATACCCCTTGCATTGCTGCAGGGATTGTAATAATCTTTTGAATAGTTCCTCCTAATCGTTCGATATAATAATCCCAATCCAGTACTTGTCTGATATCAATATTGTTAAGAGAATTATCCTTCAACCATTTACGAAGATAATGCCTTTTAACACTGGGTTCTGATTGGAATATAGCCAATGGTATAGCTCTGAAAAATACAACACATTTTTCTTAGAGTGATTCTTTAAGTGGACATTATAAATCATATATTTTTAATTCATTTGACGGAAATCTTTGAATAGCTGATTTCGACCCAATGAACAATTGAAACATATGAGGAATGAGGTTATGTTATTGTAATTATATATCTGTGGTTATAATGATAATAGTTTAAAATTTCTTCATTTAAAAATAAATTAAAAGAAAATCTTATACCTAAATTTTTTAAGAATATGTAAGTTTTTATCCTAAAAATGTACATACGATTAATTACTATAATGAGCAATACTTGTGGAAACTTTAATCACCAAATGGAAGAAAATACAATTTTTCACATAACCCCTTATTTGGTGATATGATACGTCTGGAGCAATATGAATATGTATTTACCATATTATTTAACTTCCATTATAATGGTTCAATGTGATTTATATACTAAATAGCAAACAAAAGATATCACTTTCTAATTTCATATAAATATTTTAGCAGAATTCATACAAATGGAGAGTTTAAAAAAAGTTCATTGTAGCCTAGTGCTAATACATTACCAAAATCAGGCTTCAACTTAATACAGCCATTTCTTATTATTTTGAACTTAAATAGACACATAAACAAATATACAAAGTTGACTATCTATTCCTTAACAAAAATTTGTAAAGTTTATATTTAATAAGTTTGGTCATATTTTGTATATAATTATTCATATCTTTTAATTCAAAATGTTAACACGTTACAAAGATCACATTTTTATATTTACATGTAGTGGTTACATTGTAAATAACATTTCAATGACTTTTGTAATTATGAAGAATTAAAAAATACCTAGTATAAAAGTTGCATTATTACACTTTATATTACTATTATTTTGTTATAAATATACATATAAGTACTTGTAATTTGTTTTTTAATTTTGTCAGAGCTTATACCCAGCAGAGAGTTGGGTAAGATAGCTCTAGACTCTATGATGAAACAGGACCAGATATTTTCAGCAAACACTTTTGCCATTATTTTGTGTTGAATTCCGATGCTACAGTGTTTGCAGCAGGAAGCAGATCTATTTGGAATAAATGAAGAATTAAAGCAATAAATAATGAAACCTTTGTTGACCATGAATATAGTGATACTGGTTGACTTTAAATCAGCACTCTAAGCAAATAGTAAATAGTGATACGCTAAAAAGTTCTCTATTTCAATCTATTAGAACCAAATATAAGTTGGGTTAAAACAACATACAGAATATAACTTTGTACTTGTAGTGGATATTCCCACAGGATTTTTGAGGGCAATGAAGCAGCTGATAGTTTGGCTAAGAAGGGAACATTCAAACAGTCAAAATTCAAGAGAATGCTTTTCCTAGAAAGAAAAATTAAATAACTAAAAAAAAAAGTCTCAAACTTAAAACACAAACAATGCAAAAAAAAACTTGTACAAGGAAATTAATGATCTCCAGAGAAAAAAAACATCAGTTGCAATTTTCCGCCTTTCAACTGGACACGATTGTCTATTGGAACATTTAAATAGGATTAGTATTATTGATTCTGAAAAATGTAGATTATGTGATTATTGCAATCATTTAAAGATGAACAAGCCCCATCTCCTAGTCTGTAATAACCTGGATAAAAGAAAGCAGAGTATAAAAAACCAGAAAGAGCCATACTGGGAAGCTAGATCAAAGATAGCATGAGCCGGTTTGAGCTGTTGGACAACAACATATAATAATATACCATAACACAGGACAGTCAACCAACATTATAGATATCTTGAGTTTAGAACTCTCTATGATAATTCTAGAAAGTTAATATGGGGTTTCAAGCATATATTAATGATTGTACCAATTATTTTCAAAAGTGTTGTTGTTTATAGCTAGCCCGGATCACAATCTATCAGCTTTCTGGTATCTCAATAAAATTGGCTAACATTTCTAGAAGCTCTTAAGTCTGCATCCGGTAGTATGAATGTTGCATCTTTTCAGATGGGCTGCAAAACAGTCATATCCCGTATTAAAATGGAAAAGAGACAGTGTGTGCCTTTTTGGTTTTTTTTTGTAACTTCCCAGTCACCAACGATATTTTTCCTGACGATTTTGTCAGAGATGGATTTTCTAATTTTGTCCTTTTTAAACACAGTTTTTTTAAACAATATTTTTGCTGTCTAGTCATTAGGTGTGATTTTGGTTTAGTGCAATGTTGTGCCCCTCTTCATCAGGTAATCTGCTACCATTTCCTGGTATTAAAACACATTAGGGAATTCATTGATGTGTAATGCAAATGTACTTACAGTTCTTCTGTAAAATTTTTATAATTAAATGGACATATTTTATTTCTCTACATTTGGTATTTTCAAATATCACTATTGTTTGTATTGCTGTTCTAGTCAGTCAGTAGAAGTATGTTTTTGTGTGGGTGATACAAAACAGCCAGGAGTGTGAAATGACGCTTGTGTTAAAATTTGTTTTGTTTTTACATACTAGGGTGAAGTGTGAACAAACTTTTAAACTCATGAAAAGTTGCCCCTTTCATCCAGCAATTTTTAAAGTTGCTTTTCCAATAAACTTTAGTTTTTATCTATATGCATCTGAGAAAGTTTATACAGAATATATTTGATAAGTTATGGAATAAATTACCTTTCTGTAACTGGAGCACCATCAGGCTTACGAGATATGATAAATTTGCACGCAAGTCCTGCATCCTTTACCATCTGATCACCTAGAAACTCGGCTAACCTCTTGGCAGTACTAATAGATGTCGATTTTTGTGACCCATAGTCTTCTAACTTTCGAGACATAGATCGGTTTTCAGAGATCAATTCAAATAGTTCAGAATCAGGCATGTTGCAAGCCTATACATAACAAATTTAACTTTTAGTCACGGATTTTTTAAACTTATAAGTTGGAATTCAGATACAATTAGAATAAGAGATAAAATATTAACTGTGGATTCAATCCTTCTATACTTTCATATATTATAAAACAAAGCAAGACAAAAACTTCACAGATTCAGATTAATTTCATCATCACATAGGAATCTAAAGCCATAATTATGTTCAAACTGTAAATGGTTGAAACCTATTATTGAAAAAATCAGATGAGTCTTTAAAATACTTCTAAATATTATGTAAAGTCTTGTATATTAAACAATATGTATTGAAATATCCCCCACCACACAAAGGGTCACTTATAATGAGTACAGGTGTGGCAATCCCATGATACTAGCTAGATTTACACCTTTCTTCAGCTTTGGATTAAATACTCCCTTTCATCTTTCTTATCGGATCTTTCTTCTTCTTTTAAAGTTATGAGTATGATAGATTGATCATACTATTAATATTGTTTAATCGGATATTTACCACCATTTCTGTATATAAAACATACACACAAAATTTCGAGAGTATAAATCCGTTATCCAGCAATAAGTCTAAAACATAAAAAGTAAAAACTTCAAGAAAGGAACCCAGGCCTAAAGCTAGGTCTGGTTTAGCGACCTAACTGTATATCGAACAATTTGCCTCTTCTTTTAAAAGTTTAATACTCTATCTCATCATTACTCCCACTAGGGAGCCAAGTGACAAAATTTCACCCTTATTTTTTACTTCAGATTTTTAATTCAGTTTTAATATTTTATTCAAGAAAGCCATAACGATCTTTATTTCTACACTGGTTTAGCTGATAACTTTATATAAGAGGCTTCAATAAGTTTTAGTTTATGTAAGTTTTTCCTGGTGTAATACTTTTGGACCAAATATGTTCGGATATTTTCAATTTATCTGAAGTCTCTCTTAAACAAATCTTTTTTCTGTTCCTAAAGCTGTTAAGAGTGTTCGAGGGCAAGATATCTATACTTTAAGTTATTTCCCCCCCTTTTTTCCTTCTTTTTTTTATGATGACAGTGAGGTTTTTCCTTTTAAACATCACAAAAATAAATCTCTATGCACTCAAAAAATTTAACTAAGACTTCCAAACAAACTTAATTAAGAAATAAACATTTCTATCAGAGAAAACCATGTTTGGAGAAAATAAGAAATTTTGTTGAGGAAAGAAGACACACAAATTTGTGTTATTATACAACATAAAAATATAATTGTTATTTTTTAAGTTGTAAGGTCACAAGGGTCAAATTTATAGGGGTGAAATATTATGGGTGTACAATATTTCAGGGACAGGTCTCTTAGGGACCGAAAAAAATTCCTATAAACATATATCAGAAAACCCTTCATTTTCTATCTGTGAGTTTTGTTTTGATATTTTCTAAAAAAAAGTATAAAAATGGTTTTGAAAATGGATGAGATATTAATAATACAAATACTAAATAGTACACCCATTTTTTAAGCACCCTTTCACTATTATATACAAAACAAGACTTTACTTTGTACATTTTTTAAAGTGGTGGTTATATATATATATAGAAATGTTGAATATTTTGAATGATGTTGGTTCTTAAAAAAATTAAAATAAATACAAGAGACAAAATTGATTGCCATGTTGAACAGCATTGCTAAAAATGTTGAACATAACAATACTATTATTTTTATTATAAGTCAAAGGATAAGAATTATGATAAAAAAGTATTTTTTGGTATTTTTTTTAAACATTCAAAAGTTTATACCAGTATTTCCTTATACAGTGAATTAAATTTTACAGGTTATGAATAAAGGAAGTGATAAGGATGGAATTTAAAAATATCTCTTGGTAATTGTATTAAGCCATTATTTAATCTAAAGACACGAAAAATCATATTTTTGATTTCCAAGATTTTTATGCAAAGTGTTCCTTTATTCATAAGTTATATCATGTAATTTATCCGATAATAATAACAATGAACTGGCACCATAAACTTCTGGGTGTTGTAGTCAATTACCAAAAATAATTCTTTTATCAATATATAAAGGAGGTTATTGTTTGACCTTCAATTAAAATAATGATATTGTCATCTTAATCATTAAAAAGGCAAGTTTTCAAAGTATTAAGCATTAAATTTTAAATGGCCGTCATTTTGAAAGTGTACAAAATAAAGTCTTGGTTTCTGATACACTGGCAGGTTACATACAACTGTATACGAAATTTGAACTCAAAATCTTATCCATTTCAAATTTATAAATTGGTTTAAAACAACACATTCTTAATTTTAGTGCCCTGAAATATTTCTAGTCCATAGTGACTCCATCTTGTATATTTCCATGGGCTTGCATTATTTCTATAGGTGGTCAAAAGCTTATTTTCTATTAGACAGTTGCACTTACCAAAGCATATATAATTAATTAAATCAAAATATAATACCCACCTTACTATACAGAACATCGAGCCAGTAGTCAGCAATTTTTGCTACCGACTCATAACATTTCTCTAAAGAATCTCCTTTCAAAAATGCATCAAAAACAGAAGATTGAAAAATTTTAACCAATTGCAATTCTCCTCGACGTTTTACTTCAAACCTAAAGCAAACAAATAACATTGCCTTTTATTATATCAAGAAATTGTAATTATAATACAAAAAATATGTTTTGTTTGAATTAACATTAATAAGTATTCAATTATGTTGAAGTGATTTGACAACAAACAACAACATCCATTTCCCCCAGGTTGCTTAACATTTGTTTGGATAGATTTAATAATATCAACAACTTACAAAAGCTAAAATTTATATTTATTTAGTTAGGACTGTGCAACATTTCATAATTTTCGTCTAACCTACAAATATAAAATCATTGTCATTCCTGTTAAAATAAAAATTCCAATGAATGAATTACACGATGCCTAGAGTTTATTCTAAAATCCCGACTTTGGATCAGAAAATAATAAAACAAAAATATTTCCCGATACCTTTGACCCTTGATTTTCATATCAAAATCATTCTAAATTATCATAATTACCCAGGAAAATTATTAGACAAACATGACACAATGATTCCAGGCCTATATTCAACTTTAAAGTACGAAAAGGTAGACGAGAAATTGACAAGTTATGAATGGAAGACCCCTAAAATAAATTAATTTGTAAAGAAACAGGAATCTAACTAAAGAAATGAATGGTACCAATACATAAAATGAAATCATTGCCATCTAAAAGGTTGTTTACAAAAGTGTATAAGATGTAGAAATAATTTGCTAGGATTTAAAATTAAACACAAGTAACGTTATAAAAATGGCCGATAACAGATTCAGTACATCCGAAGACACACCCACGAAGAGAAACTAAATCGCTGATTGGTCGATTAAATCCCATCAAAATACAATGCTTATTAAACTGAGTTTGTTTGTTATCTGTATTAGTTGATATGTAAATTAGATATTTATTAATTTTAGCCATTTAAGAAGTTATTTTTAACCCTTTTGTTTAATAATCTTAGTATTATTTATTTATTTTCACAAAATTTTTCCCCAAAACTAAGTATTTAAAATTTTAAATCAAAGAAACAAAATTGTCTCATGTTCATAAATTAAACTCCAACTAACAAAAGGATACAGAAGGCGGGAAATTTGAACATTATCCAGAGTGAAGTGAAGATAGAATTGTTGTTGGGATGCTCAAAGGAAAAGGACGTTTCCTATACTTGGAGACTTTATATCAAGAAAGTTCAGTTGAGTCTAACAATCTAGAGTGTCAGAGTATTTCTAAAGAAAGTTAAATAGTGCAGTGTAAATCAGTTAATTTTATAACCGACAAATACACAGTAATGAAAAAAAAAAAATTGAAAATACAATTCAACAAATTTGGTGAGATCGAATTAGTTATAGATAGTAATTAAAAACTCACATATAAACCCAAAGCCCCTCATTTGAATATTAAGCCCAAGAGACCATAATTAAACTTTCTAATTTATTGAAGTGTTAAAGACCAATAATGAACTAAATGATTTCTTAACATTATCCTCTCACATAATTACACATTTTATCATCTTTTGAATTATAATTTTGTATATTATATTATATATTTGGGATTTAACTTAAACATCCAATTATTTTAATTTATGTCTTGTTGCTGCTCCGAAGCCTCGGGAAAAGCCAGCACTTGCCCCAAACCCGAAACTTGTGTTTAAAGTACTACTATTTTCACTGTGAAAATATAATCACTGTGATAGTCAATTTAACAATTAGAACAGCATATCTCACAAACTGTTATAGTGATTATTATGAACCTTTCAACTGATTTCCTCGTTTAGTTGGGAATGAATTCTGTTGTATTATAACTAATGAACGTTAATCAATTCTAGTGTGTATAAATATAATTTATAGATTTTGATAAGATCAAACAAATTAACAAATAAAACACAATTTTTCTTTTGTAAAATTCTATAATTTATTTGCAAGACTAATAATAATTTGCAAGACTATAATTTATAATGTATTTACAAGACTTGTAAGAGCCTCGTCAATGCCGTAACTGGCGAAACCATGGTCGGCTAGACCAAATAAATTATAGAATTTTACAAAAAAAAAAAAAGTGTTTTATTTGTTAAAATGGAATTCTATCAAGTACCGTCGGTCATCAGTGTAAACAATATCAAACAAATTAACTTTTAGTCAAACTCTGATATGAAATTAATGAATTAAGAACTATTCTTTTAAATTTATGTGTCATAAATTTTATATGTGTTCAATTTTATTAATACTGTTAATAAACCTAGCAAATAGTTTCATTGTATATTTGTGTATTTTTTAATTTTTATTTTATTTTTTTGTCAGGAGAATAGAATTAATATTATTTTTTTATTATCAAAATCTCAAAGTGAAGCCCATAAAATCTTAAAATAACCAATGTTAAAGTAGAATACATACTATAATATTTCAAATATGTCTCAATGTAATAGCTACATATAAGGTAATATTTGCAAATTTACTTCCCTTATTTACAATTTATTTTGGAAACGGGTCGGACGACGCCTTGTCAGTTTAAGCTCTTCGCACATCCTAAATACAGCACAATAAATTAAACCAAAATGGTTGAATAAACCTTCGGTGTTGAAGACTTGTGCAATAGTCTTAGTGCCCCTTTAATTTTCACGTAAGTCAAATTTAGTAATATTAATTCAATTTATTTATTAGAAATTAATAATAGAATTAGAACTCGTAAAAAATAGCTGGTTATGTGAGACAATTAAAAGCATGTTAGCGAAATCTTGCATATGAGGGCGGGGAGTTGAATCCAGAGAACAACACCCTGGAGCCTCACCTGAATTATTGTGATTATTCAAGGGGTGGTATGGGATCAAAAAATATGTCGCTTCAGGTGACAAGACATAATTAGATTAACATCAACCCCAGACTTAAAACACATTAATTGTAAAGTTAATTTAATTAGTATTTCTATTTCAAAATCATTTATCAAATTAAAAACTGAAATCAGTTTCCAACAAATTATTTTACAAAATATGAAAATTTAACTATATTGATTCTTTAAAATAATATACACCCTAAATAAATAAAGTAAGCATGCAATAAACGAAATTGAATGTACCCTTTAAGTTCTGCAAGAGAACCATCAAAATTAAAAACAGCATATCTCTTTTTCAATCGCTTCCCTTCTTCTTTAGATGCAGGCAAAACCATAGCAAGGTAAGGGCCATCCACTTCGAAGAAAATTGAATTTTCACTTCGTTGAATATAAGTTAAATTCTCAGGATCTACAAGATCGTGGTATACATGGTTTGTGAAGTGGTCCTGTAAAAGAAACAAAACAATCTTTTCAATCTTCAGAAGGACACTTGGTCAAAGAGACTTCTATACTTTTCTTCCAAACGAAATAAATGAAACTTTTTTTTTTATTGTTGAAATTTGCTACTCCTATAATAACTATAATACCTTAAACAAGGACTAAGACAACGAAAACTGTAACTAATATAGATAACCTGGCTATTACAACCTATCTCGTGGAAAAACTGACATCCGTGACCTCACGATTTAAAAAATTTTGTCACTCTTTTTAAAGTAATATAAATAATAGACAACCACACCGCTTTGCAGCTTAACTCATACTGCGCTTACAGTACACAAAGAAGGAATACATATGGGTTGTTAATGGATGGTAACCTGTGTACAGGTCATGTGCAAATATTCTTTAGCTTCTATACAACCTTATGTAAACAAAATTCAAAAGAAAAAATGTGACTGTGAATTACCTTGACCATAGAATTCAGAATGGCATTGGGATATGAAATGGTAACTTTAGCTTTGCCTGGATGTGTAGATTGAACAACATAGTTTTCAGGAAATGATGCAGGAAGAACACACCAGATCCCATCCGTGTCAAGTTCTAAGGGTCTGCCAACCTGTTCTATAATCTCTCTTGCTTTCATGATTATGGCAGCTCCTGTACAACACACAATACCTGCCATTTCCATACTGTGCCAGCGTGCTCTACAACACAATAAAATGTTTTGTTTTTAATATTATTTATCAAGTTTAATATAGTGAAAGAACAAAACATTTCACTATTTTACAATTACAAAAAGCCAAATAAATATTAGTTTTAATGATTGTGTCTTAGGTTAGTTTTGTCCCTTTAAGCAAGTAATAAATAAAAAACAGCTGGTTTTATATATATTTTATTACAAAAAAAAAAAAAATTAAAATATAAGTTATTTATTACTGAATTTAAAATTGCTCGATAATTAGGGCACCAGGAAGCTTTCGCTTACCAATTTAGAAAATGAATTTAACTATTTTAATCTCAGGGTGTAAAGTTATTTTTTAAGGGTACTCACAGTGATTTACCTGGTTAAATGAACAACTATTGGTTAACTGAAATTTTAACATGGGTTTATTAAAATATTAATACAAGACATTCATCATTATAAAAAATATCAAACAAATTAACTATAACTAACATCCTATCCAATTTATTTTTTATTTCCTTTGAAGAAGGATTTTTATTTTTAAAATTTTGAATTTAACTTTACGTTGCAACAAAAAATATTTATTAAACAAACAGATTAAAATATCTGTTACTTAGTATTGAACTTATTTTATTTTAGATAAAAGAAATATGTCAGTAGACATTTTTTATTTATTCATTTAAAAAGTATAATTACTAAAATCAAATTACAAAAATTAAAACATGAAACATATTAAATTTTATACAATATATGGATTAAGGTTCATTGTGTTAAATAACACATTTTACCAGACCGTTGTCGCAGAACGCATTACGCAATAGTGGTCAATGAAGCATGGTATTTGATGATAGTCTTTCCATTCTGTCCGCGGAAAACGAGGTCCATCAACACCATTTCAATCACACTTCGCAAAATGTCTATATTAAGAATGTCTATTAACTTATTAGTCCATTTTTACACTTTATGAATGTTCATCATTCGACCGTATTTGATATTAAAGCGTGATTGTCTATTGTATTTTTTCTTAATACGCGATTCGTAATAAACACTTCTAACACTCTGTTCTAAATCAAAATTAGTACCATTTTAATACTCTAAAAAGTACTGTTCAGATTACTTGTTATTGCTAACCAATTTAGAGTACACTGATTCAGACTACATTGTTCAAAATAGTCACTCACACACACGTCTTTCTACTACAGACTCCTGACAAAAGACTGCTATACGACATTACATCTCAACACTCCAAACTATACTCCTTTTTCCACTCAAAATTAAATACATTACATTCTTGACAAACTTTTTGATATAAACTGCTATAGGTCTAACTTCGTCAGACGCTATGCTAAGACTCTAAAACACATCTCACCTCCTCCACACTGCTACTAAGACTGAAGACCGCATGCCAGAATTTCTATTTCCTGTTCCTCCGGGGTTCACATTTTCTATAACACGGACCTTATTCAAAAATCTCGCTGCGTTAGCGTTATCTGTCTCATACGCATTTCATTGAATGCACTGTTCAATATTTCTCACTTGACAACGAGTTCCTTTTACCAATTTTATTACACACATAACACTATTGAATTTCTTAAAAGTAAATATTTCTTAAATCCTATACATTATTATTTACTTGTGTTTGGAAATCTATGTTAATTGAATTTACTTTATTTTAAATTATAACATGTCATGTCTTTGACTTACGTTTTCCCCCTCCCCATTTAATTATCTCGATTCCCGGTTATTTTTCATTATTCAAATTTCAATTAACCCTTTTTTAGGTGTTACAAGCAATCAACGCTAGTTATACAAAGGAAAGGAAAATATCAAAATAACAAGGTTATAAGCTTTAGTTATAAAATCTGGAATTTCACATGAACGTAACAATATATTAAAATGTAATGTCTTTTACATAATCTTTGTTAAATAAAATATTAATTACTCTAAAACATTGCTGAATTAAATTTATAATAATGATTTGAATTGTTTTATATAAAATATATTTTATGAATCAGGTGTCTAATTATGTATCAAATGAATTATAAAGATTATTCCTAATTATTGAAGAAAATTACTGTATTCAGTAATATTCACAACACACTTAGTGCCTTTCAATGAATATACTGTAATTAAATTGTAGGCAATGAACAAATAACTTAGTGGCAAATTTTATACTAAACCTTTCAACTACACAGAAGATGTAAAATTTACAAATTTGTTTGCAGAGAAATAGATAAAAATAATGAGTTGTAAATTATAAGGTATCATTTAAAAATTTAGTCTTTTTTGTAACAAAAAGAACAACACACTTATATGTTCTTACACACTTAAATTGTTCTACAATTTATTAATGTATCTTGGTGGTATTATGAAAATACGAAAAATAATTAAACTATTACCAAAGTGGTTTGTCAGACATTTGATAGACGTCATGGGGGGGGGGGGGAGGAGTGCATGAAAATATCTTACACTTAAATTCATCTCAGGTTTTAATTCTATTCCAATTATTAATAACAATTAATATAAAAAATATTATTGTACAATAGAGAAACAAATTTTTATTAAATCTTCTATCAAGTATTTTTTTTAATACTTTTTTTTTACATTTCATAATAGAAGAAATGAAATTTAAGCCATTAACAAAATTATTTCTTTTTAAAATTAGAGCATATATGAAAAAATCCTTTTTTACATATCTTTTTTGTTATTTAATAGACATAAAAATTGAATACATTTTGTAATAAGTACTTCCATAACATGAAAACAAAAAGTTTATTTATTAACAGATATCCTTCATAGATAATTTATTTCTATTAAGATATAAATATATTTCTTAATACACAATTCAAGTTACAAACATAATTACAAGAATAAAACAAATGGCATACCCTTTCCTCATGACATAACCATAGAAGGAATTCAGGATGCACTTGTGAGCTAACTGTAGAGAGTCATACAAAACCTCCCTATTCTTGGCAGACTTGACTTCTGCAGCATCTCCTTTGGCTACTGCTTCATTAACTTGTTTTTTAGCCACCTGTTGAACAATCAGAATCAATTAGAATTTCTATTAATCACTTCATTGTGTACAAGATGTATATCATGAGCCCTGTATTATAACATACAGGGCTTAATGTATTATACATTAAGGAATTATTTCTGATCCCTCCAATGATGGTAACTTGGTTACCAAAATGTACATGAGGGAACTATAATAACATTGGGGCAAATAAATATTTTATTTTAGTTTATTTGTGTATGTGTTATTGTACCAAACTTGTGGTAGGGGTTTCAGTGTTTTAAATTGTTTACATTCACCACAGTGCTCATTAAATATCTCAAAACAAGATATAGAATTATAGTGAGTTATAGTTTGATTGGTGTCTTAGAATTAGAAGTGAATACACGTTGTGCACACTTAAATGGAGTTAACTTCACTTTTTTAGATGTAATTGTAGGAGAACTACTTTATTGAAAAAGCAAAAGTTAAAGTGGTTGTAGTGAATATTTCCATAATTAGTTACTTATAGAACACAATAATCAATATTCATAGAATAAATTATTTTACTTTAGAATTTATTTCTTATGTCCACATTTTATGCCAGTCGGACTATTAAAGACAAAGAGCACATGAAATCCAATAAGTAAAACATTAAAAATATTCAAAATGTAACGTTCTACAGTAAATAATAATTTTGCATACATGATACAGAATGTGTACAAACGTTTCCTACACTAATATTTTCTATATATAACAGTAAATTATATTACCTTATTCAATGCTTTATATTCATATCTGCGATCACGGAAAGCTCTAACAGTGTCTACATAGAAGGAGTTCTCTTTCTGGCAAATTGTTGTTGTTCTTTCTTCCAGTCTTGTAACATGAGTTTTCTTGTAAGCTTTGCGGCAATATTCTGAGAGACGCTTCTTTTCAACAGCTGCTTGTTCTTCCCGGGGTAACTGATGAAAAGCTCTTGGAGGACCTCCAGGAAACATGGAAGGAAATTTTTCTGTCTCTAATTGTTGTTGAATACGCTGGAACTCACTTCGGCCTGCAGGCACTAAAAAATAATAATGGGTAAATAACAGATTCCAAAAATGACTATCAAAGATACAACTTTGCGATACAATACACTAAACCAAAGTCTAATCAAACAATAATTATTCCACCATTATTAATACGAAAAATCCAAATCAGGAGTTGTTGGTAAAAAAGAAAAATAGAATTAAATAATAGTCATCTTCTTAGAAGATTGAATATATTAAAATTAGAAAAAAATATCTATAATCAAATATGGGTTTATGAGTCAAACAGCATCTAAAGAATATTACAGTTTGCAGGCATTTTCGAATTTTGGTATTTGTGTACTTGCAACTATAATAATATTCTTTTGTGTGGTCTGCCTTCCTTATTGGTTTGGGTGAACCTTTCACATTCTAACCTCCAGCAAAATTTTATTAAAATCGTATATGGGCGGACTGTGAAATAGTTGACCTTGTACAATGTTGTATTTTCACTATTTGAATTAATCTTGGTATTGATCAAATGTTTACTTTCTGAATTAAATTATTCAGTCAGGGAGATAAAGTACAACTATTTGAAAAATTATCAAAATTAAAGTAGGCCCTAACAAAAATTAAAAATTGAGTAAAAATTATAACACTACTTTTTTATATACAGTAGGCTCGCGAATATTCAGCCCGGGCAATTGAGTAAATAACATTCATTTTGATCCACGAATTTAGTCTATAAAAGAATTATTTTACAACAACTTTTGGTCATAAAGTATTATGAAATGAAACATAGGTATATCATAAGCACAAGTTTTTTTCTTTTTTCCTTTTCATAGTTTTCATATCCTAATAGCTTTTAAACTATTTTATTGACAAATACTTGAGTTGTGTTAAGTGACGTGTACACATTTTTTTCACATTTCTACAAGTTAATTACAGCTCTATTATTTTACAATACTCTGTTACCAGAAGATATCTAATGTTGTTTAGGCAACGTGCTGTTTTTATTGGTGCGTTCTTATTTTGCTTTATGACTAGTTGTGTATTATATAATTGTTAATTAAATATGAGTTAACAATAAAGACGTGTGGTTTATGGTTCAAGCAAAAATATTTAATTTGTCAATCTTGTTTGTGGCAAATTATGCATTTTGATAGAAAACACTAAATACTTTTGAATCCTAAATACAAGGTTATTTACAGAGTTGATCTCTTCTACATTGATATGCTCAAGGGTTTTATTGTTAATAATGATACCAACATTAATTACATGATTTCTTTTTTATCATTATGATACAGTTTTTTCCCCATTATTATTTGACACCATTCATAAAGGTTGTTGTTCTCCATAGTAAGTCTTACAGTAGGTGTTTCTGTTGTTTTCATATTTCCCTGTATAAATGAACATTGAGCTTGATTTGTGAGATGATATTAGATAAAATAAAACTCGAACACAAGATCTCACACCAAATTATGTTTACTTATCAAACACGTTTTAACGACAAAGTCGCCATCCTCAGTAATACATAAGCTACAATTACTAAACTATAACTAACCTAACACTGCGCCACAACCCTGTATTTAAACAAAAGTAAAGGGGCGTGGTCTACCTTCTAAAAGGGACGTTAACAAGTGCCTCCCATCATTCTAAATAACTTGCCTGTATTTAGTAATTTCTAAATAAATTATTTCCCTGTAGCTGATAACTATTGTCTATATGTACAACAGATATATTAACATTGGTTGAACTGTTAATTATAAGTATATAATCAACATTATCTACCAAATCTACACATATTTCACTTTTCCAAGTTTATATAAATGAAGACCTCTTTTTGTGTAGTCCGTGTGCCTGTCAATCACTAGGTTCACTAAGTCAATACCACACCACAGAATGAGGCCGTCTTTCAACTCTCACTTATAATTCTATTTAAACGATAAATATCTTTCTTCAAATATTCATTGTCATATCTATAAGGAATAATTTTAGTACATGTATGAGAGATTTTTTGGCAGATATATCTTACAGTCTGTGTAAAGTTATGTTTATGGTGCATGTGGTCCCTTCTATTACCACGACATCATGTTTAGTGAGTGAACTCAGACACTTAAGTCCAATCCTCATACACATTCTGTAATCCTGCATTAGGGTAAAACAAGTTGTAAACCTCAAACTCACTGCAAATGGCTGTAGTCCGATTGAGTACATCAACAACCTCCTGCCATGATTATCCGCTTAAATGTGTATTTTCAAAAATTAATTAGCACTGTGTGACTTTTTATTTTAGTTGGTGATAAATCTTGTATAGTCCACTACCCCTGGAATCCCGCTTTAACGTTTTTTAGTAAATTTTGTTTACCCGACCATTTCTTTATGGCTTGTTGTTCATAATTTATGCTATTGTTTAATTTAGATTCATTACAAATATCCTGAAGCCTAATAATTAATATCTGTTTGCATTACTATTTGTTATATTTAGATTGTCTTTCAGAGTCAATCTTTCTTTCATTAGTTAAATTTTTTTTTCAACTGCTAAAAAATCACTTTTTCGGGGTCCTCCAATTTTTTTTCAGAGAAGACATAGACTGTAACAAATTTTTTTATAGTTTATATTTTTTCTCATGCAAAACTTTTGTCTTCTTATTATTAGAAGTGTAGCTTTATTGTAAGGTATTATTTTTTTTGTCATACAAACATTTTTTTTCCTGGAGCTCTGCATTAATTTTTATTGTTTACAAATGTAAGTAATTGTTCAAAATCTTCTATTTCGTTTGCAACACAATGTAGACCAAAGTGGTCGGTCAGCTTAGATAGACCGTCAAACAATGAACTAATTTTTGAATACACGCAAACCTATCACCTCTTCAGCCGAGGATGTAGCACACCAGCCATCATTAATAAACATATTACATTTCTCCAAAATGTGTATCATAATTGATAATGTCTTCATATATATTTGAAATTGTTAGTAAATATGACAAGTCAATTTCTATTATCAGAACTTAATTAGTTGTAAAAGTAGATAACGTTATACAAATTATCTTCATAACATTAACTCCACACAAACCAATAAATATACAAACATAGTTTAAAGTTCAATAACTGTAATAATTGAGGAAGACCACTCATGCAATATTAAGAATGATTATCTACAGGAAATATTTGCTTAGTCTACAACCTGACTATCAGTTCCCATTAATTACTTTTTGAAATAATTCTTTATATATATGTCTATAAAATAGACATTTTTTTGGTATATGTATAGTTTTTGCCTAATTTGGCAATGCCCTTTATAATATTAAATAGTACTAATAACAGTAATAATAGGTGCCATGAAAACACATGACCTCTCTCTTTTAGTAATAACAGGAGCCTTGAAAACACATAACTTCTCTCTTCAAACCTTCAATCATTCCCAATTTTATTAAAATATAGTTACTAATGATCCATACAAGTTGTATTGGCTGCAATCTTCCCAAAAATGTAAACCAGTGATCACAAAATTAAAATAACCACAGATGAAGATTAATTATCTTAAAATTGCTTCAAGTAATTTCCATGAAATTTTGGTGGTTTATGGCTAGAATATGAGTCAAATTGTAAATAAAACAAAATTAAGGTTTGTGAGTAAATTGATAATAACAATTACTGACAGCATTTAGGATTCATTTTGATATTTCAAATTTACTTTTGAACTGTAATATTATTTTATGTGCAATTTATAGCAAATTGGCTTCGGCTTGACATTTCACCAAAATAAAATCGAAATGTTTTGAGCCAATTTTGATCAATTCAACTTTCAAATACTGTGTGATAAAGTTTGTAGAATGACTAAAATTAATACAACACAGAATACATGAAAATAATATGATTGATAATTATAATTTTAGTTGTTTCATGTAGAGAGGAAGCAATTTACTTACTATACTCTCCACGCCACATCCATGTCATACTACGCTGACAAGTAGCACCTGGGCGATTAAAATCACATGCTGCACATGTTGCTTCATCTACAATTGCAGATGGTTGTAGTCTATTTGTTAAAATAATATTAGGGTACATTGCACCTGTAAACAAAAAATGTTTCAAAAATTTAGAATACAGTGTTAATGGGGGTGGGGGGGATAAGTCTTAAATTCACAAAAATGTCAACATTAACCCCCCCCCCCTATCACAATACTACTTTCCTTCTAAACAGTTGTTTGATTTCCTTCACAAGTGTCTACTGTAATACTTGTCCTGACGGCCAAATCCACTTGTGAACAGGACTAAATTTATCTGAGAAGTGGATATGCCACTATCTTCTTGTAGACTGAAGGTCTAACCATGGTCTCGGATTGCTTTAGTAGCGAGAATTACATGTGTAGCTGTGAACTGATATTTTTAGAAATTCAATACATTTAATGTAAAGTAAGAATTTAAAATAAAAAATTACATTGAGTATTAAATATTGCATAAATAAACTGATATGGTATAATTCATAAACGTGGTTAGGAGTTAACAACAAAGTGGATAAAAACACATTTTTATTAAAGTATAGTTCAATGGTTTGTATAAAAAGGAAAGCTTGTAAAGAGATCTCACCAGTCAGAATGTGTCCCTTTTTAATCAGTTAATTAACATCGTAGTGAAAATTACTCTGATTTTCTTAAAAGAACCACTACTAGATTCACTCTTGTCGGCAATTTGAGCCTAAATGTTGTTTATACTTCATAGTCAATAAGTACTTACGTCTAAAACGTAAACTTGAACAGTGAAATATTTTTTTACTTTCAAGTTTATGAATTGATTAAGTTCATAATTTTATCAACATTTTACTGAAATCGGTATAGCTGATCTTGAAATTTTTTGACTTTTATAACAATGCTTTATGTGTATTTTGTTTTACAGATAATTCAAGAGTTTTGTTGGGGGTCTTTAGAGGCTACAGTAAAGCAAAATTAGATTGAAATCTTTACAGCTGAATTATGAAAGATTATAATTTTTGTTTTGGTTTTATGTAAGATATCTCAAATTTTAAATTACAATAAATTAAGTTTTATGCATAATTAGCACTCTAAAAAACTCATAGATGGTAATTTTGAACAATGCTAGTCTAACAGTCTCTGAAAAAATAGATACTCACATATATTTTGTATATTACAATTTATTGGACATAGGAGGACTCAAACAGATAAGCCCACTTCCACAAAAATCTTTACATAAATTACAAATTTTTTCTAAATTACAATATTTGATCTCTTGAGAAAGTAGATTCAAAAGGCCCTACAGAATTAAAATTTTTATAAGAGTATAAAGTGAAAAAGGATTTCTGATCAGTAAATTTCTGATATTATAAAACAAATTATATACCTAAGGTAATTATAATTACTTACCAACATCCAAGTGATAAATAATTGGATTTTCCATTCGTGTCGGAGTATCTCGTAATTCACCTAACTTCATTTTTACGTCACCAGCAATTTCTTCGAAATTTGTCACAGTACTTAAAGGGATTTTCTCTTCTTCTTCAATTGCATGTTTTAAGGCTTTTTCAACACCTGCAATTAACTTTTCTAAAGCTTCCGGAACCTGAAGCATGAGGTATTAATGAGAATATTATTACTGTATTATAAAATAAAAATTTGAAATTATCTAGCCTACTAAAAAATGAAATAATATTTAAATTATTCTTTATTAGAATTATCAATTAGTTTTATCAATAGACTATAACTTAATAATTACTTCATACGAATTACTATAGAAAAACTATATTTTTTTCCTGCTACTGTATCAATAATAAATAATGTTGAAGGTATTAGGATTTAAAAAAAACAACAACATAATTATAAGTTTTTCATGTATTATTAACATCAGTGTTATATAAAAAATTATATTATTTATTAAAATAAAATTACCTAATTATCATACAGTTTATTAATTTACATGTTTAATCAGTGCAGAAAATCTGCGGCTGTGGCGAGTTCATGGATTTGTAACCTCAGTTGATTTGTAAATATTTTGAAAATCTAGAAATATACAGGGTGATTCACGAAGATATGCAGAAACTTCGAGAGCTCATTCTCCATGTAAAAGTAAAGAAAAAAAAGTTATATAAACATGGGTCCGGAAATGCTTTGTTAGCGAGTTACGGCTAGCAAAAGATTTCGCCCAGAATTTTGTACCCTGGGTCTCCTGGAATTCACTTTATACCTTATTTGCACAGTTTTGTTCAGAATTAAATTTTCTACAATTTTTATTGTAAAATTGGATATGTTTATTGGTAAAATAACAAAGTTATTGTTGGCCAAGTGTAAAAAAATGTGTTTTTTACTCCAATTTTTAAATTTTGCACTGGTTTTCTCAAAAACTAATTAACTTACAGTTCTGGGACCTGTTTTATTCAATTTTTCAGGTAAAAAACACATGAAACAATTAAATTTTCCTTTTAATTTACCTTCCAAGAATTCCAGGAGGTCCTTATTTAACCCAGGATACAAAATTCTGTAGAATGAGCTCCCGAAGTTTCTCTTCGTGAATCACCCTGTATATTATACAGAGTCATCGAAAAATAATACCATAATTTAAAAAACAAATCATTTCTCAAATACAGTTTAATGTGTTGGAATGATTTTAGTACACAAATTTAAAGAACAGTTGATTTTTTTTTCAATATGAGAGTGGAGAAAGGGTGATCCTAAAATTTGCACTGAGGTGCATAATAGTCTTTAGTTTGTTGGCCATACTAAAATGTAAATAATGAAATAAAAAGTTCAGTAAGTGTTTTGGTATGAATTAAAATTCATTGTGTTTGTCCAACATAATTTTCAACAATCCTCAACCAACTATTAATACTAGTAATAGTATCCTGAAAAAGTTACACCTAATGTTAAAGCTATTCGCTGATTGTTTAATCAGTTCTATGAAATTGTAAACCAACCAAAATCTCCAAAAACGAATGTTGAGTGGAAAACATGTTATGCTGAAAGCCCCAGAAAATCAATTGGTCATCAGAGTTTGGATTTAGTTATCAAAGACTAAAATCCAAAATTCCTCCATAAACGTTTGTATCTACCTGCCTATAAAATTCAACTAAGATAAAAGATCAAAGTAGGCAATAGGTCTAAACATGTTGATTTCGTGTATTCAATGCTAAATGAAATCGATAATGACCTGAATTTCTTATACCGATTTTTGTTAAAAGAAATCCATTTCACGAAAATAAATGTGTGGTGTAGATTACTTCATAACAAAGTTAAATAGCCTTTGTAGAGAAAACAATTACAGGGATCATTATGCTTCTCCCCAGATTTAAGGGCATCGATAGAGAATGTGGGGTCTTGGGTCTAGTGTTATTGTTATGATGTGTAGGCACATTTAAAACATGTAGTATGTGATTCACTGAATGCTCAGTTCCCAAAGATTGGTTGGATAGAGGGTGAGCATATTTTTTGGCCTACTAAAAACTCAGATCTTACTCCAATAAAAAAAAATACTCAGATATGGGGATACATAAAAAAATATTGTATACATACAGTTGAGAAAGTTCGTGTTTTGGTGAACTTAAGATTAAGAATTGTTGCTACTATTATGATAGTAATCCCAGACATGATTAAGTACAACATAATATGAGATTGACTACTGTTTTGATGTCTGCTGAGCCACAAAGTTCTCACATATAGAAATTGATTAAGGTACGTAAACAAAATGTAAATATTTCTTTACATTTAACACTAAACTCATTTCAATATTTTAAACTGTTGTGTGGAGTAATGTTTTTTTAAATCTCCATATTTTTTTAAGACCTTGTATTTATTACTATTTTTCATTAATTATAAATCTTAATTTTACCCAACATTACTTACTTAACCCTGGAATTGGCATTAACTTTTGCCGTAACATGGTGCCCCCTTTCACGAAACTGCCGAACTACGAGAAATATTTCTGTCTTTTCTGTTCTCTCTATGGAATTCAGGTTAGACAGCTTTGAAAGATTGAAACACGAGCTTTTCAATGGTGTATAATTCATTTCTCTACGACTCCATTTACTAGGCTAAAGGTTGAGTTGAAGAAAACAACTTTTTTTTTGTTGAATACATCTGTAAAATGAGTTTTTGTCGCAACTAATTTATAGATTGAATACTATAAAAGTTATAGACATGTGGCGAACTCTGTTGGATAGGTAAAGATTTGTACTAAAAACAGTACAATTGCACATTTATTTGAAATAATTTACAGTTCCTGACCTTTACACAAAGTAGGACGCTTATATTGTAATGCGAGTTGGCGAGTCGCCATTTTTACAGCGTTTTATGAACTTTTGATTACATGTATATGACGAAACGTCAGCTTTACAATGGTATAGCATTTATTTCGGTAGGATGATTTTAGTAACCCTAATGTCGAGTTGCAATATCAGAGTTTTTTACAGTTGTCTGTCAACCGTTAATGCCTTCTATGGCTCAAATGAGAAGCGTGCCAAAACTAAGGTTAAGGATGTGAATATTAATTTGTTGCTTTAGCCTTCCATAAGAAGACAAAATTATGTATGAACTGCATAAATTAATTATGAACAGTTTTGTTATGAATAACTAATCACTTATCCAAGATAAAATCAAAACTGAAAATGAATAACAATGTTATAAAAATTCCTTTCAAATGTAAAACTATATTTATTACCAACCATTCTAAAGCGGCAAGGCAGATCTGACCTGAAGACGCCAGATTCTAGTGCTTCTACATGGCCACCTACATAAGTTTCTTGATCTAACACATGACCATCAGCTGTCATCTTATTTAATTCTGTTTCTTGTTTATTTGGGAAAATAATATTGGCATGAAAAGCTTCTACCATTAACAAAGCTTCACACAAAGTTCCAGAACCTTTACGTAAAACCTGAAACAATATTTGTTTATACATAACACAATGTTTTCTACATAATAGAAAAAAATTAATTCTCAATATTTTAGTGATAATAATATATGTATGAAAATTGTAATTTGAAAACATAATGAGTTTATTTGAGTATTGAACTTTCTTGTGAACCAAAATAAAATAATAATTTTTGTATTTTAGTCACACATAAGAAGTGTTTTTCCATGATATTGCATTCAATCGAAATTAGATTTTTTTAAGGTAAAGCTACTAATACATAAATATTAAGGTTTTGTTGTACTTAGCTAAAACAAAGATCAGTCAAAACAGGAGTCATCCTACCACGACTTATTTGGATAAAAATTGTTCGCTTTACAAAAAATATATATTTAACCCTATAATGACGGAGGCAATATCAGAATTATTTCCTCCTAGGACTATCTACATCTAGAGATGTACCATGTCTTCAAATATATTTCTACTTTGTGGGTTAACACTAAGCCAGTCTTTGAATGTATAAGGTAATATACTGATCTTACAGTGGTGACCTATTAAAATTTGTTAAACTAGAAGCTGTATAATAATGATTACTATGTGGTTAAGCATTGTAATAACTCATGTTTTTAAGATGACATCAAGGTGGTCATGGTTGTATTGTGATTAAGATGAATTATCTATATACTTAAAATATTTTTCGTCATACTGCTTCAAGAACAGCTGTTTTCAATATATGCATTGAGATGCTAAAGTTGCTCTTTTTAGTCCTAGGACCTAAAAACATCAGCTGAGGTCGAGGTCATCAGCTGTTACTTCATTTATATGAATTAATTAACGATTGCAAAGCATCTATAAAAACAACCAATACTCTCAATTCTTGTAAATAATCATTAAAACAGCTATTACCATCGATTAGAAGGCAAATAGGCTATAACATTTTAGTTTATGTGAAATTGTTTTCTTATATTATTTGCAGTATAACAAAAAATAAAGTTCATCACTTAGACCAAAAGAAGCTTTTCGATCCTTGCTCATTTTCTGGCCTCAGCTCCACCTCGGCCGTTAAACTTGATCTTGTATCGAAAAGCTTCACTTTTGGTCCTAGGGATGAAATATATATATTTTTTTTCGCTGACTTTTTGAAGCCACTTAACCGACTTTAATGATTAAAAAAAAATGATTTCAAAGGTAATATATAATAATACATTGTACAAAACTGTGGAGCTACAATTTTAATTATAGTTTGCAAAATGAACAAAGATGGCTTCTACTTGGCAAAACCCTCTCCTACCAACGGTCACTCGCAGACATTCTGCGCCAGACAAGCTGCCTAATTAGTGACTTATCCACTGCAAACTGTTTTTATACAAAGATAACTTTCGTAAGGCTTCTTAATTGTTAAGTAATACCTACTGAATGTGAATGTTCATAAAAACAATTCCAAACAAGCCATTGATAAAACATAAGGAGGAAATAACGTGAATAAAATAACAGTAGAACAATAAAGGAGGAATGTCGAAATATATTATCATATGATTGTCATATAAATTATATATTATCATTGATATTTATCATATGATAAAACTATATTGAATATTACATAAACGATGAAAATTTTATCTAACATGTCCTAACTTAACTCGTTTCTTCCCAGTGTCAACATATGTCGACATCGATATTGAAATTTTTTTATGGGAAATTTTGGGTGCATAGGATGTATACCATAATTAATTGTCTACTATTATGTTGTCTCGTTTGGTCTGTTTGTATTGACAGTTTTAGTAACCAGCTCTCTAACTAATCATGTTACTGAAGAAAAAGTAAGTGTATTAAAACCTCATAAATATTAATTTTAATTGTCAAACTCTATACAATGTAGAGATAAAGTATCTGTAAGATGTTTCTTTTATGTTTTACATAGATATTATTGTTTTTTTATGTTTAATTTATCGACACAAATATTGATGTCAACAGTGGGCACGAGCGGTACTGGATGATTTTCGTTGTGACAAATTTTTTTTTTCAGGTTGACAGTCGCTGACATCCTCAGTATTTTAGAAGAAAGTGAAGATATTATAGATCTGTTGTTTTATATAGAACCACCTGAAAATCCGCCCATCAGTGAGTGTGATTCTGATGATGATGATCCAACTGGCAACATAAACCATTTGTCCAGTAACCAGCTCAGAGCTGATGGCAAGTTATAACATATTAAAAGAACATAAAAAATATTGGTATGATTTAGAAATAACGCACAAACATCAATTTATTACAAATGAACCTAATCCATCAAACTACACGAAAATCTACCTATAAATGCAATATCCTATAAAATATAGACTAATAACCTAAATGGTACCAGGAATTTAATTAAATTTTGTTTCACCATGCAGTTTTAAATTACGAAAACATATATAAATTTGTAAGGGCTTATATAAACATAGCAAATATATCTGGCAATAATTAGGTACTAGATTGAAAAAATAGCCTCTGGTATTAGAAAATTATGGTTTATTATAAGTTGTTATTCTTGAAATTTTTACTTAGGAATAATAAAAGAAACACTATTAAGACAAAAATAAAATATGTGGCATCTAAATTTTACAGAGTGATAGAATAAAGAATATTTTAGAGAAAATATTGCTAAGGAAATAAATACATGAGATTTTAATTTTGGGTGAAAATAATATTTCCTAAATTTGTGAGTTTTCAGTTACTAAACTTACTACAGAGGAGGGTTACTAATACAACAGTTTAACTAATGATATTAACGACAGCAGTGTAATCATCTCCTTGGAAGACAAAAAATAAACAGCGATTTCTTGAAAAAGGTTGTTTGGTATTATTTTTCTCAAAATATTATGAAAATGGTTTGACATAGAAATTATGATGTGACAAAATACAGGTCAAATGTTCTACTACCTCGCATTGACCCGACACCTTCCGATACAACTCTTTCTTTTCATTTTAGAAGGTGATAATTCTTGATCCATCTTGCTTTAATTAATAAGGCTCAACAGCAAACTTTTGATTTTGTTGGACTATATTTACTTGAACCCTTTTTTTAGTCACAGACAATTGTATGCAGCACCATTAAGAATGTATTCGTTCAAAATTGTTACAGTTCAAATAATACTACACAAAACAAAACAAAACTTTTTATAAAATATTATTATTTTTAATACTATTACATTATGTTAATGTATTCAAATTCAATAAACAAGTTTATAAAATGTTATGACCTATAATTTCTCCGGGGGACTAGCTATAGTGTAGTATTATTTTAAATTGCAAAGGTGACATTTCAAATGATTCTAATGATAGAGAGGAAGTGATAATGATGTGACTATAATGAAAATGATGTTGAAAAACAGACACCTACAAAAAGACGGAGGTCTCATAACATAAGTTTGGAGTCAGTCCATCTATAGGACACTATTTTCCCATACCAATATCAATGTACAACTGTAATGAAAATGAAAGATTATTTTACTCCTAAAGCAGACAATATTATCATATGAATAATTTAACAATCACTTAAAGTCATTCTACATTCACTGAAAGGGAGTAATATAAATAATCAAACTTTAGGTACCACATAAAATCAGAAGAGGTAATGTTACATTGAGTTTCCGAACTTATGTAGATAGAAGCATAGGGCACCTAATGCAAACAACATTTTCAAATCATTAATAAATAAGTTTATGTTCTTTGTAATTTTATAAAGTCAATAACTTTACCTCATCCGGTTCCATTGGAATGATTGTACATAAAGCAAATATAAATGGATGTACATACTTCATGTATAAATAGTAAGTTGCAACAGCATCAGATACTGAATAATTAGACATTACTTGAGGCTCTTCTGATGCTAACCTGCAATAAAAACACAAATTAATAAATGGAATATACTAAATTAAAATCTGATTTAATATTTGAGAAATAATGAAGTGATTCAACAAAAACAATGAAATGAAGGTTATTTCCATTATTTTAAACACAAAATATATTGGATTGTAAATAACTTAACCTTTTATTTAAACTCAATACAAAATCGTTCATCTACTTCCCCCCTATAAAACAGGATTTTAGATGTAGTATCTAAATAAATAGATAACATAAACAGATAATCATTTTAAATAATCGTAGCAAAAATAATACTTTTATAGATGGTGACATCATATCTTCTAAAATCTAAACAATACAGGTGTGTAATTAAAATATTACTGATCCGGTCATTTAAACATTTGATTTCTTGCTGAAGTTAACGTACATAAACTTGTGTCAATATTTTCTCAAATAACAAGATATAACATATACAGTAGAACCCCTCTTAACCGGTCTAGTCGGGACTGACACCCGGGCCGGTTGCCCATTTGGCCGGTTAATCCGAGGTTCCCATAAAAAATCGGTTTTCGTTCAAAGAAAGATTATTTAATCAGGTAGTGCTAAAAATTATGCAATTAAGATGTTATTGCAACTCATTTTATTGTACATAAATGTATCGTATATATTATACATCAAACATGAAAAAATTAAACACTACAAAGCTTTTTTACAGATTCCCCTCTGTCAAGTCTTTTGACACATTTAACCGCGTCTCAAACGAAACCAACACACGCTTCCGTTTTCGTAACTCGCTCATTTTTATTTACTGTATATACTGTTGCCAGTCAAAGACAAGAAGAAAACTGAAAAGAAATGCTATATTTTCCATAATGTATACTAAATTGATTCGTGGAAAAAAAGCGGTTCATCAAACGATTTTGTCGGTGTATGTCTGCTATACCGACAGGTGCCAATGCCGCGGTGTTTTTACTCCGCCGACAATGGGATACCGTTATCGACAAAGTCGTTTGACTCGCCGCTGTTTTGGTGCCGCAGTGTTTTTAAGGCGCCGACAATGGGATACCGCCATCGACAAAGTAGTTTGACTCGCTGCCGCTTTGGTGTTTCAATTACAATTTATAAAACTCTCATCCAACCACTACAGGCCGGTTAATCCGAGGCCGGTTAACAGAGGTTCTACTATAGTCGAGTTTCATAAAAAATTGGAAATTTATAAAATCGTACATTAAAGTTTTAACTTTGGGTTGCACCAAAACTAGTCACGAAATTGTATTCAGCGTCTCAAAATCAATATGGTTAAACTGAGTTTCATCAAAATCGGTACAGAAAGAAAAAAGTAAAAGATTAAAGCAGCCATTTTGAAGTTTTAAGAGAAGTAAATTGATAATTGTATAATTCTGCGTCATGTCTGCATCAGCTGATTGTTTATCTTGATTACATTATTGTTGGTTAAGATTATTACTAATATTTGTTTTGGATCTAATAATTAATTTTTTTATCTGTTTGAATGAATGAAGGACAAGAATTAATTGTAAAACCTATAATTCCTTTTCTTTACACAACTAGAATACTTAAGGAACTAAAAATTATTCCAGAATCACTTTAGCTCTTTGGGGTGTGGAGAAGACAGGACTTTTTAATATAAAACTGCACATAACAATCTTTGGGGTTCATATTCAAAAAATCTTCATAGTGCATAGCTTAAAGAAAGAGAATTGTGAAACAGTCATAAAAATTTATTCAGTTGTTTGAGCTGTAGTAGTAACTGAACATTTGAAACATTCATACTAATGGTACAGGCACATCATTGATTTTTTTACACAATTGTTTTAAAAATTGTCAAATTAAAAATTTTAACAATTGTCTGAAACCGAAAAATAAGTGAGAACCACAATTTTAAAAGCAGAAACATAAGCTGCTGATGTAATTGTTTTTTGATTTGTCTAAAACTGGACTATTTCATACTAAAATTGGTATTTTTCAAATAACAAAAATGGCTGAAAACCACTTCCTTTAATTTCTCGGTAATAAATTTATGAAAAGAATCAAATATATTGATTGATACAAAAGTTAACAAATATTGAACAAAATTGCATGTGCTAGAGCACAAAATAAAACATGAAAAAAGTTATTTACCAAAAATTCCATCGAAATGTAAACTAGTTTGAGGGTTATTGTGCAGTCTGATATATTATGAAAATGAAAGGGCCCCAAATTGTGTTTCAGGGCCAAAATTGGTGTACATTTAATTGTACTGTTCAGAGTTGCACAAGGTACTTCTTTAAGCTACTTCCTAAAAAGAGAAAATAACTTTACATAATTTACAATTTGAAAAGTCTAAAGTATGTAATCATTAAATACACAAACCTTTAAAAGAATAAGGATGATAAAAAAAAAACTAAAATTTTATATAAACAAGTTTTATTTTTAACTATCCATTTCATGAACCCATATTATAAATAAATATAGATTTCTTATACAAACATTGTTCAAGATCACAAATAGAAATGGTATATATTTACCTGCACATATCTTCTGGATCAAGTTCAACTGGATCATATCGAAGTTTTGCTTTCGCTACAGCTTTCAAGTTTTGTGATCCAACAGGGAGATATGAATCTCTCTTTACCCAGCTAAAAAATCCAAACAATCCAGATGAAATTTAATTAAACAATTATTGTACAACTTTAAAGAAATACTATTTCAATAAGTATATAGTTGTTTATTGGGTTTCACAAATATATTAATTTCAATTAATTACCATAGACAGTCCATATGCATTGCAGGTCGGCATGCATAAATCCCTTCTTTGTTTTTAGAAAATCCTATTTCTTGTTTCATGTCCAAATTATGAATAGCTGCCCGTGTTTCTACAAATGGCCAGTCAAAGAAATCACCATTGTATGTTACAAATATATGTGGTCGTATCTGAAAAATATGTACAATAAAACCCAGTTAATCAGAACCCAGTAAATCATACCAAAATTCAAACTATGTAATATCAAAAATATACAATATTTGACAACAAAAATTCACTTTTATTGTTTTTAAATAGATCAAAATTAAATAACAATGTACTTTCACTAAAAATTTGAAAAATCATTGCAGAATTCACATTAATAAGAATATACATATCAAACACAATGAAAAATTAGCAAATCTAATTTATTTATTTTTTAATTTAATTTTTAGTACAATGGATTTAACAAAAATTTTAGAAAACACATTCGACCTTCTTTAGTTTTAAACACAAACAAAATGCAATATAAAATAAACAACAACAAAAGAATTTATTAGTTAAAATATGTGTACTTCAACTAATCCTTATGTATATCACCTTATTCAACTTCAACTATCGGGATTTCGGTCATGCAACCATACTCACGATAGGTGAAGTTGAATGAGGTGAGATACTTATGTGAATTAGTTGACGTATCACATATTTTAACTAATAATTTTACTAATCTGTGACCTAAAATGGAATTAAAAAAGAATTTATGTTAGGTTTTATAACAAATTCTGAAAAAAAAAGGAAAAAAAAAGAAAATTACAAATTCAACAAAGATACTGCTAATATTTAAAATTATTATTGTAACAATTCTCTTTTCTTTGGATCAATATTTTTTTTAATATTAGGGCACTAATATGTTATTTTTGAGAACATATACTCATGTAATTACCCAGGGTCGTGGATTACCGAACTGTGTACTCAGTAAAATCATAGAGTCAAAGTTCCCGATATACATACATGTTTATTTCCGGAAATAAACAAAACATAATTAAATTACATAATACAGAACCAGAAAAACATAATTTACATATCATATCTCAAAATCATATGTCCCTTTGATTCCTATTAAACATAAAAACTAATCATTCAAGTCTATTTCACTCACTGAAGCAATTTATAGGGTTGTGAGAATATAATCAGTATATTCTCGATGTTTTGTTTTGGAATGGGTAATATGGAGAAGCCAAATGTAGAGGGAAAGGCAAAGTAGCTGTAATTGATGGGAAATGGACTCTTTTGATGTAACAAAATGAATACAGTTTGATATGAAATTAGATTACAAGCCCATTTCATTTACATATTTTCTTAACAATTACATATTTTATTACAGACAAATAATTATAGATTTATAGTTCAGGTCAAGTAAAAAAAAGCTAAATAAAAGAATAAACTTCAAATAATAATAAAATTTACGAATATTATAAAATTGAGTATTTAATCAAATCTGTGATTTGATTATGATTGTAAGTATATTTTCCTTAAGAATTCACAATCCCAAATTATCTATAAAAAAATATAAGTGTCTGCTTGAAAATCACAGAATAGCACCCAATAAAATAATTAATTCAGAAAAGTAAATTCATTAATAATAAATTATTCCAAAATTTATAATAATTACAGTTTGGAGTAATTATATTAAAAAAAACATATTGAAGTGAATCATCGCTCTATTTCTTATATGCACTAACCTCAATATAAATACCAATTAACGAACTCATGACAAATAGTGGATCAGCCTATAGTTATGGGGATTATAACAGTAAAGTATATAATTTAAATATTAGAAGCTAAATTATTATAATCACTCCACAAATTGTAAAGTAATCTACTAATCTGTGTTTTAAAATAGTATCAAATTAATTGGTACTTATATAATTTCTCATTGAACCTAAATAAAAATAGTTTTTTTCCTTCTTATTTAAATATAAAGGTTAAATTAGAAACAATTGGCTAAAACAAGACTTAAATTTTGCTATTTTATCAGCTGAACTTGACCCAATTCATATACCACCATGTTTGTACCCTTAAAAAAAAATTAAAAAATGTGAATGTTAGGTAGAAATCAGCAAAAATTAACTAAAAGGTAAATTTGTTCAATCCCATTATTTTATTATGAAAATCTGACAAAAATGTGACCCATTAAAGTGTAGAAGAATAGTCAAAACAGGTTATGGAGACATGATCAGGAACATTTCATAGTATTCAGTTTAATTCCCATGTGACAATGCCTGCAATATCTATACATTAACAATAGAAATTTCCATATAAATATGGACCAAACAAATACACTTCACATACATATTTGAAATAATACCTCAAGAATATGATCAAAGAATCGTTGGATGAGAGCTGCTTCATCCGGTTCATTAAAGATGGTAAAGAAACCCTCAAACTCTGGCTTAGGTGTGTATTCAAAGTCATTGACATCTGCAGAAATGATTTCTCTGTTGGTTATTAAATAACCCTGTACAAACAATCACTTCTGTTATTAACTCATTAAAATATTTTCTCACTGTTAATAATAGCTCGATCCTCTATCCTGTTTTCAGATAATAGCCACATATAGTAAATTTAAAATAAAGTCATTTACTCTGATCTTATAGCATAAACAAATTTATATACATTAATTGTATGTACCTCCACTGTGAAACAAAATAGATTTATTGTGGAATATATATCACTCAAGGAATATATAATTCCTTCCTAGGCCTAATACAAAACCCATGCGGATCTTGGAATCAGAACTCTTAAGACTTCAGGCTCTACCAAATACGCAGAGTCTTGTATAGATGCTCTGCTGTCTTCGTACCGTAGGAGCAGAACTGTTGTTTCTCGTTCTACGACTTCTTCCTTTGTAAGTAACATAATGCTTAAGTAGATTTACAAGAATAATATGTTAAATGTTACCATATTTTAAACTTTACTTTCATTATTTCACTGAAATTGTTTATATTACCTGAAATTAAAACTAATAGAATTGGTATTAACACAATTCTATATTAATATTTATTTAGCAATCGACTTAACGATGACATAATAAAATATGAATTTTTGTTGGTGTTTTGTAAATACGCTTATTTCCTGATTTTGACTTTGGTAATTATATAAGCCGAAAAAAATTAACTTTTAATAAACCATGCATAGGTCTAAAAATAGTATTAAAAAAGTTATCCATTTGAAATTTTCCTACAATTTTTTCAAGCATTAATCCAATAGTAAATCATAACTAACAAGCTATAATTGCCTAACATTCTGGTTAGTAGAGCTATTATTGCGGATTTTTTCTAATTCTGTGATTATGCTTTTAACAATTTTGTTTTTAGTAATAACTATATTTATCTTTTACTGGTGTTGATTTTAAAGTTATTAAAATAAAAATTTATTGTAATAGTTATAATAATTAATTAAAAAATTGAATATTTTGAAATTTGATAACAATTGAGCAAAATTAGATAGAAATTTTAACAGCTAGAGCATTTACTAACACACAGACACACATACAAATATAGTAAACTAAAAATTATTTGAGGTTTTTTCTATTTTGTCTTCAATTCTATGAGAGAGATTGGAATAGATATAATTCTTTATATTATTCAGATACAAACAATTATAAAATCTAAAGCTTTGTAAAATTATATTTATAAGCTTAAATTTACTTAAAAATTTACCTGTCCATCAATCATGTATGAAATCATCATAATTTGGTCTGAAGCTGCATCAGGAAACTTAAGCGGTAATTTGGTTGTTTCAATATCATAAGCCAACACGATGGTGTCAGGCCTCTCAATAATGTCATCACGCTTTGTTATAACTGGTGCAATGTTTGCACCATTACTTTTTATAGAATACCACAATCCAGCGAAAAGTTTCTGATCAATTGATACTCTAACATGATATGGTACATCATATTCTCTGAAACAATGTTCATGTTTTAAAATAAAATATAAATTACTAATAATTTAAAACATAAACTTAATAATTACAATTGCAGTTATTATAAAGATTAAAACCTAAAATGAAACATGTGTTGTATAATGACTGGAGTAATTGTTTCTCCTCTTCATTTTAACATTTAAAATATAAACAAACATAGCCATATCTATCCTGATTTTTTGATTTACCTGTTATTTTTTTTACAAAGTTTAGACTTAAATTTTGGAAAAAGACAACGATAAATTTCTCTCTCCTAGTTTCTAAAATGTTACAAGTTCTGAAAAGTTCAATTTTTTATTATTATTTTTTTTATTGCTGAATAATCTTATTATGACTAAGCACCAATAATTTTTGTTATTCGTAAACGTTTTTATCTAATAAATTTCAAAATATATGTTCATGTTTTGTTAAATTTTTTCATTTACACAAAATTGTAATTTAACCAAAATTTTTTGCAAATAATTTTCATTAAATTGCTCTAACAATTCTTCTTAAAATGCAAACAAAAAGTATAGACAAATCTTTATGAGGAGGCAATTCCAATAAACTAGACTTTAAAATGCCAGCTATTGTAGGTGGTTTTCCATTATTTTTGAATAATTTAACATGGAAAATATTAAATTAGGTCATTATTTATATTCATGTTTATTTTAAATTGTATCATTTCAATTATTTACGATTAAAAAAAAAGTATACATAATTTTAAAACGTTGAGCCCTAACAACAACAAACAACAAAACAATTTAACATTAACAAAGTTCACCAGGACCAAGTTATTATCATGAACATAGCATGTGAATGTTATTAAACAGAATTATATTTACAAGAAGCATTTAGAGTAAAAGACTGTAATGAATACATACAGTTAAAAAATTCAGTGGATGGCTAAGGGTGTGAATGACAAGAATGGGTAATACCATGACGGTTCCATCAACTTTTTACCCTTGTTTTTGATGTAGTCCAATTATAAGACAGAAACTTACAGACTTCAAATTTGGTGAGTTCCTGTCATTAATATGCTAGAGGTAGTTTTAAAATAGCACATTAACAGAGATTCAGTTTACCTGTGCTCAAGTTATTTGAATTAGAGGACTAGGGAACTACCATAATAATATGCACCAAGGAGTTTACTAACGTAAATTAAAATTCATTTGATTTTAATAGTTTTCAAAAATACTATAACCTACATCAGTACATAATTTGGTTTATTATTCAAATGCAAACCTGATATCAATAATATTTTCCATGTGGTCAGATAATTTTCTTGTTGTTCCTGAATCACCCTTATTTATTAATGCTGATGTTAACATTTCAGTATAAAATGTATTGCTTTGGTCTCTAACTCGATTTTTCCGCACAGATGATAGAATGGCTTGTTTTACTTTTGTTAAATCATTCATAGTGGCGAAACTCAGTTTTAAATATCTCTGTTTCAATCCTATTAAATGATTTGGCTGGAATACATAAAATAAGTGAGTTAATAATATGTACATATATATTGTTAACAATAAATAAAAAAGTTATTGGACTTCAACTTTTAAGCTTAATTGTCTAATATCACATTGAGCATAGAGAATTAATTTGTTTTTAAATTTTAACTAAACTAAAGAATTATCTATTTTCAATATATGTCAATTCTAAAGTCTGTTAGACTTTATTTAAACTCATCCCAATGAATGACTGAAATCAATTACAGATTATGTGTAGTAGGATGCAAAAAAAAAAGTACTCAAAATAAAGTTTGGATTATTTTAAGCGAAACTGTACGCTATTGCATCAATTTGGTGTTATATGGCAACAACATTAATGTGGCATTGATGTTTAACTTGTTGTTGTACTAAGTAATACAGAAAAGTAGCATTGAAATGAGAAGAACAATTATCAACCAAAATATTTAGATCCAGAGGTATGTAAATGATATCACCATAATTCTTGGTTTCCTGAAAGCTGTTATGAAGTCTCTGAGGGTTTAAATAAAGAAATAAAGGCAGTAGGACGGGTTATTTATAAACAGAAGATAAAAGTGCTTGTGGTGGAGAAATAAGAGAACACTTATCCTGATCATCTTGATTTCACCAATTTCAGTTTGAGAGAGTCTCCTCATTTAAGTAAACAATATAGTAGATGAGGTTTTAAGCAGAATAGTGACTGGCAATAGAGCATACTGTTATTTAAAGGAAGTAATATAAGGCATAAACTAGTCCAGAGTAAAACAAAATTAATATATTATGAAATGCTCATTGTTATTTACATACGGCATATTGGTATGTATGTGACATGGACACCTAAGCAATTAAAAAGAAAGGTTTAAATGGAAGATTTTAAGAAGACTAATAAGGACAGTAAAATAAAATTGAATTTGGTGCTAAAGAAAAAATACAAAATTTATGAAGACCTGCTATTGTCAGCATATGTACAATACAAATTCGGCCATGCGTAGCATAAGGATGTCGAACAACAAGAGAAAAGGGTTTTGGGGGGCTCTATATTTGGCAGCCGAATGAGAGTCCAGCATAGGATTTGACGAAATGATGCTGTTGAAGAAGAGTAACATTCTCTTTCAGAAAGATAGGACACAATGGGCATAGACCACCTCGGTCTATATTGCCAGAAGAAGATGATAATGTGGCAACAACTACTATGCATACAAAATTAAATAACAAACTCAATTCCTTAAAGACGTTATGTTGAATTTCTAAATTTATTCTTTATGAAGAAAATCTTAAATAGTTTTTCCTACCATACTGAAATTATAATCAAATTAAAAAACTGCTTATAGGCTACAAAGTTTTATGATTTCTTGCCACTGGATCTGAGAAAGAATATTTTTTACTCCAAGTTTTAAAAATAAGTCAAGAAACTTTAGACAGTTTTTATTATAATAATCATGAAATATTGATGAGGATAATAAGCTTTGGTGTTGGTGATATTGTGTTAACAAATCTTAAATTTGTTTTAAGCTTCATTACAGTTGTTTACAAAAGGTCATACAAAATTGCCCAACAACATCAATAAATAGATGTTCAATGAGCACTGTGGTGAATGTGAACAATATGAAACACTGAAACCCCTACCACAAGTTTGGTACAAAACACACACACACAAATAAAATAAAATAAAATATTTATTTGCCTTATGTTATTATAGTTCCCTGATGTACATTTCGGTAACCAAGTTGCCATCATCGGAGGGATCTGAAATAATACTAACAATATATGAAATCTTAAAAACTAAAATGCCATATTCTCCCCTCCTAATATCTCCCTATTAATATCACTAAGTCATACTACGCTTTTTGATTCACTAAATTTTTGTTGTTATTATGCACATGTTATGTTTCATATTTAAAAGAGTTTTAAGATATCTGTAAAAATTGTTGCCGCCATTGCCATATTCAACCTGCGGGTTTTCCAAGGACAGGAATGTGTACCGTTAGCCGCTTTCACATAGGTCATTGACGTGGTTCTACTTTGTTAGGCCGAACCACCGGAAGCAGGGTGGAGGGGAAAATATGGCATTTTAGTTTTTAAGATTTCATATATTGTTAGTATTATTTCAGATCCCTCCGATGATGGTAACTTGGTTGCCGAAATGTACATCAGGAAACTATAATAACATAAGGCAAATAAATATTTTATTTGTGTGTGTGATATTGTACCAAACTTGTAGTAGCGATTTCAGTGTTTCATATAGTAACATCAATAAAGATAATAACCATTAATTAGGATTTGATTTTTTTCCCCTTTGTTGTTTAAAAGCGAATAACCTCACGGTCATCATTGCCTAATAAAGAGAGAAGATAAAATAAATACCCCTAGTCCTCAAACACTCTAACAGCATTACGGTTGGGAAAAGAACAAGAGTAGGTCAAGAGACAACAGATAAGAAAGATGAAAGAGAGGGATCTAACCCAACACTATATGAAAAAAAGTGTATATGACTAAAGTGAGCCCCTGAGGTTAGGTAATGATAATGTAATCGGATTTTTGTCTTTAAAAAAAAAATTATATTTAATCAATAACGAACTCCAGAAGATATCAACACTTCATAATTATAAAATTAACGTCTACTTCAATATGATAATTTAATAATCAGACCTTATTTTCTTGATAATGCAATAGGGTTTAGTAGTTGACACTTGAATTTAAATTAACTTTAATTGTTCACAACCATATAATTACTTCGAGCCAACTGATTTATTATGTATTTATTTAGTAAAAACCTGATGACACAAAACAATTAAGACAGATTACCTTGATTTTGAAAAATAAAAAATTATAGAGAACTTTTAGTAAAATTGTTTTACGTTATACATGATGAAAAATACATTGTACAATTTGAAATGATATATTGAAATGTACATGGATATTACTGAACAGTGTACTGTATCATAAGCTCATACAACATTTTTAAGACAAGTATTACAGTCCACATTAATTTTGTGTCCTTTATAAAACAACAAAATAATAAACAACAGTAAGCTAACAGTTGGAATGTTGTATGGGGACATTGTATGGCCTGCTCTAAACCACTCTGAAGTGATAAATATGGATTTAGTATACAAATATTGTTTGGGTGTACCGGTACTTAAAGAAGAGACAATTCTATATAATTTACTTGTTTCTACACACCATCTGTCTTGTAAACTCTTAACTGTCATCTCATTTGTTTAATATTAATATAATTACACACATTTTAGATTATGAAGTCAAACTCTATAATATGCAATATTTCTAATTAAATATTTTTTTTTCAAATAAAAATAAATATCATTAAAATAGCTGCTCATGATCTTTAGGATTAACTGTCTTTATCAACACTAAATTTCAGATGAAATATTGGACAACTGAGACTCTCCTGGATATATAAAAAAACACTAGACTTATATAATATTTAACTATATACATACCAAGTCTAAATCTTCTTTGGTAACTTGTTCAACTGTCAAAATTGAACCACTAAATTTTTTACTGAGAAATGCAGAAATCTCCTGCATATTTTCCTTTCTTGTCAAAACAAAAAAATAAGGTCTAAAAGGCATAGATACTTTAAATCTACTGCCATCTTCCTGAATAAAATAATAGTCTACTGCACTAATCAACCTTTTGTCTTCATCTAGGATTTCATTCTATAAAAAAACAAATTAGTGATTTAGTGATATCGCAATTCTATAATTATGAATTTAAAATAACTGGTAAAATACTGTATATAATTTTATTTATCAATTTTCTATTGAATAATAATAATTTGAAATAATATACAATAGAAATAACTTACTCATTCCATAATATTAACAAATAACTGTGCCATACACACTTACACATTTGAAAATAATATGTAAGTTGAGGGTTAACAAACATAACTAGGATACTATTCGGTGTAGAGCACATATACTGATAAGATAGAATGTGAATTGCAAAAAAGAAGATTTCCAAGAAAAATGGAGAAGATGTTCTAAATTCTATTATTAATCTTTCATCGAGGCTGCTTTATTATCAAGAAAATAAAATGTTTCAAGAGGCCTAAATTTTTCTATTATGCCAAAAAAAGTTAAACTGTTGGATTTTGTGACCAGAATTAAATCGGCCCTTCCACGGTTGTCACCAGAAGAAGCTGAGCAATTCAGATGCAAAGCCAGTATTTTCCTTTAAAAAACTAAACATCCCAAAATAAACGTATCCAAGAAAGAATTAAAGGCCATCTCGGCATAAAACAAGACCAATCTGTGAAAATCTTACCCGCAAATAAAGCACAATGTATCCTTGATGTATCCTTGGTATCCTTGATGTCAAAATGTAAAAGAGTAAAATTTCTAAAACTCTGAATACTGGCAAATACAGTCTTCTAATAAAAGACCCCATTAATACATACTAAAATAAAATTGCAACCAAACTTAGGAAGTAAAAGAAGTATTTTTCTGACAATCTTCATACTTCATTAACTCTCTATCATTCTCAAACTCCCCATATGTATGGGTGCTTAAAATCCACAAAACTAATGTCCCTCTAAGACCTATTGTTAACTCCCGGGATTCCCCATGTAGGGAATTATCTAAATATTTTTTTCTACATTTTAAAATCCTTAGCAGGAAGTAAAAATTCTGTCAAATTCTAAACATTTCTGGGAATTACGTAGGTAAATGAAAACAAATGAGGGATAATAGGATAACTTTGATATTGAGAATATTTTATCACATTTACTCATTCAGGAAATTTATACCTTAAAGAAAAAACTAACTTACCTATAAACGTTATAATGGATCTTCTTAAATTATGAACAGAGTGTAAGTATTTCCAATTAAACAGTAAGATTTATCACCAGGATGACGGTATGGCAATGGATAGTCTATTAGTACAACTTTTGCTTATATCTTTAAGGTTGATTTTGAGAAGAAAAACTATGATTCTTCCAGTTTAATCCAAAAGTATGGCTAAGGTATGTGGATGACACTTTTGTCATATGGGCACATGACGACACTAAATAAAACAGTTTTTTAATGCTTAATAACTTTTCTGATTCCATCTCCTTAACCAAGGAAAACTAAATCAATAATAAATTTCTATTTTTAGATGTGTGTGTTAAGAGATGTAGGAACATTCTTAAGAACTCGGTTTACAGAAAAAAGACACACACCGTTCGGTACCTAAATTATTTCTCTAACCATCCTAATGCTGCCAAGGAATGAATTCCTTACTTGATATTTGTTTTACTAAAAGAGTCTAAATCAAGAACTAAATTGTATACGGATGACCAAGTTACCAATGGATACTCTCAATTCATAATTTCTAAAAAAATATTTCTAAAGAAAAGAAGGAATAAAGAAAATGATAAACCTTTATAGTACATGACGATCCCTTATGTGTCGGGATTATCGGAAAAAGTTAGGCATGTTCCTAGGAAATATAAAATATACACAACTTTTTGCATATGATAGGCAACATCTTGTCAAAACCAAACCTAAAAATGGTACTCAGGATATTAAAAACTGTATTTTCAGTATTTAACATGAATGTGACAGCCAATATATTAACAAGACAAAAAGACCTCTAAATATAAAAATTAGTGAACATAAAAAGATCACCCGATTAGGCCTAATGGATAAATAAAAAATAATCGGGAGGGAGGAGAGCAAAATGTTGTTCACCCCAATAAGTTAGGCCGACTTTCTCTTAGCTTCACCCCTTTAACAATCCTTCCTTACCGTCCTTTGTGTAGTGTAGGTCTATGTGCGGTGGTTTTATCTGATCATCTTTGTTCTTAATCGCTATGACTGATCAGGCCTATTTTTAGTCTTGAGTTCTTTTCTTAGGTTATAGATTTAGTTTTATTTTCCAACATGACCCTAGGTTACTAGGCTATGTTGGTGTTTTTTAATTATATGAACAATCCATCATTATCAAATAATTTGAACCCAGAATAAAATATTGTTAAAAAAGTCATTACAGTACACCAACACAAAATGGTTGAGAAAGGGTGGACAGATGGACACAGTTATTCAACTAACAGTAAAAACTGGGAAGTTTGAGGAACTGTAGTGTTGTATTTTTTACACACTTTTCTTTAGTTTACTTTCATGTCTGTCTGTCTGTCATCAAATCAAGTAAGCTCTATTTGAGAATACTTTTTGTTGATAAAAAATGTTGAAACTTTGTACAGATGTTGATCTCGAATGACAATACAATAATTCATTGTTATATAGACATGTTTATGGTGGAGAAAACACATGCACAGTAGGTACATGCATATGAATAGTATACACATGCAGCATGTAGTGAAAAGTACACATGTGCAGTATATGAGGTGGGTAGTACAAACCCACAGTAGGTTATCATTTTTCAGATGAAAACCAAATGAACGTGAAGTGTGTTTACAATCTGATCAACACAAATCGCAGTGCCATGCTGCGGAAACCCCTGAAGAACTTCAAGTTTGCTTAGAATGTGATCGACAACAGCGGAAAGAGCAAAATGCTAGTCTGGCAACATTTGAAAAGGTGATCAAGAAATTTTGTGATAAGATCTGCAAAATTTGTATGAAGTGATCCTATCACAGTCAAGTTGTAACGTTAACATCTGCTGGAAAAAAGCTATTCTATTTTCCTGACAAATTGAAAGATAAAAAATTAATTTATAACTAAAAAGTAAAAAATAAATATGAAACAATTTTTTTAAACCTACTTTACTAAAAAAAAAAATTTAAAAAGATTTAAAACAACAAAAAACACACTTAGTACAATGTACAATGTACATATTCAAACATAAATTACCAAGTAAAGCATGGGCACTTAGAATTTTAAATTATAATTATGAATTTTTGGAACCCATACTAAAATTTTTTGTAAATTTTAAATTCCAAGCCCCCATATTTTACTTTGTAATTTATGTTTGAATTAGTAATTTGTACTCAATATGTTTTTGTTTTGATCTTTATTTATTTTTCAGAAAGTGTTTAAAAGAAAATGTTTTCTTTATTTTTTTTTTACTCTAAACAAAATTCATATACACTTTTGACTTTTCCAAAATTGCACAATGAACCCAAAATAAAACTAATCAAGATAAATAACAGTTTAACATTTAATTCTTATTTTTTTACCAGTTGTTTGTTCTCCTTCCTCCACAACTTTTTCTATTGTTTACCCAATGAAAAGGGTTTAATACATAGTATTTGGAACAAAATTTTTATTTGATACTTTAATGATAAACAACCATTAAAAAAATCCCCAGTGCAAAGATGAAATCGATATAATTATCAAATGAATTAAAATGGAACTTGGTAATATAATTAGATTAAAAGTTGTTACTATTGAGATATAAGTTACATTGTGGACGTAAATTATAAAATAAGGTTAGGTACTTAATTTTGACCATTTGAGAAAAAGTTTTTCTCAGATGAGAACAATAATTATGAAATCAATGCATCACATACAAATATGTCTACTAAGAATTTGTCTACTAGTATCACCAATCAAAATTATTCCTCCCACCAAATTGTAATATAAATGTTTCTAGTAGTGCAAAATTTCACTAAATAAAGGCAATTTTTGGCGAGATAAAATAGTTCACATATTATGAGACATAGATCAGAAGATACTCAGTTATAAAAACTGCGGCTGCTAATAATGAAATTATATAAGTAAAGAAGATTGCTAGTCAAGTACTATCATTCTGTATGAACCAGAAAAACTCAGAAATTCTTACAGAGACTAAACTCATACACGCTAATATCACATTAAAAGAAATTAAATTAATTGAAAAATTAATGTGGGGAGAATGTTACAAGATTGTGTTACAAATGGTGAAAGAAATGTTTATCTGATGAGGTTGGATAATAGATATAACAAACAGATGGATCTGTTTAAATTGGATATTTATTGTTATTTAATTTTAAAGATATCAACTTTAAAAGTATGTTAGTTTACTTTTGTACAAAGCTATCATTGAGGTACCGGTGGTCAAAGGAATAAATAGGATTACAATGTGCAGTGGTTAAAGGAGTGGTTAAAGGTTACAATGTGGATGTGTTGCAAATAGATTTGTATGAAATCATGGATAGCTACAGAAATAATACAGATGAATCATTTGATAAAATACAGAGTAGTTCGACTTTATGACAAAACATGGAGATTACACAATTGCATTTCTAATAATGAAACACTGTAGTGAGAAACTAAATTGATTTAAGTATGTCACAGAATTCATGACATTCTAGTGATATCTTAGAACAGTCAGTTAACTACACAATGGATACTATTGACTACTAATCTTGATTGCTTAATTTGATACAACTGGTATTCAATAACTGACCAAAAACACTATCATATATTACATCAATATTTATAGTATTAACAACATTAAATGTTTTGTTATAACTGGTAAATAACAACTAAATGAACCTACACTGTGCATGTTAATAAGGAAACCAGTCCTTTCCTGATGATCCTTAACACGATCAAACCCATATTTTGAATCAATAGCATCATTTTCAAGAGACTGTCGTATACGAACTTCTGAGGAGTCTTCTCTGAAAAGAACAATAAAATATTATATAACATAAATTAAAATTGTTTTTCTTCCAAAGTAAAAAATTAATCTTACATCAAGAACTCTTGGACTCTTCTATGACTTTAAATTTTGTCACTCATTTAGTTATTTTGTTTATTTTATCATGCAAGTTTTTACTTTTTTATTTTCAGACTGCCCAAATAGCCTACCTGATTATCGAATGTCTGTAGGCTATGAATTCCAACAATATAGTGTGAGATTACGATATTTGGTTTAGAAAGTTTTGGTTGCTACTGCATGGAGATTTGATAGCAGTTTATAGCCACGGTTGCCAGATGTCCTGGAAAAACATAACACTACCAATTTTTGTGCCCTTTATCCCAGGTACTCAGTTTTGAGAAAATGAGAGAGAAAATCAAGATTAAAAATTGAAAATATAATTGCTTGTATTCCTTTCATAACAATAATCAGTAATATGTAACTAATTACACTGAAGGCAATACAGTACTGTTCGAAAAAGGTTTTGTAATATAAGAAAAAATGAGGGGGAAAAGATTATCTAATAAATTATGGTTTTAAAAAGTCCGTTTTGTTGTTTTAAATAATTCTATAAATAGGAATTAATTCTTACACAATATCTTGTTTAGGAGTCCAGGATGAACTTAAAACGGTACTATTGAGGGTTTAAATTGTCAAATATTCCCAGTGGAAAGTATATGAAATGACTGACTTGCTACCTAGCTAAAAAAAAAAAAAAAAAAACAATATTTTTAAGTCCAAAGAATGTGCTTTTTACCATGAAGCAAACTGCAGAATAGACAAAGAACACCTTCTCCGCTGCCAAAAATTGAATGTCAAGAAACATCACACACCAGTACTAGAATGTCAGAAAACGAATGGACTAGAATTCAAGATATAGTACATGACTTCATTCCCCCGCCCCCAGGACTCTGATAACAGCTCTCCCCACAAAGTATTACCTGAATCCGGCTCTAAACAGCCCAGCTCAAAGTGTCATGGTTTTGTTTTTCATGATCTGGCGACCCTACTAATAACTGAAATAATTATGAACAGGACTACCTACTTATAAAGCCTTAATTGCAACAAACCCAACACCCAACTATTATATATTTTTTACAACTCAGAATCAAGCTCAATAATTTGCTTGTGATTATGCAAAAATGGCCACAGGAAATTTGGAATACACCAGGCTATCTATACACATCAAATTATTGGGCATTTAACACTGTCATGAAAAATGTCGTATCTTGAACCATTTTAATCTATTATAAAGATTAGCTGTTTTTGTATTAATCCTTTACTACATACCTTATTCTTAAGAATAATTTATTTCTTCAATACAGAATTCACTTTTCACCGAAAAATCACAAGTTGAAAAGAACGAAATCAACCTATTTATGGGTAATTCTTCACATTCTTATCTCGTACTTTACAAAAGAAATTAAGATAATTGCAAAGAATTCATATCTATGATGACAGACAGTGCCAGATTAAGCACTAAGCAGATGAAGCTGCCGCTTTGGGGCCCCGGCCCCGAAGGGGGCCTCCAAGGGATTCAAAAAAATATATTAAAATAGTATAAAATATTATACTATCCGGGTTGGGATGGTCGGGTTAATTGAGGGGGGTTGTCGAGGTTAGGGGGCCTCCTTGCCTATCTCGCTTTGGGGCCCCAAGGTTCTTAATCCGGCACTGATGACAGATAACATGAAATGATGTCAATATGTCCTTCATATATTATTTAAAGGAAAATATGCATTGTAAAATACGTGTTGAATATTTGCTTCTATTTTGTGAAATCGTTAAATATGTACCTTATTATCTTAGTACAATTCACATCTTAGTGAATATGCACAATTCACATCTTAGTGATTATGGCATTTGTGCACCAACACCATTTTCAATGCACTAAATACATTATTTATGTAAGAAAATAACAAATATGCAAGTATGGATTGTAATTTGATGTCGTTAATATAGGCCTACATCTGTATTTACATTGCCCAATATATCAAAAAAGAAGTTTCGGGTGACATATCTCCTAGATATTATGTTGTGTCACTGTGCAAAAATATTTAGTAGGCTTATGTTTGGTTAAAGCAAAATATAAATAGGTTTAAACGAATTGTAGGCGTACGACAGTTATTTAGATGAAGATCAGGTCAGGTAAGGTGTATACATATATAAGATGACCTGTTTGTATATATATATATATATATATATATATATATAATATAATTATATTTATTATCCATGCATTTTATAGCTTATTATTCTAACATTGTATGATTGAATGTCTATTATCACAATGGCTATGCAAATTGAGTTTCATTGCTATTTACTGTATGAAAGTAAAAAGATTGAGATACGTAAAATGGTATGTACATATTGCGAATTGTTTCTTTTGATCTGGGACCTTGCGTTATATAATTTACGTCTTTATTATATATAGCCACCTGACTTGACCTTGTGTAATGTAATTTGTCTTTATTAGGTCAAGTCAGGTAGCTATATATATATGGCCACCTGACTTGACCTCACCTATGTAATTTATGTCCCATCTTGTAAGTTACACAACTTAGATGCTACAAATTGTAAAGTCGATTTCAATATGTTAATATTCCTATTTTCTAATAAACTAATGAAATTTCTGACTTTAAAAGTGTCTTAAGAAATTAAAAATGATCTAATTGTTTTAAAATAAGGTAGTCATAACACATACACTAACACAGTCATACATATTAACATTGGCTTTCAGTAATTAGACTTTAACCTAACAGCTGTATTCTCTTGTTTTCTATGTGTTATTTAACAATGTAGAAATGCATTTTGGGGACTTGAAATGTTTATTGTGCCACATAATATATCTGATTTCACAATTTTTTATAGAAAAATCGAAGACTGATCTACAACTGATATTTACCAATAATATATTTGGTGGATTAAAAATGGTGGTTGTACAAATGACATAATCAGTAGACGTAAATTGTACATAATAAGGTACCATATATATTTAACGATTTCATAAAATAGAAGCAAATATTCAACATGTATGCTACAATGCATATTTACCTTAAATTATTCTTAAGAAAAAAGGTATGTAGTAAAGGATTAACAAAAAAATAACCAAAATTAGCTGCACCAGCTAACCTACATAATTGCCTTATTGGTTTTTGTCCAACAACAATAGAAAATAGCTACAACTATTTTGTGAATAGCCTAAAATACTTACTTGGGCCCAGTGAGGTTTTTGTAGGAATCTTTTTTGTCTGATTTAAATCGCCCTGAATTTTGTAAAACCATTTTAAATGGTTTCAAGTAGATTTACACTAACTGAAACAATTAAAGTAATAAAATCAATGTAATATAATGTAAACTACATAACTTTTAAAACTAGTAATTCACTAATATGTAATACGTATAGCATTAACAATAACAATTCATGGTTATCCCGTTAAACTGCCAGCAGAAACAGAATGAAGGAGGTAAACAAATAAAGCCCGCCAAAAGATGATTCACTCAGCTGTTTCGCAGAACAACCAACATACAGAAAATGATTAACATAGGCTACTAACGAGGGAACCATAAATAATAAATAGTTCCAAGGTAAATGAATAGCCGACGAAAATTCACAAGAAGAAACAGTGTTCTAAACTTTTTGCAGTGTGGCGTCACATTTTGTCAAACACTGGAAGTTGGTAAAACAGTTGCTTTGTTTTTATATTAGACTACAGTAAAATATTTTTTAAATAAAAAAACTATTATATACAATTAATTGTCTAAATATAAGTTATCAATTAATATACAGCATATATATATATATTTTTAAACATTTCTTAATTCTTTTTACTTTAGGTTGCGTACAGTAACTTTAATACTTGAATTAATACTCCATATATATTTAAATTTTATCTATTGAAATTGAAAAAGTTTACATTTTTCATGGATGTGAATAATGAAATTCTAAATTAGAAAATAAGGTAGCAATGGGTTATGTTGAAGTTATGGCGTATACTGCAAATATTTGTCATTGCTCACACTAAAATTGGTAAAGATGAAAGAATTGTTTATCTTTATCAACAGTTAAAAAAATTAAAATTAACTACTTTAAGTATTATAGCCATAGTAAATTAGGGGAATAATAAATTTGTTGACAAAAATTAATACAAATTTATTGGTAGATATTTAGCTTATTTAATTTAGTTGCTAATCTATATAATAAATTATAAGTTAATATACTTGTAGGTGAAACATGTCATTTTCTTAATTTTTGTTTGTTATATACTGCAAAGTGAGGAAGTCAGAAACTACTTGACTGAAAAATTTTTGTAAGACGCAAACTATGAATTTATTTGAGTATTTAGGAAGAATAATATGTAAACATTCTACAAATCCTGGATTTCACAGAGTACAAAAGTTTCTTATACGGAATAAAAGTAGATATGTTTGTTTCTCTTGTGTTAAAGTCAAGCATAGTGCAACCATTTTTTATGAAAAGCTGTTAACATAATGATTTTAGACATTTGTTAAATGTATCACTTATATTTTCAAAATAAACATAAAAGTAAGTAAACACTAATTATAACTTATAATAATATAATATAACTTATTAAATAGGCATACACTTTTCCTGGTTAATTTCATGTTCTGCTTCAGAATCTCAACAAATTCAAATTATGGATAAGTTACTAAAATCAACAGTTATCGAAACCGGTGGATCAGCACATTTCAACATAACGCCATCGTTTGATTATCAACGAAATTTGAATTTAGAAACTACTTTTGAAACCAGCCACAACGAAGACTGCTTAAAAGTTAGCCAAACTTTTGTACCTCTAATATAATAGTATTATACTAATTAATTAGAGCCACGAAGTTGGAATTTTTTTTTGTAAGAATGTGAGCAATAAATAAATAATTATAATATTTATTTGTACTATTTCTTATACGTAGTTATTAATACATGCACTATTCTTATTTCTTACCACTCTGTTATATGTAAATTGTATGATCTAAAATTAAATGAAAATATCCATATATTGTATAAAGTCAGCTGGACTATAATATAAAATTTCGATGATATGTTTGTATTTTTTAATACCTTATAAAGTTAAAACGTATATCATCCTAGCATCACACAGTGATTGATGTGTATTTGTAATTTTTTTACATCGTGCTAAATTATGGAGATCAAATATATTACCTACCTCTCCTGCTTACATTCGTAAGGAGACGAAAATTCTTGATTGACGCCTTCCAACTGCAATCTATTGACCTAAAAACCCACTTGAATCTCTGGAATCGAGCTGTCTTTAGCACTGAATTTAGAATTAGAATTCCATCTCTGAATAAAGATGTATCCACGTAATACGCACGATCCGGGGCTGAAAATCGAAACTTCCCCATAGTTATATATATCCCATATATCATCTATGTTATGCTTCTTCCAGACTTAACATTTTAGGCCTTTTATCTTAATGATTATTGTTTTGTTGTTTATATTTATAAATAGTTATATACAAAACCTTTATTCATACATGAGTAGTTGACCTCTCATAAATTGCATACAATCATAATATGAATCGAGTGATTTTAAAGTACCGTATTTCTTGTCTTTATTAAAAATGCGTTTTTTGGCCCTTAAGATTCATTTTATAGAATTATACCTGAATTGACTTTATTTTTGTTTCCAAAACGTCCATTTTACCTGTTAAAATATGGTTTAATAATTGCCCTCTTTCCAAAATATTTCTTATCCACAAACTTAAATACAATATGGTGTTTGAAATTATCAACAGACATTATTTACAGGTATAAAATGTCCATTTTTACATAATACGGCTACATTAGTCCATTTCCAGTTCCAAATCGACTTTTGACTGAAAGTTACATGAATAAGCAGAGTACTATTATAATTTATTTATTTTTATTCTATTCGAGTTTAAAATTTTTATTCTATGATAGTTTCAATAATAGTAACACTGCTGAATAGCTGACTTCCTGAATTTTAATAACTGCATGTTTGTATTTACTATGCCTCAATATAACTACAATTAAATCAAAGAGATACAATTTTTGGCTCAAATAGTGTTGTTAATAAAATTTACAAAAATTATCAAACAAGATTAGAATTTTGTTCTACAATGGGTTTCAGTCATGTAGGAATCTTCAATGAACGGGTAGATTCCATGGCATTCGAAGTGGCCATAGATGGAGGCCAAATCTTTATCACTATCTACAGAACATATCAAACATACAACATCCATTATCAAACCTATAAAAAAAAATCATAAATTCATAAAGGCTTTCAACACCTCTCCTAAAGTCCTAATCCCAAATAGAACAAACCGGTTAATGCAATAATTTAAAAGATACCTTGGTTTTGGAAATCAAAATATATTATAAACGAAATAGTTAATTGTAAATAATTATAATTAATTGTAATTTATGTTAATTGAACATAAATCAGCAAGTAAATCCACAGTACATGACATTCTAAAAAAGTAGAAAACCTATCCTACTTTTTTTATTGATGACGTTCCGGATTGTAGGTTGCAATTTTGCGATAATATGCTTCACTTGATCAAAACGCAACAAAACTACTTGTATCGGATTTGTTTTTGTAACGAGGCAAGTTTTTTCATAAATGGTTTAGGTTTCAATCTATAGAAATAATTGCCGATTTCGGGCTGATCAAAACCCTGATTTGTTTGAAGAGGCCCATACTCGTTATTTTCAAAAAAGTATGTGCTAGAATAATGGGAGACAGGGTAATTGGCCCCTTTTTTATTACTGGAACCCTCAATGGACTTTGTACCTTCAAAATTAGTTAATTTTTCTTCGCTAACTTCGGAGTCATTTGCTCATACTAACTTTTTTGACACAGGTGTGTGTTATTAAAATCGGCTAAAATGCTTATCCATTTTTGTAAACAAATAAGTTTATTCTGTAATAAATATAAATTTTCAAAACAATTTGGGGGAGAGGTGAAACAGTTTGAAAATAATAGGCTAGTAAAGAGGGTTGGACTAGGAAATTCAATATTATGTTATATTTTTTTATGTAAATAGGAAAGTAAGAGTTAATGGAAATAGTTAAAAGAATATTTAATTAAATAAACATAACTACTATAATACACTAAAAATATCCCTCTTAATGAAGATTTGTAAAAACAAATTAACTACCTATTTATTTGTGAAATATCTCTGAAGATGAGAAGACATATTAAGCATAGGAAATTGTAAACGTACCTGATGTAGGAATTCAAAAATCGTCATAATAATTCACTTGTGTGCATAAAGAGAAGATTTATATGTGTACATAGAAAACTTTTGAAAACTATTGTTAATTGTTTTCAAACAACATAATTAGTGAGGTACACAAATATAAATAAAACAAAAGGTTAATATAAAGTATGCAATATTTAATGCTGGATAATTGTAAAACATATAAATGTGAGATTAAGCGCTCAATTCCAACAAATAAATAATTCATATGGTATTTAATTAAGTTCTATCATTCAAAGGATTTAAAGAACAAATAAATGGCTGGTATGTATCAACCATAATTTTAATTATGTTACAACAATACTTCACAGAAATATACTTTTTTAATACAATTTATATATGTATTTGTAGTTATTGTACATCAATATCCATTAAAACATAATACATCAAGCTAACAACAATAAACTATAAATTAAACTTGGTTTCCAATGTACATTTAGTATAGGGATTTCCCATTCATAATTGAAGGAATAGAAAAGGAATCATTCAAAGGATTTAAAGAACAAATAAATGGCTGGTATGTATCAACCATAATTTTAATTATGTTACAACAATACTTCACAGAAATATACTTTGTTAATACAATTTATATATGTATTTGTAGTTATTGTACATCAATATCTATTAAAACACAGTACATCAAGCTAACAATAATAAACTATAAATCAAACTGGGTTTCCAATGTACATTTGGTATAGGGATTTCCCATTCATAATTTAAGGAATAGAAATGAGATTCTCTTCAGCATGAGGAAATAATAAACAAAAAATAATGTAATAAAAAAGATACAGTAATATTTATACCTAAAATGTAAAAAAAGTATAAACACTATCCAAGAAGTTAAAAAAAAAGTTTATAAAAATTGTCAAAACAATTAAGGATATTATGAAATTGTATGTCAGTCTTGTAGAGGTTAAATTTACCCAAACGACATATATTTTATTTGCTATCGACTGATTGAGAAAGTGAACATTGTTCTCCTCAAAATTTTCAGAACTTTAGTGGTTTATTCTATTTGTGTACTACTAGGTAATACCAAAGACCATTTTCCAAGGTAAGCCTGTGTCTCCTATCTATACAAAATTTAAACTTATATCTATGTATAACAGTTTTGTTATGAGAAGCAGTTTTAGAAAAAAAACTGAAAAAAACAGCAAAATTCAATTTAATTCTGGTGTTGGCTACACCAACAATGTAAACATTTATTTCTCAACATCTAATTGCATGCTATGAATCTGAAAATATATTATATTAAACAATAAATTAACTTTAGTTATAATTTTAATCATAATATAATTTATACTAACTGTGAATTCCAAATATAAGAACTATATTAAAAATCAAAATTGTCAGTTCTATAAACTAAAAAATTGAAAGATTGGATTCTTTTTTAAAAAGACAAAAATAATATAACACTTTTAACATTCAAATCTAAATTTTAATATTTGGTCAGGGTGAGTTCAGTTTGGCTTTGAATCATCAATATTTTGAAGAATACTTAACATAGAATTGAAAAATTTGTTGTGGAGGACTGAATACCTAATGAAATTCAGAAAAAATCTTGTGGAAAGTTGTAACCTGACAAAGTTGCAGCCATTTTTAACAGTTTATTGTCCATACTTCATAGCTCAATTTACAATATACTAAATTAGGGTCAAAATTAGTAAATTTTTATTTTGCATGTAATTTAACAAAAACCTGTTATGCACAAATAGCTAAATAGATATAGCCTCACGTTGAGGTGCCAAATTGTAATGAAAGACAAAAATTGAATTTAATCTAAATAAATTTAAGAAAACCAATTACATAAAAGACAAAAAATAATTTTGGGTTTATTATCAATATTAACAATTATTGTGCAATCTACATATCTCTCAAAATTCAAAAAACAAACTCAACCTAGAAAATCATTTACAAGTTATTGTAATCAACAGTTTATTATTCATTGAGTTCAATTATGCAAATTATTTGTTAAATTCTATAAGAATCAATTATTCAGTCTATATATATATATATATATATTTTACAATCATTATTGAAGTTCATTCATTATTATACACATAAGAAACATTAAACTTGTTTTTAATTGCACTACTATCTCGGGATTCAGGTTAGTGCTGACTTTTTCAATTTTTTATGGAAACACATGCAAAATTATTTATAAATTAACAAACTGGACTAAGTCCCAAATGTCTTAGGAAAGTGAAATAACAATATGAAAAGGAACAAGTGTAGTAGTGTATAAGTGAAAATGTCTATATCAGGAGTTTGAAATTGGAATTTAATTGTCTATATCGGATTTGAATGCTACATATTTATCAAGACTAACTCCTCTTATGATACCTATCAAAAGTCTTCCTGATTCAGACTTTGTAATCGTCTTTCTCAACTATACATAGAATAGAATATATGAAAATGGATTGATCTCACCAATAAGTTTTCAAATTTTCATTCACAGTTTTCTTTCTTATTTCGGAGAAGATAGAATAAAATAAACTTTGTAACTAAACTGCATTGTTTAAATATTCTTCCGGTCTTGATCTGGGATACTGGATGAGATGATTAGTTGGCTAAATTTAAATTCAATTCTCCATATATAGGAGAGCATCCTTTTGCCCCTGAAGACGCCAACAACAATAATTCTTGAAGCAATAGCATTCCCAAGCTTTGAATTGCCTCTGAATCACGTTTTTGTGTGTGTGTCTTTGTATACCATAGTGTAATATTTGGAATAATTAATTATTAGTTACGCTTTTGGGGTTTCTAACCATTTAATTTTGAATAATATGACTCTAGGATACTAAATAAATTAAATTCTACTCATAAACAAACACATAACTTCTTTAGTACATTGAAATATTACTATCTAATTTACATATTTTAATTAATACAAATTGCATTGAAAATCCTATGACACGTTTATTAGAATTTTTTCTGCCAATTGGAACTTGTGTTTCAAAAGTGGGGTTGTCTGTTGATTCGATCTTCTAAGAAGATGTATAAAATCAACCATGTTTATTTGGGACTTTGCTTTTAATTCATACTGAATTACTCATGAATGATTACTATGTATTTTCCCAAACAACCTTTTTGATGTATTAGATTTCGTTCTATCCATTAAAAATATTAGTTTCTTTCGATAAATTCTTGTTTTCTTATAAAATCCTCACGATTCTGTGGTATCTTGTCTATGATCCTCATTCTAAAGTTTTCTAAGTGGTATTTTAAAATTTGGATATTTCTTTTCAGAGGTCAAATCATGGTTGTATGATAATTTTCCTATATGAACAGTTTAATTTGGAATAATTTTGAGGTGGGAAACATGGTCTTTACATGTCGGGAAATAATTTTAATTTCCAATTTTCTTCTTGTATTCCTAGGCCTACCAGTTGATGGTTAAATATTGAATTGGAGTTTATTGTAATGTCCGCTAGATCTCGTGTATGTCGCTCCTCGTTTAAATGACATTCCTTAAATATCTGCTCTGCATATATTTTCACCCAATGCGTTCCGAATTGTTTCAAACCCAACAAACTACAATAAAATGTAATGATAATATTTATAAATAAATAAAAAAATGTTGACCCTGGACTTGTCAACAATTAGATATTCACACAGTTACAGACCTATAGGCCAGTCGTGTACACTAACATGAATAATTGAAACTGTGTATGGTTTAATTTGCGTGACAAAAAGGACAAACAAAACTTTCAAAGTTGTTTTAACTTATGAAAACTGTTTTCCAAGCTTTCAACATTGGAATTCTTTTACATTTTTCAAAATAATGCCCAGCTTAAACTAAGTTTTCACTAAAAATATAATAAATACTAGCATCATAGTATTTGTTAAAAATATTCTTTTTTTTAAATACAGTAATAGTTTCTTATTATTTAATAATATTCTTCAGCACCAGTAATTCTGCAATGGTTTTGATTATGGTTATACAAAACTATGATAAGATTTGGGTCAAGGTTACAATTATCAGGGTTTAGATCAATCTCTTATTATATTATGAGTATTTCTATGTTTACGCATGTCTCCAGCTTGAGCAAATCCTCGTCCACAAATAGTACACTCAAATGGTTTTTCCCCTGTATGTGTTCTTATATGTACTACTAAATCTGCATGTTTTCTACACTTCCACAGACAATGTGGGCAGGGATATGGACGTTCATCTGTGTGCATTTTTTGATGAGAGAGTAAAATTGTTTTAGTTTTAAAAGTTTTATTACATCTATCACATTTATGGGGTCGTTCTTCTGAATGAACTATTTGGTGGCATTTCAATTGTCCTTTCAATGCAAAACATTTCCCACAAACATCGCATATAAAAGTTAAGTTATGTTTTAATTTATGTTTGTAGAAACTATTATAGGAACAGAATTCTTCATTACAAATATCACATATGTGTTTTTTATTCACAGCAATACATGCTAAACTAGCAGTAATACCTGAGCAATGTGCCATTTCATGATTCCTTAAAGCAGATTTTGCTGGAAAACTTTTTCCACAAGATGAACATTGAAATGGAGTTTCTCCTGTATGTCTTCTAAGGTGATCAAACAATGCAAGCTTACTTCCAAAAATATTGCCACAAATATTACATATCAATATTTGTTTAGGCCGCACATAACCTGGTCTTGGTGTAATGATTTTACCTTCGTGTTTGAATTTTTTATGGTTTCGAACATGATCTTTACGTTTAAAAGTTGCACTACACAATTCACAAGAAAATGGTCGAGAATCTGAATGACTAATCATATGTATTTTCAAGTTATATGTATAATTAAATGTTTTCCCACAAATTGAACATTCACACGGTTTGGATTTTCTAAGTCTTTTAAAAATCTTCCTTTCTGCATTAATATTGTCATCTGTAGTAGTAGTTGTGCTATTTGTTGATTCTTTAGGCAACTGTTCTTCTAAGTGTCTGGAAATAAAAGATATTGACTTGTTAAATCATTTTGTTATACAAACAATCACATGTGTTTTATACAGTGTGACAATTCTAGTAATTTAGAATAAGGCAAATGTTGTTTTTTACTAATGAATTCATAAAGTTTAAACAGAAAATAATCAGGATAAAATTATTCACGCACCAAATTAGCAGAATTATTTCAGACTTGTACATACTTATTTCTTGAAAATGTAAATGAAGTTTCTCATTAATTACAATTATAGTACTGCAAAAATAGAGTTAGATTAAAACTTCCACAAAACTTAAATTTAATTATAGAACTAAACAAACAAGTTTATTTTTTATTATTTTTATTACAACTGAGTAAGAAACCCATCTAGTAATTTATTCCTTGTACATTATAAACACTTGTAACAGATATAACCTAATGGTTATTCCCTTCACTATTGTTTATGAAATCTGAAGGTTTGGTTCTTCTCAGTCTTCTTTCCACTCCAGTTCTCGTACCTCAGAGCGTTCACGCTGCATGATGCGTTGCCTGTGCTTCCCTGCCTGCTTCTCTCCCCCTCCCAGTCCCTTCTACTTCAGGGCATTCATGCTGCATGATGCGTTGTCTGTGCTTCCCTGCCTGCATCACTCTCCATCCCAGTCCTCGTTCCGCAGGGCGTTCATACTGTATGATGTGTTGTCTGTACTTCCCTACCTGCTTCTCTCCACACCAGCCCTCGTACCTCAGGGTGTTAATGCTGCATGATGCGTTGTCTGTGCTTCCCTGCCTGCACCACTCTCCACCACAGTACTCGTACCTCAGAGCATTCATGCTGCATGATACGTTGTCTGTGCTTCCCTGTCTGCTTCTTCTCCACCCTAGTTACATCCAACAGTCCTCGTACCTCAGGGCGTTCATGCTGCATGATGCGTTGTCTGTGATTTTCTGCCTGATTTTTGTAGGTCCCTATGTAAATTATCATTTTTGATGTACCAAGGTACATCTACACACCTTATTTATAAATAATCCAAAAGGGAAAGAACTGCTAGTAGCAGGAACAGCTCTAGAATGTGACTTTCTCTCTGGAGGTAGACCTACTTCACTCTGGCTGGCAGACACAAATAAGATACCCGATATTATTGATTTTTTCATAACCAGAGGAATTTCAGAAAATACACTAACACCTTAAATAATGAGAGTCATTCTTCGGACCACTCTCCAGTTATAATGACAATTAGTGAACTCATAATTTCAAACAAGGCAACTACCCCCAAACTAACAAATGCTAAAACTGACTGTTTGGCATCATGGTGGAAGAAAATTTAAACATAAATGTGCCCATTAAAAATTTAGTTCAATTAGAAGAAGAGCTTGATATGTTTAATGAAATAGTACATCATGCTGTGTGGAAGTGTACACCTATAAGCCATAAACAACAGAATAGAGAAATTAACAATCCAGTTAAACTAAGATAAATAATTGAAGAAAAAAGGAAGACAAGACAAGACTAGCAAAGGAATCAAGACCCGGAGACAAAAACAATACTAAATAAATTGTCTAACAAAATAAAATCCTATATTAGAGAGCTCAAGAATGAATAAATTAATAGATTCTTAGATAATCTATCCACTCAAAAAATGGAGAACATTTCCTCTGGAAGGGATTAAAAGGCCTATAATACAAGTTCCTTCAATAAAAAATGAAGATGGTATACGGGCTAGAATTGCCCAGCAAAAAGCAAACATATTCGCAGAGTACCTAAAAAAATGTTTCACCCTCTACCAAGACAAACATGTGAAGAGAGAAACATCCTCCAATAGAATAACAGGACAATGTAGAAGCAATTCCGGTAATACTTCAGGAACTAAAAAAGGAAAATTAAATTAATTTAAATGCAAAGAAGGCCCCAGGTTTTGACTTGATTACTGGTCAAATAGTAAAAGCCTTACCAGAGAAAGGACTTAGGAAGAAGCTAGAAATAATCAACTTGTGATTGACGATTAAGTATGTTCCTCTTTAGTAGAAGATGGCTGAAGTCATTATGATACTAAAACATGACAAGCAACCAAATGACAAGAAATTATATAGACCAATTTCACTACTACCAATCTCAAAGTTGTTCGAGAAGCTATTGCTATAGAGACTTATGCCCATCAATGAGAAACCTTATCCCTGACCATCAATTTGGATTCAGACGTAGATATTCTACAATAGACCAAAAGTCCATAGGATCACAAGTGTAATAGAGAGAATGCGCTTGAGAAAAAAGAAACATGTGCAAGTGTCTTCTTGGATGTGGCGAAGGCCTTTGACAGGTGTGGCATGAGAGACTGATGTGGAAGTTACAAAGAGATTTAACAAAGCAATACTACACAATACTGAAGTGGTATTTATTTGATAGACACTTTTGAGTGAAATATGAAGACGAATACTCAGGACTGAAGAAAATATCAGCATGGGTGCCACAGGGCAGTGTGTTGGGACCTATCCTGTGTTGTACACAAGGGACCTTTCTACACCAGAAGATACAATCATTGGTTCATTTGCTGATGATACTGCGATTTTAGCGACTGATAATAAAACTGAAGAAGTGTCACACGCGTCTAAAATAAGTGGAGCGATTGATAAAACTGAAGCTTCAGAGGGCTGCTGATGAGGTGTGTAAATGGACCAAAAAATGGCGAATTAGTCTTAACACGTTCGCTGCTGCACGGTCGTTTTATGCCGCTTCAGGCTTCTTGCAGATGCTGCGCGGTTGATTTCGGCCTCCCCTTACATTCTAATAATAACTGTTAGTGTGAGCCCAGCTGAGGAGGTTGTTATTCATTCAGCGTGTAGTGTTTTACCTGTGCTGTTGTGTGGTGGCGCCAGTTTTTTGTTCCTAAGTGTTGTTGCTTTTTAACAAGGTTTTAAATTTGATGCTGCTTGCACCCGTTTTCCTTTGCTTTTTGATGTGCAGTGTAAATTTATTTAAGTAATAAATCATATTTTTGTCTTCTCTAGCACAAAGCTCTTATATATACCCTAGTTCTAGGTTATGTAGCCTGCAGTTTTTTAAATATTTTATTTCACTGAGGTCATACTACCCGATCATACATAAGTCTTTGCGATGGTACAAAAAAAGTGTTTGTATACTTTATCCAGATTATTATGGTGAATTCATACAAGCTTCACAACTTTGCCAACATAGATTCGAAAATGAGCTTCTATGATTTCTGCCTCCAAGTAATTGATTTCTTCCCCTACCAGACCGCCAGGTTCCAGCTTGACCGCCTCGCAATGCTGCTCACGTTCTATCTAAAACATTGAAGAGGGATGCAAAAAGCCAACTTGTGAGGGTTAGATGCAGAGTAAGCCTCCAGGAAGGAAGAAAAGAATCCAAAACAGTATATATATATGTGCTCAGTGTCCTGGTGAACCTACTTTGTGCCCAGTTGCATGCTACGAAAAGTACCACACGCCCTAAATAGGTAAAAACAGAAAGGGAGTGTGGGAGGTGATGTACATAGTGTATATAAAGTATAAATAGTGCATATTTCCAATAAATATAATATTGTATACTCCAACAGCTTTGTAATATGTGTTTCCGTATTAAATAAAAGTGTATATTTATATCATTGTGACTTTGCGCCAGTGCGGGCTGGCTGAAATCGACTGCTCTATTATGATGTCATTATTTATGAATCTAATTGATGGGAATATTAAATGACATATTTTGACTTCTCTACTACATTGGTAAGTAATATTAAAAAATAATTTTTCAGCACTAATGAATGTTGACACAAAATTTTTTAGCAGTCAATGTGTTAATGAAGTAAAATCAGTCAATTTTAACTTTAAAAATAGTAAGATCAACCATCGGATCTCAATTTCAATAAATTCCATACCAGTTTCCCATGCTAATTCGGCTAAGTAGCTGGAAATTACACTGGATGTAAAATTGAAATGGAAGGAGCATGTCAAAATGAAAAAAAAAATCAAGAATTAAATTTTAAGTTCAGGAAAATGTATTGGCTGTTTGGAAGATGATCACAACTATCAATCCATAATAAACTGTTACTATATAAGCAGGTCCTAAGACCAGTGTGGACTTATGGGAAACAAGTTTAATACATTTTATTTTACTACACTGTTCGTTTGGTTTTTAGAATAACTGTCAAAGTAAAGTACAGGATGTCCCACTCACTCTCGGCCCCTGATTTTAGTTTATAGAAATTGAAGTAATTGGCATAATTAAATAAAATTAGCTACCTTAGTCTGTGAATTAATGATAGATGGTGCCACAGACTTTCCAAGCGTGTGCTGGACAGGTTGGTAATTTTATACTATCATAGGCGGTGTTACAGACATTCTATTGAATTGTTCGTGAGTCGGCAATTTAAACTATTGTATGAATGCTTACTAATTTGTTACAGTTGTGAGTTTGTGGCGTTGTTGTCACACACAGTATGTAGTAGTTTATGTTTCAGTAGGTTAAATATAATTCATTATTCAGTGGGCCAGTGTGTGTTTAACAGATGATAAACACACACTGGCCCACTGATCTGCAAGTATTGGTAAATGGAATCTATAAAAGGCATACCAGTAACAATTTACTGTACAGTTTGGTGTCCGGAAATCACCTACAAAGTCTACCATACAATATTCGGTAAATCAAATTGAAACAACCAACAGGAACATTGTTGGATGTCCATTGAGGAAGAAATCCAAAACTATCAGAAAGAACCATGCATGATGTGAAAAACAAATTGCTGGCATCACCAAGGCTTTGTATAAAATGACACAGGAAATGAGGCTTTCCACAAGCACATGCCAACAAGCTGCAAAAGAAGTAAAGTTGCTTGGATACTGTGTCATTGCTGTGCCACAATTCCCGAACAGGAAAGAATGAATTAATGTAATTAGTTTCAGCAATTTGTTAATGATCACACAGTAATCCTTGACTACACATAGTTCACAGATGAATCATAGTTCTGTCTAAATGGCATTGTGAATTCCCACAATACTTGATTATAGGTTAGTGAGTATCCTAACACTGTGCACAAGACCAAACTTCATGATATTGGTTCCATCTTCTATGAAACAACAGTGAATACTGAAGTATACATAGGAATCTTCAATGAGTTTGTAAATCAGTTTGATGACGAGGAACACTGTACTAGCTATTTTCAGAAGGATGGTACTACTTTTCATGTTATCATAAGAGAAATTGAATCCTTCTTTGACAATCGAGTCCAAGGGACTTTGGCTACCAAGGTCACTTGACCTTAACCACCAGATTTCTTCTTATGGGGAATTAGATTAGATTAAATAGAGGTAATAAGGCTGGGATTGGCCTTATAGTGGGACACTCTGTATGAAATAGCTGTAAAAATATATGTGATGATTTAATTTAAAAGTACAAAACATATTTTACTTCCAAAAATTTCATAAGTTGTTTTTTAATTTCAGATTAAACTACAGTACATAGAATACACATGCATCTCTCCCTTTCCCCTGCTGTGTCTTAAGGTACTCATGGCCCACACTTCACAACAATTTATAAAGTGCAAATTACACAGCTACTACACATAATAACAAAGTATGACTAATAAGTTTCACAATGAAATTCAAAATTAGATAATTTGTTTATAAATGTAGTTAAAATTGAAAACATTCTAGTTAATTTGGATTACATAAAAACTCTATCTACTTATCCTCCAATATGTGTAGAATTCCAGTTGTTACAAGCTCCCTTTAAAATAATTTATTATTGAGTAGTAAAAAAAAAAATAGTACATTCTCCCCCCCTCCCTGTTTTTTGTGTACAACTTTAAATAATATTGCAAAAGTCATAGAACAATTTTCAATCTCCATTTTTTAATGAAAAATATGTGGTCAACTAAACCTCATTTTATTGTTTACTTTTAGAAATACAGTGTTTTAATGTTGGACTAAAAATCAAGTGCAAATAGTAAACAATGCCAGTTTTTGCATTTTGTATAGCACATTTGCATTGGCCAAAGAGCAAAACGAATAGGACATTCATTAAATTTTATCAGGTAATGAGAACAAATCTATACAACCGTTAGGAAGATGTCATACTTTCAAATCTTCAGTGCAAAGTTTCTGAAGACATCTTCTAAGACTTTCAAGACAATGTGTATCAATATCTGTAGATATTGTATATTTTCCTGCTTTTTAATTTCCAAGGATGTAGAAATCAATATTATTGGTTCCTGGCAATACAAAATATGAATTGGGGTACGAAAAAGTTTACAACTTTGTAGAAGGAGCTGTTATTTATTCCTTATTTTTTTAGTGCTGTTTAATGATAAGAATGTTGTGAGTGTCTTAGCAAGTTTAATTGTTTATTTTGCTTTGAGTATAATTGAATATTATTGTCAATGGATTACGATTGAAATAAGAAGGGAAGCTATTTAGATTCTAATAGTTCTAGTAGTGTACAGGTAATTTTTTCATATAGGGTGGATTAAAAAATATATATATATTTGTAATGGTTGGAGAAAAAATAATATAGATATGAAATTTTTCCCCTATAACATTTGAAATGTTTTATATTGAATTTGGTTTGTTTCACTGAAATCGATCATCACAGTTAAAATGGAAAAGTATATAGTCATATAAGAAGTTATTTTTATGTAATATTTCATTAATACCATAGTAAAAATTTGTTTAAAAATGTTAAATTAATAATTATATTTACATCATTAAACAGATTATCATCTTTGCCAAAAATATGAAAAACATAGTTTCACAATTTGTTGACTCGGTCAGAAGTAGACAGTCTTTCTGAGTTCCAGTGCCTGTTCAAGGCTATCAGTTTACAATTGACATATGAAAACACTGTGTTTCCATTCTATTGGTTGTCTGGAGATCTCAACTCTAGTTGTTTGTAGTATAAAGAAAAAAGGAAGAACAATGTTATGGATGGAGTGGGGGAGACAACAAAAAGCCTTTTCAGAATAAGCTTAAAATAAAACTCTACTTAAAACTACCAAATTTTAATGAACTTTTTACAGTCTGTAAATGACAAGAGTTGTCATTGCTTCCTAGACCTCTTACGAACCAGTAGTTGAACTATTTAGTTCATATCCACTTTTTTCAATATTTCAAATAGTATTTAGGGTACTGAAAATTCTTACTTTATAACAACAATTAAGCTCTAAGTTTGGTTATTGAATCACCTGCACCAAGTTCTGAAAATAGGTTGATGGATCACTTTTATATTATATTATAAATTCATTTAAATTTACCAAGCAGCACATAAAGAAAACAGATAATAGTTTTTGAATTTTGCTTAAAACCTCTGTCAAATTATGTTATCAAATTGAAACCATCTTGAACATTAATTTCATTAGTATTGTCTGAATTCCCAAAATTAAAGAAATCATAATAAACACTAACAAAAAGACCACATTATTTTTAATCCAATACCAATGAAAAAGTCCTTATAATTGTATTTTTAACTTACTTTTTCAATACATATATATTTATCAAACATTAACACTAATCACTGATGATAGCCAATTATAGTAGGCTATTATAGAAAACCTTCCAACTGAACATTATTACAAAGGCATATCTGCATAGATATAATTTGGAAGATTCCTCTTTATGCTAAGGATGTGGCAAAGAAGTAGAGACAATTGAACATATCCTTCTCCAATATGACTTTCGAAATATTGGCCGTGTCAGGCTAGTAAAAAAGTAGAAAGAACTAATAATCAAAGATATTTTAAAGAATAAGAGGTTTTGATCATTGGTGTATGAGAGACATCGCATGTTGGTATAACTTAATTTTGGAAGCTCGTCATAAGAAGTAAGTAATAGAGAATATATTTGTTAACAGAGTTAAACCGCATAAAATGTCATCAATCAAAGCATGCAAATTGTTATCAGAAATTGTAACCTAACCCTTTAAAAAACATTATGTTGACCATACAAGCCAAAATCCAAAAATTGAAACTACTGCGGAGTTGAAATTACAATCTTTTGCGGAATTATAATCTTTTACATCTAAATACACTATTTTTCCAACAAAAATAACAGCATTAGTTTTTTCAAGCAATTTTTTAAAATATTTATTTTGACTTTCCAAACTAATGTCATTTTTCCAACTGAAAATAATAGTTCAAATGTTCGGCTTTAAGTATAAGCTTATGTTATCGAACCTCTATCATACAGAATTAGTAAATACAAATTTTTATATTGAGCTAATAATGTGGCTCGAAAATTCATCTGTTCCAACCAGTATTTAATATAGCCAAATACCAGACACTTTCATTAGATACCTTATTTCTGAGATTTACTTTAAAATTTCCCTTATAATTGGAATTTCTAATAGAAAATTGAAATAAGTCAGTCGAAAATTGTAAAATTTTTTTTTTTTTTTTGAAGTTAGAAAAAAGGTATATTACGCAACATACTAACCAATTAATTTAAAATCTTTTGACTAAATCATGTGTAAAATTAATAATACAATAAAATCAGGGCAAAATATGAATACGAGTTTACCTTTGTGATCCAAGCCAGTGGTAGTGGAGAATCTGATGTCACCAGTCGCTGGCTGCCTGTTTGATCCGAGATCCAGTAAAGTCTATAGTGCCCATGTTTCTCAATTAAAGTAATTTCCCAAACATAATATAAAACTTCTTTATATATTAACTAACTACAGATGTCCATGATGGGATAATCAGTTGTTGTTTACAGTTTAATACAATTATAATATTAAAGACAGTTGAAACATGGACTGTGATCTGATTTTGAACACATGAAATATGAAACCAATTAGAGATTCATCTCGGCTTAGTATATGGTGAAAATCCAATGAGTAATGGAATGGTGAGAAAATGGGAAAATAGACAATTTAATGAAGGGCATGTAAATGTGTATGATGATGAGTGGTCTGTCATTAATGATGATTTCAGACAGTTTACGATTTCGCCACTTTCTTGTGAACTTCTACAAATTTCAAAAACTATTTTGTATAAACTGTCAGATCATTTAGATCAGGGGTGTCCAACTTGCAAAGCTTCAAGGGCCAAAATTAAACATTGAAAGTGGTTGCGGGCCATATATGTTTAATAAAATTAATTAGACCCAGAATAATAAAATTCATTTAAAAATTTTTTTATTAATTTCTATAATATATTGTTTGTGGTTTTAAACAAAAACATTTTATTCATATCACTTTTATCATAAAAATAGAATGAACTAAAATATGATTATAAAATAAAATGATAAGCAGATAAAATTCATACATCACGGGTTTTTCTAGATTCTTTTTTTAGATAATTTTTTGAAGTCAATTATTATTATTTTTTCAATTAACAGTGAAATACCAGCTTTTCTTTGCATTTGGTATTAAAAAAAGTGATTATACCAGATTATGAAGCGTCCATGTTTGACCATATTTTCTCAAGAATACCATATTTATGTTATATAACTAAATTTTGACACAGTTTTCTACTGCACCTATTAAAGTCAAATGTATTGAAATTCTTTTGGCTAAAAAGGATCTGGATACATCAATGAAACTAATTTTATAATCATGGAGATAACAGGAGACACATTCACCATCACACATCCCACTCTTCACACACAAATCAAACCATATCAATTCTCTATACTCTCCCGGGCGTGATCTAGATTACCTTATCACGCCACTGTTCACATGTACTTGAGAACACCCTGATAAACAGACAATTTCCATGTGATACCAAGACATCCATTGATCCTACCCTGCGTCACATATTACCTGTCTTCTGGACCACCCTAACACCCCTAATGCTAAAACCACTACACATGAAGACCTTCCTAGATTCCACAACATACACAAACTGGTCTCTCTCAACCCCTGTATTATTCATTCAAAACAACATTTTGGGAGACGATCTGACACCCAATGAATTACCAAAAACTTGGTCAGATGTGATAAATACGACAGCTTTAATCTACTTTAATATAATTACGTGGATGTAGCATAATAAGAGAGTCAATCTAAATGATAAAGATATGAGTAGATAAATAATATAATAAATATTGAGTACAAAACTGAACCATTGATGATTATTTTATTATGTTAATCAAGAACCCAGGCCTAATAAAAGTAAATTCCTAACACTTGGAAAACCAAACATTTCACAAAAATTTATCTAAATTATTTGGACTGATGTTGAGCTGTTTGATCTTCTAAAATGGGGTTCTAGGTTTGTTTCAGGGAGATATTTTTTACTTTATTAAAATTATTAATTAAATGGTTTTAGTATAGTAGCAAAATGTTTGGCGTTTAGAATTGAAGTATCGGTGTTATATTTGTTTTATTATTATTATTTTTTTTTGCTGGTTGAGGGTGTATACAGACGGATCCCAAATGGATGGAGAGACTAGAGCAGCTTTTTTCGGAGCACTTCTCTCACTATTTTGCATTGAACTCAGATACAAAGTTCGTGTTGGAGGTAGAACTTTTTGCGATTGATGAAGCACTTAAGCAAGTAATTATGAGACCTTGGTTAAATACTAATGTGGTGATACTAGTCGACTCAAAATCAGCACTTCAAGCAATAGCTTGTAATAACACACAAAAATGCTTAGTTCAGTCTATCCAAAGCAAATATAGATTGGCAAAAAATATCATGAAGTCAGTGGTGCTGCAGTGGATACCATCGCACAGGGGTTTGGGGGGGGGGGTAATGAGACGGCTGATGAGCTTGCTAAGAAGGGTACACACTTGTTGCAGAAACCGAGAAGACTATTAACACTGGATGGAAAAATCAGTAAGCTGAGGAAAACATCACATCTGGAATTCACCAACAGAATACAGGAAGAAATAAGGACAAACCATATAACAACATTCATGAACAGGTTTTCAGCAAAATTAAAGATTCGCAAAGAAAAACATTTGTTGCAATTTTTCGCTTGTCAGTGGGCTGAACACTTGAAGAGGATTAACATTATCAATTCTGACAAATGCACTCTGTGCGGAAGTGTTGAAATTATGAACAAGAACCACCTTCTGGTCTGCAGTGGGCTGGACGATCAAAGATAGAAGAGGATGGACCTGCCTGGGCTATATTGGGAAGCAAAACTGAAGATGGCATGAGCCAAATCAGGCTATTAGAAAACAATAACAACATATTTGTTTTATTACTGAAGTATAATTTAGCTAATATACATAACCTATAAAATGAAGTACATCATTTTGATAGAATTTAACTTGTTCAATTTATTCTGTAGTAAAACTCATGTAAGTAAAGAATTAAATAAATAAATAATATTATCAACATCCTCGATGAGCTAATTCCTGAGATATTTTGAAAAAGCTATTATTTTCTAGACTAGATAGATGTTAAAAAATGAATAGTTTATACTAGGTAGTAAATACAGCAACTACTACAGTTAAAGTCTTTAAAATATAAGAGTTATTGTTTTATTATAATGCAAATACAAAATAATTTATTTTTCAGTTTCACTATTCTTATTAATAGTTTTCATTTTTACATGGTATTTCATGTGTTTTGTTACATATCGTTTTTCTGCAAACATAGTACCACACACTGGACAGCTATATGGCTTAGTACCAGAGTGAAGTTTAGTGTGCCTAATTTGATCTTGTTTAATTCTAAATGATTTACCGCAAACAAAACAGGGATGATTTTTTTCTCCAGTATGGGTTGCAAGATGGTTACGCAGGTGATGTTTCCGTCGAAACTGACGCTCACATTGAGTACAAGAATACGGAAATGCATCACTATGAGATTTACTATGGATATAAAGTGCAGATTTAGTTTTAAAGGATTTTTCACAAGAATGACAAACATATGGTGTTTCTCCGGTATGAATTCTTCGATGATCTTCCATTGATGATTTTGTTGCAAAGCTCCGACCACAAATTTCACAGCAATAATTCTTAATTCCCAAATGAACAAACTTCAAATGACATTTAAGTGTTTTGTGGGATATAAAATTTTGTCCACACATATGACAAACGTAGGGTTTCTCTCCTGTATGTACTCTTCGATGTATATTATAACTATTTCTTACTTTAAAACATTTACCACATTTTTCACATTGATATAAAACCCTATCTTTCACCTTAGTTTTTTGATCTTTAAAAATATCATCTTCATATTCATTATAATTGTTAAGAATGAGTTTTGGAGAATATTTACACTTCATCTTATGTTTGTCATATTGCGAAAGCTTTTTAAAACTTTTCCCGCAAACTTCACAGAGACATGGGACTGAAATTGTTCTAGCTGTTAGGGTTTCTTCATTAAATGATAATGGAAATGAATACTCCATTTTTATCTTGCTTTCTAATATTTCCCCTTCCTGAATTAATTTTGATGTAATCGGATACCTGAAAAACAAAGTATCCCATATCATTACTTTACCCCAACAAAAACAGCTGAATGATCATTTCTATCATTATTAAAATTAAACAAATTTTTTATATTTAATCTGTTATTATCTAAAAATATTAGAAGTAATTTTTTCTGAAAATCAACTTCATAATAAAATATTTAATGTATTAAAATTAAAATTTTTGAATGTGAATAATTTCATTTAAAATTTTGAATGAAGTTATATATAACATACTAAAATCACTTTTGTAAATTTTTAAACAAGCTTCTATTTATGAAAAAATGAAAAGTAAAATACTTTTGATTGCATCTTCACAAGTTCTTTCTGTCTTGTCTGGTTCATAAGTTATGCAACGCTAAAGTTTAAACATTTTCAAAAAGCTCAAAATCCAAAATATTTTTTAATGATTCACAATCAAAAAACATACGATTAAAAAATGAAAATGAAATTAAAAAAAAAAAAAATTAATAAATAAAAAATTGGTTGAAAAAGGATAATTGTGCTTAACACCAAAAATTAAATTAATTTTGAAAAATATTCTAAAACAAATTAATTAGTAAGGTCAAATAAAGGGAAAAACATTAATAAAAATTAAATTAAAATTATTTTAGGGAGGGGAGATAAATTACGTAAGATGTCAAAATGGCTGATATTTTAAAAACTTTGATGTCATGTGTAATTCAACTTATAACACATTAAATTAGATTTAAAAAAATCAAGTTTCAATAGTGCAGGCTATATGACAAATAACTAAGTTATTGTAAAAATATACTTTCGATTTTAGACCATCCAAGGAAATGTGATATTCATATAGGTACGAGCTCCAACAGGGCTAAGAAACCGACACAATTGCAGCGAGTGGAAGCTTCTTCACATATATACAGCTTCGAGGCTTGCTAGCCCTGAAACACTGAAGTGCGAAGCATGTGAAGACTGTTAGAATATACATAAATATAACTGACATTAAAAAGTACTGGTAGTCACAATTATGAGGTTCAGAAAACCTGTATAACAACTGTTTTACACAAACTTTCGCTATACTCATATTCTGGGTAATCCCTTGATAACATTTCCTACAAGGCCCAAGAGACCAACTTTTGGTCATTACATTTAGAGGATCTGGTTGTATTACATTGCATGATAGAGGTGGGTAAGTACCATGATGGCCCTACAACTTGTTTATTTGTGCGTTAACTTAGTGACCAATTTTTTAAAATTAAAAAGCAGCAGTTTTCAACAGAATATATTGTAAATTTCTAAATAATTACAGTAAAATATTTTTACAGTAATTATTAATGACAATTAAATATATCAAACCACATCAATGTTTTATTTATATGGTTTATATTAAAGTGTATGTATGTATATATTATGATGAATTGTTTCCCATAATCTAATTCCACACAGGTTTATTGAAGATATTTTGTGGATTTGGAATAAATTATATGGAATATTTCTTCACGCAAACCAGAGGCGTAATTCACTGATGAATTCTCGAGTATAGATTAATCTTATCACATTATACATAGTCAGTTGTAGACAAGGCTTTTAACTGTGTTGCATCCATTTTAAAATTAATTCATAATAAAAAGCAGTTTAATTATGTAAAAGCAGTTTTGTACGATAAGGAGTAATTTATATGCTCAACTTTAATTACTTAACCTGTTATTACATACACTTAAAGAACACTTTAAAAAGCCTGATGATGTCTGGCCCGATCGGACTATCCCTATTCAGCGTTCACTATTATAAGGAAGTCATTTATTTGTTATTCCATGGTAAACAATGCCTTGTTAAATCCCAGCAAAACTTTTCCTTTTGTAGTGTTTCATCACACAATTAAAATGTAGTGTGGCCTTCTAAACGACCATAATTATTCTTATCACACTTTTTAAATAACGACAACAGAAAAATGAAATATTTCGAAAGTATATAAAAATATTCACTGATAAGGATATATTTACAGTATAAAAATATATTAAAATGAACGATAAATTTAAGCAATAAACAAAATTGGAGAAAAAACAACAAAATTTATAGCAAAATTAATTTAATAATATTTAATACCGTTGATTTCTGTTAACATAATAATCACATAAAAATGTAAGGAAACAAATTTTTTATTTTATATGGCTAGCAAATGACTACCCAATTATGTACATAAAAACTTATGGTAATTCAAAATCAGCCCCTAAAAACAATATATTTAAATTTCAGGTTTTTTTGCAGTTTATGAACAGTCCAGAACAATTACTTTTGAATTCAGCTCTCCAATATACATAAGTTCAGTAGCTTCTCAATTTTAGAAACTTTTAATGACAAGATATAAAATTCCAAAAGTTTGAAGAATATAAGGAAATTAGGATTGGCAGGTGATTGATAGGGGTGGAAAGGTGTAACACTTGTACATGTGGATTACACAATGGGTTGTTCTTATGTGTGTATGTGGTGAGGGAGGTTAGGTATTACAGTCGATCTTGTACTCTTTATAGTTTACTTGCATAAATGAGTGCTCTGAGACTTAATACCTTATGAAGAAGAGATAAATAATAATTAAACTGAGAAAGAGAAATTAAAATAGTTTATGTAAAAAAAAAAAAAACTGGCAAAAGGTTTCAGTTTGTTAGAAAAATCATTACCTTTTTTCTAAATACAAAAATAAATAAAAAATAACAGATTTGCTAAAATAGAACCTGTAAACCTTTGCATGTAAAATGATACATGATGAAGAATTTTTTATTTTATTTTTTTATAAAAAAAAGAACATTCATGTGTGGCAAATGTCAGAATTTAAAAATATTTGAAATAAATTACACACATTAAAAACCTTAGTGTCTCATAGATTACATTTTTCATTTTTATATATAAATATCATATCATATAAGTACAGTAATGACAAATAGATAAGTCAATGAAGTCGTGATGCTTTTTAGTTTTTCTAACTTATAAAATGTTTGATTTATGTATGTTTCTTCGAACACAGTAAGTTCATAAATTTGAGAATTGACTTTAGTACACGTTTCATAAACTGTTGAACCATTAATACAAAATTTCACTAACATGAAACTGAAATATATATTCATTTAGATCAACTATTCTTAAGATAATATGCAAAGATTACTTTGTACCCACAATCTATTTTTGACCCCAAAATTGAATGACTATATAAGACGTTCATCCTACAATAAGCTTTACAATTTTGATATAAAATGTGAAAAAAGTCAGACTGACATCATTGTGAAAACAATATTTTTAGCAGTAAAATTTTGAGTACAATTACAATACTTTCTTTACTACGTAATTGGAAATCAATAATTGTTAGTCCAAGTACAATAATTCGTATATTTTTTTACATCACCAAGTGCAAATATTTTAGCATATTATTAGCCAGGCCAGAGAATTGTTATTAGCAGAGAATTGTTAATGGAAGAGAGTGAGTGGGAGATTAAGATGATGGAAGAAGTCCAAAGCTAAGCTCATACTGACTATAGGAAAATGAAATACTTTTACAATAAAGTTCTTTATTTATAAAACTATTAAAAAAAAAAACTTGGCTTAAAAAAACTAAATTATGATATTAAATGCATGAGGCATTTAGTTTAAAAACTACTGAATTCATAGCAAATATTACATTTAGAATTTAGTGAGTAGGTAATACACGTATCAGTAATATATTTGAACATACTTTCAATTGAACAAAAACTATCTTTAAAAAATACTATAGGAGTTTTTATTTTATCACAATTAAAATACAAAACAAGTCAATTTCCAGGTTCACTATTACTATCAACATACTTCATTTTATGACGGGCTTTCATATGATTTTTTAAGTAACGTTTTTGTGCAAACGGAAATGCACATACTGGACAGCTAAAAGGTTTTGTATCTGAATGAACTCGTTTATGTCTCGTCAAATCATTCTTTACACCAAAACGTTTACCACAAATATCACATGTATGATTTCTTTCTCCAGTGTGGGTTGTCAGATGACCAAGCAGTTGTTGCTTCCATCGGAACCGGCGATGACAATAAGTGCAAGGATGAGGAAATTCATCAGTATGAGTTTTACTATGAATATAAAGTGAAGCTTTTGTTTTAAAAGATTTTCCACAAGAATGACAAACATACGGTCTTTCTCCAGTATGAATTCTTCGGTGATCTTCCATTGCTGCTTTCATTGCAAAACTACGGCCACAGATATCACAGCCATGGTCTTTAATTCCCATATGAACATGTTTCAAATGATATGAAAGACCACCATTGTGTGCAAACCTTTTCCCACATACATGACAAGTATAAGGTTTTTCCCCAGTATGTCTTCTTTGGTGTGATTTATAACTTTCTTTTAGCTTAAAACTTTTACCACATTCTTCACACTGATACAAAACACCTTCTTTTACATCAAATTCTTGTTCATCAGAAATATCATCTTCACTCTCACTGTCACAATTGATTGTTGGGGAACTTTTATGAACAATTATATGTTTATTATATCGAGATAAGATTTGAAAAATTTGACCACAGTCTTTACATGGATATGGTGCTGATAATTCTTTTTTAACAGTTTTTATATTTTGCTCCAAATTATTACTTTCATTAGTGATGTTTTTATTTGATTCTTTCTTTTTAATACATTTAACTTTTGATTGGATATTATAAGTTTTCTTATCCAAACTATTGCTACAATCAGGGATTACAGATGTTTGTTGATGCCATTTCATATGATCAACAAACAGAGATTTATTATGATGAAATAATGTATCACAGGGTTCACAATGAAAAACATTGTTTGAATGTATTTTAGATAGGTGAGTTGCCAATTCACTTCTTCTAGAAAATGTTTTCCCACAGTGTGTACACTTTAAAAAGTAGGTTTCTTCTTTCGAGAACAATGCAAGAGAATTCTGCGTTTTTGTCTTGCTGCTTAAAATTTGGACTTCATGTATTACTTCGGTTGATATCGGACACCTGAAAAACAAAGTGTCCCGCATCATTACTTTGTTCTAACAAGGCACTGAATGATTTCTTCTATCATCATTATAAAACCATTTTACATATTAATACTGAATCTTATAACATTATAAAAAATAATCAAATTATCAATAGTTTATATGGGTTAATATTACTGTTTATAAACAAAAAGTCAGTGGTATAGTTCCAATGATAAGAATTACTGTTGTGGTCATGTTCCAGTAAATATTTAAACAATACTTTATCTTTAAAATGAACTTTAATCAATTATTAATATTACATTATCAGATTTGTAATGACGTCATCAACTCTCTCACTTTATTTCTCGTATCAACTGCTATTTGTCAGTCTGCTCTCTTCTCTCAGACATTATGGTTTCTCATTGTTAGTGTTTTATATTTTTAATTACAGTATTATTAAATAAATTATACATTCCACTAGGTTTGAACCCAACTCAAATTTTCTTAAAAATGATTAACTCTTAACATATCTTATAAAATTAAAACCTTCCAACAAGATATAAGGTACATCATCTTCTCCTTTAAAGACTTTGCTAGGTTTAACTGTTAGAACACTTCTAGTCACACATTACACTTGGGTAGTATACAAATTTCAGCTGGCATAAAAATATCAGAAACATTTATGTTAGTGAAAGATGGTTACATTTAACTGATATTTCATCTCCGTCAGTTCATATCGCCTTCTTTTCCAATCCAATGTCATTGGTTTGGTACATTTTCCCCCAAACTGTAGCTTTCTGCCAAATTTTATGCTTCACAGTTTTTAATACAAACTTCTCATTATTTTTTTATAGTTTTCTTTCTTGCACACTCAGTCATCATTATTTGCTTTAGTCAAAACTTGTTTAAGACAAAGGTACTTGCAACTTGTTTTTGACTGAAGTCTCTTAAGTTTTAGTAGATATTACAGCTCTTAACTATCAATATATCAATTTTTGAGATGGCGATAGATACATGTGTATTACTGTATTTAATAAAAATATTCTCTATAGAATAAGAATCAGTATTATCTTCAGCACACTTTTTTAAAAATATGATTGCAGTTTCCCACAGCTTTTTCAAACATACCATGCTTGGGTAATGAGGTGTGTTGATAAATAAATTTACATTGTGAGAATGAAAAATAGGAATTGCATTCTTATAAGCTGAACAGAATGTTGTAAGTCAAATCTAGTAAAATTTTCTCGTATAGCATTAATTACAGCTTTTGAAGAATTATCGGCTTGGGTCAAATTTCCAACTACTGAAAAACAGTCCAATATAAGAAAATAAGTTTATTCCTAAAATTCCTAAATACACTGCATGATATCCTAGATACACTCCTCGTAGCATCTCAGTCTGCAAATTATGTGGGAAAATTTGGCTTTGTAATTCTCACATGAGTGACATTTATTAAACTACTGTACTTATAGGTTATTGATTTAATTATTATTCTAGGATGGCCTTTGTGAGTTAATTTGGGATGTAAAAACTCAGTACAACAATCTTGTCATCCAAGAACAACACATCTACCTTTGCCAGGTTTTATAATATTATTACTAGGTGTAAAAACTATCTTGAATATTTATTTATATTATCTCTAACATATTGTAAGATAAAAATATATAAGTTACAATCTTCACTAGTCGGATATGAAATAGAGAATACTTGGACCAAATTCAATCAGCAACATCTTGTACTATATTATTTTATACATAGTACAGCAACATCATGTGTTAGGTTATTATGTACTATAAATTTAAATAGATGCCTACTGGCAAAAGACAAATGCATGAGTGTAACACTAGGAAAGTGAATGGCCTCCAGCGAAGGCAGTGAAGGCTTGAAAGGCACAAAAATCTGCCAAGTTGGTGTTATCCTTATGAATAAGATCCCTAACAAGGTAATACAAATTTAGGTAAAAAGCCCTACAGTCTGAGTTGGATCCTTTTATTCGGTGGAGGATTTTCTCCATCACAACTGGGCAAATAGTCATTATTAATGCCAGGAATTGTCTTGTAATTTATATTTATAGTTTTGTGGATAGAGTAAAATTTTAATAAGTGTATTGTTTATTATTAGGCATTTTGTTTCACTCCTCGGTGCTTTTTAAATGTTAAATATTTATAAACAAGAATATTTATAATGATGAATTGTTCTGTCATGATTTTAATATTATTTGTAGAATTAAAAAAAGTTTTAGTAATTACACATTTCATCAATAAAAATTTGAATTATTGTATTTAAATTAATTAATTATTTCTATTATATTATTTTGTATCTGTCGACTGACAATACACTTTATTATTATTGCATTTTGAATTAATTAATTATATTGTATTATAATATAATTATGACCATGTCCATATAAATTAAATTTGTCTACAACTATAATAAATTTTTAAAACCCTTCTTTTGTCCTGAACCATTCTGTAGAAGGCATATCTGAGAAATATGTTTGAGTTCAGCACAGAAGAGAGATGCTGATTTCTTCATTGGTAGAACATTTCAGGAAGGAGACAGCGAAAGAGGTTTATCCAATTTTTGAATCTAAAGCCATAAAATATTTATCACTAGGAAAAAAGGCAAGCGATAGCTCTGTTGATTGGTCACTGCCCAATGAGATAACATCACAAGGAAATGGGATTGGTAGAAGAGGATAGCTGATGGTTCTGCTTCAGTAGGAGAGAGTAAGAAAAACATCTTCAGAGCTAAGAACAGAGATTCAGTGAATTCGGTATGGCATCTGGAAGGCTTGAGGATTTTAAAGATACTGATCCCGCGATTCTTACAGAATTAATAAAATCAAAGGTAGAATATGGGTTGAATTCTAATCAGGTCTTCCACAATAGATCCATAAGGGTTGCAGTGGAGAGGGCTTCCCACTATTTGATCCTCCCTCCCAAAAGATCATGGTTGCTAAAATCTCAGTTAACTTGCTTCATAGTGGTAAAGCAAAGTTGGGGTCTGCCTCTTAAATCAGTCCTACATTGTTTGTAAATATGGACGAATGCTTCTTAGGTCAGTCCTACATTGTTTGTAAATATGGGCGAATGCTTCTTAAGTCAGTCCTACATTGTTTGTAAATATGGGTAAATGTTATGGTGAGGTGGAAGATACACAAATGTGAAATCTTCAAGGCTGGTTAGAATTGTTCCAGGAAAGGTGTTTGTGAAGATATTATCAAAGAAAGCAAATGTTGAACAATGGCATCTAAGTAAACACCCCCACACAACAGTGTTGTTTGTGTCATCCAGCACATACTGAATGCTGCAGTACTATTTTCATTATTTTGTGTCAGACAAGTACACTTTTAACTATTTATTTAGACAGTAAAGTCTGTTTAATATCCCAAGTTATGTCATGTTTAATAATGCTGATAATTATTTTGTTGTTGAGGTTAGTTCACTAAATTAAAAAGTTATTAGATGACAATATTTCTATCATTAACACTTTGTAAGCTAGTTTTTTCTTTAAACGTATTGCATTACACTTTTTAGTCGAAAATGTTTGTAGTGCCTTCAGACCTACTTTAAGAAAAAGAAAAAAATGACAACTGTGATTTAGAAGAAAATTGGCTGAAAATTTTCCTGGGTATATATTTTGTGAATGTAAATAAATTCATGTATATTTTATTATTTCTTACAACAATGGTTACTATATGAAAATCTGGTTATTACATGTCGTAAGTGTTGTGTTAATTTCAATGTGCTCCATTTGAAGAAGGGGGAAAAAAAAAAAAAAAAAAAAAAAAACAACTAAATTTCTGTAACTTCTTTTTACAATTTTAAAACAAAAATGACCAATATTTTATTTATACATAAGCATAGTCTGTAGAATTTTTCAAGTTGTTCTATATATATATATATATATATCTGAAAGTTTATGAATGTTTTTTATTAATTTATAAAGAATTATGTCTACACTTGGTCTTGTAACAAAGACCATTATTTTTTTTAAATTTCACATATGTAAATGAATTTATATAAATAATGGACAATTTGTAAACTGTAGAACTGTCATTAAGTTATTTAATCAAAAAATTTTTCCAGTTAATTATGAAACAAATTGAAAAAAAAAACTTGGTTTACAATTTTCCTTGTTTGGAATGTAATAAAAATGGGCTTGTCGCTGAGGAGCTCAAGGGAACAGTTTTAGATTAAAAATAAAAATGGATGAGTGATGTTACATAAAACTCTTTAATTAAAAAATACATGCATAAACTAAATAAAACCTTTAAAAATATCATATAAATTAAAGTTCTACAAAAAAGTGAAATCTAATCAAAAACGTAATATCAGTACCTACATTATTCCATGTCTAAGAAATATATATCAATAACACAGAACATATACTAAATTCAACAAAAAAAAAAAATTAAACATAAGAGTTACTGTTTTACAGAACTGTAATTATATAAAACCATAATTTTTATGGTCACCATTATACATGTCTAAAAAAATATATTACAATAATTGCCTAGCCCACCGTTATTCAATTTACTTCCTCATTTAATTTGATGATTTTGTGAGACACTTTCATATGATTTTTTAAATAACGTTTCTGGGCAAAACATGATGTGCACATTTGGCATTTAAATGGTTTAGTATCAGTATGGGTTTTTTTATGTCTAACAAGATCATTTTTAACACCAAAGAGTTTTCCACAAACATCACATGCATGTTTTTTTTCTCCTGTATGACTTGTAAGATGGTCAAAAAGTCTTGCTTTCTTTCGAAACCGATGCTGGCAATAAGGGCACTGATATGGAAAATTATCAGTATGAGTTTGACAATGGTAATTCATTGTAGATTTTGTTTTAAAAGTTTTTCCACAAAAATGACAAACAAATGGTCTTTCTCCTGTGTGACTTGTCCGATGACTTTCTAATGATGTTTTCAATCCAAAACTACGGCCACATATATTACAAACATGGTCTTTAATTCCCAAATGAATATATTTCAAGTGAAGTGAAAGTCCGCTACAACGTAGAAACCTTCTTCCGCACACATGACAAGCATATGGTTTTTGCTCCTTGTGTTTTTTCTGGTGTAATATATAATTCTGTTTTAGCTTAAAACTTTTACCACATTGTTCACATAAATATAAGACACCCTCTTTCATTTCAAGTTCTACTTTAAAAATATCTTCAGCTTCATTGCGAAAACGGATTGTTGAAGTTTTTTTATGGTCAAGCATATGCATCTTATATTGAGAGCGAAATTTAAAACTTTCTCCACAGTATTTACACGGATATATTATAGTTATTTTTTTTTTTACAGAAGAAGATTTCTCTATAGTAGTAGTTGTATGAGCATTATTTTTTATGGATTCTATTTTTTTGAGATGTTTATCACAGATAACTTTGTTATCTAAAGTCTTGCTACAATCAGCTGTTACAGATGTCTTGCTGTCTAATATTTGTGCTTTGTGAATTACTTTGGATGTAATCGGACACCTGAAAAACAAAGTGTCCTGCATCATTACTCTGTTCCAACAAGATAAAACAATTTAACTTGTGTGTGGATTTAAATTCACCTAAACAACAGATCATACAAACTTAAACTTTTGCCTATGTATTTTTTTTAAACCCGTATCTGTGCACTCATCTGAAGTATTTTTAAAAGATCATCTTTTATTAACTGGAAAAAAAAATCATATTGAATATGAAATTCCAGGTGAAATTTAGGTTTATTATCGAAAAAAAAAAAAAAAACTATTATAACTCTGTATTTCTGATGGGTCACAAACTGTCAATGGAGCTATTTCAAGCAGAAGTGCTTGAGATACTGAAATGTGCACAACTAAACTATGTCTGGGAAAAAGATATGCCAATGAGCATATAATAGTCAGGTCAGACAATCATCATGACAATAAGTTTACACAAATTCTCATATTCACTTGTGTGGGAGTGTTAAAAGGACTTTGATAAAACTCTCTACCATTAACCCAGTAGGTTGGGTGTCTGATCGTAGAGGACTTGAGTGTAACAAAAAGGCTAATGAATTGGTAAGGAAAGGGGGTGATTCCACTCAATGATCAAGAACATGGTTGCGGCATAAGCAAGTCTGCAAGCAAGAACTACCTTAAGAAGATGGGTAAAGATAGAGACCAAGAGATGGAGAAAATCCTTAAGGGATAAACTTTATGGGGTACCGTTTTACTCAAATCACAAAAGTCTCTATATATTAAGTATTGAAATGTTTCATATTTTTGTGCTTATTGTTTTCCAAGTGTAAGTCAAAGTATAATAGAAATCATCTGATAATTGCTGATTGTGAGATCAGTAACCAGTGCTATAATCCCAATTGCAATTGAACAAAGTTTTACAGTTCATAGCGATAACTTCGCCTTATTGGACTTTGGATTATGACTTAATACGGAACAAAATATGATTCGATATAAGAGATATAACTCACGCCTTGGACAGAGGATGATCAAAAGACATTTCTTAAGAAAACTCCAACCAATGCATTCTGTCTGTTAAGGTAGATTATCACATGGTTGGGAGATGATTATTTTAAAATATTAGAATAAGTTTTATAGCACAAGTTGTTATTCTAAGAAAATATCCAAGTTAAGTAAAAAAACTAAAATAACCTTAAATTCGGTACAGTTAAATTGCATTAGAAGTGATAAATTCAGTGATTGTGTGTTTGGTATAGCACACGTTAAGTTTTACATTTAACTATAAATTCTTGCAAATGAATGATTTATTATAGGAACTATATGTTGATGAATTCAAGTTCGATTTAGAGACATTAATTAAAATGATTAAAGGAATAAAAAGATATAATGACTTTGGGAAATTTGTGTTAGCTGTTAAAAAAAAGGAAGTATACATTTATTTTAATTGGTTAAATTTTAAGACTATTTTATTAACATTTATTTTGATTTGGTTAAATTTTAGGACTATTTTATGAACATTTTGATTTGTTTTAATTTTATTAACATGTGTTTTAGGTTGGATTAATCCTGTTAATGTTAAGTATCTTCTCTGTTCTAAATTTGTATACATTTCAGATTCAGAACTGTGTTTTAATTTAAGTACAGTATATTCTTTTAAAGAATTCGCGCTCCGAGATTAACTTTATTTAAAAAAAAGAGTACATGTGCTGAATCACATTTTGGCGTCCTATTTTTTTAATTGAGATAGTATGAATATGGAGGTACAAAAATAAAGTTCTAGTAGAGTAAATATTGATAATTCAGTAAATTTGTTACCGGAGAAGTGTGAAAGGTTACAGTATCACTGAGTAGACATACATTTGTCTTTGGACATAGAACATTCAAGAAACATCTAAATATCACGGTTTTCCCTTGGTGGTTTGGAATGCAGGCTCTTTCTTAGTACAGGTCTACAGACCTATCCCAAACCATGTTAAAAAATTCATGGCTCTAGGCTACTTATATACATTAACACAGAAGACCATATTGTACAACTGGCAATTTACATACAGTGTTCAAAAAGTCCCTTTAATTTTTTATTGTTTAAAATAAATTAACAGCAGTTGATATATAATATCTTAGGGTGCATAACAGGACATATTTTTGACATATCTGACTTTCTATGATTTTTGGGGGATAGAGAAAGTGGGGGTTAAAAATTGTAAATATAAATATAGGTCATGTAGAACATCACTGTAAGGCTTATTAAAAGACAAAGTAAATAAAAGTAAAACCAAGGGCTTTTAAAAACCTTAACATGAACTTTCTTCCTGACTTATATAGAAACCAAGCAAAACATGAACACAGAACTTTTTAAAGAATTGTTTGAGTGTTTTAATGAATCCCCCGGCTTGCTTGCACAGAATCTTCTTATTGACAATGGTTCTTGTCATTCTTTAGGCGAATTAGTTTCTGGTGAAATAAAGGCAATTTTTTTCCTACCAAAAGTAACTCCCTTACTACAGTCAATGAACCAAAATGTTTTGCAGAACTCAAACTTCCTTATAAGAAAATGTTCCTGAGAACAAGATAACTCTTTATCTCTCCTTGAAAAACTCAAGAAAATAACAGTTAAGGATATCATTTATTGGGTGGCAGTCTTATGGGATTCTTTAAACGAACAACTCTTAGAGTTGGAAGCCTGGTGGCAACATCCCAATAACGATTACAGGGTCTTTGGCAAATCAATTAGAGTCAGACGGAATCATTTCAAGAGACACCTACGGACAATTTATTAAACAATTTTAAATCAGTAAGACAACATGTTATTAAAATGAATGACAATCACTTTTCAGCATCCTCCCTACTAAGGGACAAATCATTCGTTACCAGACCTATACCCATCAAACTTAAAACTTTGAAATTAAATGAATAACTCAATCTTGAACAATTGAAAACTCAGTGTCAACTTTTTTTTAACAATTATAACATTTTCCTTACTATGTAGTATTAAGGTTGAACATATGAACCATATATCTTGGTAACATTCCAATTTTTAAAGAATTTACGAGGAATATCAAGAAAGTTAAGTCTATTACACTCAATGAATGCCATTTTTAAAGATTCGAGTAGCACTTATGTATTGGGGTTTGTGTTTATGATGTTTAAACTTCCAACTGGTCAGTATTAGAACCTTCACTGTCAGGCAATTTTTAGTGTTTTATAATAATTGATTTAGACATTCAGCTAAAAAGATAACTATATCATGGGACACATTTTTATTCTCAGAATAAGATGACCAACAAAAATAGTTGTTTTTTCTTTTGGTTTGGTGGACTATATCACTTACAAATCTTATGTCATTTAATTCTATTACATATAAAATAATGTGAAATTTTATACCGAATAAGAAAATGCATAATTTTTGCAGATAATAATAATTTTTTTATGAACAAGTTCAGAAATGTTACTTTTTACATCAGATTTTATATGTTGTATAAGCTGTAGGTACTTCACATAAGATATTTGTGCTATTATATATTAACAAGGAAAAAACTATATATACAGACTAAATCTAATTACAAACAATTACAACATTAACACACATAACCAACATCTACTCTGCCATTTTTCTACTAGTTCTATATATAGAAATTGCCAAATACAGTTTTTCTAGGCTCATATCAACTTAACAGAATTAAATTTCAAACTCGTTAGTGTATATTTCGAGAAGAGGGTTTTTTATATCAAAAACTGCTACCTAGATTAATATTTGTAATACAGAAAGGGTAACCGACTGTCTCGGATGACACGGTTGGCAGTGGGAGGGTTAAGAAAAATCAAAATGCTTCGGTGTGTATGAAATGTGGTCCATAGTGTCTATGAAGAACATGTATAGAGTGATTCAATATTATGTAGATGAGTATGATATTTTAACGAAGGACAAAACAGTGTAATACTGAATGACACAGTAACCGTCTTTGATGAATGAAGATTTGATGACTGTAGTTTAAGACAATAAATGTTTTACATTACTTTCCTGACAATTTTCAAAAAAAATCATGTTTACTTTTTCATGAAATTGTGTCTGGGAAAACCAGAGTACTGGAAATTGCTGGGTGCACAGTTATTTACCAAATAACAAAAAATGAAACAGCAGTGTGAGAATTGGTCTTTCTAACATGATACAGTTAGGATGGCGACAACTTACTGAGCCGTATAGTCACTGAGAATAAGTCATGGGTGTTGCAAACAATCCCTGAATGGAAGTGACAGTCCATGGAATAAAGCCACACTTTATCACTATGAAGGATGAAATTTAAGCAGACATTTTCCATTTGGAAGATCATCTGCACAGTGTTATGAGAAAAACAATGGTTTTGATAGTGGATTTTTCCCTTCAATGTTCTATAATCAATGCTGCTGTATAGTGCTAAAGTCGTACAAAATTGTATTGTATGATCCAGAATAAGCGATGTATCATACTTACCTGGAGCGTTATGCTGATTTATTACAATGCTTGCTCACACACTGCTACTAAAAAAATACCCACACTACCATTGATTGAGAACATAAAGATCATCCTCTCTACAGCCCAGAGGTTGCATCAAGCATATCATATATTTTAACATCTAAAATCCTTTGTTGGCAATTTTACGAATAAAACAAAGCCGAACAAGGCAGCACCTTTCTATGATAAAAGTATACAACATCAGTTGCTATGACAAGTGGTCACAACAATTGCAGAAACTATGTAGAAACGAAGTGCAAGATAAATAAATATATATATTTTAACAACCCCTTGGAACTTACTTTCAGGATGGTCCTCAATTATCAACCGCCATGAATTTATTAAATAATACGACAAGTTTAACAAGTGACAAGTAAAACAATATTTTGTGTACATTGTGTAATTTTTGTTTGTGAAATATTTATGGTATACTTGTCTTGATGAGTATGTATTTTTAAAAGTTGACATAAGTAAATGATTAAATCCAATCATGTCAAATAAAAGGTACAGTTAGGTTGAACATTTATCCAATTTTTTAAGGTTAAACGAAACGATGCATTGCATTGAAAGCATACATATTCTTCAACGATACTCTACAATTAAAATAAATAATAATAATAAATAGAGGAATAAATCAATCAATAAACTTGTCACCAAAATAGCCATGCCCTTCACATTAATAAATAAAATTATGACATAAATATGTCAAGAAATAGTTTTAAAAAATAGAGCACCAACCAACATGAGAAATATAACTTATCAATAAAACATGCCATTAAAAATAATTGCCTGTTTAAAATTTTTTTGTTTTATCAAATAAGTCTCGAAACTTCAAAGTCTATTATATATTGAATGATTAATTTGGACCAAAAATCATAACTCATACCCAAAATTCTACATTTTGTACCTTTTCTATCAGTCAGAACAATAATAACTTATACTAATTTCACATAACTTATACTACCGACCATAGGTACTTGGTGGAATTCCATTTTATAAAATGCCAACCTAGGTTACAATAATACAGTGCAAGAAAAACTAAGAAAACAAATAAAATTTAAATAGTACTATAAGAATACATGTTAAAGTGCAATACTAATATAAACTAGATCTTATTTAAAATAAATTTAATGTCTTCATTTTATAATTGGTTAACACATTATTTTAAGAACTTCTTTGGGCAAATAACAATACACAGAACATCACTTTAAAGGGCTTGACATCCATACTCTTTTCGTTTGTGTCTAGTCAGATCATTCTTAACACGAAACTGTTTTCCACAAACATCACATGTAAATTTTTTTTCTCCGGTATGAATTCTGAGATGATCTACTAGTTTGTGTTTCCATCGAAATTGATGCTGGCAATAATTACAAGAATGAGGAAATTCATCAGTATGAGTTTTATTGTGGATATAGAGTGAGGCGTTAGTTTTAAAGGATTTTCCACAGATATCACAAACATATGGTTTTTCCCCTGTGTGAATTCGCCGATGATCGTCCAAACTTGACTTAAAAGCAAATGTATGACCACAGAAATCACAATTATATTCTTTAATCCCCAAATGAATATTTTTCATATGGCGTGAGAGTCCACCTTTCCGTGTGAACACTTTGTCACACACATGACAAAAATACGGACTTTCTCCTGTATGTGTTTTCCGATGATCCTCCATTGTAGATTTCTCAACAAAACTAAGACCACAGATATCACAACTGTGATCTTTAATACCGAAATGTACATGTTTCACATGACGTAAAAGTCCACTATTCCGTGCAAACAATTTCCCACATAAATGACATGAATTCTTCATTTTGTGTATTCTTTGGTGTGATTTATAACTATTTTTTAACTTGAAACTTTTATCACATTCTTCACACTGGTATAAAACATTCATTTTTACTTTAAAGTCTTCTTCATTAAAAATATAGTCTTCACTTTCACTGTCCACACTGGTTGTCGAAGAACTCTTCTGGTCAATAATATGTTTTTGATATTGAGATAGAAGTTCTCCACAATATTTACATGGATAGTGTATTGATATAATTTTGTTATCAATATGTTTATCTTTATCTATGAAAATATTTTTACAAGTGATATTATTTATGGGTTTTTTATTTTTTAGAAGTTTAACTGTTGTATGGCCTGGTTTGCCACATATATTAATGTTATTCAGTGTCTTGTTACAATCCAATGTTACAGATGTCTTTCTGCCAAATTTTGGTGCTTTGTGAATTACTTTAGATGAAATTGGACACCTGAAAAACAAAGTGTCCCCCATCATTACTTCGATTGACTTCTTCTGTTATTATTACACATCATTTTACATTTTAAATAATACTTCTGCAATAGTTTCTATTATTTAATAAAATCTAGAAAACAAAAAAAAAAAAATATATTGCATGGATGAAAAGTTTTGCTGAACTACAAAATATACACGCTTTAAATGTACTTATTATTATTTGAAATTTAAAAAATATTTAGATAACTGTATTTTTCCCCCAAATGACCACTTTTAATTGAAGCTTCAAAATATTAAAAATAAAAAAAAACTATTGTATATATATTCAGAATTTAAATAATAGTTTATTGAATTCAAATGTTTAAAATATCATCAAAACAAAGTGAGGTTAGGTTAACCTTTAACTAATATCATTGGTCTGTGTGACCTTACTAATATTTCTTCTACTACCAATCCTGTCTACCTTAACTTAGGACATGTCCCATTCTAGTATATTTCAGTTGTGAAGAAACTATACTCCGTCTCGAGGTAATATTGTGTTTGCTTTCTGGTACTGTTTCATTGCGTTGTAAAACAGAACTGTGAAGTAGTGTCTCCTCAGACCTATAATACCAGTGACATTAGTTTTTGTCTCTCCACATTTTATTACAATCTATTAATTTTCATAGCCTCTTAGAGGTACATATCAAGTAAAACAACATAATTTTGATGTTTTGTTTTAAATTTATAACATACAATGTTTAAAATAATTCAAATTTTTGTATTTACATAGTTTAAAAATAAATAAAAATATAGCTGGTGAGAACATTAAAATGGTTTAAGGTGAAAAGTGTATGATTTTATCACATATTTTTAAGCAGCAGTCTGCTAATTCAATCAAGTAGGATTTTGCTCAATTTATTATGGTTCTATCTGATTCAATATTTTCAGTAAAATTCGTTAGATAAGGAATTAAGCTTTCATAGAATACACATTTTAAATTTAGTAGTACAAGTTACTAGACCAGTTGTTTTTGTGTAGCCGATTTCTATTATCGTGTTTATTGAGAGTGAATGTTGTTTTTATGTAATATTTGTTTTATTTTTGTACATTTCAAGGTGTATATAACACACCATGTCCAAGTAATGACATTATAAATGTTAAAACATTAAAAATGAATTTGTAGTATTGAATGGTTACATTTCATGTTTTGTACTATTTAAAAATAATATGTAATATTTTGCTTAATTTCATAAATAAACCAAAAAATTATATATTTTTTATTCAGTATAAATTGTTGGAGGGGATAATATCTGTGGAAGCTGTATTTATATTAAATTTTAAAAAAGAAGTTATTTTCTCTGGTAAAAAAAGAAGTCCTCCACTCTTTTTAAATTAATTTCTTAGTTAGGTTATACTGAGTAAAACTATACACAACACTTGATATACTTACAGATGACAACGACCATGGCATGTTAAAATTTTCAGTTTTAAAGCCATGAAATGTGAAAACGCTTTCCTATATTCAGTATAAGAAAAAAAATAGGAGATGAAATTTGTTTGCATTTACCAAACTTTACTGTATACTGAGTAAGGAAAAAGACATTTTTTCTTACTGTTATACTTTGATCGGACATTTGCCATAACTTGTGTATATTACCGATATTTTGAGAATATGGATCAACTCCCATTATTAAAATGATAACCTAGAAGCTGAGAAATGTCAAAAATCCTGATATAGGCTAGGGTCATGTTGAAAACTAAAAACTAATATTTTAGCCCTAGATTACTATGCTATGTTGGAAGTTTTTGTTTTTATCATGTTCTTTGTTTATTACTTGATACATACTCTCGAAGTATTGGTATTTATGTGTTTAAACACATGAAAACAAATGTCTGTTTAAATTATATCAATAATAAGGTTTAAAAAAATATGAATCTTGCAAGAAAATTTTCAAAAATCATGGTATATATTTGCTAAGTATATTGTATTTTGTTAAGACATACATTTTTAATGTAAAAATATAATCATGAATATGAAACAATAAGTAAAAATATACTCAGTTACCCTGTTCATAGAACAAATGTTTTAAAACTCACATACTATAGTGGGTATAATAAACTTTTCTAATTATATTAACAAAATTGTTTTTTTCAAGGAAATTTAATAAGCACTACTTCCATGTCTTAGGTATTAATTGTTATACACAGTAAATGAATATTTATACAATATCCCACTGACACTACTGATTTATGAAAAATCTTAGAAAAATAAAATAAATGGGATTAAAACATGTATTTCAAATTGTTAAAAAAGATATAATGTTTGTATTTGTTGTATTGTGTCTGTATTATTTATATTTATTGTATTATGTTGTGAAATTTATATTCCATGGTCTCAATTTTGTTGTATTCTTAGTATTTTGAAATAATATATAAATTAAATTTAATACGATTTGATTCGTCAGGTGGTACTGGACTTGTATTGTATTGTCCTGTATTGCTGTCATGTGACAAGAAACGAAATAAATAAAAACAAAGATGAATGATCGGTTTTAAGTACATTAGCGTAAAAACTTTTGAAACAAAATTGTATTATTTTCTGAACACAAAACACAAAATAAAATGATCCATACAATACTGATCTAAATAGTTTTATTGGGACCAAATTAATTGATACCAACCTGTCTAGGTTATTTAATCCCCAAAATGGAAATCTAGATTCGTATTCTCATTTATACTTACACTCGAAAACTGTAGTTTCTCCCTATTTCAATAAATTTTTCGGCTTGTTTTCAAGATAAAAGCTACAAATAGACAAGAATTGCTTGTTTAATAATATTTGAGTTATTGGAGCTTCTGAGTAAAATATTTAGTATTTTCTCGTCAAAAAATACATTCATTAAATAACACTTGGTGTAATCAATCTAAATGTGAATTTTGTTGTTACTATAAATAAAAGCTATATTTTACAGTCAAGGAAAAAATGACCATAACATTGAAAAGATTGAATGGAAATTACTCAATTTTCCAGACTTTCAATACACTAGAATAGTTTACTACAAAAATTAAGAGTATTTACTCCAAAAAACAATTTTAAAAATCATGTTTTTTAAACAAACAAAGCTATAAATATTTTGTACTATATTTTACTTCACTGAAAATCATGTTTCAAGTTAATTTTCTAATCCATATTAATAACTGGAATTTTTGAATAAGTCAGGTTCAACTATATTAGACACAATATTCACTAACGCTAAATAAAAATTATTTGTTTATTAAAAATGGAAAAGTGATGGTATTTAAATTAATTTGAATAATTCTTAAATGTAAAATTTTAAAATACCATAATAGTATATTTTATTGTAATGGAAATATAGAGATATGTTTTGTACTTTTATGTTGTGTGGTTATGTTTCTTCATATAGCGTTGACTCAAAGTTTATTAATTATTTTAAACATAAATAATGACAAATGATAGAATATTCATTATCAACAATTAATAAAAGAAAAAACTAAAAAAATAAATATACTCAAGTACCAAAGTAACATTAGAGTAAAACGCTTAAAAATAAAAACTGGCCAATTTAAAATTTTGTTCTATTTCATGTGTTTCCAAAAACGTTTTAAGACTGATTACTAAATGAATGGTTTAAAAAATAATTTCACTGTACAAACAAGACACATTCCTAAACATTTTGTTTTGGAATTTAGGTGGTTTCTATTTGCGTTTATACATATTTTTCAAAACATAAAAATCACGTCAAAACTTTTTTCTCCAGTTTGAATTATATGGTATCAATTAGTTCTTGTTTCCATTTAAACTGATTCTGGCAATAAGTACAAGAATAAGAGTATTCATCAGAATATGTTTTACTATGAACATACATTCCAGCCTTTACTTTAAAGATTTTCCACAAGTATGGTAAATATATGGCTTTTCTCTTATGTGAATACCTAGATGTTCTTCCCATATGATTTAATTCCAAACTTATGGTTACAGATATCACAAGACGTACTTTTTAATTCCCATATGAATATGTTTAATTGATGTGAAAGATGGGTATTATTTATAAAATATTTTTTACACATTTGACAAAAATATGGGTTTTCCCTTTTGTGAATTTTCTGATGATCTTTTATTGCTGATTGCAAGCAAATTGTTTATTACAAATATCACGAAACATTGTCCTTAATCTCTATATGAACACGTTTCATATGACGTAATAAAAGACTGTTAGTTGTGAATTTATTTTTACACACTTTGCACGAATATGGTTTTTCCCCTGTATGAATTCTCCGATGATTGTCCATTCCTGATTTCGTTGAAAAAGTACGATTACAAATATCACAGACATGTTCTTTAATCCTCATATGGACATGTTTTGTATGACGTAATAAAAGGCTAGTAGTTGTGAATTTATTTTGACACACTTTGCACGAATATGGTTTTTCGCCCGTGTGAGTTCTCCGATGATCATCCATTCCTGATTTCATTGAAAAAGTACGATTACAAATATCACAGACATGTTCTTTAATCCCCATATGAACATGTTTCATATGACGTGATAAATGTCTCTGAGTTTTAAATTTATTTCCACACACTTTGCAAGAATAAGGTTTTTCACCCGTATGAATCCTTCGATGATCTTCCATTGTTGATTTAAATGCAAAATTACGATTACAAATATCACAAACATGTTCTTTAATCCCCATATGAATATGTTTCACATGATTTGATAGTTGGTGGTTGGTTTTAAAGATTTTTCCACACACACAACAAGAAAATGGAGTTTCCCCAGTGTGAATTTTTCGATGATCATCCAGTTCTGATTTTACTCTAAAATTATTACCACAAAAATCACATTCATGTTTCTTAATACCGAAATGAAAATGTTGTTTTATATGACGGGAAAGGCCACTTTTCCTTGCAAACTCACTTCCACACAATTGGCAAGAAATTTTCTCCATATGTGTTCTTTGATGTAATTTATAACTACTCTTTAGCTTAAAACTTTTACCACATTCTTTACAGTGGTATAAAAGATCATCTTTCACTTCAAGTGGTTTGCCACATATAAGAATGTTATATGAAGTCTTCTTACAAACAGCTGTATTTCTGACAAATATTGGTGATTTTTGAATTACTTTGGATGAAATTGGAGACCTGAAAAACAAAGTATCCCGCATCATTACTTTGTTCCAAATAAGAGATTACTGACTTCTATCATTATTATAAATCATTTTACATTTTTAGTATCACTGCATTTTATAACATTCTAAAAACCAAACATATTTTGGTAGTTCATTCCATTTAATATGATTAATTATGGATATAATAATCGGTATTGTGTATTCAGGAGCAGCACAAATAGAATTTCTTTCCAATTTGTAACATCATACAATCCTGACGCTTATGTTTTTTGTCAAATTAGCTCTATTCATTTGGTAAACCAAGCCTCAGTTGATATACAATGTGTTATATACAAATGGACAATCTCATCTCTTACTTTTGCAAAACAGATGTTTAACAATTTTGAATCTACCTTTATAATTCATGGAGCTTCTATGAAATAACTGAAAACATATCCGACCTTAGCACCTTTAACAAAATTTATGTCATAAAATGCAGTAAAATCGGCTAAGAAAATTAACATTTGGTAGTTAGGGCCATAAAAAATGAGTATTCATAGATAATTAACAATATCTTACAAATCAATTCAGCTTTCTAAAACCTATGGAATTACATCAATATAAAAGCATTATGAATTTTTGATAAAAACAAAATTTACTACCTTAATGACAGAAGTTATCGTCAAATTAAATTACTAGTTTTCAAACTCAATCAATGGTATGTGTAAGACAAATCATTGTGATAAATATTTCTTATATGAAAGTGGTCTAATATATATATGTGTCAACGAAATGTATCTATTAAATAACGAGACTGTGTTTCTACCTTATAGAGAAAGCAGTGAAAAATTATTGGTAGTTCTTGGGTAGAGGCCATGATGTATCTGAATCTGCATAATAAACATAAACACTCTCAGCTTTTCAGTTGATTGAGTCATCGTTTCATGGTTTAGTTCAGTTATGCTAAATTTAAAAGTTGAGCAACTTAAAAGTCAATATGATATTTTTAGTAAAATTGAACAAAACACAAACAATTAGAATACCAATACGAAAACTGCATGTCTCATGCAAGTGTGTTTGAGCGGTACAAAAGATTCAGTGAATGACATCAGAATGTGGAAGAATGTGACATCAGAATGTGAACCTGGACAACTTTCTACCTTAAGAACCAAATAAAATGTAGAAAAAAACTAGCTGGTTTGTCGGAGAAGATTACAGACTCAATGTTCAAATGAAAACTGAAACCATGAACATTAACAAAGACATTTGTTAATGACAAAGTATATTTAAAACTTTAAGCTTTTGCTTTATTTTATCCTTGATTATGGAGTTTCAACAAGAAATATCTGCTATTACATTAAAGTTAACAAAGACATTGTTTGAAAATTATACATGAGGATCTGAACATGAATAGTTAAGCCAAGATGAGATACCAGAGCAAACAAACACTACAAATAAATAGATTGGTACTGACATGCTGCATGAAGTTGATACCAAACCCATTTTTAGTATAATCCCAGATTTTCCAGTATGATCTTTCTAACAAAATGAGAGTCAATTCACTGGAAAACACTAATGGAAGATGCATGGGGAATGAAAAAAGCTCATGCAAACAAGCCCATTCAAAGCTATGTTCATTCTGTTATCAAAGGTGTAAGGCTATGACATTCCATGTCAAAGGTGTAATTTTTGGAACAAAGGGTTCCAAACATAACAGTGAACCAGCATTATTATAAGGAAGTTTTGAAACAGCTAAAATGCACATCAAACGACTTCCAGAACTGTGGAAAAATGATTACATTCTTCATCAGGAAAACGCACATAGCATTTTCCGTGAAGCAGTTTTTGACCAACAAATACATTACTACACTGGTACATCCTCCATATTTGGCACGTCTTTTTTATTTTTCTTCAATCAAAATCCGTGCTTAATTGAACAAGTTTTGAGTCAGTTGATGCAGTAAATAAAATGGTAGATGTGTTACAATATCTGACAGAGACTAAACTACTTTATGCTTTTGACTAGTGGAAAGTAAGACAGCACTTAAAGTAAATACGAATGGGAGCTAATTGAACGGGAAAAACATTAGAATTGAAATGAAGGAGAGTTGCTGCTTCCGTCTCATTTTTAATAGAAACACCTTAAATATCTATATATATATATAAGTATGGAACTGAATTACTATTGAATTGTTAATCTGGAGGTTATAAAACAAGCAAACAAAAACTCTTGTTCTTGATTCATATCAAGGAAACAAATTACACAAATTATCTAAAGAATAACATTCTTCCTTTAGAAGAATTGAACAGAAGAATTGGGTCTGTATTTAGAATAAAATCCAACAATGTACACCTGTTTCTAGTTTTTTACACAATAAACTTTAATTAAAAGATTAAATATATATATATATATATATATATATATATATATATATATATATATATATTTATTAGTGACAAAATAACTTAGTAAATTCTGATTACTGTTGAACAATAATTATAAAGCAACTATTTTTTAAATAGTTTTTTAACAAACATTAGCACATAGGAAATTGATATCAATAACAAATGGACAAAATAAGATACAAACTAAACTTAAAAAAAACATCAAAACAATTACTATTTTATATGGTAATAACAATAACATAGTATTTAGTTCCTTCATTATTTATAACCTTCCAGTTTTACATTTTTAAGCAATTGCATATAGTTATTTTTCAGCAATTGTTTTATGCAAAAATGCAAACAATAGCAAAATTATGCAAAACCGGCACTTAAATGGTTTGGCAATCGGAATAAATTAGTCTGTGATCAGAAAGAATTATTACATTAAAATATTTCTTTAATCAATGTGAGTTCAATAAATGCAAAAAATCAATTCAAATGAGTTTTACGGTGTGTACAGAGCAAAGCTTTAGTTCTAAAGGATTTCTCACATATATGGCAAACATATGGGTTTTCCCCTGTGTGGAGTCTCCGATGATCTTCCATTATTCCTTTCCTTGTAAAACTAACCCCGCAGATATCACAGTAATGGTTATTAATTCCGTAATGAACATGTTTCAAATGTTCACCAATACGTACAAACCTTTTCCCACAGATATGACAAGGAAATGGTTTTGCTACCAATGGTTTAATTTGGTGTGATATATAACTTTTGGGTGTTGTAGAACTTTTATGCCCAATCATATGTTTGTTGTATCGAGATAAAAGTTTAAAACTTTGTCCACAAAATTCACAGAGATATTGTCCTTTTCTTCTTTTTGTAACAACAGCCATATTTTCCTCTATTTCAATACTTATTTTAGAATAGTCTTGTTCACCACGGAAAAAAATCTTATCTAAAGCCATTTTACAATCAGCTGTTACAGATGTCTTTTTGCTTAATATTTGATCTTTGCTAATTACTTTGGATATAATTGGAAACCTGAAAAACAAATGGTCCCGTATCATTACTTTGTTCCAACAAGGAGCTGATTTGTTTCTTCTATCATTATCATAAAATTATTATTTGATTGTTACTTTATTTTTCCATATATATATAATAAAAAATAAACCTTATATAATATAATCAATAAATTAAATACAAAAAGAATAAAATAAATTCATTTGGTAAATATAAGTCCTACCAGAAAAAAACAAGAATACCACCAATTTAAAAATAGAAATAAAACATTCTCAAAATATGAGGTACATCCAGAAAATAAGTTCCGTTTGTATTCTCCCCCCCGTAACAGTGCTATGATCACAGTTTAGCGCATGCACAGTAGTTGCTCTGAGTCAGGAGATGACGCTATTTTTACATAGCTGTTTGTTGTTTACGATTTGTAGTGCTTGTTTGGAATGGAGGTTGATTGAAAATCCCACCGCTTGTTAGATTAGATCTGCAATTCGTTTTTTGAATGCAAAGAGATTTACGGGAATAATGAGATGAGTGTTTCAATTGGAAAGAGATGGGTCTGCCAGTTCAATAAAGGATGTGATAAAGGGCACAAAGTGGGTGTCTATCTTTAGTTAGTGATGAATTGGTTCGTGCAATACGAGTAAACATTAACGAAAACTGTAAGTTTACCATTTCTGCTCTTTCTATGGAATTTCCACAAATTTCATTCAAGATCATTTTTTCATGAAATTGTTTCTGTATAACTGCTTTTTCAAAAACACATTTTGCTCATTGGGTGTCATAACTTTTTACAGAACACAAAAAATGTCATCAGGATGGTGCACCTTATTTTTTGACATGTTACGACAAAGACGCTGAAGACTTTCGCTAATGAAACAACCCGAATCAAAATGCGAATTGATGGGATGGAGGCACACTTTGTCATCAGCAAAGGCTAAAGCCAAGCAAATCTTAACAACTTGAAAAATTATGTGCACAGTGTTTTGAGACAGACATGGTATTCTACTGATGGACGTTTTACCGCAAAGTTAAACAATCAATGCAAATGTTTGCTCTGAGACACTTAGGAAACTGCATCGCAGAATACAGAATATACATCGAGCAAATGCTCAGAAACATATTGTTTTGATTCACGAATCTCCAACCTCACACTGCGAACATGATACGACAACTCTTACAGGACTTTGGCTGGGACCACCCTCCTTACAGCCCTGATCTTGCCCCTAGCGACTTCCATCTATTTTTCCACATGAAATCGTTCCTTGGTGGTCAAAACTTCAACAACGATGATGAGCTCAAAGAACATGCTATCACAAGGTTAACAACACAGGCAGCAATGTTTTATGAAGAAGACATACGAAAACTTGTGCTGCGCTATAACAAGTCCCTACAAAATGGTGGGAGTTATATCGAAAAATAGTTTAGGGTTTGTACATTTTTTTTTGCAATAAATAGTTTTTTCGTCATACTGCTTCAAAAACAGCTGTTTTCAATACATGCATTGAGATGCTAAAGTTGTTCTTTTTAGTCCTAGGACCTAAAAATATCAGCTGTTACTTCGCTTATACGAATTAATTAACGATTGTAAAGAATCTATAAAAACAACCGATACTCTAAATTGTAAATAACAGATAAAACAGCTGTCGTCATTGATTTTATAAATAAGTACCACTAATACAAACTAAACAGCACTAATAGCTGCAAACTTGTGTAACTTGTCAAAACTTTTGAAAGTAAATAGGTTATAACATTTTAGTTTTGTGAAATTGTTTTATTATATTGTTCAAAAAAATAAATTGAGAAGATATCTTTCAAGAAATATAATAATAAACAACATTATTTAGCTTATTTTGTATGTATGTGATCTTGAATTAAGTATTTGATTTTCTTATTTTTATTTAAAGTAATTGGAATTCTAATTACATCTGTAATACTACAGCATTGTTACATAAACTTCAATGCTGTTTATGCTCATACGTTCTTCTATAGTATGAGCTTGCCTTCGGTGTTTCATCATATCATGTTTCCTTGTGTATGCATGATTACACAATGTACATTTTTTTTTGTACAATTAATGATTACTGGCAGCTTCTTTTCAGTGGTAGCATGCTCTAACTTCAAATATCGACACCAACACTGACCTTATACAAATCCCGGCACAAATGCTGGCACTTGGGTTATCGGTGGCAAACTGCTACTAACCTGACCAAAAACATCAGTACTACCGACGGGTAGAGAAACCAGTTCCATATTCCGATTGTATGCTTTTCAACTTATATCTAAGGTTTTTTTAAAAAATATTATAATTACCTTGACATGTTAATAAAGCTTAGAATCGATCACATTTAAAAAAAAATGAGGTATTTTTTTGTTGAAAGGATGAGTCACATTAGAAAGTGGCGTTGGGAAATTCCCCCCCCCTCACTTATCGCACCAAGTTCAAGTGCCAGCATTCACGCCGGTAGCTGTACATTTAAATAAACTCTGTTGAATTTTACATTTATATAAATACTGAATTATATACAAAGCATGTTTTTTTAAGTAAAGTCTGTAGTTTGAAAGAAAAAAGAAAACTGAAAAATAATTTAAAAATTACATTCATTTACCTATTTTTTTACATAGTTGCCTTTGACTTCAACACTTTTTTCATACCGTTTCTCTAATTTCTTCATTCTCTTTTAGAAAAATTCTTTTGCCAGTGTTTTAAACAAGTCACTTACACTATTTTTTAATTCAAACCTCTGCGATGAAAGACAGAGTTGAAGGTATAGAAAGAGATAAAAAAATAGCTAGGAATCAAGCCTATAAAGGCAGATGATTAAAAAATGTTCAACAAAATAGTTTAAATTTACTCATTGTTGAGATTTGCTGTGTGCGGCTGGCCATTGTCATGCAAAAACAAAATTCCATGGGACGGCATATCACGTTTTTATTTTGTATTGCTTTTCTAAAATTTCTTATAGTTTTACACAATACGAACCAGCTGTCACAATGGTTCTGCAATCACAAAATTGAATAAACAAGACATACTTTTTATTCTAAAAAACCGTAGCCATGAGCTTCTTTACCGAATGTTCTTGTTTTAACTTTTTCAGTCTTGGGGATGACGAAACGACCAATGTATCAACTACTGCTTCGTTTTTATATCGAATATGAAATCTAGGTTTCACTGTAACATTGTGATCAAACAATTCATCACTATTATTTTGGTAATACCCCAAAAATTTAGGTGCTTCAGCAAGACGTTCCTGCTTGTGTATGTAATATCTTCAGCATCCGTTTCCAATCAAAATTTCATAAATCACAGATCGTGAAACATTAGGAAACATCAAAGACCATTCTGACCCAGTGAAGTTTCATTTCCCCAATTTGTATGTAACATTTTTTAATCAAGCCATCTACGACCAATCTACCACTACGTTCTTCACCGCGAATGTTCGTTTGCTCTTCTCGAAATAAACTGCACCATTGTTTTTACTTTTGTATCACTTGTCATCGGCCCATAAGCATCACAAATTTGTTGGTGAATTTCGGCTGACAAAAAATCGGATCTCTGCTCGTACTTCACACTTTGTGGGATCAATAATTGTAGCACTCATTATAAATGAATGAATATGAACAACTAAGCTTAAATTACTAAATTATTGCTGCTGATTATAACTGACTATTGACGTACATAAACATGCTACGCTAGCACTATTTGCTTGTGTAGAGTATATAGGTGGGAAATACAAACCAAACTTTATTTAAAAAAGCTGTCTCATTTAAAATATAGATATGATAAAATACACAGTATGCCTGAGTCATTATAATATAATGTATGATGGAATGTAGTAACAGATTAACTGGCAAGGATCGCATCAAAACATGGAGACAAAATTTCTACTGATGGAGATTTAAAAAAAAAAAAAAAACTTGTTTGAAATTTGGATGGAAACCTGGTAAAAAGAATTATGGTGAATTTTACAATTGTAAACAATAAGTCTCCTACCACAAGTTAGGTACAATAATACATCACAAATAAATTTTAGCAAAAATTCATTAGCCTATGTTATCACAGTTCCTTAATTGTTTAATAAGTTTAATAAGTAATTGTTAAAAAGTTTAATAAGAGTTATTAGTGAATCTTAATATATATATATATATATTTGCACTCGGGTTAAGGTCATTAATCTTCATATTTCAATATAATTTGAACCAAATCAGTAGAAGAATTTGAAAAATTATGTAATATATTATTATGACAGCTATATTGGATTCTAATATATAAAAATGACCCATGATCTGCCCAGATATCAAATTTGAAACTCAATCTACACCATTGAACTGTGTAGACCACTACACATATGATAAACATCATAAAAAACCACTTTTTCTAACTCAAGGGACCTCAAAATGTGTTAAGTGAAGATAACACAGATTAACCTTGAAAGACATTATAGGTGAGGTAAATTTTATAATTTAGATAAAATTTTATAGGGAGGTTAAACCTTTAAATAATCAATGTCTGATCCCTTCTCAGTTGACCTGTGTTAGGCGCTCAGAGAGGTTGAGACTAAAAAGTCCCTGAACATCGGTAGAACTAACACCTGAGAACACAAAATGTTTTGTTTTTTCACGAAAGGTTGTGTGTCTTAATTGTTGTGTACAGGACTTTGAGTCTATTAAATAACTTTTAATTATAACAAATATTGTAATTAGAATTAAATAAATATGTTATCTGAATCAAGACTTCCAATTTTTTGCTTCATGTCTGTAAACCAACTAATAAGTATTTTCTAAAAGGATATACAAAAGAATGAATTAAAATATCAAACCAATTTAAAGAATACAAATTTTTTATTTATTATTGGTCCATGTTTCCTTTCATTTGTATTAAAAGCTATCTAAAGTACAAATAACAAATTGATTTTTATAATATCAGGTATAGTTATACAAATTGTATTATCAATGGAAAGTTATTTCTTTATGATCTGTAAACTATTTTCAATAATAAATTAATGGAAAGAAGAAACCTAAATATAATTTACAAGTTATCAATGTTCATAATACATAACATATATTTTTGTAAATGTAAATATATTTTTTTAAAGTAGAAAATTACTTAAATAAACTAGATTAAAATTTATCAATAAAGTTGAAATTATAGAAAATCTTAATTTTGTTTAAAAAATTAAATTGTAAATAACTGATATAAAAATAACAATAAACATCTAAATGAAATATTATTGTATTAGTTTTAAATCTAAGCTTATGAGTGATAATAATTAATTTTTATTTCATAACTAATCGTACTTTATGATGATGAGTTCTAATATTGTGTAACAAATCTTATAAGAATTGTTTGTTTTTACACTAAAAATTGTATATATCTCGTATTTATAAGAATTTTTTAATAAAATAATGGCTTACACGAAGTATTTTAATTGCTTTAAAAATTTTAAATCGATGGTGTTAAATCTGTATAGAATGATTAATATGTGTGTTACCAGTCAGTTTTTTTAAATAAACTGTGTAAAAATATTGGACAAACCCCATTCACAATTTAAATACTAACCAAACAAAACTATTTGTTGCCAAAAATGTCATTTCAGTAGGTATCTGTAAAAATCAACCCTGGGTGATTAAATTATCTATTTAAATATATATATATATATATATATATATATATATATATATATATATTTAAGGTCTAAATTGCTATAGTTGTGTCATAATTTGTCTAAGCATAAATATTATAAGATGAAATCAAGTTGTGACGGCAGTGAAAGTTCATTTTCAAAAAATTATTCCTTAATGGTAATTTTATATTATTTGTAATTTTGCACACTGGCTATGGCCATTAATCTTCAATTTTACTAAAATTTGAATGAAATCGGTAGAGTCGATTTTTAGAAATTATGTCTTATATAACAGCTCCATGACTAATTGTTTAGGTTTTACGTAACTCACGAACAGGCTTTTGTGGACAGATGGCGATCAATACATTTTGTTAGGGTACTCATTGGTAAAATTTGATCAAAATAATTAGTAAAAAAACACAAAATAAAAACAAATATATATTTTATTTATTTATTTTATTTTTTTGGAAGGAAAAATGGAAAAATCTTTATGACTTTGTCCGGGGACTGAAGGTGGTGGGCGGCCTCCCTACACCGGTAAAACCAAACCTTCCATCCTCTTCTTCCTTCTCTGCGGGATCATCTTGCGACAATAAAAACAAATATTAACTTTAATGTAATAGCAGATATTTCTTGTTGAAACTCCACATTCAAGGATAAAATAAAGCAAAAGCTTAAAGTTTCAAATATTCCAAATATTAAAATATTTGAAACTTTTGCTTTATTTTATCCACAAATATTAAATTTTTGATAAACGAATTTTAAAGGAATTATATAAAAGACGGACTTGATAAAACCTGCAGAATAAGTGTTTAATTATTATAATATTAAATTTGTAGTTCTCAATATTAAGAACTAGGCCGTCAATAATCTACAAATATCATTAAAAGAAATTCAGCTGTATCATTGCTGAGTGAACTTATATCAGGATATGAAGCTGCAGAAACCAGGTAAGGAACCTTGTTATTTGCACTTGCTATAGCTAGTCTTTTTGTCTGATCATGTAAAGCAAGTGTTGATAGCTTCAAATGAGTATGAACTGTTATCGATTGAATATACTGAAATTAAAATTCTGTAGAGAAAAAGAGTAAGAATATGTAAAATTTATCTTGTGCTGTGAAGATTTAGACAATACCATTACTTTTCCCATAGTTAATAATAATTAATGATAATAAACTGCCTGTTGCTATGTTTGTACACTCTTTTACTCCATAATAATAGGGTCATTTTAAAAGTAAAAACAGTTTTGTACAAAAACTGTTTTGTGTACAGATCATAAAAAACTTTACTAATTAACTGGCAAAATAAAATACATTTCTTTACGTAATCTTAATGGAAATTAATCATTGAACCCTTCATTATAGAAGTCTACCATCTGTCCATTTAACCAATCCACAACTGATTTTATCAATTCATCATAATTTCCCATTCGTTTTCCGTCCAAAAAATAATTCAGCTTTTAAGAACTCATAACACAGATCATAAATTATAGATCTTGAAACTTGAAGGAAAGTCTCATGCAGTTTATCAATAGCAAAATGCCTGTTTTCAAGAACATGTTTATAGACTTTGTTTGTCCAGTCTTTAGTGATAACAGCCAACATCATTTAAACACACTTCCTTTGTCATAATTCCTTCCCTGTACAGAAGGAAGTCTTAAACAAGTTGTCGATGAATTTCAGCAACAATATTTCTTGCTTTCAAAAATTTAACAGAGTGCAATTCGCTATGGGTAGGAAAATTAATTAATTTCACAATCAACATTAATTAATTTATTAATGATCCTTTTAACAAGTTAGCTACTAGTAATTTTGTAACACTACAGGTGTTAACATTAACATAAAACTTCCCTAAACCTTCTGATTATAGTAATCATTCAGCCAATAAGCATATACCTTGAATGCTAACTTTTATAAGGAACAGACAATCAAATTAAATTTGAGTGTGGCGGAGTTGGAGACCACTATGTTTAACTGTTATAGATTCACAATGAAATTACTAACAAAAAGTTTATAAAAATAATAATTATAATAGTAATAATAATAATCAAGATTCAATGATAGATTATAATTTTATAACTGTTTGTTAAATATGAATGACAAATGCAAGAAATATATCATTCGATATATGTAATCTTTGTTCCATTCTTGTGTGATCTTATAAATATTTATAGCATTTTATATAATTTCCAGCTATTTTACTATTCGGTCCAGCCGATTGTCACATAGTCGAAAGACTGCTGCATATATATAAAGGGTTTTTTAATAAATTTCTTTTGATTCAGTGTATAAAATTTGTGTTGTTATAACAAAATATGACTAAAATTATTGAAACACAATCTTTAAAATAAAGTGTTCGCTGTGCATTTTGTGATTGAAGTTTTCACAAGTTTTGTTCGTATCACATGAATGGAAAGTGTTATTTTTTCACACACAAAAATAACTTGATCACCAAAATGTAAAAAAAAAAAAAAAAAAAGGCCAAATTCATGCCTATGTTATTGTTAAGCAAATAGGTAAAACGATTAAAATTTATAGTTTTTTTTCATTTCTTACATTTTCTGAGGAAACTGGATGCCAATATTATACCAATCAATCTGTGTTCAATACTATTATATGTAAATTTATGTAAACAAATCATTGATATATTTAAAAACAAACATAATGATATAAATTAGCTGTTACATAGCAGTCTGAACAATTAAAAATGGTGTACCTAAATTTAGACAAAAAATTATTAAAAACATGTAAGTAATAATGTAGTTGTCTAATAGCAATAATGTAATTAATACAAGCGTGAAGTTTTATGGCTGATCAGTATATGACCGTGAATAATTCAGTTGGGTGGAGCACTAGCTTAGAAACTAAAAAAAATTCAAATTTTGGTTAGACTTAAAAATATTTTCTATTCACACCTTAAAAAATTTGTTTATCAAATTATATTTGGGTATTAGTTTGCTGCACATCATAATCATAACAGACGCCCATGATGAGTTTTCATATGGCTTTTAAGATATCTTTTTTGTCCAAAGCATAAACCACAAATAGAACACACATGAGGTTTCTCTCCTGAATGAGTAAGTCTATGACGTGAAACCTCATCTTTCACTCCAAAACACTTACCACAAATATCACAAGCATGTGGTTTCTCACCAGTATGCGTACGTATATGATGTATTAATTGTTGACGTCTTCGAAATCTTTTATCACAAGAAGTACACTGATGTGGAAAATAATCTGTATGAATTCTACGATGAACATAAATAGAATTAGGTGTAGGAAATGCTTTACCACAAGTATGGCATATGTAAGGTCGTTCTCCAGTATGAATGCGTCTATGATCATTCCGGGTTCCTTTGTTTGCAAAACAGCGACCGCACACATCACATTGATAATTTTTTATTCCATCGTGCACACATCTTAAGTGCCTCATTAAATCTGTTGAAGATCTATATTGTTTACCACAAACGTGACAAGTAAAAGGTCTTTCACCCGTATGAATTCGTACATGACGAACATAGCCACGCTTCGTTATAATGTTCTTACCACATGTATCACAATGATAAACAACATTTCCGTTGATTTCGATTTTAGCACGATTTAATATTTCTATATCCATATCATCAATAGTATCAACTTGTCGTCCTTTATATGTTTCTCCTTCATGACTTCTATACATATGCTTACGTAGATCTGAATTCCTTGAATAAGAATTACTGCATTGACTACAATTATATTTCTTTCTTAATTCTCTTTCCTTTTTTGTCAGTGATGGTTCATGTGGATCTCTTCTACGTTCTTCTATAGTATGAGCTTGCCTTCGGTGTTTCATCATATCATGTTTCCTTGTGTATGCATGATTACACAATGTACATTTATGCTGTCGAACAAAAGACTTATTTTCTGCAGTTACTTTAGGTGGAGAAGTTATAGGTATATCTAAATGTCTACTAATATCATCACTGTTCACAGAATAATCTGACATACTACATGATATATTATCATCAACATCGTCTGTTGACAAATGTTTCTCTTGATGATCTTTCAATTCTTTTAAGGATTCAAAAGACTCTCTGCAAATTAAACATATATGTTTTCTTACTTGTTCACAACCGTCATCATTTCCATTATTCAATGAGATAGTTCCATTTTCAATTAATTCATCAATATTTCGCCCATTGTCGGATAAATTCTTCTCAATTAAACTATGCATTTTCATTTTATGCTTTTTTAAATCATATTTTCTTGAATAGTCCTTATTGCATACATCACAAGAATATTTACTTTTATCAGAATCAGAATCCAAATTAGAATCTCTATTTTCATCACAATCATCTGATAAATCATGTTGCCTTTCTCTGTGGAATTGCATGTGAAATTTTCTAGCAAAACTTTTTCCGCATATATCACATGGAAACTTTCCATTTGCATCGGCTTTAATATTGTTAGTGTTATGAAATATTTTTTTATGTTTAAAGAGATCATTTTTTTTATTGAACAATTTACTACATATATTACAAAGAAATTCTTCTGAAGTTATATTTTCTTCTCTTTTTTTAAGGACACAGTCATTCTCATCATGAAGAAACATGTGACTTTTAAGATCTTTTTCTTCACTAAATGTTGCACTGCAATAACCACATTTAAGAACATTAACTGCATGGTCAACCATTACATGGTTTGACACATCTGCACTACTAAGAAATACTTTATCACAATGCGTGCAGAAAAATGGTCCATTACTAATTTCTTCAGTTTTAATGGTGAGTTGTGTCCTTGCAGATGAGTAAGCCTTGAAAGCAATTTTTGACTGATGGTATGCTTTGAATGGACTGATTGACGATGCACACCTGCAAAAATAAATTGTCCACCATTATTCCTAACCTTCTTCCTACACTGATAAAAGATGCTTTTATTTATATCCAATTAACTTGGTGAATATCTTCAGTCCTTAACATAGAATAAATTTTATAATTATAAAAAACTTCTTTGTGTTGCTTAGATTAATACAGATCCAAGTTTGAAGCTAGTGTAAAATTTATAAAGCTCCTATAATGTAAAGAATAAAAATACAATTTCAAAACTAACATACAGATGAAGATTATTATATGTAGTTACTGTATACAAAGTCAATAAGTTGATATTTTCAGTACTGAAATTTTGTAAATTTTTAGAGTGAACTAAAGGCATATTAGAGTATGACCGTGTCCACTGACTTTCTAATTACAAAGCTGTACAAAAATGTTTACCTCTCAATCCTATCTATTATCGAATTAACATTCCAAATTATTTTAATCATAACCTAACAATTCATGGATTATAACTAATTAATTTCTGAGAGAGTAAATAAATGAATGGGCTGAGTGATCAAACTTCTCCACACGATTTCATATGCTGAGATCACAGCTTTCTAAAATAAATATGCAGTATAATGACTGTAAATAATCATACTTCATACAAGAACCAACATTTGCAATCTGGATAGCAGCGCAGTTCACCCATTTTTTCCCTCTTAATTGTCGTAGTAGCATAACCTGGTAATTTAGAATCACATTCAAATTGCCCACCCTCCTTAATAATTTTCATTAAAATAAAAATCTAATCATTCTTTTGACACATATCACACATAAAACTAAACAAATTTGTGAAGCATTTGGACAAACTGCACTGATGATAAAATCATTATTCACCTTCTCCTAATATTCACAACACCTTTTAAGATATTTTGATCAAAATATAACCACAGTACACCTACTCTGAGGTAAATAACTCAGAGTAAATAACTATTACTAGTTATTTAGGTATTTAAAAATCCAATCTCAAAATTTACATACATTTACTTTCCTTATTTCATAATTGGAAAGTCAAATAAGTTTGATATCTTCTGTTACAAATTTATTATTACTTAAGGCGAAAATCCATCGCAGTCATCATTGCATATACAGATTATTATACCAGAACTCAAAGAGATCTCTTGTATTTCCCTCAATTTTTAAGAAGTTTAAGAAATTTCCCTCAGTCTTTTAGAAGTGAAAAGAAAATACTGTTAGTTAAAACTAAAATTTCCAGTAATTTAAACATAAACTTAGAAAATGAGTCCCTTGATCAATCAGGAATAGCCCTCAGGGGGCTGACTTTAGTGTGTAAGGGCTTGGTAATCCCGGTGGATCCAGGCTGGTTCTACACTTTTTTTCATATAGTTTTGGATTTAAATCCCTCTCTTTCATCTTTCCTATCAGGTCTTTCTTTACTAACTCTTGTTCTTTTCCGACCCTTTTGCTATTAGAGTATTCAAGGACTAGGAGTATTTATTTATATTCTTTCCTTCCAATTTTTAAAAGGTGATGAGGACAGAGAGGTTTTTCATCTCTAAACAAGAAAAAAAAAAAGAAGAAAAAAATTGTATAGCATTTATACCATGTCTCTTAAATAAAACAAGATTATAATAGACAAGTATGATATATTTTTAGTCAACACAATGACTGTTAAAAAACTGTTATAATGAATTTAATTCAAAAATAAAATAGCTCATTAGCAAAGAAACTATACAAGAAAGTTATCTGTTTTATTCTCAAATTACAGTTATTTATTTTGTAAATAATTATTACACAATGTAATAACATAGGGAAATAACGTGCTACTTGTAGAAGTACGTGCATCAATGCTATTTTTAAACTACTTTATACAATACGGAGGATAAGGATGATAATAATAATGTCATAAAGTAATATATATCAATTCAAGTGAACTCATTTTTAATGTTTATAAAATTTAACCTTAACTGTACCGTTATCGTTGTAGAAAATTGGCTTTACTGATTACGTTAAAATTATAAAATGTGAACTGTGAAGACTACTAATGACCTAAGTCAGTGTGCAAGATCGCAAGTAAACAAACTACTGTTAAGAAAAAATTGACAAAAACCAAAATGAACCTAGACCAAAGCAAGTTTTAGGCGCTTATTATCAAATATATAATTTTTTTTCCCCTTCCACTCCACACCCATGGTTCTTTTTTACTTAAAACTACCAAGATTACATTTCTTAGTGAGAAATTTTGTGCAATGTTTTTGCACTGTTTATTTGGTTTCAATTCAAAAGCAGAGATATATAGAACTAAAATAGAAAGATGTAGTAATTAAAACTTAAAACTATTTGTAACAATTAATGATTTTCCATATTTACAACAATCGTACAGGTTTTGCCTGAAGTGCTTCAATAAACTAAGTTTTATAAATTAACCTTTATAACAAGTGAGCAATATTTTGATTATTGTTTCTGTGCAGACATTAGTACAGTCAATGCAGTTATATTCGTGTTTTGAAGTATTTATAAACATTTCACTTTTATTGAAAAACAAAACTTCAAACGTAACAATAAAAAGTAGATAACTACTTTTATTTTGTAGTTCTATACGCAGGCAAGCTACACTTTAAAAAAGTAAATGAAGTTGTAGAAAAGTATAGTACAACAAAGTTAACTTTGAGCAAGTCTCGCACAGGTTGGAGAAATGAGGGGTATGTAGTGGAAGTAAATAGGCTGTTAGTAGATATGTCACTGTGTGAAGGAAAATTTATGTCTTCTTAAAACTAACACAGTACAGTATATACAGTAAAAATTTAATTGTCAATTGGATTTTAACTGAAATTTAACAAAACAATCACATACCTCCAATAATCCTAAGAAAGCCAACACTTTAAAGGCAAATAAAACTATAACGCTTTCATTTCTTTTACTCCAACGGTTCAATTCCACTAATATATAGTCAGGGTTTTATAGGTAGTTTCTGAAGAATCAGTTTCACTGTCACTTTCGTCACTATTGCCCACGCTTATAGTTAGTTCTTCCGTTTGAAAATCAATTATTCTGTCTGATGTAAAATAATTTTCTTAGCATTTTTTGTTTTGTATGATCACAACACTTCTTTCAGTCTCTTCTACAGTCAATTCTGAAAACTTTTGCTTCACTAATTGTTCAACTACACTAATATTGTTATTTACATTAGAAACCGCTACTGTATTTTTTACTCGCCCCCAAGAAGTTCAATCGGGTTTAGTTCTGGGTGATACAGAGGCAGTCTCACAACAGAATGGCCATATATTTCTAAGATTATCGAAAAGATATTCTTCATATCAGGCCTTATTTTGTAATATCAAATTATAAAGTTCAGGTTTATACATTTCACTACTATAAGGGATACTTTTATTCCTTAACCATTCTAAGATTATTTGCTTTTTGCTGTTTGAATTTGGACGGGGATTAAATTTTTTGTTATAGTAAGATGCATTGTCTATGACCAAAACTGACCGTGGTTTTAAATTAGGTATTAAATGATTTTCAAGCCACTTTTCATAATTTTCGGTATTCATGTTGTTGTGATAGTACACCTTTTTGCTCTCCTGATTTAAAAATAAGCAATGCATTTGGAACACCTCCGCACACATTCCCTGCATGAACAATGATCAGCCTTTTTCCTTTTGAAACATTATTTTTATAACCACTTGTCGAGTTGTCAGACTATGAAAGACTTTTAACATGAGTAGTGTGAATATAGGTTTCATCAGACAAAATTATTGGTTGCACTTCAAGTCTATAGTCTTTCATTATTTTAAAGAAATTATTTATTTTCAATTCTCTCGTCAGTTTTTCTCCACCGGAAATCCATAATTTTAAGAATTTTGCTCAAGGTTTCAGTTGTGAAATTTAATTCAAGTTCTGGGTGTTCGGTTCTTAAAATTGTCATTATTGATTTCAAACACGGTAGTTTGTTATATTTCAAATGAAAATTATGAACTATATTTCGTAACACGCATTTCTGTAAGTTAACAATATTTATTTTTTTAATTAACCGTCTACAAGTTTTTACAGGTGTTGAAAAAGTCTCAATTTGTTGAATTCTGTTATTACGTTTTTTACTGTATTTAATGATATTCCACATAAGTCAGCAACTCTGTGTTCTTTGACATTTCTGGATTTTCTTCTACAATCTTTTTAAAGACATTTACAATAATAAACTTAATTTGACTTCGTAATGATACAGTAGAGTCCCGCAAACTCAGCGTAATGTGGACCGGAAGTGTGCCGAGTTTGTAAAATTCCGGGTTATCGGGAATAAGGGCAAAAAATAAATTGTAAATAAAACACCAAAGCGGCGGTGATACCAAACGACTTTGTCAATAGCGATATCCCTTTGTCGGCGGTGTAAAAACACCGCGGCACCAAAGCGGTGAGTCAAACGACTTTGTCGATAGCGGTATCCCATTGTCGGCGGCGTAAAAACACCGTGGCATTGGCACCCGTCGGTATAGCAGACATACACCTGCAAAAACGTTTGATGGGCCGCTTTTTTTTTTCCACAAATCAATTTAGTATACATTATGGAAAATTTAACATTTCTTTTCAGTTTTCTTTGACTGGTTATGATCTACGCACAGTATATACAGTAAATAAAAATGAGCGAGTTACGAAGACGGAAGCGTGTGTTGGTTTCGTTTGAGACGCGGTTAAATGTGTTAAAAAGACTTGACAGAGGGGAATCTATAAAAAAGCTTTGTGACGAGTTTAACGTGGGAAAAGTACCATCAACGATTCGAGCGATTAAAGTTAATGCCCGCTTTGGGATCTGCTGAACTTTTACGAACATCGCTGTTTTTAGCAATATATTTTTTTCCCATCGGGGTCGCCGAGTAATCCGGACTGCCGGGTTATCGAGTGCCGAGTTTGCGAGACTCTACTGTACTACCTGGCCTAGTCAATTAATTGATATCTAGGTTGAGGCATGATAAAAAAACAGAATATAACAAAAGACCACAAACTATTTTGATGATTCTATAATACAAAGATCTAATGCAACTACTGTAGTTATATACCACCAGTCAATCATGTTTTCTCTCCCTCTCTTTCCAAGCTATTCCATTAGATTTGCCCCACTCCTCCCTACTCCCAACAGTCATGTCAAGTATAACACAAACTAGTCAACTGTGCATCTCAATCTTGCTCAAAGTTAATTTTGTCATACTATACTTCTTTTACAATACAATAGTATTAAAAGTAGCTTATTTAACAGTGAACAATATTATTTAACATTTGTACATTACTATAACACTGTGTTTTATAAAACATGAACAAATACTAATGAGCATCAGAATATAAAAACTTATGATGCCCCCCCCCCCTCACCATCAGGTGGCAGTATGTTTATAGTGTGGCAATAGGTGGCTCAACAGCTGCCGAGTGAGATAACACAAAATAACTGAATCAAGTCTTTTACAAGTTGAATATGAAAATTGCTATCAAAGAAATGCCATATTTACATTTATAATATTATCATTTTCAATATTGTCTGTTCTTCCATGACGAGATTTTGCATGATTTTTTAAGTAGCGTTTTTGCCTAAAACTCAAACCACAATCAACACAAACAAAAGGTTTTTCATCCGAATGAATAGCAATATGCCGTATAAGTTCACCACGAATACGGAAACCTCTTCCACATTTATCACAAATATGAGGTTTTTCACCAGTATGAGTGGAACTATGTGATAACATTTCTTGCTTACGTCGAAACCCTCTACCACAATACATACATCGGTGAGGAAATACATTATTATGAAGTTTATTATGAATATATAATGCTGCTTTAGATTTAAACATTTGTCCACAACTATGACAAACAAAAGGTCTTTCTCCTGTATGAGTTCTTCGGTGATCTTCCAATGTTGCACGATTAGCAAACCACTTGTTGCAGAAGTCACATGGATGTTTGCGAATTTTCGCATGGACATCTTTAGTATGCCTTGATAGACCTCCTGAATCTGTAAAACGTTTTCCACACTCACTACAACAAAATGGCCTTTCACCCGTGTGAATTCGCTTGTGTCTTTCATAACTGTCTTTTAACCGAAATAATTTCCCACAAGTTTCACAATTAAAAATTTTATTTTGTTTAGAATTAACCATAAATTGTTTAATGTCTGTAACTTTAAATAGTGTTCTTTCGGTTTTCTCTATATCAGTGTCATCCCTAATTTGTTCAACATCCTTTATATCCGTGCATTGTACTGACTTATGCCTTTTGAATCTTCTATCAAACTCTCTCTCACAAAAATCACATTTATAACTATTTTTCTTTTTTAATTTGTTTACACTATTTAGATTTACAGTGATTTCTTCTTCTGATTCGTTGTTTGACATTTCCTTGTATTCTTCCAAATTAGCATTTAAAAATACAGTTTCATCATTATCATGTAAACTTAAATGCACCTTCAGAACATTAGCACGGTTGAATTGTTTGCCACACTTAATACAGTCGTAGCTTTCTAACTTCATCAGCTTCCGTCTCAAAGCGCAATGTGCATTTTCATATTCTTTGAACGAGAGAGACAACCTGGAAAATAAAGGAGCCTGTCATTCATTCTTCTGCTCAATGTACCGGTCAAAGTTTTATTTTAACAATAAACAATTTATTGAATCTTCCTCCACACAATAATGTTTTGTGATTTTAAAACATATTATTTATGAAATATACTTATTTCAAAATATCTCGAATTAATATATCAATAGAAACTAAATTTTTAAAAAAGTATTAGAACTTGGGTAGATAATTGATTCTTTTAAAACAATATATAAATAAAATATAAAATAAAAATTAATGTGTTTAGTTAAATTAGTTTAAAATTATTTTTACAATTCAATAACTATACAAGATATTATATTAATAATTTTAATTAACAATTACATAATCAGATATTACAGTAAACTGTAATAATGACTATGGTAGATAGAATACATGGTAAAGTTCACACGCATTTCCTCTTCCATTACTGCTCTCATATGCTGTACAGTTTCCACTCCCCATACTTTTATGTCTGCATTATTTACCCGGTTTGCAAGATATATCTCGCCTGACATTTAATAATAAGTATAATGAATTTTAATTAAATTTTTACAATGTTTGATTATTCTTTATAAATTTCCATGCCGACTTAGCTGGAATGATTACCACAATTTAAAAATATTATAACGTTTACATTACACTGACACTGTACATAATAAAGATCATGACTGAGAAGTTTCACAAAGTAATTAAAAATTAGATCATTTTTATAATTACCTGCAGTTTAAAAAGAAAACAATGTAGTCAATTCAATATAATATGCTTCATACAAACTAATATATAAATTATATCTTGTTTTAATAAGACTTCAGAATATCAAGCGTTATATGTTCCTTTTAAAATAAATAGGTATAGAGATGGGAAAAACCCCAAAATATTCACGAAAAAGATCAAGAATCTTTATCGTCATTTTTTTCCTTCTATGAAACCAAAGACGTTCTTCTATAATAAATACCAATGAAATTACTGCATTGACTGTCTGCTAAACACGTCAAGATGGTTCATTGTTAATCTAAAACAATATTCCAATCAAACATAATCTTTAAAAATTCATTCAAATAGATAACTTCATTCAAAGACGATCAACTCTGATACATATATAAGCCAGTAATAACCAGGGCGTGAAAATGAACACAAGTGTCTTATCACAGTATTAAAAATTTATATGTATAAATTTATATTGTATAATTTATATGTATAGTGAGCGTTTAACATGTACGTGTTGTGTATAAGTTGTTAAATGTTAAATATAAATGCAAGACTAATATAATATAATTTGGTTTGACAATGAACGAATAACTGGTGAAATATATGTCATTAAAAACAAAAAAGGGCTGTGAGCTTACATAACTCAAAAAGGTTTAGAATGAAATCAGTCAAGCAAGGCAATCAACAATCATTTCAATTTCCTAATAACTATATAATCACATTTTTATATTTTGATTATATAGAAGATACATACAAGTTTACCTCTATAGATAAATAAATTCCTTTATCGTACACAATTTATACTTTTTATAGGAATATATATATCACAAATTAAAAATAATATATAAATACAACACATGTTAGGTTTCAAGAAAAATTAGGCTATTCATTTTTAAGAATCTAGCAGTTACGAGAAAAATATTAAATTTTATAATTTTTTGCAATATTGATGTGAAATTTGTAGAAGTACTGTTTATCCAATGATAATTAATTAGAGGTTAAAAAAAAAAAAATCAGGCCTCGGAGGTAAAAGAATTCGAGGGGGTTTATTATGGAATTTCCACCCAGCTTACTAAATTGGTGGTTGGTTTAGTTGTAAATTGCCAAGATTGGTTAAAACCTATTATTTTAAAATATATTTGTAAAAAAACTGTTACTAGATATTTTAAACAAAATTAAACTGGTATAACTACAAAAAATAATAATATGTGTAAGTATATATATATACACACACACACACACACACATATATATATATATATATATATATATATATATATATATATATATATATATATAGCTTAATGATATTATAACTTATGATGGAAGAGCTGTTTCTCTAGTATTTTACGAGGAAACTGCCATAAATACAAATAATTGGGGTCGAAAAAAGTAGTTTTTTGACCTCAATTATTAGCGTTTTACCCCAGTTTTCTCATAAACTACTGTAGAAACTTTTCTGGAACCTACTTTTTACAGTTTTTCAGGTCAAATTGCACATAAAACCACCAAATTTACTCTTTAATTTGTGTCGCAGGGATTTCAACAAGACTAAATTTTACAGGAGGATTAGAAATCATGGCAAAATCTTTTGCTAGCTGTGTTCCTAGAAATAAACACAAACACTCTTTGCACATCTTTTCAATATTGTTCATGCAATTTGTGACTGCAAGCCAGAATCCCAACCTCTCATAAACATCATGCAAACTGCTGAAGATGAAACGAGTACCCATCATACTGTAGATTTCTTTCCAGTCTCTGGATATCTTCCCTCGCTCTTATTCATACCTTCCTACCTCCAACCTGTCGTGTAGTGATCTTCATTCTCACTAATATCTATCCTTTTAAACTTCCTTTCACTATACCCAGCAAGACTGATTCACATACTTGAGTCCACTCTGACCAAGACTTGCTCTACTTATCTCTTGACTAGCTTGCATCATCTCCAAGAATGAGACTACACCATCTTTTTAAAACCTAACTAAGTATCAAATTTTAATGGAAACTGTTAAAAATATTTTATTGTTATGGGGTTAAGACTTAAGTATAAACAATCCCTTATATTTTATAGTAGAAAATATTTATGGATAACACTAGATGGAGATTTTTCATGAAAAATTATTGTAGATGTAGGAGTTTCTTGCTCAAGCCTGTGTAAGTGTGAAGACAATGTCATTTAGATTAAGCAATTTCAGAAAAGCAACAATATTTTCATTTTCATTTGTCAACAAATTCCACATGACCCCTTTTATAATGAATGTTATTAACTGTATCACATGGTGTATTAACATATACCTAAAATTTGAGTGCAGTTAGAGGTTGAAACACCATGAGTAACCATGAGAGTTTGATTGCTCTTATTGCACCATCGCTTGATTTTAACTGATCTTCATTTAATTGTCCGGACGCATTGTCCAAAATTAGGAGAGCTTGTTGTGAAATGGTTTGTGTCTTCAAGTAATTATTTACAGACAGTGCAAAATTTTCATGAAACCGTCCTAATATAACTTGTCTTGCTATCCAAGCTTGCAATTGATTTTTATAAGTGACCGGTAGGTTAACATTTCTGAATATGCAAGGTTTTTCAGTTTTCCGATAAGTAATAAATTTATTATGTTGCTCCCATTTGTATTACAACAGGGCATAAATGATTTCTGTCACGAGCGGGTTTCTTCCTGGTGCACTCTTCTCGACTATAGGTATGAAAATAAACCACTTTCATTATACACTTAATTTGGGATAAAACCTAATTCATTTACCATATCAAATTTCTCTATGAACTACATTTATATCGCATGACAGTTTTTCACCGGAAATAGACAAACCAGATTCCATAGAGTTTTAAATTTATCTAGCCATCTGTCGCTGGCTTTAATATCATCCTTATTTGTTAATCGTTATAAAAAACTTTTGCTTTTTCACATATTATCTTATCAGATTTCATGGTTTGTCATTCAATCAAAATTGTTGATATAATTATAGGAATACTTTTTTGTAATGGGGTTGATAGCTAACTATACACCATAAATTTGCAATTCACAATTATGTAAATATAACATGTTACATGTACAGTACTGTATTATCTAAGACTTTATTACACATTTTTCTTCTAAATTATTGATTTCTTTAATATCCGATCCCAATTAAACATAATTTGAATGTATTTATATGCAAAATTGTACCCCAACTTAAGCGAATTCGATTTACACGGTTATCGCTCGGTCCCACCTATAGCATAAGTTCGGAGTATTACTGTATAGTATTCCTTTCATATGATATACAAGGCCAGAACAAAACCGAGTACAGTAACTTACAAAAGTGTAGTCAATGTCTAAATTTAAAATAAGCTTAACACCAATCCGAGTAAATAATGTATTGCATCGCCTATTCGGCCTTTTCTACAAGCAGTTGTGGCCTTCACATATCATTTCTGAAAACAACTTAGCTACAAATGAGATCATCGATAGTGGTGAAATGGATACCAATTTAAAAGAAGCAGTTGTCAATAAGGTATGCTATCCTAAAACTTCAATCATTCTTGATGACAACGACCCTTGGCTTGCTAAAAATGACGAGACTTAAAGTTATGACTGACAATAAAATAATAAAAGACATACTTGGGGTAACAATGAAGAGACATAAACGAACGATGATGATGTTGAAAACCGAACTAAACATGATGAAATCTTGCATGCGTTGAACATAAGTTTAAAATGGGCAGAAGAAAATAACGTTTTAGCAAATGATATTTTAGTGCTTAAAAACCTGAAAGAAAGGGCAATTAAAAGTCTTTTACTGCAATAAAACAAAACAAAAATTTACAATTATTTAAAAAAGAACTACAATTAATTTAAGTTTATTATAGTTTGAAATTCTAATGTAATTTTAGTTTATTTAGACAAAATATTTTAAAGTAAGTTCATGGTAATTTTTCAAGTGTTTCGGTATAGTATTTCATTTCAATTGGTTGTTTTTTATATGTTAAAATATTAATTTATTAAAATAAAAGTATACATAAAGGTATAAATATTATTCTTTGTTTTTTCAATTGACAATACCAGTTTTTTATTCATTTTTCACTAATCCATCGTTTCCGGTAATCCGGCAATAGCAAACATAGCCCAAAGAAAAATCATTATCATTTAGATTTCGGATATTAAATGTACACTTCACATAGGGAACTCGTACAACCAAAATACATTCAAAAATAATATTAATAGTGAATAAATTAATTTAGTAGAAGTAAACATTTTGTAAACGTTTCATAATAATAATTACCAAGTTTAGGTCACATTAGATTCAATAACGTAATATACGCCCAATTTACACACACACACATACACACATACACACACACACACACACACACACACACACACTTCAATACGATAAGCTATATCCTAAATAAGCATTTGATTATTGGAAGTTCAGAAACAGATAATAAAAACAATAATTACTTAAATACGGTTGAATAAATAAAGTCAAAATTGTAAATAAAATATGGATCCATCTTTGTTAATTGCACGGTTAGACAATCAGAATCAGAACTAAGTACATTTAAAAACAGATGTACTGAAAATAAATCAAATATCGTTGGCACTAATTCAAAGCTATTGGAATAATATAGAAAAGGGTTAAAAAAGTATGCTAAGTAAAATTAAGATTTAAGGTTTTAAAATATATTAACCTCATAAGAAAATGTTGTAAACAAGGTGAAATACCAGAGAAATAAGAGGAGGAAGAAGAAATAAAATTTGGAAGGCGGGATGTTATAACAGTGAAGAAGAGGACACTTATTCTTGCTCGGACACTTACTAGATCATTTTATTGGACTCTTAGAAAAAAGTTAAAATTTATGTTTTTTGTGATGGAAATTACAAGTACATTTAATTGGTGCACAGAGAATTGATAATTGTCGGAGGACAAAAACAGGAGAGCTGGATATTGTGTGTGTGTGTGTGTGTGTGTGTGTATTGAAAATGGACTTGAAGCAAAATGTTAAGTAATCTAAATTTAAAAATTCCTCAAGGAACTAAAAATTAAGACTCAAAATTTGGTTGAAATACTAATTGAAATTGTGCAACAGTTTTGTTTTGTTTTTGTAGATAAGTTATTATTTTTAAACATGATGCATGTAATAATCCAACCAAAAATATGCAAGTACAGTAGAACCCCTCTAATCCGCCCTCGGATGGTCCGTCACCTCGGTTAGTCCGACCGTGCTCGAGCTCTTGGCTATTGATATTATTCTGCCGACTTGCAGACTTGTGGAATGTCTCACGCCTGGCGGGCGCCAATCTTTCCGGTTTGTTATCGCTATCGGTTTGTAATCGCTATCGCTTTTCCGCATCAGTGCTGTGTCATCTCTCGTGAAAAATTAAACACTACAAAGCTTTTTTACAGATTCCCCTCTGTCAAGTCTTTTGACACATTTAACCGCGTCTGAAACGAAACCAACACACGCTTCCGTATTCCCGTTTTCGTAACTCGCTCATTTTTATTTACTGTATATACTGTACGTAGATCATAACCAGTCAAAGACAAGAAGAAAACTGAAAAGAAATGTTATATTTTCCATAATGTATACTAAATTGATTCGTGGAAAAAAAGCGGCCCATCAAACGATGTTGCCTTTGTATGTCTGCTATACCGACGGGTGCCAATGCCGCGGTGTTTTTATGCCGCCGACAATGGGATACCTCTATCGACAAAGTCGTTCGACTCGCCGCCGCTTTGGTGTTTCAATTACAATTTATTTTCGGAAACTCTCATCCAACCAGTACACTACGATATAGGCCGGTTAACAGAAGTTCTACTGTAGTTGCAAAGTTTATATATAGACTTTTAAAAGTTTATATATCACTTATTTCACTTTAAAAAAATCTGTTTATTTAATATGTAATAAATATTGACTTTTTTCGGATAATCCGACCTTTTTTGCGTTCCGACCATGCCCCCAGTCCCGAAGGTGACGGATTAGAGGGGTTCTACTGTATATTGAAATAAAACTTGACTAAAACTTCAGTAATAGAAATACTGAAGAGAAAGAGATATCAAATAATTTGTAAATTTTACATTGTATATGATTAAATGAATAAACTTGTCTCTGGTTGTTTCATAGTAAATAGAGAGTAAGTTCAATATAAAAGTTTGCTACACTATAGATAGATAATTAAAATGTAAAAAATAAAATCTCCTTTGTTATTTTTTTTTATAGTATGTACAACTCTTTTTTTTCACCTATAAGTTAGGTCAATAAAAAATACAGTCTGAACCACAATATGTAAATTAAAAAAGTCCTGGTTATCCATGATTTTAAATTTAAATTTTCTAAAAATTGTATTTAGATTAATTTATTTTTCCTTGAATATAAACTCTCTAAAGCTAAAAAAAAAACAATGTTGTTTTTTAATGGGTTTCTCAGGGCATGTTTTGGTAATGTATTTCCCATTACAGAGCACTATATATATTTTTCCTATTACAAATCTTTGTTAAACCATCCTACTTTAATAAGTCTACCTTGTTAATTTTTGAACCTGGTTCTTCATTTAAACATAGTACATTTACTGTAGAGAAAAGTTTTATTTTGTGTACATGGTCTGCAAGACAATCATGTCGTCTCAGTCTAAAAACACAGCAATTGGCCTCCCTGCATATTTTTTATAGTTTTCTCTCCACAACTGTGCAACTAGATCAGGTTTTTTATTTCGGAAGATAAATTTAATGTACTAGTCACTATTTAAAAAAATCCCAATTGTAATGTTTTTAATGTTCAATATGGTTTATGAAGAATATATTAACTAAATAACAATTTGTTACTTTAGCAAAAATAAATATACGCTAATAACTGGATGAGAAATATTTCTAAACACTTATACAAATTCATAACAATGAAAAACTAAACATTATAGTATTATACTTAGTAAAAATTATTATACAATTGAAACCAGCATACATTTGAAATAATATTATGTTCACAATTAATTACCAAGAATTAAACAAATATTTATATCTTAGTTTTATTATCAAATAGGTTATAATTAAATACTACCATTTTTTTTCACTTGAAAATGAACAACAATTGTAGGAACTTCAACATAAAATTAATGAAAAAATCACATCAATTTATATAACAAATACTTTACAGTACTTGAAATAAATGATATTTCAATAACTAGTTATCATCTTCAGTGACATAAACTTTATGCCACTGAAACCAAAAGAAGACTAAGACAATGAATGCTTCATTGCTGTTATCTGTAGGAACTGTTCATCTATACAAATCTAATTACTGACCACTTCATATATATATATATATAATCATAATACTTTATTATATTTTTTGAATACTGTATAATTAATGATTTCACTATTTTTTAAATTTTAATTTATAATGTGAGTTTAATGTTTTGAATATTTTCTTTTATCAAAACTCCCATATAGTGTGAGATTTTACATAAGATCTATGTATAGTATAAATAACAACTGCAACACTCTTTTTTTATAATTTAATTAAACACAAATTTAATGATCAAGTTTATACAAGAAAAGCTAATAAATGAAATATGCTTTTTTATATTTGCTCTCTTTTTCTTAGGGTTCCAATATGTTTTAGCTAATACATACATATTTATTTATCTAGGTCTAAGTGTACAATGATAATTTCAAACTTTCTTTTAACTCAAATTATTAATAATTAACTCCATATTATAATTACTAATTATAATCCATCTTCACCTTCAAATTCTTTTCATAAATCAGTTATTATCACTTTATACACAAACTTTGTTTTTATTCTGCATATAAAATCATTTTAAAACTATTTAATTGTTGAGCTCAAACTCTGTGCATCTTTCCTGGCAAGATCATAGGCGGAACTGAACTAAAAGGGTGCAAAATCTACTTTTTTTAAATAGTTATTCTGTACTATTTTTCTTACATACATGATCTTTATAGTTTACTTCTTATTATGCTTTTTTATGACTTTAGCACTTTGAAGACTTTCTATGTTAATTTAACACAAGACTTTTTAATACCTACACTTTATCTTATCCATACTTTTACTTCATAGCATATTTCTAATTTTTACAATCTTTTTTTATTCTTTTCAAATTTAAGTCTAATTATTTTTTCAATCATATCCCCCATATTTAGAAAGAGTTCATATTTACCGCTATATCTACACCAACAACAAATATGGTGGTTCCATAATCAGCTGTTCATAGTAAATCGAATTTAGGCTCAATCTCCCGTGGAATTATAACTTTCACCTATCAAAGCCTCATACATAAATTATAATAATTCCTATATCTTAAAATAGTTTATTATTACATCCATCTCATTTATTTATTCTAATTTTAACGTATAACTCCTCTGAACATAATTATAATAACTTTCAAACAAACTTAACCCATGTTAATCTTTGATTTGGACTTCTATATATTTGATGCTTGTTTTTTGATAAGTACAGTGATTTTATTATAATTTCATATCTAATTTACTAAAATTCCTATTGCAATCTCTTTGTTTATTTATAACGTTTACTCGTTCAATCAATTCTAGACCTATCTCTACATTTCTAGGCTAACTAATCTTTACTAATCCTCTCTTTCTCAACGTTTTATTCCCAAATATTTGACTTTTCCCTTCTTTATATATATATCCATTAGCTTTTTATTCCTTTATATCCTCTTAATTTATTATCCTCTAGTTACCAATCCTACACCCATTTTTTAAATTTTCCTAACCTAAACTTTTTAAACTCTCAATCTCACATCTATCATAATTTAGATTGCTACAACTGATTAATTTAGTGCTACTATAAAAGTAGTTGGTTGATATTAAATGTTCTGTAATAAGTGCTTCCAAACTTGCTGTTACTACATCCATTTTAATTAATCGATGAGAAAGAATTTACAAAATAGTGTTTATCTTCTAAACATTTAAAAATCTACCAAAACGAAAAATGACTTCTTTACGCTTTAATGATAATCTAACTCAGTCTTATGATAGTAAAGTGACCTTGTACACTTGAAAATGCCACCAGTGAGTGGTGAAACAGCTGTTGCTTATAACCAATAATGAAGAAAGATCTGTTATCCATTAAAGGTATTATATAATTAATTGTACAAAAATCTATGAGCTTAATTCAGGGATGCTGTAGGTTTTCAATTATAAAATTAGCTAACTCCCAGATTTTCCATGATAACTTGTTAAAATGTCCTGATATTTTGCTTGAAATTTAAAAAGGTTTGCCTAATACATAACAACCCAAATTTATGGTTATATTTTATTTGTAACCAGATAATATTATTTGTAAAAAAAATTCAAACTTACAGATTCAACAAATTTATTGTTTATTATTTGTTTTTATAGAAATATTATAGATATTAAAGAAGGGAAACAACAGAAAGAAATAATACTTAGCTTAATCTTACTAATTTTTTCAATTGACACTTTACCAAGTACCGGTAATCCTGATTTCTTTAGGCTAATCAGGTTATAAGTATTATAATGTATTAGATTTCTAATATCATAACTGAAGAAATTAGTAAGACAATTAGAATTGAAGAATATTATATTAACTAAAATCATGTAAATTTTATTTAAAAAACTAATAAATAATAATAATAGGCTAGGCCTATAATAATTATAAGATTCTTTTTTAAGCAAAAATCAATTATCACACAATGTAATGTTCCGGATATCAAAATAATTTTAAAATTACAGATATATTTCCCTAATTATATCAACTCTAAGAAATCAATCATTATGATACAACTTAATACAGGCATTTGTTAGAAATCTTCCTTGCTTTGACAATGACATTTATAAAATAAAACCAAAACAAATTACAACTTAACCATTTTTTATTTACAAATTGAAAACTTACAAATACATTGAAGTTGTAGAGTAGTAAATAACCTATATATTTCTTATGTTACTTCAGACAATATTTAAGTCACCGTCATCTTGAAACAGGACAAAGACATTTTTTTCTAAATTCTATGTCAAACCAGACCCTGTAAGGTTGATATCGATGGAAGCATCTCTAAAAGGTTAGGTTTAGCCTAGATTAAGAATGAGACTCTGATTTCGATTTGGGTTTTCCATAAATTCTTTTTTATAACCTAGTCTGATCTAGTTATGTATTATGAAGTCGGATTCTGACATTGTTTTATGCAAATATAACTATTTAGGAGTTATTTTTTCCAATGTATTACATGGTTAACATTGGCATAATATAATAACATCAAAAATATGACAATTGGTTTATACGAAACACGAGGCATTAGATGAAAAACTCGTAACTTTCCAGGAGGAGAATATTTATGATAAAGTACAATTTCATGGAGACCCAGAAAATTAAAAATAAAATCGATGTGACTACAGTAAGCAGTTTGCCACAGGTGGTCATGATGGCTAAAAGTGTGCCATTTTCAACCCTGGAAATTTAAGGAGAGTGCTGAAAAGAAAAACATAAAAGTGCTAATTTTTCTACAAGGACATCGATGTACTGGGAGACAACATTTCGGGAGAGGGTATGTGGCCGTTGGAAAAAAATATCAAGACCGTCAAAGAATTTCCAATGTCTTTGGGAACGAAAGATGTGAGGAGATTCATATGGGCCCCCATATTAGTAAATTAAGGTGCTATTACGGGATTAGATCGTTTGCTGAAAACAAAACAAAAGGGAATTACAAGGGATCAAAGGAATTCTGCGGTAAGAAGCTGAGCAAGCTTCAAGTGTAAAGCAATTCTGTAAACCTTTGTAATTCATATTGAAGTCTATAATCTGTCATAATCATTGGGATAGTTCTGAATTGAAAGCTTAGAATATTTTACTAATAAATTATTATGATATATATCAATATTTAAATGTATCAAGAGTCAAAAATTTACTAGAGAGAAACCCAGTTAGTCAATACAAACATATTCAGAACTGAACCATTGCTTCCTTAAATCAATTCATTAGAATCCAACTATAGGTATCCTCTTTGATATCTAACACAGGCATGTAAGGATTTTTTATAAAAACCAGTATTCATATATTGTTGGCGAGTTGAAAATAGAAACAAATTTATCAGTAACTAGTTTTTATCAAAGCCAAAATCACATTTGAGTGTTGATTTTAATAAAATGCACATTACATGTTTTTAAGACACTGAAAACAAATTTCAACCACTTCAATCAAATTTATGGTAAAATATAAATATTTTAATTGACAGTGTAATTTTAAAGATAAAAGTGGAATTCAAGAACTAATGTTGTAGCTATATATATCCAGTAGAAATGAAATGAAACAATCAAGAAAGTAAACACCAAATATTTATGTATGGTATCAATATTAATTTGTTCAGAATGTTAAAGTTTTTGGAATAGCAAGTTTAATCAACATAAATAAAAAATGTCATTTTTTTTTCCTTTTTCATTTTTGACATTTTAACCACATGTGGGAGAAAAGTCCAATTTAGAAATATTTTGGACGTCCCCCCCCCTCACTAAAATGAGTTTAAAAACAACATTTTAAAAAATATCACAGTTTGTGACGTAAAGCTAGACTATTCAAGAAAGAGATTAGCGATTCATTTCAGTATTTTGGGCTGTAGATTGGGTAGATCTGGATATCCTCAGATGTTTTATGGATTTGATTATAGATAGGTTTGAAACTAAAACTTGTTTAAAAAAATTTTAGCCAATGCCTAGTAATGTTACAGGCCCAAGAGTGATAACTCCTATCTTGTTAAATTAATGAAAACAAAAAGTAACCTTGTTAAACTAATATTTCTCCCTCCCTAGATTTATATTACTTATTGACATTAAACAAGACTATTTCCAAATATATATATATAGGTTTTAATATGACCGCTATATTACTAAAATTTAAAATAAAGCACAAGTTAGGAAAAATGAATCTACCTATTTAAATTACACTATACTTGTCCGTTAATACCTTACACCAATATGTTTGTTTATCAACATCAGTAAGGTGGCTGTCATTATAGTTAATACAAACTACAATGTACTTATAATAGTACAAGGTATTATCACACATTCAACACACTTTCATATATGAAATATCAACTGTCTTGCTCGGCTTCTTCCAGTTCTTGTAAATACTCGAATAGTCTCATATACTCACAATGTTTTCACTAGCTTAAAAAATACTTTCCTCCCCATTTCAGATAGAAGCTAATAATTGTAGTAGATACCTTAGGAAAGCTTATTTGTTGATCGTAATCATTTCCAAATTCCGTAATTCACATTCCTAATTTTTTATCAACATTTTTATATACAGAGAACACCACATTTCCTTTTTAGCTTTCCCAATTATTGATATCTAGTTTTCCACACCATTATTGCTTTTTCTTTATGGAACTTGTTGCATTTTGAGTTGCCAGTGTACTCTTGGATGCATGGCTGCCGTGATCAGCAACCAGATTACCAACACCACAATACTGAGATGGCAGTGAACAGCTGTTGCTCCTGCTCACAGGGTAAGTCTGACGTCTGTCAGAGAGAGGAGTGTAAGGCCTGGCAATTCGAGAAGTGTGGAGTCGGGTCTTCGTGTTCTTGGATCAATTTGTTTTAGTGAAGTTCGCTAAATTTAAATGTTGGGTTAATTTTCGATGAATTGCATTAATTAAGAGATTCTTGGGAAGGCTGGTAATATACATCAGACCGCAATATAAATAAATATTTATTTATTTATTTTCTGAGGTGTGTCCGCTCAGGATGAAAGGCCTATGTTAAACCACCCATACTGTATTTGGTTGTTTTGTGCACATGTTTTAATAGTTACAGTGTAAAGTCCTCCAAATTAATTTATTATAAATAACTCAATAAGAGCTGGTTACCTAGAGTGTAGTTTGGTTTAACAAGGATAAGGGAATTAAGACCTTATTGTGTATGCATGACCACGTTTGCTTTAGTCAAGCGTATGTTAGGTTAGCTTAATTCTGGTATTAAATTAAGTATTTTGTCCCTCAGCAATTCTAACATTTTGTAGTTGATAGCCGATAGTGCCATAATCTAGTCCTTATTCCCTATCTACCTATGCCCCCTTACAAAATTTTTTTTCTATACTCACTAACAGGTTCATTTCAGGTCTTGTGCATGGACGTTTCCTGTTTAGTTTAGCAAAATTACTAATTATAGAATTTTTCTCCACCCCGTCACAGCATGGGTGGCTTATCAATCTGCAAATTTTGAAATTTGTGCAAACGTGTCTCAGCTTTAAGCAATTTTTTAACCCAATTAATCAAACTAGCCTGAAATAAGTTTCCTTGTGGAAACTTTTGGGAGCAACATACCCTAATGTCACTTTATGCCCTCTGACAATACCATGGAACATGTTTAGTGATATTAGGCTGATAATCTACCTTCTTTCTCTTCGTTTGTCATTTACCTATCTGTAACACACGCCCTCCTGGATCTTGCTGGGCTAGATATGGCTAAGCTTAGAGTAGGGTCCGGTCTACTGCAGGGCCCTTCACCGTGCTGAGCACAGGCCTTTTTCCTATATTTTATTATTCTTTAGACTGTAGAGCATCACCTATTCTTTGTTCCACATTCACCTGTTAGTATGAGTCTTATAGGAGATTCATTAACTACTATATATTCCAAACTATTCGGGAGCCTTACACTATTGTGTCAACTGCCGCACTATCAGCCTGAACGTCACAGATTAGTGTCAATCTTTCCACCGGGTATAAAAATTACAAACAATTTTAATTTAACTTTTGAAACTATAATATTTGATTGCAATGATTTATAGATTTGTTTACAGTTTAAATCGTACTTTTACCATTAAATTTATATTTAAATTATGTTATTACTACTCAACTAATTACTTGGTTCACTCTAAAAACTCAGCGATGTTTAAAAATAAAAAAGCAAATTTAATCAAATTCTAAAAAAAAAAAAAAAATCTAAAAAAAAAGAGCTATAACTATTACCTGTAAATTGTGTTTTTTACTGTAGTTTTAAAATAATAGTCTTTGAAAAATGCATTAATCTCAGTCTTTGTATAATCTAAATAGTCTTGACCCTAATCTCAGACCAAGGCTGATTTATGAGGGTGTCTCTAAATGTGTTTGTAAACAAAACATGACTGGCATCTGGTGTCTTCAAACTATCAGACGACATATGGTGGGAGAATCGGGTGTTGACGGAAATGTTTCTTGTGCGTAACATATGTTCATTAATATTTAGTGTATATAGTTACAGAGTTACTAGATATGGCATCACGAATTTCAGGAAAACCTATTAAAAGTGGTGATCGTAAAACTGTGCTTAATGTTTTTAAATACTTTCAGACATCTATTCCTGAAGAAAATGTTTTGTTTTGGGGAAATAAAACTACAGTAAAGTTACTTCGACGAGTTTTCATTCAATTTACCGGTTTCGAAAAGAGGAAAGACTTGGTAATATCGTAACTCTAAGAAAAACACTGTGTAAAATAGAATATAGATCTAGTAGGAAGTTAAAGTATGACGGGTTTGTAGTAGGAATAATAAGAAAAAATCTGCATTCTTTTTTCGCTACCAATATGTCACTAACCCTATCTTTTGTTTTTAAAAAAGTCAATGAAGATCCTGATCTTCCAGAGTTGAAGAAAACAACATTGTGGTGGCTACTTCAAGAAAATAATTTTGCTATGAAAAACGCAGTAAACAATTATTATTGTTAGAAAGACACGATTTAATTTTGTTTTGCAACATTTATATTTAAAATCGATTAGGCAGTTTAGAAGACAAGGTTTCCTGTTTACTTTTCAGCCTCTCCCATTCAATAATTTTAACTTATTTATTTTTCGACTAATGTGAAGTGAAATACTGATTTGCCCAGAATGAACTGCCACCAGCAAAATTAATATAATTATTTTACCGTTTAATGCTGGGTTGCGTTTCAGTTTGGTACTAGGGTTGTCGAAGTCTTCTGGCCTCATACCACCTACCATGAGGGCACCTTAAAAACTTTTTATACCACTCATAACTACCCACCTCAACCTGCACAGGCGTAAAGTGTAAAGAAGGATTTATACGTTTCTGAAAGTCTGCAAGAGGGGGGGGGGGAGTGACAGTGACACATTTCAAGGTTTCCTGGAGAATCCTGGTTGCATACAGTTGAATCATCGGCACATTTTGAGATGCCAGTGCAATTTTGATTTACTGCGTTCAGTAAATCGGATTATTAATAGCACAGTATTGAAATGGCAGTGAACAGCAGTAGTTTCTGTTCACAGGCAAAGCCTATGACGTCTGGCAGGAAGAGGAGCGTAGGGTATATTAACTCGAGAAGTGTGGAATCACGTCCTTGCATTCTTGGAGTAATTTAGTAAAGGTAGCTAAATTAAATATTAGGCTAAGTTTCGATGAATGGCATTAAGAGATTCTTGGGAAGGCTGGTAATATACATCAGACCGCAATATAAATAACTAAATATATATATTTATTTTCTGAGGTGTGTCCACTCAGCATGAAAGGCCTATGTTGAACCACCCATACTGTATTTGGTGTTGTGTGCACATGTTTTAATAATTAATAATAAGTCCACCAAATTAATTTATTATAAATAACTATTAATGAGCTGATTACAAATAGTGGTGTTTGGTTTAACAAGGATAAGGGAATTAAAAGTTCAATGAGTATGGATGACCACAATTCCTTTAGTCAACTCTATATTAAGGTCAACTCGGTATTAAGTATTTTTGACCTTAGCAACCCTATTGAGTTACAGCCCTCATTTATACGATATATATAATACATCATTCTACTTTATCCAGTAGTATGTTACTTTAAATGGTATCATTCCCTTCCTCACAGATTTTTTTTACGATGACTTTTGGTGTCAAAATGACTTCTTAAAGGTAATTTTTAGTACCAAAATATTTGAAAATCGGAGGCATTAAATCCTAAAATCGTTAATTGTTCTATAAATTAAAAAAGACAATTGAAGTTATATTTCTCAATGTTATCCTGTGCTGAGACACTATATGATGGAAGAATTTTACAGTTGTAATTCATAAACTGAATATTTATGACACAATTTATCATGATAGATGTTGTGATTATATTAATTTATAACACACACTCTAAAAATAGTTGGATTCTTACCTTTCACTTGATGTACTCTCTATAAGTGATGCATTTTCTTTAGTTTCGTCTTCTTTTACTTGTTTCTGCTTCTTTTCACTCTCCTGTTTAATCAATGTTGATTTATTAACCTTCAAAAAGAAACAAAACAACATTTTACAATTTTGATTGTATTTATTTAGCCCTAAATTTTAATTATTTTCTAAATAAAACGAGCAACACTTGTGAAACTTCAATTAAAAAATGAACAGATGCAATTTTCCATACTAAACATTTTAATAGTTCAAGAAAACTTTACAATTACCAAGTCATAATCCTCAGCTGTTAAATGTACTCAAAATCTTCTTGGCACTGGATTACAACTGACAAGGCCAAGTTCTTCTCCGACTCTCATAGGTAACAACATGAAAGATTATTTGTTTGTGTTCATGTAGGAACTTAAGTCATTATGATGACTTAAGTCACTGAAAAGTTGTCTTGCACTAATAAAGTATATGTAAAATTGTGTTTTCTTTCATTTGTTACTTAACATCAATATTAGAACTTAGAAGTATGTAAAATGATCCAGCTCTCGTTGCGGTATTATTCTATCAGTTTAGCCCTTGTTTGAAAAAAGAGACAGGCTTGTAAAAGCTAGATCTGCTCGGAAAAAATGCTGAGTTCATAAAATTGAACCAGGCTTGTAAAATCAAGTCGTCCTCTGAAAATCATCTCGAGCTCAAAAAATCAAGGGCTTGATATCTGGGCTGTTATCTAAAACTCGAGCTCGCACATTCCCAACGAGTCATGGAAAGTCCCTCAAGTTGATATGAAAGGCCAGAATGGAGAGGGAAAATGAGGGTAGACCAAGAAGTAGAAGGATGGACAAAGTTGAAAGAGATCTGTGCCAAATGTGAGTGAGGTCAAGGAGGAGTCCTAAGGCTGCTTTTATTCAAGGCGGCGAGCCTCGGCAATTGACCGTCGTGAATTTCTAAGTGCATTGAGGTAAACAAGCATGTTCAGTCTCATTTAGTCGCGGACAACCGCCACGGCAGGCTGAAAGTTAACCCGCTTGCATTTACAAACCGCTGGTGGTGAACGGTAAATATCTGAATTGTTGTATGGGACCATTCGTTCCATGCGGCAATCCGCTCCCCCTCTCGCAGTACAACCGAACTGTCCAGTAGCCAATGTGGCCTTGGCATTGTCGTTCTGCTGAAGACCAAACGCCTTCTTCATTATTAGTTAGTTATACAAGTATTGCCTGATTGCTGAAGGTTGCCACCACTTTGACCCCCTCCATGTGAAATAAAAATATAGCGGTCGATTGCAGCAGATTACAGCATGACACTTTGGTTCAGCGGCATGCTACGGTGATTGATAGCCACGGCAAGCCACCTTGAATAAAAGAATCCTAAGGATGAGGATAGAACACTTAGGAAGAGGATTTTATGGGAAGCCAAGGGACACACTGTCCTGTACACCCAAAGAGTAAGTAATGATGTGATTTAGCATGTATTATTTTATATAAGGGAAATAATATAATTCACAAGTTAAATTTTGTTTAACTAAAGGTTTATAAACTTTAAGGAACCATAAATATACAACTTCAGTAATTTCAAAATATTAATTTCTAATTATTACAACAATTAACTTTCAATAATAAAATAATTTCTACAGTAACAAGTACAACAACTGATTTTAGTTTAGTTGTGAATAATCCTCTGCAGAGGTTAACATCACATCTGTCTTAGTGTAAGTCTGTCAGTCTGTATCGCGTCGGATCTCCATCTGTAGCCTAACTGGGAATGTTTAGGGGTGAATTAGCAATGCATTAAATATGCACAAGTTTTTCTTTTTATATTATGTTTACTGCAATTTTTAATCTGATTACTTGTGTTGTTTTGTGTATTATAATATTTACTGTTTTGTTATATTTACTACTGCATATTGTCCAATTAACTTATAGGTGGAGGTTCAAGAAACTATCCAAAATATGAAAGTAATCTAAGGGAAACAAAATATGATACACTATTTGTTTCTCAGATTTAAATGTGTAATTTCATTTAATAATGGAATCTAAATTGGCAGTCAATAATTTTGGTAATTTACTATTTTATCATTCAGGTGTCATCCAATCTCTACCACAAAGCATTATTTGTATGAGACATAAAGAAAATTAACTCAATATTAAAAAACATGTAGCTTTTCTTAATAAGCTCAGTTCAAATTTAAACTTGGTTTTGACTTAATTATTTAGAAAGTTGACCAAATTTCTAACTTTATCTTAAAATGTTAAATAATTTTCATTTATAGATAGATTTAAATCAAATTTATAATACAGCGTATCTCAAAAGTAACTGTGCACCAATGTTTTACAAACATAATTGATTTAGAAATAAATAATTTACATTTTGATAAAAAGCAATATGTATAACATTATTATATATATATATATATATATATATATATATATATATATATATATATAATTTACTACGACTGACCAAAATTAGCTCTACACTTCAACCTCTCTATTGTTTAACTGTATTTGAATGAAATCGATGCAGAGTTACTTCTGGGACACCACGTGTTCTAAACGTGCTAAGTTTGATTTTGACATTGGTTAAAAGCCTTTGGCCCTCAATATCTAAAATTTTGAAATGGTGAATTTTGTACAGTATTCCCATACAAACAAGAGATAAATAAATTATTTTTTTAAAATTGAAAAATAACTTTACCTCAAAAAAATTAAATTTAAGGAATAAAGTTATTTTCAGCCTGAATAAAATATAAATTATAATTTGAAAAATGGAGCTGGATTTAAAAAAATTCTACCAAATGAAAAAAAAAGAAAGAATTTCTGGGAATAGAATAATACAAGATCTGGTCACTTCTATTTATTCCACCCATTCCCTGATTCTACACAACCACCATGCAAGGTTTCCGTGTAACTCCGCAACTTTTGTTGGTTACACTTGCATTTCTGGTCCATTTATGATAGAAATGATTAAAACATTTTGTTTGTCCTTCCATTTCACCATTATTACATAGCCTTTCTTAACGGCTAATGGATTTACCGTTCTTCAATTTTGCTTGAATTTACTATCTGCTTATTTTCTATGCCAGTTCTATTTGCTTGCAGTGTCCTGCAGATTTCTGTTTGGTTGTTCATTAGATTTTCAGGCAGATCAAAACTGTTTTAAAAGTTATTAAAAAAAAAGTGTCCTTTACCAATGCAATTTTCCATCAACTTCATCACTATTTTAAATGGGAAGCCTTTCTCTTGGTTTAACAGACGCCTTTCCCTTGATATATTAAGATGATTAGGACGAAGCCATCAGATGTAGTAATTTCATATAACTTTATGAGATACCTGTTTTTTTATTTGTTATATACTGCCGGAATGCTTATATATACTGCCTAAATAAAACCATTGCTAGATCCAAAGAGAAGGATTTTCCACGGGGAAAATCCTTATTAAAGTTTGTCAGTAGATGATTTAAAACTGGGTCGACTTTGCGTATTTTATGTGTAGTCATGTCTGTGTCAGCATAATAAAACCACAAAGATCTTAGAATACACTAAAATCGATTTCTGGACATTGTACTCCAAAAAATAGGGTGTTCATACAATTGGGGCTTAGTCCAATAATGTTTGACTGCAGGAAAGTATAAGTTACCCATAAACATTTAGAGGCTGAACATTTTTTAAAAGTTCATCTGTAGTAATAGGTATCCATCAATTCATAACAGCGTGCTTAAGTAGAGGCATTCTTAGAATGAGTAAAGTTAGTTTATTAACCCATGTAATGATTTTATTTAAGAAGACATACTAGTAAATACTTCGATTGGGTCTGTTATTTGAATTTTTATTTCTTTATGACCAAAAAAATCATGAACTGAAGGGGACCATTCGTTGCAGTCCAACAACCCTCTGCATTGTCATAATGTCCATGGACAGCTTGGACCACATTCTGAAGATTAGGGTCATTGGCCATTGGGTCAATCATTTTGATTTTCTTCACCAAGTTACAAATTCAATGAAATGATAATGAAAAATAGGATCAATTGGATTTAAACCTACAGTAGAACCTCTGTTAACCGGCCTCGGATTAACCGGTCCTCAGATTAACCGGCCTATATCGTAGTGTACTGGTTGGATGAGAGTTTCCGAAAATAAATTGTAATTGAAACACCAAAGCGGCGGCGGCGATATCAAACGACTTTGTTGATAGCGGTATCCCATTGTCGGCGTCATAAAAACACCGTGGAATCAAAGCAGTGGCGAGTCAAACGATTTTGTCGATAGCGGTATCCTATTGTCGGCAGCATAAAAACACCGCGGCATTGGCACCCGTCGGTATAGCTGACATACACCCACAAAAACGTTTGATGGGGCGCTTTTTTTCCATAAATCATTTTAGTATACATTATGGAAAATATAACATTTCTTTTCAGTTTTCGGAAGCGTGTGTTGGTTTCGTTTGAGACGCGGTTAAATGTGTCAAAAGACTTGACAGAGGGGAATCTGTAAAAAAGCTTTGTAGTGTTTAATTTTTTCATGTTTGATGTATAATATACATAACATAATATATACGATACATTTATGTACAATAAAATGAGTTGAAATAATATCTTAATTGCATAATTCTTAGTGCTACCTGATTAAATAAGCTTTCTTTGAACGAAAACCGATTTTTCACGGGAACCTCGGATTAACCGGCCAAACGGGCAACCAGCCTGGGTGTCAGTCCCGACTAGACCGGTTAAGAGGGGTTCTACTGTACATAAAATTTATTTCAATTATTTCTCTTTCACTTAAAAAAGGCCATTTATCTTTCTTTAAGGGGAGAAAAAAAGGCCAGCTCTTGGAGAAACTGCATACTACAGCTTATTCACTGACACTTTCTTCAGTTGGTTCCTTCGAGTAAATTGCAAAGAGTGTAACATGTCTGTGGATACTCTACTTTGTGCTGTAAAATAAAAGTTGAAGCAAATTGAAGTATACCACAGTCAGACTGTTTTTTGAAGAGAACATTTAATTTATATAACATATACTTGTTAGTTATACACCAATAACAAACTTCAATAACTTACTTCTGATTTGTACATACTTTTATAATGATACTATAATTCTGGTTGTAAATAACTATCACCTCAGGGTAACGTCACAAGATCCTGAATAAGACTCCCACTAAAATAGTCATGAACACCAAACTTTTCATCACATAGCCCATTTCAATTCATGTCCATTTCTTACATTAAACTTAATTATATATAATCATAATAAATGTAACACATATAGTTTTAAACACCCAGTGGACATAAAATGTTTTGTTACTCGAAGTAAAGAACTAATAAAAAAAAATGACGAAAAAGAAATATGAAAAAAAAAGTTCGAACAGGCAAAGGGAAAAAAAAGATTCATTATTGGAGAGGAGTAGAAGCTGGGCAGATCATAAAAAGGACTGTAAAATAATTAGTCAAAAAAAAAAAAAATATATATATATATATATATATATATATATATACAGTAAAAACTCTCTAATCCGGATTAATGTGGCGCCGGCCGATCCGGATATCGAAAAATCCGGATCTCGGGGTGGCTATTTTTATATAGTTAGTGGTTTTAAACGTGAATAAAACGTAGCAAATTTACTTTTTAGCGCTAAAACGCATTGCGCTTACGATAAATTGTAGCTTTACCACAGTATTCTAAAAATTAACTATGGTTTTTCAAATTACTGTAATATATAGACGTTACGTTTTAACTGTACTATTATGTAATTTGCCGTAGTTTGCCGGTACGGTAACCGGTAACAAAAGTACCAAAAACAACAAAAGGTAGGTTAACTAAATAAATATTACAATAGCTGTGTTTAAAATTCTATTTATTTTACGCTGAATGAGGTTCAGCATAAAGTACACAAACAACAATTAATTAGGTCTACAGTGTTAATTAAAAATATTAAACGAAAAATGAAGATTAGAAAATTAAACAGTACAATAAATACGTACAGGATTGTACACGTTAAATTTTGATGAGCGTACGATAAATGTTAGTTTTCATTACAGTACAGTAATTTGTACTCACGTCAGTTTTTATTAAAAAAAGATGTAATGGTAGCTTGCTTGGCTCGTTGAACACGCTTCTTAGATGTAATATCTAAGAAAAGATGGAGATCGGCCGGTGAGGATTCTTCTTGTTCTTCCACGTAGTCTATCAGCTGTTCAAGAGCTTGAAAAGCTTCGCAATGAGTCATGATTTGTTTACGCACACCCCAACCGCTTTCTTCAACATTCTTGGAATCAGAACCGCACTACTGCCCAGTGCCCAGCTCAAAATCATCGTTCACTACTATTCGGCCCGAAAATATTATTTTTGTATAGAAAATTGTATTTTTATTATTTTTTATACGATGGCATACGACGGCCGGATATCGGAGTTTCCGGATATCAGAGATCCGGATCGGAAAGTGTTTACTGTATATGCTATACTGAGTCAGATATTAAAATATATGTGAACGTGTATGTTAGCCACTTTTAATTTTCCAAAAGAAATATCTATGGTAGCCTAATTATAAATATCTGCAAAACAAAACTGGTAAGTTGTCAGAAACCAATTCTACATCCATCAGGATTAACTACACAAGCAATAACCAACCTATTATCATAAACTTTAAATTAGATAATGTAATTTAATTCCTGTATTTTATTCTCATTATGTTGTTTAAACCGTTACTCATCTCTCAAATCATCACCCAAATCTATCACCCATCTAGTCTGTAAGTTACCACCAAATTGATGTTTTCGTTTTAAGTATTTAATATTTATTTCAGACAATTGATAATTATTACCGTTATTATTTGAAAATCCATATACATAAAAGCTAGCCGAGGCAATTCAAAGACAATACACAAGATTTAGAACTGATTTTTAATGAAAATAAAAATTGTAAATACAGTAGAACCCCTCTAATCCGTCACCTTCGGGACTGGAGGCATGGTCGGAACGCAAAAAAGGTAGGATTATCCGAAAAAAGTCAATATTTCTTACAAATTATATAAAGAGATTTTTTTAAAGTGAATAAGTGATATATAAACTTTTAAAAGTCTATATATAAACTTTGCAAGTACTATATCAAATCAATAGAAACAACACGAGAGATGATACAGCACTGAAGCGGGAAAGCGATAACAAACCGGAAAGAATGGCGCCAGACGGGCCGCGAGTCATCGACAAGTCGGCACAATATCGCGAGCTCAAGTAGGGTCGGATTAACCGGAGTAACGGACCACCCAAGGGCGGATTAGAGGGGTTCTACTGTAATAAGATTGTAAGAACAATTATTGTTTTCAATAAATAACAGTTGTAACGTTTCACATTTTTGCATCTCAAATTTGTGTTACTATTTGATTCAATATATAAAGTAAGTGATATACTATGTAAGAGACTTGCATTGTATCTCGCAATGCAATCGTATATTAAGATCCCGTATTGACGGACAGACGAGTTTCCAAAATTGGTCAATGTTTTATAATCATGTGTAAATGAGTTGTATGAATGAAATTTGTAAATAATTGAATAATAGATGTATAGTTTTAAGATATAATTGTAAACTTTATAATATATAAGTAAATTATAGAAAGAATATTTTCCCCACCAAATAAAAACATATTAAGAGAGTTCAGTGTGTAGTGCGTCAATGTAATTATTAGGTTATCGCCAATAGGCCCAAAAGATCCACCAATCACAGCAATTCACAGTCGGACTGGTACATAAGACGCCTTGTAGTTGGATTAGCTCATCATTGTCCGGCGAGAGTGGTCATGTTGACTCTCTCGTCACCACGAGACCTTCTCATTAGCCTGATCGCCTCCGACGTACAAGAGTGATGCAACAAATGAACTTTTCAATAAAAGAAACAGTTTTTACTTGATTTTAATTAAAATCAGTGATTAGCGTCCTGGTATAGATGCTTACGTTGTTTTTCAAAATTTATTTTCATATGAAAACATATTTTTTGGTTATCACAATACAAATTGATCATATTTTTTGGTTATGTCAATTGATCATAAAATATAGACATTGCCAGATCTTCTAGCAATAAAGATAATTTACAAACTTTAAATATTAATAAATTCAAAAACAGACTTTGTGAATTGTTCCCTAGTTTCAAAGACAGTCATATACTGTGAATCTTGTTTTAGTTGTAAATTTATGTTCTTTTTTAAATAATATTTGTTAAAATTTTAATACATGTTAGTTATAAGGAAGTACTTCCATAGTAAAAAATTATTGAATTATGAAAATATATAGGACCTAATGTATGTATTTCAGGAATAAGTATTCGAAAAAATTATAAATTTGAATATTTCCAGGAACTAAGGTTTGTCTTGTGATTCTAAAGTACATTTTCCTAGAGTCCACGATCCCGGATTTTTTTTTAAAGTACAAGTGTCAGTGCTTAAAATCACAGTATGTTTAAAACGAAATCTAAATTCTTTTTTGTTTAAATTCCCGGTAATAGTTACACAGGTATTATTATTACATTAGTTTATAATATAGAAAATTTAAGCCTTCAAAATAAAAAATTTATGTTGTTTTTTAAAATGTTAAAAACAAAAATTGTATAAATTATTTATTTTTCATTACTGTTGAGACCGATGGTTCTTGGTGGAATTCCATGTTTAAAGATAATAAAACAATTATTTATTTTGTAATATCCACTTTTAATTAATCTAGCCGACCAATGGTTTCGCCTGCTAAGGCATTGACGGCACCCTTTAAATCATAAATTGGCAGCTTTCCATTATATGTTGTATCGCCTCATCAAAGTTCCAATGTCTGACTCTGATTTTAATAAAGAACTAAGTTGCATTAAACAAATAGCTGTTAATAATGAATATGATGTAAATATTATTAATAAAATGCTAAAGAAAAAACTTAAGATGAATGCAAGGCAACTTATTTTTCCAACTTCAGTTAAAAATAGCGCTAAATGGCGGAAAGTTAACTATCTAGGAAATGTTAGCCAAAAAGTTGGAATTATTTTAAATAGGGAAACAGAGTGTATGCCGGCATTTTATTGTAGTAATAGTTTAGGTAAGATTTTAAATAATTCTAAAGATAAAATTAACAAAATGTTGAGAAGTGGTGTATATAAGATAATTTGCAAAATATGTAATTCATGTTATGTAGGTCAAACAGGACGTAATTTTAAATCTAGATTAAGTGAACATGAAAGAAGTTGGCGGTTAGGATATGAAGATTCCAGTTTTTCAAATCATTTAAGAATACATCAAGTGTCTGATTTTAATTCAAGTGTAGATTTTAAAATATTACATTTTGATAATAAAGGTAGGAAATTGAATGCTTTGGAGAGCTTAGAAATTAAAAGAATAAGATACTGTAACCCTAATTTAGTTTTAAATGACCAGTTAGATTTGTATAACTCTCCATTAGTAAAACCTTTAAAAGTTATTTGTACTTAGAACAATCAACTGGTTTTCCCAATATGTATTGTTCCTATGGTCATTGCCCAGGCCGGGTATTTCCCCAACCTTCCATTCATTGTATCCTAACTCCCACCCTCTAGTTTTAAGGTTTTCTGTTTTTGTCTTTTTTCTTCAGTCTGTAATACAGCCTCTTCAATGCCTTAGCAGGCGAAACCATTGGTCGGCTAGACTAATTAAAAGTGGATATTACTAAATAAATAATTGTTTTATTATCTTTAAATTATTTATGTTTTTAATTATTTTATTAATATAAAAACATTATTAAAAAACTTACGAAAAACAGCACCTAAGGTTTCTCAAAACTCTGAAACCTAGCATTTTAAAGGGTCAGTCTTCAACTTTCACTAAAATTTTAATACTTCTATGACAGACTTTATTTATTTTTCAACCAATAACTCACAGACTGGCATTTTAGCAATTAATACGTTTTGTTTGAGTTGTGTTGAAGACTACACTTGAGCAAAATGGTTAAAAATAAATTTGATTACAATTTGTCCATGCATTTGTGTTACAGAATACTGCACAGATGACAAGATATTCCAAAACAACTTTTTTTGGATTTAGAGGACCACAAGACAAATAAATTCGTAAAAAACTCTACATCGATTTATTGACTCTTAACATGACTTTTTCTATACTAAAGTATGTACTAATGTACATTTTCATTACTTGAAATTAAATTCATTAATGAAATTAGTAATAATCATATACAAATTAATCAAATGATAAGACTTGTATCCTATCACATCAGCATATCAGCTGTGTGTCCAAGTTTTATTTTCTATTTATAATCTATTTATTAAAACCATAATACAAAATGATTATATTTTTTATTTACTTACAATTTTTTTTTTTACTTTGATTGAAGTACTTAAATTATCTATCTCAACTTGTGTTGACGTGCTTGGTGTAGTTGTAACTTCTTCTTCCAACTCAATCTCACAATCACTAGCACCTCTGAAGCTTTCATTATTATCATCATTATCATCAACCTTAAATTGGGCGCTACTTTCCTGAAACAATAATAATTCAATAAACACAGTTTCCTTGTATTATAGCAAATAAATTTATTATAATACAGAAAGTATAAACTACGACTGTTATACACTAATAAAAATATAAAATTTCCTCAATTTCTTGGAGTTCAAATCACAAATGAACAATCCATGTAATACAATCATTAGACTTCACAATTGTATAAAATTTAAAATATCCAGATCAGAAATATTTAAACTGTATAGATGGGTTGAAGAAAATTTTAACTGTTTAGCTGGTTTGAAGAAAATTTGGGGCTGAATTTCTTACATAAAGGAAAAGTTTCTGTAAACAAATACGCAGAAGCATTTTCCACTTATTTGTGTTTTTTATAAACAAATTTTTAACTTTGTAAATAAATGAGATATTGAGTTCAGATTTAGTGCACACGTTTTTATTTACCCAGTAGGCCTATAGAAAGTTGGTAATCGTAAAAAAATTTCAACCTCCATTTTTAATGATCTTCACATTTCATGGCCTCAGGAAACCAAAAAAGCGATTTTCATCAGCTGTCAATCCGTCATTGTCGTCTGTACATAAGTGCGATAACGGCCAGAAAAATGAAAACAAGGCCTGTTAGGGTCAAGGTACTAACACTAGCAAAGACTTCATGATATATAGAGCAGCTCAAAAGAATGTATACACAGTTTGAACAGTTATATTTTATCAAAGAAAACAAACGAATTCATGACTCTTCCATTATTTTGTATCTAAAACCTATAAATACAAAATTACCACCATTAAATGCAATACACCTATGGCAACAGCTTAATATAAAGTGACAAACAAATTGTATTGTAGCTAAAGGGATCATTAATTTCATTTTCGATGTTATATCAGCTCCTACATTGTCCTTAGTTTTTACTCTAAACAGTGTCTTTTAAAACATCCCAAAAATTAATAGTCTATGCGTGTTAAGTGAGTGTTAGTCTATGGTATTCTTAAGCACTTTCTCTTCATCTTATCTATCATTCAAGGAAGATGTTGTCAAGAAATAAAGTAGTATACTGTAGATTATTTATGCCGTTTCCAGTCAATATCTGAAAAATTTTTGAAACTGTAGTCGTGAATTTCACCATCGGCCAAGAACCAGTTAAACATGTTTAAACAAATTTGAATTAAAAATCTATATTGTGTACATTTTTCATTCGAAACTTGGTATACGCATATATGTTTTTGTTTCTAGTAGGCTGGACTTCAAGTTGATAACTTAAAAAATGTTCAGACTTTAGCCAATACATTACCTAAAAGTTCACGTTATGTTTGTACATTTGTGTAAATTCATAATGAATAAAATTCTTTAAAAAATGTTTGGGTATAGGTGTAGACTTAAATGGTATTTGTTAGGATGATAGAGAGGACATATTGAGCTAGAAAAGATTTTTCTTTTCGACCTTATATTATTTATGCTCAGTGGTCCGAAAAATCCCCTTAGAAGTTCATAAATAAAATTTCAAATTTTGACCCACCATATTTACGGCCTAAATCATAAAGTTCAAACAATCGTGCCCAATGATCCCAAAAAGGGGAGGGAGCGTATGGAGAGAGATGGAGAAAGATTTAATGCCAGATTTTTTAACAGATTTTCAACTACAAAAATCTTTACAAATATATATATATATATATATATATATATATATATATATTTGGTTGATTTAACACTAGTCTCCAACGAACAAAATGTTCTTGACTAACAATTAAAATAAATCACCACTTTTTTCTTGTTGAAATGAAAATTATTTGTGAGCATTATCTAAGAATTAAATTAAATTCTTGGTGTCTTTCCTTTTAAAATTATTTATTTTATAGATGAACATATGATTTTAATCATGATTATTCCTGCTAACAATAATTTAATTATTTCTGCATAAATATTGTAATAGTAGAAAAAGGTACCATTATTGAAGGATACCTGCACAAAATGTTTTAACACTTTGAAGCCTAAGCCTGAGTATAGGTTGGGCAGTGCGACAGCGCTCGCCGCCGAAGCCCGAGTATACATCGGGCTGCGCTAAATAATTCTATACGATCGCGATGTCGGCATATAATCGGGTTTCGGCACTTTTGCTTAGCTAATTGGTTATTTATCTTTGCATGTCTTTGATTTTCGAATAGTCTGTGCTGTTGATATGGACTAAATATAAATATTATAAAGCTGATGCTAGGCAACGTAACACGTCTACGAGGAACGTAGCAGACGTTTGTTTAGTTCATAGTTAGCGACTGAGTAATCAAGATTCGTTATGTTTGTTTGTTGTTTTTCTTGAATACTAAATAGTCTACTTTTTGAGTTATGGTGGTGCCCAGAATGTTCAGAACCCCTTTGTGTACCTGAATGTTTCAAACTGTATCATACAAAGGCCAATTATGTTTAGTGAAGTGCTGTGTAGCTATTTTTTGTGTGTGTGTATTTTACCCTTTTTCAAGACTAAGGAGTGTTGACTGTGAGTAAAATATCTATTTACATGTATATATATTTAAAAAGGTAATTCCTTTAGGTTTAAAATGATATATAATAAGTCATATATGATAAATATAACAAATACCACAATTTTTTTAAAACATGTCCAAAACCCCCAGGCACAGTAGGAAAGCAGCGTGTTAGAGAGTTAGGCTTCAAAGTGTTAAATTATATGGTCATCTGGCATATGCCAATAATATTTTGTTTTTGTGTATTCTGTTTATTTAGAAAAAAACACAAATTGAATGACAAAGCATTTTTGTAGGCCTACTTATGTACAAAAGATAGGACCCCCTTTTTTCTGATTTTTATATAGTTAATCTACTGCCAAATTTTCTCTGCTTATTTCAGGGAGACGGTGTAGATATTTTGTCACTAATAATAGGCTATAAATATACCTCAATTAATTTTAATAATTACACTCCTGACTAGTTCAAATATACATAAAATTTTGAGCATGATGGTACCACATTTTGTTTCACGAGTGAAACTATAGAGTGTGACTGCCTAGTTGATAAGAATAAATATGTAGGCTATTCCAAACTTTGAAAGTGAAACAAGATTACAAAAACTTAAGGTAAAATATTTGGGTGGTCTAAGAATTAGGATTAACAATCAAAAAAGTTTATCATTCCTTACCTCTTTACAAGAACCCTGACTAAGAGCTCTGAGTCGCTTATCTGCCTCAATACATCCTAACGTCAAATCATGCCAAGCAATCAATGTTGAAGCACATTGATAACACAGGCTCAATGGTAAAGGTTCTTCTTTAGAAATCTATTCACAAAAATAAAAATGTATTAAATTAATTATTCATGTTTTTATAAATCAACTACAGGTGAAATTTAACAATTATAAAATTGAAATCTAAAACTGTTAAATAAAGAGATATATCTATTACCTTAATGGGTAGATGCTTCTTTATTTTAAATTCCAGATCATTTTCTGTGCCCTCACCATCAAAAATTGATATAAGATATTCACTAGAATTAGCACAAATACGGCATAGATGGGAAAGATCAACTTTATTTGGCCAAGAAATTACCGTTTGCCCATTTGGATGAAAACACTGTTGTCCTTCTTCCATTGTTTTTCATGAAGTCACGAGATATAACTTGACCAATGCCTGATGAAATGTAAATCAAATATACAATAATGAATATTAGTTTATAAGATAGATTATTAGTTTATATAAAACATATAATATACGTAATAGATTATAGAAATATAGATTTACAATTACCACTCAGAAATAAAGAGAAAAACTATTATATGTACTCAAGGTCTGACAATAATTAAATTAAACCCTAGTCAAATTTCGCTCTCAAAGTAAAATCACTCAAAAGTTATCTGCTCTGCAAATTTTTATCTTTGTATGTACATATAAAAATTTCTTTTAAATTCATTCCTTAGGTATACTATCTTAAAAAAATAATACTCAGTAATAAAAATACTGAAAATATTATTAGTAGTATACTGGTCAGATATGTTCTATGTGTACTAGAGGATAAAGGACTTTGTTGGATCACACTATGTGACAGTTAAATTTCACAGTAAACTGTGGCAAAATATTCCAGTTTTTAAAAATAGATCTGTTTAAAAACTATAATTGTTTAAAGAAATATTAGTAGTCCTATTTTTTTCTGTCTAGTGGTCTAAAAACTCACCTCGTAAAGGCGATCACAGTTTCAAGACATTATTTATAGTCTCATCCATGGCTGCACAATTGTCAATTCACTCCATGGAGTTCATAAAAAACATTTATTATATGAAAACTAATAGGGGATAACTATAAAACACAAAACGATTACCTAAAATCATAGTTTATACTTGCCCTAGTTTTTGTATATTATGGTGTGACATATTTGCCGGTCACATCTAGACGTTATCATTATTCCTTTCCTCTTGTGTTGTTATCTTGTCCAGCAATAATCTGTTGTATCATATTTAAAGATAGCTTGGCATTGGAGGATGATTGGTGGGTCAATCTTTTCACCTTTATAAATTTAAAATTCTTTAACAGAATCCATATATCATATCTTTTGTTACATAACTGTAATACTTCCATATTGGTATGAATATCAGTGTTATGGTTTTTTCATAAGAGATTCAGCAGAGGTTCTCTTTTAGATCTAACCAAATATATGATACACCACCGACAAGGATTTCGAATCTGAATAAGAAACAGATTAATGCTGGACAAGATAACACAAAAGAAAAGGATTAATGATGATACTCTAGACGTGACCGGCAAAGACATTCCACTGAATATAAAAACACTTTGACCTATGTATAAACTGTTTTTACTAGTTTTGTGTTTTATTGTAACTGTGTTTTTCAAGTAATAAATGTCTTTTATAAACTTTAAAACTACCTCCTTGGAAAGAATTTACAATCGTTCAGCCTGAAGATGAAACTGTAAAAGTCCTGAAACCGTGGTCACCTTTACGAGACCAATTAAGACAAGTTTTTAGATCACTAGAGAGAAAATAGATTTAATCCTAGTTACATAAACTTGTGGTCTGTTGGCTATAGCCTACAGGAATGAAAATATTAGTTGCTTCACATTTATTTGTGTGAACGCCTACTGGAATACAAACAAAACACAACTGTCTTAATATTTCATACACTTTCCTTTAAATTTTTATGGTGGAAAAATAAATAATAATGGTAGGCTAATTTTTTATTTTGGTAAATATCTATTGTACATTATCAGATTTTATTATTAAAAATTATGAACACGTTAACTAATTAGTCTACCTTGTATCAAACAATCAGATCATATTTTTTGTTGGAAGATATGTTTTAAGTCCTAAAATGGAATTCTTCACCGTCAGTCAAATAACATATTGAAAACAAGGGAATTCAGCTGGTGTTAGGTTAAATACAACTCTGATAACGAAAGCCTAAGTTAATATTTATGACTACATTCGTCAAGTGTCATGCTCAATGTTTATTATTAAAATACAATATAAATATTATTATATATTAATATTAAATATTATTTGTGATGGCCAATTCCTAGGTCTTGGAATTATTTATTAGGTGTGTGTGTGTGTGTGTGTGTGTATATATATATATATATATATATATATATATATATATATATATATAGACCTAACCAGACATAGTAAATGAACTGAAGGTCTTGTTATCTTTGTAGTTCCTTTACTAGATCTCATCGGGCGATTTGAGATTCAACAAGTGATCACACATTGACCAACTTGACAAAATAAACATTATCAATATTAATGTAGGAAGTCGTAACCTAAGCTGGATTTTGTACTTTTATATTTCTTAATTTTTACAAAAATAATGAATTTTGTGGCTTGAAAAGTGTCTTCCGACAAAAAATATGAAGTGATTGTTTGAAAACAAGGTAAATAGATAATTTTTAATAACAAAATCGGATGATAATTTATAATACATATTTATCTTTATTTTTATTTACAAGGTACAAAACCTATTTTATAAATCGTGGTCCAATACAATAATTACCAACCAAAAAAATAAATGTATTTACATGTAAAAATATTTCCTGGAATGTTTAAACAAAATTATAGCCTAAATATTTTGTTAGGGCTATATAATTTGGTAAATATTAATTGTAAATTCTTATATGATTTTATTATTAAAAAGTATGAAATCATTAAGTAATTACCTTATAGATAGAAAAAAACTCAAACACAAGATCTCACAAAATTACGTTTAATTGATCAAAGGCTCATGTATTACTGAAGATGGACACTTTGTGGTTGATACGTGTTTGATTAAATTATTAAATTATTAAATGTAATTTTGTGAGATCTTGTGTTTGAGTTTTTTCTATCTAATATTATCTCACAATTCAAGCTCAATATTTATTTATATAATTACCTTGTATTCTAACAATAATCATATTATTTGTCGAAAGACACATTTCAAGAGTAATTGTTACTCTAGTGCCCAAATTTTGATTTTTTCCCCCCTTTTCGTTACTTTTGTACTATACTTGTCTTCATAAGAATAGTAAAATGTTTTACACGGGGGAAAAAACATATTTTGAAGTTTTCTAGGTTAAGGTCCATTAAGTGAATTTCATGTTAAAATATGTTTGTATGAAAATATACAAGTTACCAGATTTCTTGTGGGCCGTCTCCCATTAGAGGTTAAGGGTCAAGTAGAACTCTAAAAAATAGCTTTATAGCTCCAACACTGATTTCTGGGCGTTTGTTTTGAAACCTGTACTGAGTAAACATGTTCCAGCTATCTTTAACACCCAACGCCATATAGTAACTTTCATAAACTTTAAAACGCCGTCATTTTGTTTAAGGTGAACCTTTTGAAGTCGTATTTGCGGCATTGTATTCTACTAAATTAGACCTTTAATTTGATGTACGACTCAACCCATGCTCTCATTTAAGATTTTCTTCTGACTCCTTGTGGGTCGTCCCCCCGAAGTGGTAGTGGGTCATTGAAATTGTGGTAAAATAGTGTTTTATGCCCAGGAACAGTGTACCAGGTTATATAGTTCCATCTGTAACGGTTAAAAAAATATTAACCCGTTCCGGGACTTTTCACCACCCCGTGTGTGTATATATATATATATATATATATTTACACATTTTCAGGGGAAAAAACATAATTTCAACTTTTCTAGGTTAAGGTCCATTAAGTGAATTACATGTTAAAATAGGTATGTAAGAGAATTTTTACCTTACAATATATACATATAGCCACCTTACCTGACCTATGCGTAAATTTGTAAAAAAAAAAGAGAAATTGTGCATTATTTCCCAAGCGGTCACCCATCCAAGTACTAACTGCACTCGATGTTGCTTGACTTCGGTGAGTATAAATGCATCATTGAATTGTGTAGTTTTGAAATTGGGGTTTTTTGGTGAAAAAATTAGCTCCATGTTAAAAACTTATTTTATTATTAAGAAATAAGGTATGTAGAACATGTTAAAAAAAAGTAAAAAAAGCAGTAACTTTCATTGTAAACAATCACCAAATTTAGGTAATTAATTTTATATGCAAATCATACCAAAATATATTTGATGTGTAAGCTTTTATGTTATAGCAAATTGAGGCAACAACGTACCTACATGGCTATTTAAAAAAAAAAGTTTTGCATTTAAAGAAAGTAAAGTAAAACGACATGTTCAATGACGCTCAATGTTGCTTGACTTCGGTGATCAGTCAAAACATTGTGTTACCATGTTAACTAACTAACAAATACGTTATGGAAAAATGTCAATTTCAAAGTGAAAAACATTTTAGCTGACAAAAAAATGATACTATTCTAATATGAAGACAGGTATGTAGTAAAAAAATAACGGGGGGGGGGGGAAATCAAAATAGGAGCGCTACAGGTGAAAGAGTAAATATCTATTGTATGTTATCATTGTTTTTTATTATTAAAAATTATGAAATCGTTAACTATTATCTTGTATTCAAACACTTCATATTTGCCGAACGAAATGTTTAAAGTCGCAAAATAATTTTTTTTACTGTCAAATAACACATTAAAAACAAGTTGTTGTTAGGTTATGACGTGTTAACTAATTAGTTTATTTCCAAACAATGACATAATTTTTTTTTTATTTTGGAAGGCAATTTTAAAGTCACTAAATGTATTTCTTTATTGGTTTTAATTACAACACTATTCTTACACTTTTTACAAATTGTTCGTTCATTAAAAACTTTATGTCGAATATAAAATTGTTCTATTTCAGCATCATTAAATTCTCCAATATCAAAAATTCACACCTCACAACTTTTACACTCCATTTTTAATATGTAAAACTTAATATTTTTATACAGAAAACGCCAATTAATCGAGTTTGCACATGCTATTATGATAATAAAGATGATTCTTTTATAAGATTAAGCTGTAATCCACAAGTATATATATATATATATATATATATATATATATATATATATATATATATATATATATATATGTGGTAAGTCAAGTTTTATATACTGTAATTAACAAATTTATTATTCAATATTGTTATACAAAAAATTATTAGGTTCACTTTTTTTTTATTCTTATTTTTTGAGAAAACTCTCTACTCAGGATTATTGTGGGTTAAAAGATTAATATACTTGCAAACAGTCTAAATTAAATTATTACATACATAATATAAAAAAGAATTAACCTATCCAACTTTATGTTATTTTACAAAATAATGTTTCTAAAGTATTATTGTCTCTATTTAGTTTTAATTTCTTCAAATCACATGTAGCCCAATCATTCAAACAATCCACAATAATAAAAATTTCTATGTTCTATATAAAATATATTACAAAGTTCCAAGTTGCATCCTGGTGGGAATTCAAATATGGATGAAATACAACTACATACTAAATGTTGCTCTAGGTTCAAGTCCCATTTATTCTTAATACATAAATACTCATCAGTCCTTGTTGATTCTTATCTCTGGTAATTATTTACTTTCACCGCGTAAGTTGCAAAACTACTTTATTTCCCAATATATAGTCCAAATCTAAATATTCTGTCAGAGCAACTCTAAAATAAAAAATAAAAAATGGCTTGCCTAGGCTGAGAGCAAGAAAGGGAATGCTTCCTTTTCATTGTTGAAACAGATATTCTCCTTAATTAATTTAGTTCTTCCTCCCTTCACTTCTATGGTTATTAAATTTTCACAATATTTTTATATATAAACATTTTAAAATAACTCTCTAAATCTAGGTCATTTATTTTCTTTACTATTTATTTGAGTTTTACAATTGAATAGAAATTTTATTTTATTTAACGTTATTTCCTTGTCTTATTTATGATACTATTGAATAAATTTGAATTACCACCAATGATATTTATTTCTCATCAGAGACGTCTGTTTTATTAAACTTACGCCTATTTCTTTCCCACTATGAATAGCCACAAGATAAGGTGGCCGTCACTGTTCCCTTTACAAGTTATTTGCTTCTTTCATCAACCCAAAACAACTAAAATTATTATTTATCTTAATTTTGACTTTGTTTATCCAAGTGTTTAAATAATTATTTCTATTACTTTATTTGTAAACTCCTTATAACTGAATTGCATATTGAAAATATAGCCTATCATATTGATATGCGAATGCGTGATTGGATTTTATATGCCTAAACTGGTAAATCGTTATTTTTATGTTTACAATCGTTTCTTTCCTTTTCCTCTTTTAACCATTCCAAAATTATTTTATTATTATTATTATCGCTGTGTGTATTTTAGTTATGCGAGTTTCTTATTGCGGTAATTATATAGCAGAGTAGCTTCACTTAAAAATCAATTTTTAAAGGTTTTATTCGACAAATAAATGACGGAAAAATATTTTACTATCGAAAAAAAGTGTCGGAAAGATGATTAACACGTTCGCTACCACAATGTTAAAAAAAAATCGTAACCACAGACTGCCGCCTCAATTTTGCGGCGGGCGTGTCCTACTCCTAGCCCAACGCCGCAGATCTGCGGCGGCTGGGCTCATTAAAATAGACTGCCGCCGCAGATCTGCGGCATTGGTTTCTTCATAGTAAATGAGAAATTTCTTCGCAACGGTCTATTTTAAAGGTTAGATCGCTTAGGCACGGTCTACAGGATAGTCCGCCACATATATGCGGCGCTTGGTCTGTAGCTAGGACTATCGCTGACGTCACTGAACAGTTGGCAACACTGACATACAGCATTACCTCAGTCTGTGGCGAAGGTCACAACCATTTTGACCCGTCTACAGGGAAGTTCATGAATTTTTTCGTGGGCTGTGGGAGTGACCCGGCCGCCGCATATATGCGTCAGCTGGTAGTGAACGTGTTAATTAATATAATTACACAAGAAAATCTTAATCAGAGTCAAATTCTGCTGTAAATTCAGTAGAAGAGGAATTTATTGAATTTAAATGTATTTCACTCGGAGTTTCCAAGGAGATTAAAAATACAAGTTTTCTTGTACTTTTAAAAGGACATCAGGCCGATAAAACTAAAGACAAATAATTATTCTGGGTTTCTATGATTTGTGTTGATTTGTACTTTTAAAAGTACATCAGGCTATTAGGCCTATAAACTAGTTCACCTCTGGGTCTTGGGAGGTTAAGGTGGCGCCGTATTTTCCTTGTTTTATTTTTTTATCCTCTACTACATACCTTAAACCAGGCTTTACTTCATAAGAATAAATAATGTTTTCTTTGCTGTAAATATGTAGGGCTGTATTATTATATGTCACGAAAGGTTTGGCCAGGTTGCTATATATATATAAAACCACCTGGCCAAACCTTCCGTACGTTTATTGAAGTGAATGTCATGAGTATGAAAGATAACACAGAGTTAATTTTTTCACGAAAAAACAAATTGTGTAATTATATTATGTAATCATCTTTCCGACACTTTTTTTCGATAATAAAATATTTTTCCAACATTTATTTGACGAATAAAACCCATAAAAATTGATTTTGAAGTGAGGCTACTCTGCTATATAATTACCCTTATTGCAAATGTTTATTTAATATCCTAAATTCAAAGTGTTATTATTATATTTTGTGGTTATGTTTGTTTGTTTATCATCTGTTGTCTAACTTTATACATCCTTGTGTATTTAAATACATGAATATTAATAACAATGAGCAAATTAAAACATATTAATAACTAATACAAACATTTCATCTTAACATCTAAAATAAGTACAAAATTTTGTTACAATATATATAGTCACCTACCCAGACCTAATGAAACAAGTGATCATACAGTCACTGAATTGATAGCTAGTTATAAAATATTAACTTGGAGTCATAACCTAAGCTTGATTTCGTACATTTATATTTCATATTTCACAGTGTGAGACTTTAAACATTTAGTCCGACAAATATTATGAACTGTTTGAATACAAGATAAATAGTTAACGATTTCACAATTTCTATAATAAAAAACAATGATAACGTAAATAGATATTTATCGTTTCAAGTCCCAAAATGCATTTCTTCACTGTCAAATAACAAATAGAAAATAAGGGAATCCAGCCATTGTTAGGTTAAATCCAGTTCTGATTACGAAAGCCTATGTTAGTCATGTAGGATGTGTAATCTTTCGATGTTTATTATAAAAACTATTTGTTTTATTAGGTTTGGCTAAACCTATTTCTAATGAATGAATATATAATCACATCTTGATATTACAATATTCACTGACTTGATGTAAGTAGTTATCAATATTAATGAACTAATTCATAACCTGAGCTGTATTCCATACTTATATAAATTTCTTATTTTCTACTAAAATCATGCATTTTGTGGCTTTAAAAAAGTGTCTTCTGACAAAAAATATGAACTGTGTAAATACAAGGTAAATAGGCCTTGTTAATGATTTCATAATTTTTAAAAACAAAATATTGTACAATAAATATTTTATAAATATCTATTTTATATTAGCATCTGATTTTATTATTAAAAATTGTTAACTATTCACCTTGTATTCAAACAATCAGTTGATATTTTGTGTTGGAAGATACTTTTCAAGCCACAAAATTCATTATTTTAGCAGAAATATAAAAGTATGAAATATCCAACTTAGGTTACTCAATAACTATGTTCGTCAAGTCAGTCAATGTATGATCGCTCGTTGAATCTTACATCGCTCTTTGAGACCTAGTAAAAGAACTACAGGTCTGGGAAGGTCACTAACTATATATATAATTGTTACCTTACTAGACCTTCAGTTAATTTACTAGGTCTGGTTAGGTCTATATATATATATATATATATATATACACACACATAGTGACCTGCTGACACCTAGTTCGCAGTTCACATCATTATGAACTATGAACTCATACAGGGTAATGATATTTAACCTGTCAAGATAATTATATAATGAGCATGCCTCCAAAGACATGCTATTATCGTAACCTTACACGGTCAGGAATTTGCCAAGAAAATAATATTTATAATATTATTAATAATAATAAACATAGTCATAAATATTATCGTAGGCTTTCGTTATCAGAGGTGTATTTAACCTAATAGATTACCTTGTTTTCAATGTGTTTTTTGACAGTGAAGTAATGCATTTTGAGACTTGAAAAGTGTCTTCCGAGAAAAAATATGAACTGATTGTTTGAACACAAGGTAAATAGTTAACGATTTCATAATAATTGTTAATAATAAAATTTGATGATAATGTATAATAGATATTTACCTATAATTTACACCATACAACTTGCATTATGCATGTACAAAATAAGTTTGTTAATTCAGAGTAAATTGGTTGTCAGTTTTAGGCTTAATTAATTCATCAATTTGGAAGTACATTAAAAAGCCCAGTTATTTATAAATTAAAATATCCTATGTAGACCTAGGCCTAAAAGCAAGTTCTTGAGGAACTTGTTCCTAAGCTAATAATGGAAAGACTCTTTATTTAATAACATTATCAAATATATTGTCGATATGATAATTAATATCAGACCAAAGTTATCATTTAAGATGGTTAACTATTGGACACATGCTAACATAAGATTTCAAAAACAGCCTATGATAGAGGTACCGGGAAGATTAAAGAGGGAATAAATGCATGACAGACTTTAATCTACAAGCGGAAATAATATCACTCTGAACATATTCTTACCTCAATTACTTAAAATTCCTCAATCCATTATAAAGGAAACCAATATCTCCATTAAGTGCCAAGGTTAGTACGAGTTTGAATTTGTATGCGACCTTATTCAATTCATAATAAACTATCATTTTAGGAGTTCCAAATTATAACTGATTGCCTTATTAACCTAACTGACTTGTTTACGACACGTGTAAAGAACACGAAATAAGTTGTCAAAATATAAATTATAGTAAAAATCTAACTCATTTCTAATATACCTAACTATAAACAACTCACAATATGGCGAAGTCGTATTCATTTCATTCTCATTCTCACTTTTCACTCTAGTCTCTACAGTCTACACTCTAGTCGTCTAGTCAGTCAAGGATCAAGTCTATTAGTATTAAAAATTCAGTACAGAATTCAGTCTATTCATTGGAATACTGGAATTTACTTCTATGTTCCGTGCTGTTTATAACCATAGATTGCCAGTTGGTTTGAACTTAGAGGTGGGAAAATTAGTGTTCGTTTTAGGTTCTAGTGCCTAGTATGTATCAAAATTATCTGTGGTTGTGTACGTAAACCTATATAATTTCTCAAATTTCTGGACAGTATTTTTGTCAATTGGTATTTTGTCTAAGGTCACAAACCTTAGATACATATATATATATATTTGTTGAAATTAAAAGATATAAGACTAAAGCTCTCGTATTTAATGTTATGCGTAATTTACTTTAATAATCCATAGCTGCAATATTAAATTTCTAAATTACCTATGTCGCACAGCAGTAAACCAGATATGGTGATGTCTCAAAATTTGTTTTTTTAATATAATAAATTTTCCAAAATTTATATCGCTAAACAAGAATATAAATAAAGAAAGAATATGTTTATATCATTGAACTTATGAGGAGTTACCTAATAATTGCTATCATAGTGTAACTTAGAACAAATAACTTAAATTACACTTACATAGAAAATAAACAGTACATATCCCATTGTAAAAATAAAATAAAATAGCCTAACAAAGTGATTTTTTTTACCTTGAAAATCCGTAGCACGTCTGTGAGTGCTTACCAGACCAAAGAGTAACAACCTTTGAATCTGGTAAGCTAATGCTCTGCCGAAAACGTATTTGCTGTTTTTATTCAGTAGCCAGACATCTCGGTCCTTGGTCAGGAAGTATTCGTGATAGGGGAGGAATCAGAATCTCCATATTCAGATGCGGGTCTTGCTTGATGATCAACCAGGCTGGTTGAAGACGATACTATTGGCCCCAGAGTTCTGGGGTATATGGAAATGATCGAAAGTGATCTAAGAGTGTACCCGTTCCCGAGTCTCGTCTGCAACCACCTAACACGTAATGCTCGTCAACTCATTCATGGTTTCTACAATTTCAAACGCCCATCCGCGAAGAGGCAACGATCATCGTCCGATTAGCCGGACTATTTTGATGAATGGAAAAAAATAATTTGGACGTAATAAACCAGGGACCTGCTCCAAGATTCCTTATTGTCCGTAACAGTGCTGAAGGCTGAGATCTGTCTTTGATCTAACCCTTTATGATTAAGAAAACCATAACTCCAGCTACAGTAATAGTTCGTTCCATTAGGAAACTTCCGAATGGGACTATATTGATTCTAATAAACAGAGTCGCTCTCTGTTGAGGACGAGGAATTTCTTTTTCGATGTTGTTATCGTATAGTGTTGAACCTCACAAGGGCTTAAATTTTAGAGGTATTATTTCTTGTCATGACCTATTGGGGGATAACACAGAGTAAAGAACTTACTGAACTGCACTTTATATTGTGGAATGAGTTTTCCGTGCCTAAAATGGTGAGAAAAACCAACCAGCTTTTTAATATTAACTTTTAGAACTTCAAATCTTTTAGAGCGAGTGTTTGCTAGATTCTACAATCTAGTTCGTGGACAGTGTGTGGCATAAAAGACCACAAATGTGAAGGGTGCAATATTGAGGCAAAGTGTACAAATCCCTAGTCCCAAATTCATATTGATCGTGTAAGGAACTAGGTGAGATGGTTCGTGTACTTGCAGCTCAGATAAAACAACTAATAGGAGTGCTTAATCTATAAAATATACTGCATCAGAAGCTAAATCTGCACCTTCACCACTAAAAAACCTGAAATTTATACTTATAACTGTACAGGTGGTTAAACAAAAATCACAATCAGTATCATCTGTTCTAACATCTTGTTAAAGTTGAGAACAATAATACTTGAGGCAAGCCCAGTACACCACTGGTTGTTACTACCAAGTCTACAAAATGAAAATAAGGGAGGGGCGAGTTCTTCAAAACACCTTCCAAAATTACCTGCGGCGTCCTCCCAGTTTTTAACACCTGACGTTCCAGTCGTTGAGGTAGCTATTGAGTTCGACCTGAAACATCTAAAATTAAAACACCTGATGATAATTCAAGTCTGCAGAAGCACCAAACGGCTGCTGAGCCTGCTGATCAGAATAACTTCGTGTTTAAATACTTAATGAACCAAGAGTCTAAGCAACGTAGGTCTAGAAATAAAGGGAACCCACGACCAAGAACGGTTACAAAATACTTTATAAGACAATCAAATGGTCGAGTATTGAATGTGTGTAATAACACGTTTCTCTCCATCATCACATTTTCCCCAAAAAGGGTGAATATATTAGCTAAGCCTTTACAAGATTCAGGTGAGTGTCCACCTGAAAGGCATGGTGAGGCTAGGACAAAGCCTAAGGATTTTAGCACAACTCAATCAATAATTGATTACATAAAAACATTAAAGTGCTCTGAAAGCCATTATGGCCGGGATAAGAGCACCCGTGGTTATCCATTATATCTTAACCCTGAGTTAGGATATAATTATATACTTGACCTTGTAGGGTAAACATTCGTATACAAACCTATTTTAACGTATAGGTAATAATTTATTGACATCATCTCTTGTACTAACATAACCAAAGCAGGATTCTCTTGTTTTAAAGTAGGACTCTCTTGTTTTAAATTGTTGTTTTCTTACATAAATAATGTATTTGGTGCATTGAAAATGGGGTTGGGACAAATGTCATAATCAGTAGGATGTGAATTGTACATAATAAGGTGCTAGTCCATATTTAACGATTTCACAAAATAGAAGCAAATATTCAACATGTATGCTACAATCCATATTTACCCCTCTTTCTCTAGTTGATTGGTTAGAGCTCTTTACTCGTGTTTCTTCTGTTTTTGTTTTAATGAAATATTTTTCAGTTTCGATAATATTCTTTCATTGAGTTTTTTGCACCCACATCTCCTAATTCCCTTTATTCAAAATTTTTATTTTCAAGGCAATGCTGGTTAATTCTACTCACTAATTTTGTGAAATATTCAATCTAGCTGCTATTTAGCTTTGTGTGTATCGTTATTCCTAAAAAAAAAAACTCTTACAGTCGTAATTTTACGAGATGAAAGATTAGTTTTCTTACCCATATTCTCAAAATATTTATATTTTAAAATCAAAGTTCCAAAAAAGAAACCACCAGCAGAAACCAAATAACTATATAAAGAGCAATGCTTAATAATTAATAAATATAAAAAAACACAATTGCAAACAATATTTCCGATAAACAATTAATCGATCAATACTTGAGAATTTGTTTTCTTAAAGAAACAAAAAAGTACAGAAACCACTAACAGAGAAACAGATGATTATTAATTTAACATTATTCCAGTATAAGTTAGCTGATACACATCAGTTTCACCAACCCAAGGTTTAATTTGAATATTATATTTACTGTTCTCATTTTCATAAATTTTTAATATAAAAAAAAAAAAATCATCATTGCAACTTCTGATAACCAATCGAAAGTGAGGGTTTCCGGTTGTGTATTTTATTTTAGTGTTCCAAATTTTACTATTTTAAATTTAATTTGAAATAAAAATACAATTTATCTTTTTAGTTCATTAATTTTGGTAACAGTTTCACCAAATTCTAACAGAATGCGTGGGCAGTACCAAAAATTGAATTATTCAGTAAGTCATCAGTTTTTACAATATTATTAGAATCTACACTGTAGAAAATTTTTTAACTAGAATTGAAAGATGAATTTTTGCTTCCTAATTTTGGAATTTGTGTCTCGTTTTTAATTCATGTCAAAACAGGAAAAATTTTGTTAGCTTTGACCAAATCACTACCAAAAATAGAAACTGTAATATAATTATTTATTATTCTTTTAAAAATACTTTTTGGTCATACTGCTTCAAAAACAGCTGTTTTCAATACATGTATGACGGTCTGCCAAGTAACGATCAAGAAACGTCGAAGCTTCTCTCATATATATATATATTTAAATTAAAATGTAAGGAAAGAATTCCTAAACATGAGTTTATGATTTGTTTGAATCATTTAAAATACAAAATAGATAATGCTATGTATGTGGAATAAATTTATTGACTGTAAATTTTGGATTGTTTTTGTACAAATGTAATAAACAGATTTCTGTCAAATTCAAACACTTTTTCTATTGATGCTAACAAATTAGTATCGCTGCCAAGTAACAGCTCATAAACAAAGTACCTAGTATTTCTACTTTGATTTTTGATATTTAATTTAGTTCTTTATTGATGACTTGGTAAATAAAACATGGTTGTAGTTCTTTTTTTATCTAACAAAATATTAAAAAATTGATTTTATACCGACAACAAATTTATTAACAATCAGTATGTCTTGATTCTTTTCATGAGATATAGATGGTAAAGTACATCTTCATCCACTTACCACTTCAATTAGGTTTTATACTGTGTTATATGAAAGTAATTGTAAGTTAATATTTTTTGACAAATTTGGTTGAATTTATGATTTTTGTGAACTTTTTTTTAATGATAAAAGAAGCATTTTTACACTAAACTTTATGTACATTTCTCACATTTTTTGTTACGTGAAAGTAATTTGTTAATTAGTTTTGACATGATTTTGTTTAATTCATAATTTTTATCTAATTTATTTATATTTTATCATAATAAGTAGCTTTATTTTACTGAACTGTACATTTCTCTTGTGTTTATATTCTTATTAATAAATAACAAATCTTGCAAAGAAGTTATATTATTCAAAGTAGTTCTATTATCTATACATAAATATGTCTTCTATAAAATTGGTCATATGCAAACAATTTTAAAACAAATTTGTTATGAAATGTGAGGTGAGTCAGGAATAAATTTAAGTAAATAATAATGCTCAAACGTATAATGCAATCAATTATTACCATTAACAGTTAAGGAGATGTTTTAAAAATATTTTTTAGCTCTCCTGGAAATTTTACTTAGCAGTTTAAAAAAAATGAAATATTGTTTTTTGCGATAGTTTTATCATATTAAAGAAGAAAACCAAATAGGTCTATATTTGACACATTGGAAATTTTTATGATGAAAAATTATTAATATGGATTAATCAGACATTTGTGTACTTCTAAAGCTATGCCTGAGCAGTCAAATTTAATACTAAATACAAACATGATAAGAAAAAACTATCAAACACAGGACTGCACTACACAAAAATGACAAACAACTGACTGTAATGTTTATATGATTGAACAACCTTCTGCCCCTTTTTTCAAAGGTCTAATTATTTCTCACTTGGGACCTAAGGGACAAAATTTTAGCGTTATTTAAAGTTGAAGCATATTTATTTAGGATTTTATTAAAAAAGGCCATAATGGGTACACTGATAGGATTGTCCAATAGCTTTATATATTATTACGTTATAGTTAGTTTTTTGATGTATTATCTAGTCTTTTCTCAATTAAATTTATAATTTTTGGACCAAATATGATCAGCTATTTTTGATTTATCCGTTAACCCTTCTTATTTTTAGTCATCCATTGTGTAGTGCTGGCCATGTCTAGTGGCTTTTTCTGATTACATTTTGTATTTAGTCTTAGTTTTAACTACTCAGGTCTAGCTCTAAGTCTGGGTTCCTTTCTAGTGTATAATTTTAGTTTTCAACATCTCTCTAGGCTACTAAGCTATAAATAAATGTTAAGCTTGACTTATGAGATAATATTAGCTAGAATAAAACTCAAACACAAGTTCTCACAAAAATTACGTTTACTAAATAAAACACGTTTCAATGACAAAGTCGTCATCCTCAGTGTAACATGAGCTTCAATAACTAAGCTATATTGGTGTTTTCCACTTTCCTATGGAAATTGATTTTAACTCTCGAAACGTTGTGTATTTGTTTTTATATACCCAAATGATGGTAAATGTCTGATTAAACCATATTAATAATTGATTTTGAAATACACTGTCCAGTGCTTAACAAATCGTATAGTCCACAGAGTCTTGCACAAATTAAAGATGCGCATACAAAACTTGAATCCATGGTCATAGCTAGTATAAGAATAAATAGTATTTATTTAAATTATTTGTGTCCGTTTTAATATAGTTAAATTTCTAGTTGCAAAAATTTGATAATATGGTGAGGGAGGGATTGTTGTTGTAGAAAGATTGACTTCCAGCAAGCCATTGTAATACACAGATTTTGAATTTTTGAATATGAGATGAAGCTCGCGGTAAAATAGATAAATGCTGTCATTGGTTTAAATGAAACGGAAGTTAATAAAGTCAACCAAAAATGGACTTAATTGCTGTTTCCAAAATAATGAGATAGATTAAAATAAATTTCCAAAAATGTATCTATAACAATGTTTAGTCTTAAGTAGTAGAACAATGTGGTTTAAGAAAGATGCGTTTTAAAATGTAATCGAGAAGTGTTAGTCAAACTATAAACATTTGCAATTTAGTCTAGTCAGCCTAAGTGCAAAAAGTCTAGGATGAACGTTCAAAGTGAACGAACGTGGTTTCGTTTGGGGAAGGAGTTGATTTGTAGACAATGAAATTTGTATTAAAGTGATTTTTATAAGGAATAAACAATGAATTACTAATATTTTAAAATCAATTAATATTAGACTCAGTTACTAGACAATGTTGCAGATAGATAGACGTATTTTGTGAATGAAAGCTGAAGCACATGGTGTGAATTGAACTTTATTCGGAATATAGACAATTTAAGCGGAATTGTAATCAGAAAGACTCTGAATACTAATATGAACTGTAATATGAACATAAATTGAAACCTGAGACAATCAACTTAGGCACTACGTTAAAAATGGCGAACTTCAGTCAACCTTCAAGAAGAGATCTTCATGCTACAAGGAAAGTCTACCTTGGAGAGTACTACAAAGTGGTAACACAAATAAATAACAGACAATCTTATTTTATATTTTTTTGTAAAAAAGGAGACTCATGATGAAATATTAATTATGACTAAAATATGTTAAAATTTTTTTGATGAATAAATTAAAATGTAATAAGTACTTTTAAGAATGCTATACTAAAAATTTAATAGAAAATTTCTAACTTTTTTAATATGAGACAAAGATTCTCATATAAAATTTAATTGATTAAAGTTGCAACTAATTTTAAAAGTAAAGTCATTTACAAGAAGGTCTCTTCAAGACAAAATAATTCTTTTTATTTTTAACATGATATAATTTTAAATAATAATCTTATGTGTGTGTATTAATAATATATATATTGGAATAAATTACATGTTCAGTTTCAGAAACACAAAAAAGGACTTCTTATTTTACCATATAGGCTAACCACTGGAAAGTACACTTTTAAATTAATCAAGCTGAGCAAATTTCTTTTAAAAACAAATTAAACTCAAAACCTCTAATTTTTTAATTACTACAATTGTCGCACCAACTGTGGGGCAATTAGTTAATAAAGAAACACCTAAATTTTTAATTATTTCACCATGATTTTACTATTATAAATCGTAGGTCATAGGTTTATCATTAACTGACAAGTATATTATTTAATTTCGTAGGCCTTGGTTACTTATTGTTCAGGATCTATGTAAGTTGGAATTAGTAATTCTTGGCTAAATTGGGTTGTTTCTTGACTTTGCGCTTTTCCGGCACATCCTAATATGAATTTCGGTTGAAGTGATCTTCTAACCTTCTAGTTGGGAATTCATGAACCTACATAGAGGAGTTTTCGGGTGAAAACTAGTGGCATTAGTTCAATGGGTTGTTTTACGATAAAATAAGTGTTAGCATTTGTTGCAACCTTATTAAAATCAGTAATGAATTACAAATACGTTACACAGATGTTGTTAAATTGTTTCATAGTTACAATAATGAAAAAATAACACAAATAGTGACAATTTCAAACATTTAATTTAATTATACAAGGAATATAAAACAGTACTTTGACATGTAGCCTAATGAAATTAAATCTATAAAATAGACCATATGGAGTAGGTGCCCCTTGAGAATACTAGATTTTGGTAAAAATTGATGAAAGGATTGGGGTGATAAGAGAAGACCGAAAGTAATTTTATTTAGTTTTAATTATGTATTGATTTTTATAAAATTCATGATATTTATAGGGTTAAAAAAGAGCTGATACAGTGAGAAAAAATAACTGTATTGAAAATAAATCACCAGATCTTTAAAACATTTAGATTTTATATGAAATAATTAAAATATTGGAATTCAATTAACAGGAAATTAAACATGAATATTTTAAACAAAGAAATGAGAATAAATAGGTGTAAACAATGGTGGTCTGCATTGTTTGTAGTTGCCTAGCAAATTCATCATTTTTTTTTTGGCAAAAATGCTCTCTGCAGGCATCAAAATTAATAGTAATTTTATAATTTAAATATTTGGGAATAAATTTAGAACAAAATTATGGTGAAAACTACAAAATTGGTGAATCTTGTGTGTGAAGCCGTACAGGATCTACAAGAAAGAAATGGTTCTACCATTCATGACATTACAGCATACCATGCAAGTTTATCAGACTTTCCCAATAGTGAAAGTGTAACACCTAAAAGAATACATTTAGCATTAAAAACTGCTGTAAATCAGGGTTTATTACACAAAACTCTAGATGGAAAGTATATATTGAATTGTGGAAGAGAATGCTGTTCAATTACGAGCAATGAATGTGATGATAAAAAAAAAAAATGTGCGAAAAAGAAATTGAAATGTAAAAAGCTATCATCTCGTAAAAGAAGATTAAAGAAAAGGTGCAGAAGTAGGTCAAGGAAAAGGCATAGAAGCAAACATCGTAGATGTCAAAGGCGTAGAGCCAAACATAGTAGAAAACGAAGTTGCAGATCCAAACATAGTAGAAGTCGAAGACGCAAATCCAAATATAGTAGAAGTCGAAGGGGCAAACATAGTAGAAGTCGAAGGGGCAAACATAGTAGAAGTCGAAGGGGCAAACATAGTAGAAGTCGAAGATGCAAACATAGTAGAAGTCGAAGGGGCAAGCGTAGTAGAAGTCGAAGTGGCAAACATAGTAGAAGTCGAAGTTGCAGATGCAGATTCAAACATAGTAGAAGTCGAAGGGGCAAATCCAAATATAGTAGAAGTCGAAGGTGCAAATCCAAACATAGTAGAAGTCGAAGGCGTAGATCTAAACATAGTAGAAGACGAAATTGCAGATCCAAACATAGAAGAAGTCGAAGGAGAAAATTAAAACATAGTAGATGTTTAAGGAGCAGATCCAAACATGTTCGAAGCTAAAGGTACAGTTATATTAGTTCCATAACTCAAATTAGTACACGGTTTCTTTGTAACTTGCCTACTGCTTCTATGGTGGCAAAAGGCTACTTCAGACCATTTGAGATATATTTATATTTTTAACAACAATAAAAATAAGTGAAAACAAGGTTAAAGACAATCATTAATAGTAGTAATGTGTTACAAAATTATATATTTGTAGCAAGTTTACTATCACTATTTAGTTGGTAGATTATATGTTAGTACAATACATGTAAATGAAATCGGTTGATGTCCAAATTAGTGATGCATCATCATACTAAATAGAAATGTTCATCACTTTTTGAATTCACATATCTCAATCATAATTGGTCCAACCTACTCAATTTAGGTACCAATGAAATGTTTAAATGTTGATAGTTGGTCATCAAACTGGCTAAAAACTTTTCATGTTTTATATTTTGGACCACGTCCACAGTACTAAAAGATCTGGATCACTACCTACGACAATTGTGTAAATTCGTCCAATTTTATACATAGCCGATCATAATATTTTTAATTATTTTTGGATTTCTGTATTTTTAGTTTAATTTATAATAGAAATACTTGTTGTGTTATTTTTATAGATTTTTTCATAATTACGCTTCTGTTTGTAAAAAAAAAAAAGAAACAAAAGGTTACAACATACTTTTAATTACAGTACAACCCCTCTAATCCACCCTCGGGTGGTCTGTTGCTCCGGTTAATTCGACCGTGCTCGAGCTCACGAGTTTGTGCCGACTTGTTGATGACTCACAGCTTGTCGTGCGCCACATGCCATTGTTTACAGTTTGTTATCGCTTGCTCGCTTTCAGTGCTATGTCATCTCTCGTGTTGTTTCTATTGATTTGCTATAGTACTTGCTAGACTCATTGTTTGTTTTTCAACATGTCAGGAGGAAAACGTAAACACATAAATCTTTCACTAAATGAAAAATTAGCAGTGATACAAAGGCTGGACAAAGGAGAATCGCTCCAAAAAATTGCAAAGGAACTCAATGTAGGCGTTACGACAATTAAGGATTGGAGAAAAAATCGGTAAGACATTGAATCATATACAATTATGATTATGGAAAACGATGGTGAGGAAACTGTGAACGAGGACTCGGACTGTGAAGAAGACGAACCCGCTACCTGGATTTCACACACAGATGCCAAGAACGCTTTCGACATCACCCTTCAGTACATCGAGCAGAACCCAACTTCAACTCCAATGGACTTTTGTGGATTAAGAAATGGAGGGACACTGCATCTAAGTCTAGAATTTCATCTCCTAAACAAAAATCTATAACTGACTTCTTTTCTAAGTAATTTGTTTGTTATTTTACTGTAAACTTTGACTTGTGACTTTTTAAAGTTTATATAACACTTATTTCACTGTAAAAAAGTCTCTACCTTTTTTGCGTTCCAACCATCCCCCCAGTCCCGAAGATGATGGATTAGAAGGGTTCTACTGTACAAAAACTAAATGATTTGTTTTTATTTTATAAGATTAATGGAATTACCGAAACCAAGTATGGTAATTAATTATACAAATATTTTGTTGTTTTTCTAATTCTAACATAGCTGTACAAAAATAAAATTCACATCCCTCTTTCTTTTGACATTTTGAAGTTTTCTTCAATCCCTTATAAAATATGTGTTTATTTTGTTAAATATTGTGATGTCTTATTTGTACATTAAGTTAGACAACTTTTTAAAAATAAATTTTTTGTATGTATTAAAAAAAACTAACATTCTAGAGTTTTCTGAACAAAAAAAAAAAACATGATATGCTTTTGTCAAACATACAATTTTCTATGTCATAGATCATCCAGAAGAGGGAAAGAATCAAAATGTAAAAGAAAATCTTATAAAAGGAGATGCCGTTGTCTTGATAATAAAACTAATGCCACAAATATCTAAAAAGATTGTACTGTACATCAACCATTTTCTTTTGTAATTTGTAACCTGTACCGGTATTATGAAACAAAGTAACTATTTAAACCTTACTATATTTGTTTTGCTCTTTTTATTAATACCAAGCTGTTTTAAACAATTGCAATTTTTAACCAAATTACAGATCATTTTCAGGTTGAGGATTTATTTGAATAATTACACACACTAAAACATTACTTTATAAAATCACAAAACAGGATGGAAATGTAATTTATAAATTACTGATGTGACTATATTTTTTAGTAGAAATACAAAAATATATATAAATACCGGTAATATATTTGTTCTAGATGTAATAGTCAAATAGACAATGTTGAGTTGATTAAAGGAAAAGTCCTAAATACATTTATCAGAACTGAAAGCCATTAATGCTTGGTGTGGGGAGGAAGCTAATGTTTCGTATGTGGCGAGTACGATCAACTGTTAATCCAGAAAAATACAATTATAATACCTATTATATGCATTATTATTATAATACTATATGCACTATTATAATAGTACATAAAAAGTACTATTATAAGGAAGACTAACCTAGAAGCTGTGAATTTAAGGTTAGGAGAAATACGTATGTAGCTAGATACGTTAAATATCTAGGGGTAATAAAGGATAAAATGCTAACCTGGAACAAAGATCTTGGAAGCGACTAGATCTTTAATAATCTGTAAATGCTTTTTGAACTATGTGGTCAACCAAAGATTCAATATGTAGCTTGTGTATGCTGAACCGGAGCCCTTCAGATGACGATGAAAAAGAGGCTAACATGTCTTCTAAGGATGGCCTGCATATGCATTTCAGCATTACCCCTATAACACTTTGAAGTAGCTATAGAAATCTTTCTTGCTCATATATCCACTTGAACTTAACATCATAGCTAAGGCAAGTTTTGCTGCTTACAGATTAAAATATTCTAAAATATGTAGAGATAGCCAATTGACTGAGACATAGCACAATCTGTTGTCGATGAAGCCTATGCTCATGTTCTGATCATGAGACATAATTACATGGTAAGGAGGAGGGTATCATGGGTAATGAACGACAATCCCTAAAGGAAAGACATGGTATAATTATGATACCCCAAAGTAAAAATTAACACAATCTTAGGAAACTACGCAACAGTATTTCAGTTAGTATTGTGGGCTATACTGCAGTGTGTACAACTGTAATTGCTAATAGGATAAGCATATCATAGTTAGGTCAGACAACCAGGTGTCAATACAAACTACAAGTTTAAACAAATAAAATCGTTTTTAGAGTGGAAATGTCACCAGACCTTGATTAAGCTCTCAGTCTTCTACCAGGTAGAATTGAGTTGGATAATTGATCATGGAGGATTCGAGGGGAATGAGAAGGCTGACGGAACTGGCACAGAATGTGGTTCTGGATCTACACCTTACTTACTGGTCCAGAACCTATGTACGGGAATAAGCAAAAGTGTAGCAAAAAATACCATGAGAAGTTGGGTTAAATTACAGACCTTTAACTAGTAAGAAGCTCCATGGGTCAATGTAACAACGCAATCAAAACCCTCTAGATATTCCAACGGTTAAGCACCGTGAAAATTTGGAATAATTGTGTTTTTGTAAAAATATAATTTTTCTGAAAAGCATGTGGCTAAAGCTAGGCAAGGCAGTTTTTTCAGGTCCTGAGATGCAGGTTCTTATCACCAAAGTAACTTTCGACTCAGTGAACTATCAAAAACTGTTTCCCAGACTTGGAGAAATTATCAGAAAATAAAACTAATTTGTTGAAATTAAAATTTGAAAAAACAAAACAAAAAAAAACAAGTTTTGAAGTTTTTAAAATGTCCATTCGATTACTTCATTACAAATATTTTTATCTTGCATTGTTTAAGAGTTACAGCACTTTGAAAATAAAACATTTCTTAAAAAACCTCAAAACCAAATTTAACAATTTTTGCCACATAAGGTAGTAATAATAAAGAAATGATAAAGAATAAAATTCTGTCGAAAAAGTTAAAGTATAGAAGTAGGCGGAAACTTCTCAACTTCATGAACTAATAAAAAAAAAATTAATAAAGTAATTTTTCATACTAAAGGAAGACAAGTTACTCATCTGAATATTATAGTAGGTGAGAAATTGTAAAAAAAATGATAAATTTTGTTTCAAATAAAAAGGTATGGAATTAATTTTGAGATCATTTTAAATGAATAATTATCATTAGAATAGAATATTCGAGAAGATTAATTATTGTGAAAGTTCAAAAATTTTTATTTAGTTAAACCACAATAAAAGGGTATTGTAGAACAAAAACTCGAACATAAGATCTCATAAAAACTACGTTTATTAAATCAAACACGTTTCAAGGACAAAGTCGCTATCCTCAGTGGTACATGACCTACAATAACAAAACTAAAACTATAAAGAGCATTAGAATGACAATAGTGTGTAGTGCGAAAATTGGCGAAGTGTGCACGTACAAGAATCGTGAGGGTAATGAACTTGTGCCATCTGCTACTTCTGCAGTCACGGTCATAATTTTGTACTCTTCTTGTTACAGCCAACTACCATTGCTACTACCACAGATAATACCTCTAATACAGATATTACCTGTACCACAGCCACTGCAATAGTTTCACAGACACTAACAATGCTACTACCATAGACAATATCACACTACCAGTGCCAATGCCTTCTGTTACTGTCACTGTAATACTATTGCTACTCATTATGCTAATATTGTAAATTGGTTGCTAAAAGAATATTTTGATAAGTAAATCTGTTGTTAATCGGATGTTTGGTTGGTAATCATATGTTTGGGTTAGAAAATAGGTTGCTTAAAGGATAATTTGGTTGGTAATTGGATTTTTGGAAAGATAATCAAACTTTTGGGTGGGTAAATGTATATTTGGGCTGATAAAATCATTGCAGAAACAGTCTTTTGGTTGGGAAATCGTTTCCAGAAGCAGTATTTTGGTTGGAAAATCGGTTGCAGAAGCAGTATTTTGGTCAGAAAATTGGTTGCACAGCCTGTGGATAGATATAGATGGTAAAAAACAGTTCTCTATAAGGGTTTTCCGCTGTCAGTTGTATTTTACAGACTAACACGCACAGACACACACTCATACATACACAAACACTTATCCTAGTTGGTTTTTGGTCATGTTGTGCAATGCTGTTGACACATGAAGACAGGTCTGTACATGCACACTTCGTGTCTTGTTGACAGTAACTATCTGCTGACGATATATTTTAATCAACATCAGTTTTGAACTATAAGCAAAAAACCATGATGGCAGTGCCTTGATTTTGGATTGGGTAAGTACTTGGCAAACCTGAGATAGCATAGCTGGATGTATAATTTTGGGTTGTGTAAGTACTATAATGATTAGGGCCGGATCCCTTCTGACCAAGTTGAGTGAGACTGTGATGATGGATCCAGCTTGATTTTGTGTTGCGTAAGTACCATGACTATAATTAAGTTTTAACCAAAATTTAATCTAAAGTTTTAACCATAATCAGATAATCTCGAGATATCCTAGCTGGATATACTATTCAAGTTTTAACCTAAATTTAATCAGACACTCCTGAAATACCTAGCTAGATGTACTATATTTACGTTTTAATCAAAATCAAGTATTCCTGATAACCTAGCTGTTTTTAGGCGTTGTGCAATACTGTTGACAAATTGAAAAAATGGCGGACAGTTGCAAGTTTGTGAATTTACACTAACAAAGATGGTAGATGGTTGGGTCACAAGTCGGTAGTCCGAGCCTGCTGACCTGCTTCTAAAATGATGACAACTCTCCTAAAAGCATGGGAAGAGGTACTCTTCTAAAAAGATAAGGCACTCTTCTAAAATAAAGACAAATTTTCTAAAATGAAGACACCTCTTCTAAAACGAAGACAACTCTTATAAATTGAAAACAGCTCTTTTACAACAATGATACACTCTTCTAAAATGAAGACAGCTCTTCAAAAAGAAGAGAACTCTTTTAAAAAAAAGTCGTGTGATGGAAGGGGTAGGGGGACAGTATATATAAACGGTGTATTGCAGTGCTCATTTAGCTGTGATTGTGCACTAGAACAATGGGAAAAGGCACTCTTCTAAAATGATGAGGGGCTATTCTAAAATGAAGAAACTTCTTCTAAAACAATGGGAAGAAGCACTCTTCTATTGCTTCTTCTAAAACGAAGACAGCTCTTTTAAAACAAAAACAGATCTTCTAAAATGAAGTTATGTGGTAGAGGAGGTAGAGACAATACATATAAAGGGTCCACTGGATTGTTTGACCATTTAGCTGTGATTTGTGTACTGAAATGTCGGCTTTAGATAAATTCAATTCTGTCAAATATGTAACGATAGAGACATTGTCAGTAGTATTTCGGTTGAAAAATCGGCTACAATAAAACTAAAAGAAACACACACACTAACACATAAGATATGCTTAAACACAGTGTCTTGGGTTATACTAGGTTAAGGTTTCATCACAACTTTGGTCATGGTCATAAATTTTTGGTTAGGATATAGGTTAGGTTATGTTTACAAATTTTAGTTTTATGTTATGGTCATATCTTAGTTCTGATATCTTTGGTTACGCTGCACAGATTAGATTATAACACAGGTGAACTCTATATAATTTATGTAATGGAAACTAAAACAGACTCGAACTTTTTTATACAAATTTTGGCTCTTTTTTATTTCAAAATTTCCCCCAAACCTAGAACTTTGATGTCGTTTGGAGGCTTATCGAACTAATACTGCGTTGAATTTTGTTATTTCCTTAACTTGATACACAAAACACTTTTTGGGGCACATACTGCTCTGACGGTTTTGGTGGAAGACTAACACATACACACTTAACAACTCTTCTAAAACGATGAGGCCCTTCTAAATCAAAGACATCTCTTCTAAATCGAAGACAGCTTTTCAAAACCGACGACAGCTCTTCTAAAACGGTCATCTGATAGAAGGGGTAGGACACTAACACACTCTAAGAGCCATTGATGAAACTGTTTAAACTACTGATACTAGCATGCTTTAGTAGCCCTCTAAAACAAAGACAAATCTTCTAAAATGAAGACAGCTCTTCTAAAACAAAGACAGGTCTTCTAAAATGAAGTCATGTGATGGAGGGGGTAGAACACTAGCACACTCTAAGAGCCAATGGTAAAATTATTTAAACTACTGACACTAGCATGATCTAGGAGCCAATGGTGAAACTATTGAAGCTGTGAAAACTTTAATATATTTATATAAGGTTATTAAATCTGAAATTTCACTTATGATAAATAAAATATTTTAATACAAAGAAATACATTTTACATCAATTCTGCATAAGTAAAAATATATTATGCGTAAAAAATAAAACATTTTATATGAATATAATAAACAGTTTTGTAAAACATATAAAATCCATCCAATTTATACAAAAAGATATTATTTTTCACTTCATTCACTTTAATTAAATTTCTTCTATATGGGTGTAACAAAAAAAGTGCCCTGGCTATATATACATATTCGAATTCCACTCATCAATTGAAACACAAAATGTCCACTAATTGTTTTATGAATTCCACTTGTTAAGTGTCTGTCCATTTGTTGTGTTTTTTCTATGGAATGGATGTAGATATTGACTAAAAATTTTGCACACAGGTTTAATCATAGTGGTTAAAAAATAACAAAAAATTATAATTTTTTACAAAAAACATTTAAAATGGCATCTATTAAAAATGAACAATTCCAAATATTTCAGAAACTGTTGGTTTTATTAAAAAAACTGTAGGTGACAATTTTTAGCACATTAACGCTGAACAAGATAATATCTCTTTTAAAATTATAGTTAAATTATATACAACAATAAACACAAATGGTTGTGTAGTATTTTAACTAGACCTAACTAGATTACCAGCTATTTTTTTTATTACTTTTCATTGAATTAAAAAAAAAATCTCTTAGAAATATTCATAATTTTACAAACTGGCAAAATTAGTTTGCGTTTGATTCATCGTAGCCAATTTGTAAAATTGTGGATTTTGTCTATGAAAGTTTTTATTTGCAATTAATTCAATTAAAGGAAATATAGAACAACTTCTATAATACAACAGATAATTTAGTTAGACCTACTTGAAAAATTGTACAATCAATTAAGTATATTGTTACAATTGAAAAATTAGATGCTTGACTACAAATTGTATATTAATGTAGAGGTTTAAAAATCTTGGAGGTCGCTGAAAAGCATTTTGATTTAAAGTAGAAAACATATTATCTAGTTTACCGTAAAAGGGTTACAAATTATGTTGATTGTAATTTTTTTTGTAAAATCAACTTTTAACAAAATATTTACATCAACAATTTTAAATGCACATCAATTTTAAGTTTTGTGAAAATTTTATTTTGTTGAGAATTTTTAACCACTATGATTTAAACCTGAATACAAAATTCTATACATGCACCCATTATATAGAAATTGTATATTAAAAAGAAACAAAACAGATGGACAGATTCTTAATGAAGCAGAATTCAAAAAGGACATTTTTGTTCCAAATGATGAGCATAACACACCTAAATCAGGACACTTTTTTATTGTTACGTTATGTATAAACGTAAATTCATTTAACTTAAAACCAGTAAATGATTTTCAAATTATAATATATATGAATAACATACATAAAATAATTATATTGATATAAGATATGCATTATGGACAAACATTAATTTTGTTAATTATAGTTTTTTTTAACTGTGTGTTGCTGAAAATGTAGGTGTTGGTATTAGATCAGGATCAAGAAACATTAAATTTGTAGGAAAACTATCTCTGACAATGAATCGTTTTTCTGAAGGATCAATAATCGTATTTAGGTAACTAAACCAGTAAATAACTAGGCCAGGTCCAAATCTGTAACAAAAACATAACAATTATTCGATAAAATTAGAATGCTAATTTAAAAAAAAAGTAACTGGTGAATCAAACATTGTAAATAAAATTTGTAAACTAGTTTTCTAACATTCAACATTAATACTACAATTTGAAAGGCAGATGGACAAGGTAATAATAGTTACTAAAACCAATGCACTATAGTCCGTGCAACTTAGCTGTGCCAATGAGCACAAATATTTCCTACTTCATTTGAAAAGATTCTTAATTCAGCAAGCCATTCTGAACATCCGCTTGAAAAAATCAATCAAACATACATTTGCCGAACATTAACATTTTACACAAAGCATCTTTACTGCACAAAAGCATAAGTAATGGATCAAACCAGAATTTACAGAAGCCAGGGAGGAAACTGTGGAAGTCTTACTCAGGGCACACTTTCCAGACTCTGTTATCAAAAGAACGGATGGGGTACGAGAGTCTGATATTCCCTATATAGTTCCAAATAGGGAGAACTGGCAGATTGGTAACCAACTAGTTAATATCGACAAAATCAGGTGGGCTATTTAGTCTTTACGCACATTCCAATCACTGGGTCCAGATGTGATTTTTCCGGCTCTACTGCAGATAGGGGAACATACATTAGACCTGTGCAGACTTTTCTGGGTTAATCTAGCCACCAGGTTTGTACTGAAACAGTTTGGCTTTTCACCAAACTGTTCAAGTCTCAAAAATATCCTAAACGAGAAATTGAAAGATTGAGCAAAAATAATTTTTTTGTAAGTGTAGAATGTCAGGAATAGACTTGTTACAAAGCTGAAATCATAAGATAGTAGGAGTAAATGATAGCCGTCTTGAAACAGCCTTATATTTGACATGAAATAACTTGATTTATAATGTATAGCAACTAATATGCAAACTTTATTTTATCAAAATCCAAAACGATTTTTTATGAATAATATTAAGTGAATCTGATTATATAAGAATTTATAAAAATTAAATTTAATAGCTATAATAGTGTAATAGTTATCACTAAAAAACATGATGTTGAAAAACTCAAAATACAAAATACAAGGTATTTTGAAAACTAAACAAGGTTAAATAAAGCCAAAGGGGTGGGGGTAATTCTTTGAGAAAAATGGCGACAAAGTCTATTCTTCAGACGTTTTCCTCAAATCAAAGAAAAGTCAATAAAAGTTTTGAGAAAGAAAAATAACAAATGATAGAGAATATAAATGGGTACATTTTTGGAAAGTTTCATAAAAATCGGATAAAATATTTTGTGGGAAATAAATAAAAAGTGGTGAAAGTTTTCAGATCAAAATTAAACATGTTCAACAATAATACAGTAAACACTCTCTGATCCGGATCTCTGATATCCGGAAACTCCGATATCCGGCCGTCGTATGCCATCGTATAAAAATACAATTTTCTATACAAAAATAATATTTTCGGGCCCAATAGTAGTGAACGATGTTTTTGAGCTGGGCACTGGGCAGTATTGCGGTTCTGATTCCAAGAATGTCGAAGAAAGCGGTAGGGGTGTGCGTAAACAAGGTCAGACGGCAGGTGCATTGTCTGTCATGGAGTCAGTTCTGTTGTGTTTGAGTGTAACGTAACTTCGGCCGTCCTTTCGCTTTGTCTTAAGACTTGTTTTCGGTTTGTGATCAAGTGTAAATTTTATTACTGTAATTCCTTTTAGTCGTCTTTAATAGTTTACATACGTAGTGCGTTGTAATTAGATTTTAAGATTTGTATTTGCTGTAAATATTTGTTTATAATATGTCCGAGAAACGGAAGAAAACTATGTTTTCCGTTGAGGAAAAACTCAGTGCAATTAGGCGCTTAGATGCGGGAGAGACTTCTAAAAAGATAGCTAATGAGATGGATGTAGGAACTAGTACGGTGAGTGACTGGAAGAAATCCTGTGAAAAATTAAAAAGTGGTGCTCTAACCAGGCTTCAAGTTCAGGCATCAAAAAGTGCAAAATGATGAAGACACCACAAAATGACAAAGTCAACAAAGCTCTATTTTTGTGGTTTACACAGTGTAGGTCTAAAGGATTGCCCGTATCAGGACCTATTTTACAACAAAAAGCTCTTCAGTTTAATAAGGATATAGGAAACTAGCCCGACTTTAAAGCTAGTGAGGGGTGGTTGGGAAAGTGGAAAAATAGATACGGGATTAGAAAACCACAAATAAGTGGAGAGAAGCTTTCAGCAAATGAAGGAAGTGTGGAAGAATTTAAACTTTTTTTACATAAGCTGCTTGACGAAGAAGGAATTAGTGGAGATCAACTGTACAATTGCGATGAAAGTGGCTTAAACTTTAAAATATTGCCAAGCTGTACTTTAGCCTCCAATGAAGAAGACAGTGCTCCAGGTTATAAAAAGAAAAAAGAAGAGTCACAATTTTGGCCTGCAGTAACATGACAGGAACGAATAAATTAAAACTTTGCATGATCGGCAAATCACAAAAACCAAGGGCGTTCAAAAATTTCAAGGATTATTCTGCTTTACCAGTATGGTACAGAGGACAAAAAAGTACATGGATGAACTCTGCTATTTTTAAGGACGGGTTTAAAAACCAGTTCGTTCCAGCTGTAGAAAAATATTCAGAAGAAAACAACTTGGCTAAAAAAGCTATTTTACTGCTGGACAACGCTCCTTCACACCCATCTGCGGATGAACTAAGAAGTGGGGAAATAAAGTGTATCTTCTTGCTACCGAACTTAACATCTCTTTGTCAACCCATGGATCAAGGTGTCCTTGAAACACTAAAACGGTTATACCGCCGTAAGTTACTCAGAATCATAATTGCTGGTATGGACATGGAAAAAAGTGTTTCACAGTGCCTTAAAGACGTAGACATGTTAGATGTTGCCTTATGGATTTCTATTGCTTGGGACCTGATCAAGAAAACAACACTTGTAAAATCTTGGAAAAAACTGTTGGACCATAAAGCAAGCGATGAATGGAGTGAAGTACAGTATAACCTCGTTTATCTGGACTAATTGGGACTGGAAGTGATCCGGTTAATCAAAAATCCGGATAATCCGAAATTATAGAAAGATAAATAAAACAAAATATAAAATGATAACTTACCATTTATAAGTCATGAAAAAACACAATATTTACACAGTCATTCAATTTACACAATACACGAAATTACACAATGTACTGTAAATGACGAAAAACATTTTATTTACACACCTGAAATATTTACACATGCTTTTAATTTACACAGGGTTTAGTTGTTATTTACAAAAAAGTCATTTATTTTCCTCTGTTTTAATTTGGTGTGACGTTTCAATGCGGCCCTGTCTATACGATTCAATGCGTCTAACTTTTGGGCCATTGTAAGCACATTACGTTTTTGTTTCGTCGCCATTTCCACGCACAAACGCTAACACACGAATATAATACTATTAACCGTATCTGATCAAAATGTAAAGAAACTAAACACGGCACAGCACGATATGGTAATGATGTATTCCGGTCGCTAGCACGTGATAGACTACCTGCCAGCATAGACAATAGACAAGGCCACTGTCATGCCGCATCGGGGTAGGGGGATGGTGACGCAGAAGTCATTGCTCCTCCACTTTCTCTTCCCAGTGCATCAACAACCCGCCCTAATACCTCAAGGCGACACTGTAGTGTTGAGGAAATCACATTTTTATCAACATTAATGTAATAGCAGATATTTCTTGTTGAAACTCCATATTCAAGGACAAAATAAAGCAAAAGCTTAAAGTTTCAAAATATTATAAATATTATTTAAAATATTATTCAAAATACAGTAATTATTAAAATATTTTGAAACTTTAAGCCTTTACTTTATTTTATCCTTGATTAAATTTTTTATTTTTTGTTCCGGATAATCCGGTTGAATGAGGTCCGGATAAACGAGGTAGTACTGTAGTGCCGGAAACTGAAAACCATGAAATGGACACAAATGAGGAGATCGTTGAACTTCTAAGAAACGTTCCCGGTTGTGACAAAATAAACAGTGATGGTGTGAATGAGTAGATGAAGGAAGATGAAGACCACGAGTTTACTGACAGTGACATCATTGACTTGGTGAACACAGAGCCAGCACCTGTCGAAGATGAACAACAAAAACAAATCACGACTCATTGCAAAGCTTTTCAAGCACTTGAACAGCTGATAGACTACGTGGACAAACAAGAAGAATCCTCACAGGCTGATCTCCTTCTTTTTCGTAGATGGAGAGATATTACATCTAAGAAGTGTGTTCAACGAGCCAAGCAAGCTACCATTACATCTTTTTAAAATAAAAACTGACGTGAGTACAAATTACTGTACTGTAATGAAAACTAACATTTATTGTACGTTCATCAAAATTTCACGTGTACAATCCTGTACGTTTTATTTTCTAATCTTCATTTTTCGTTTGATATTTTTAGTTAACACTGTAGACCTAATTAATTGTTGTTTGTGTACTTTATGCTGAGCCTCATTCAGCTTAAAATAAATAGAATTTTAAACATAGCTATTGTAATATTTATTTAATTAACCTACCTTTTGTTGTTTTTGGTACTTTTGTTACCGGTTACCGTACTGGCAAACTAAGGCAAATTACATAATAGTACAGTTAAAACGTAACGTCTATATATTACAGTAATTTGAAAAACCATAGTTATTTTTTAGAATTCTGTGGTAAAGCTACAATTTATCGTAAGTGCAACGTGTTTTAGCGCTAAAAACGTAAACTTGCTACGTTTTGTTCATGTTTAAAACCACTTTAACTATATAAAAATAGCCACCCTGAGATCCGGATTTTTCGATATCCGGATCGGCCAGCGCCACATTATTCCGGATTAGAGAGTTTTTACTGTATATGGAAAAATTTATCTATGGGTATATATAGAATATGATTATATATAATTGTAAGATTAAACCAATGGAAGCATATATATCATAAAATGTGTGTGGGGGGGGATTAATAAAACAAAAAATATGCAAAAACTAAGATATTGGACAACGAATAACTTTGCAGTTAAGTGGGGACTACAGTGATAAAACAAGAAGAATCTTCCGTTTCAACACAAAAGGAACAAGAAACCAAAGAAAAATCTTCAGAAATCGAAAAGGATCAGAAATTGGTTAACGTAAAATTAAGAGAACTGTCAAACTCGAATAACTCGAAAAGTTATGGTCCGATAACCACCATTCGAGTTTTAATGGAATCTACAAAATGAAGAGGACAAGATTTGTGGAATTTCCAAATTCAAGGCCAAAGCAAAGATATGGTGAAACAAAGAAAAATTAACAAAAAATATTAATTTTCTGGCTGAGACAGGAAAACACCGATATACCTTGTCCCCTTTACGTTAACGGAGGAACTTAGGCATGCCCAATAGAATTAATAAATAAACTAAAATTGCAGCAGAAATGCAAAATAAACTAAAATCTTGACAATTAAGAAATCATAATTAAGGTGCAATTAAGATAAAAAGATTAGTAGAACGAATAGAAGAAGCATAAGCAATCATGTTAAAACAAAACTTTAGCAAAATTAAACTTGAATAAAGAAAATAAACGCCATAGGACAAAAGGGAAATTGTCCAAAATGTCATAACCGAGTTTACTTCGTTAGTGAAGTGAAAAAATTAATTGTTCTTACAAATTTCTTCGATCAGGAAAGACATTCAAGCAGTTAACTATCAGTGGTTTTTACAAGTTATTCGATACAACGTAGAGTCAGATCAGATCGATAAAATGTGTTCCGCGTTACACCAACAATCAGGGCAGTTTAATATATTGAAGAATTGGAGACGATAAAATGGTCATAAAAACTTTATAATTATAATTGAAAGATTATCACTGATTCCATTCTAGAAAACTTAGATAATATAAATTGATAATAATAACTTAACGTCAGAAAAACTTTAAATAATACTTCAAGCCGACTCTGGGAATTCTACGCTAGAGCAGTTAGAGAACGGATATTAGCAGCAACCATTCAACCAATCTGCGCAGAATTTCAGGATTGTCGCTTCACAACCTTTCTTAACACCAAACTGGAAATGGACGGTCGCAACCTTTCACCAGAACATTTCAGGAGCCCAAGTCATCTTCAAATTGTATAACCAAGGTACTAATCTTAATAATAAACCTTCGCAAATGCTGCTATTGGTTAAACATATAATTTAGGATTCTAAAGATTAGGAATTTGTTAATTTTAATACTGTATATTTGTTTTGTTTGAGAATCAGAAAAATTAATGCTTTTTAAATAAAGTAAATTTGTGTTCTCTATTGCAATTATAAATAATTCTATGATCTCTTGAGAGTTAAAAAAATAATTTCTGAGCACTATTTTAAGAGACGTATTTAAAGGAAATTTTATGTTTTGTGTTTGTGTATTTATTTATGATCTAAAATTAACCTTATGTGTTTTCCAGGATTAATTAATTAATGTGTTAAAATATATGTGATCATATTTTATAATGTAATTATAGATTTTGCAAATGACACTCCTCGAGAGAGGTCGAATGGAAAGAGAAAAGTAAAGGCTAGTCAATAAAATTAAATAAATAGAATATTTTATAAAAAAATATAACATCAAGAATAAATTTTACTTGAAAAGAATAAAAAGTAAGATTTCACTCTTGCAATTGAGCAAAATAGTAAGCTAGGTTGTTGAAAGTGGAAATCAACTTGCGGTTAGAAGCTCATAATAAAATTTTAAGATTAAAAGTAAAAATGTTCAAATCTTACACCGAAGAATGTTAAGCTTGTTGCAAGTAGTGCAACAAAAGAGGCACCACCATCAACAAAATGGCGCTAAAGGTAAGCTCATCGTAAGTGGCCCAACAAAGTGGGACATGAAGTTGAGTGAAATATAAAACTTCCATTGCAAGTAGCACCCAACATGGGGCACGAATTCAACACTCCAAGTTGAGAGTTGAGATAGTTAAAGCTCGTTGCAGTATCTCAAGAGTGGAAGGCAGCCAGAGAAGTGTTCATACCAAAGCCAGGATGCACCTCTTATGCTGAGGCTACGGCTTATAAACCGATCAGTTTAACTTCCTATATTATAAAGGCACTAGAAAAACTAGTAGAGAAACATGTATGCGGGGCCATGACCTCTTTGCATATAAGTCAACATGCGTCAGATAAAGGTTGTGAGAGTACACTTCATAGTCTAGTTCAAAGATTGGAAGGGACTCTCAGAAACTGTGAATATGCCCTCGGTGTCTTTTTTGACATTGAGGGAACTTTTGACAATGCCTCCCATAATTAAATGGTCCTCGCACTATCATATTACGGGATTAATTCAAGTGTGTGAAAGTGGGTAGTGGGCATGTTGAATAGAAGGACAGTTCTAGTAAAAGTACTGGGAAAGGAGCTGGAGGCTGAGGTCACCAGAGGTTGTCAATAGGAAGGAGTTCTCTCTCCACTTCTGTGAAGTGTGGTGGTTGACACATTTCTGAACCTAATCTCATCAGAGGGTTACTACACCCAAGGATATGCGGATGATGTGCAGGTACTTATCCAAGGGAAGTTTGGGTATACAGTGGTAGATCTTATGAAAAGAGCTCTGTCACTAGTAGAGAGATGGTGTCGTAAGGAAAACCTTAGGGTCAAATTGATATTCATAAGGAAAACCTTATAAGATGACATTGATCCCATTTACAAGGAATAGGATCACTCCAGATTTGAGTGATATCAAACTTTCGTGGACAAAAATTCCATGCAAGAATGAGGTCAAATATCTGGGGGTGGTATTAGACACCAAACTAACATGGAACTCACACTAAGGCTTGCTATGGAAAAAGCCAATAAATCACTAATGGCAGTAAGAAGTAGGCATAACTTGGAGACTAAGACCAGTAATGATGAGATACATCTACACTGGTATTATACGACCTATGTGCCGGTAGTATGGTGGGTTGGAACCGAACAGGGACATGCCAAAACAACTCTTACTAAGGTCCAGAGATTGACATATCTATGCACAATCTTGGCCATGTCCACTTACACCAACTGCTACAATGGAATTACTACTCGGGCTTCCACCCATTGACCTGTATATTATTATATTATGACGGAAGCAAGAAAACCGTCTACAGGCTGAATTACAGCGGAGTCTGGAGAAATTCAAATATGGGGGTTGAAAAAATTATGGAAAAAATTGGCCATCCGATTTTAAGTATGGGTACCGATAAGATAGAAACCAGATACTCATTTTCAAGACAGTTTGAAGTTACATTGACCCATGGGGATGAAAATAGAGTTCTAAGAAACAGGGGAAACCTGGTGTGGTATACCAATGGTTCAAAGACAAAGGCAGGTAAGGTGCCGGGGTATATGGGCTGTGACCTGGGTTGAAACCTTTGCTATCCTTGGGACAATATACCATAGTTTTAATTGAAGCAAGTCTCTAAGAAAAACCATATCCACATATACACAGATAGTCAGGCTGCAATTAAGGGACTTGCTGGTGCTATCATAAAGTCTAGGCTAGTGTGGGATTGCTGGGAGAACCTCAACGCTTTATCCTAGGAAAACCAGATAACTTTGCACTGGGTGCCGGGGGATAATAGAGTTGAATGGAATGAGATGGCGGACAAACTAGCAAAATGGGCTTTGTATCAGAGTTTGTAGGACTCGAGCCAGCTGTAGGAATATCCTTGTGTCTAGCTTAGATAGCCATAAATAGGTGGCTTCATGCACAACACCAGCAAAGATGGGGAAGCCTTAAGGGGCACAACCATAGTAAATCATTACTAAAATACATCCCCTCAGGTAATCCTGAGAAGACGATAATAACACGAAGTAGGGGACAACTCGGACATATTAAGGGACTTGTTATGTCACTGTGGTTTGAGAGTGCAGTTGCACAGGATAGGAGCCTATCAAGGCAAAATTGTGTATAGACTGTGCAGGAAGGATGAGGAGACCTCAAAACATATAATTTTCAATTGTGAAGCCCTGACCAATAAGAGGCGAAAGATTTTTGGATTCCAAATTCCTGGGGAACTAATGTTGGAAGAGTTAGTTAATGGATTACTAAACTCGTAAGGGAAACAAACCTAGTAAACTAGAATGAGGAGGCTTTAGTTTCACAATAGGTCATACGTCGCGGTGCTAGGACTGGTCTCTAAACGGCCCCTTAAACTCCAAATATAATCAATCAATCAATGGATCAAGCCAACTCATAATCTGAACTTGAGACATTATTTTGTTGTTGCCAGACATTAGTTGGAAGTAAAGGAAGTTTGATTTTTCAGTTTTACCATACAACAGACTGAGCGGTGACACAAAAGGCACAGCTACGTTGTTGCATGGTCTATAAGTATTTACTGTAATTGTAGGAGAAAACATCATAACAAACTCTATACTATTTAATTATTTTATCCAAATTAAATACATGAAGATACCTGACCTGTTCCAATAGCTTTGATACTGATCTTTGACATACTGTAGATGCTGTCTCTCACTTCCAAACAGAGCTTTACTTTCAATCCAATTGATGATAAATCCATCCACAGCAACTGGTGTTTCTAATTTAACATCAGGTGTTTTATCATAACCCTTTGCATATAAATCTTTTTCAGTTTTGAACACTAGACCAACACTTCTTACACATTCATGTAATTTTATTTCATATTCACATCCAAGAATACTGAAACACAAAACAATAAATAGTATTTATAAAACTACAGATAATGTATTTTGGTAGTTAATTAAATATAATACAAAACATTTACAATTTAACCGATTAATATTGTTATATATAAAATATACATAATACATGTTTTAATAAAATGCCAATACTGTTACTGTTCCTACATATATATAGCCCATATCTGAACACACTTTGAAAGAAAGTAAAATGTGTATTTCTAAAATAATTTTGTGGTAGTTGATGCCTTATCTTAATTATCAAAAATATTTATATTATCCTATACTATTTATTATAAATCTCTTTCCTAAACATACATTATACAAAATTATATCTTTCCTAATAATAAAATTCACAAATGATTTTTGAATTAACCTAACTAATATACTTAGGGTTTGTACATATTTTTTATATTTATATTATTTACTCTAGTTATATTCTGGTTAATTAAGTTGTATATTTTCTTAACTTTATTTTAAATTATGTTTTACTTTAATTATTTCAATCCTGTTATTGGTTTTCTTATTAACAGCCCAGACTCTATTAATATAATTTCCTTATTCTAGGCTATGGTGGTTTAATTTATTTCTGGGTGTTTTAGCCACTGTTTGAATACACTGTTATTACCCCATATATTGTTGTGAATCTATTTTTAAACGGTTTTAATTATTATTAAAGTATTATGATTATTTATCTTAGAGACCTATTTCAAGGTATCATCTACGCCATTGATTTTAATTAAACCTTTAGAAAATAAATATATCAATATTATATAACCTTAGCATCATGTTTCACCATAAGATACTTTGCTTTTTTTCTCACTTTGTTCGATTTTTTTTTGGCCAGAACTGAAAAATATTTATCACAAATCCATAATTTTTATCTATACCAAAAGAAGTAATTGTTAAGAAAATATGAATTGTTTATATTCATTTTGTGACATCATAAGTGTTTATTTCCCGTCAATCACAGCTAACTCTGTCCATACTGCCCATTTCAAAACAAAAGATAGAGGTTAAATTATATTTCAATCCTAAATTTAGTGGAAAATCGAAAAAAATTTGAGTTCGATAACAGCTTAAGCTGGTTAAAAACTTAAGCTAATTTAAAGGTCGAACTCATTAAAATGTTCTACTCAATAAAAACTTTTGAGCTTGATTAAGCAAAAACTCTTAAAATCTATCTTTTTTAGAAATCAAAGATAATTATTGAGGATTGTCAAACTGAAACCAAACGCCTTGTTTCTTGATCTTCAAATTTAGCTAATTTTAATTATTTTTCTGATAAACTATTTATGCTAAAGACCGTTGGTACTTAGTGGTATTCCTCGTTAATAAATAAAACATAATATTTGGTAAAACCACTACTATAAAAGCCACAATGTAGGTCAAACTGGTCGTAATTAACTAGATTAGATGAACATAATAGAAGTTGGTGGTTGGGCTATGATGACTCTAGTTTTGCTAACCACTTGAAAATACATAATGATTTGGATTTTTATTCAAATACAAGGTTTAATATTTTACACATGACATATGCAATCAGTAAAAAAAAAATACCTATTTAGAAATAAATAGAGTGGTTAGTAGAAAACATGTTTTAGTTTTAAATGAGTAATTAGATTTAAGCAGTTCCCCATTCCTTAACCCTTTGTCCAGGTTATAACCTATCTTCCCCTCTCTATTCAAAACAATGGAGAATACCCAGCTTTTGTATATAATAGGTTACTGTACTTTTTTCCCTTTAGTCTGTTAAATTGCCTTGACAATACTGTAACTAGAGAAACCATGGTCGGTAAGTATTAATAAAATTGCGGTTTTACTAAATATTGAATTTTTATTTATATATATATATATATATTTAAATATTACAGTAAGACTGTAATAATATATTTTATAGTCAATTTGATAACCTTTAGCTCAGATATGCTTAGAGGCTCACAATAACGAGTAATGATAATTTTGAGGGATCCTAGCTTGATCTATACTTTTTTACATGTAGTCTTGTGTTAGATCTCTTTCTTTACCCAAGAAATATCATATCAGGTTTCTTTTGACCAACTCATTTTTATCTTTCAACTCTGATGCTATTAGAGCATTCATTTTTTCCCTAAAGGCGATAATGATTGAAATGTTTTTCACCTTCAAATAACAAGGAAAAAAAAAACTTTTTGCCACAACATTGTTACTGTAGAAGAAAGAATACAACAATAATAATTCCTTAATACACCACAAATAGGTAATTTGGCTTCCTAATATAATGACTTTGTGCACATGTAAAATTGTTATACATTTTAAAATAAACTGTCTCTTATACTATTTAGCAAGTCATTATAAGCCTTTTGTTTTTACCATTCATTATTACTTGTTTTAAATTGATCAACTTAAAAATTACCAAAAGTAAAAGTTAAAAATCTTACTTCTTGATTTGATCAGCATATGGTCCACTTTGGTCATCTAATATCATACACTAAAACAAATTACAAGAAAAATTAAACTTATATTAATCAATTTTTATAATATTATAATACATAATTATATATTTCAGCTAGGCCTTACATAATTATGTCTAGTGCAATTTTCAGCTACTGTGAACATTTTAATTACTAGGTGACTCAGTTTGCAGTACATCCATCTTCAAAATTACTTATATACTTTTCAGTTTTTGAAGATGGGGGTAATCTGAAACAAGAAAACCAGTAATAAAAAAGTGACTAGGTGAAAATCGTATTCAACAATAAGAACAATTCTACTATTCAATATAAAAAAGTAGAGAACCTTCATGTGTTTATGTGTATATGCACAATTATTTAGATTAGGCTATAATTGTTATACAACCTGAGGAGAGTTTACACAGTCCATCATGTTGGTTCCAGTGTACCAAACCTAAATCAGCAATATCTATTATGTAGTTCCATTTTTGTAAATATCTAGCATTGTAGCTGAAACTTGTGATACTCCAGTATGCTTTGATCTAACAGATGGGAATAAATGTATACCTACTGATTCTATATCATCTCTGCTTACAATTTAAAGCTACAAACCGTCAACTTTCTTCTGCTATTTAAGGAAATACTCAACTTCATAATACACACATGCACAAAATGTTTCCAGGACATTGTGATATATTAGGTAATGAACTAGCCGATCAACTGGCTGGGATTGCAGCAAGTCTTGAACCCAAGCCTGTGATAACAGAAATTTTGATAGCAAGCATAAATCAAAAGCCGAAGGACTTGTACAGATCTTTAGTGGGAGAGTTGGAGATCTTTTTGAATGGCATAGCTCTTTATAATATACAGAATACAAACATTGATGGTCAGAATCAGAATGGGTCATACAGCAGAATGTACATCGGTTTCATCTGGGTGAGTCACCAATATAATAACTGGGTGGTAGATGGAATAATACAGAGGGAACTATTCTCATATAATCATTGAATGTAACTATGGTAAAGATAACTAAGTGAGATATGATCTGATCAAATGTTTCGAGAGTTTAAATTAGATTGTAATATAGATATCAATAAGAAACTGATTCCTATGGCTACAAAACTGTAGGATATACACCATGCTGTTGATGTTGGATGCTTGTTGTAAGAAGTAAGAAATTTGAGGCGAGTGGAAGATAAGATGAGGTGAGGGTTTGTTCTAGACATTGTAAAGTCTATTTATCCTATGGTTTGCTGTAGCAGGAAATGGTAAACTAATGAACATGCTGTGATTTTGAAGTTTGATACGAGGGGGGAGGGGGAGGGGGGTGTTTCATTGACCAATTTTAAATAAAAGTTGTAATATTTACAATTTTTAACTAAGTAATTGTAAATTTACGTATAAGTCACATTAACTATTTTATTTGTTAACAATCTAATAATACAGATCATATCTCCAATCACTTACCACACTATCCACAATGTTATAATGTTATTAATTATAATCAATACATGTAATTATAATTTTACATACATAAATCAATATTTTATTTATATACTGACTTTAATTTAAACCATGAATACATTAACCCTTTTAGGACCATCTGACGATATTTCGTCAATTTTAAAATATGCGCAAAAGACCATCTGACGAAATATCGTCAAATTATTTCAATGCGTAAAAGACCATTTGACAATATTTCGTCATTTGCGAAAAAATTAATTTCAACGTAATTAAATAGGTAAAAGTAATAAAATTGTTATTTTTGAAGATTAAATAATGTCATTTATAATAAATGTAATAATCATTATTTAACTCATAATATGAATAAATATTTTAAAATAGACAAACAAACTGTGTTTATTTTTTGCGCGTATCTGTGCGATCAGCTGTATAGGCCTAAGAATTCTAAAAGCGTACGTAGTGCTTTGTCTCTTGGTTTATCTAACAACAGCGTATTTACACTGCAAAGTACTGTTATTCGAATTTTAATATTGTGTTTTGGTTATTTTAGTGTTATATTTTACTTCCAACATTAAGTTTTAATTTCTAAGTGTGTTTTATTTGTCTAAAAAATGAGTGGTGACAGTGACTTTGTTAGATCGAGTGAAATTGATAGGTTAATTCATGATGAATTGGATAGCGATTTATGTAGCGAAAATGATGAAGACATTTTTGACGATTCAGATAAAGACCCAACCTATGATCCAAACAGACCTCAAACATCGTCATTTCTGGGTAATTTCGGATCGTCAACTATTACCGACAGTGACAGTGAAAGTGAGGTTAGGCATGAAACACCGATAGGCCTACATACGCCTACAGTTTCCAACATTGATAGGCAGGTTTTGAGTGATGATTCAGATATAGACGATGAATCAAGTGATGCAGATAATGATAGTGATATCTGGAGTAAAGTTGAAGATACTTTTGAAAATAATATAAGTTTTTCATTCACTGAAAAACCTGGGCCAAAAAATTGCCCTACACCGGATTCTAAACCTATTGATTATTTTAAACTTTTTTTTACTGAATCATTATTAAAATCATTTGTAAAAGAAACAAACAGGTATGCTGAAGATACAATAACATCAAAAGGACAAAATATTTCCCCTTCAAGTAAATTTAAACTTTGGAAACCAATCACGGTGAACGAGATGTTGAGTTTTATCATTGTTATTTTGAATATGGGCCTCATAAACAAACCAACAATAAAATCTTACTGGTCCACATCTTCACAAAGCACACCCTGGTTTCGTAAAATGTTATCTCGTACACGGTTTGAACTAATTCTTGGGTTTTTTCACATAGTAAATAACAACAGATTACCAAAAAGCACTGAACCTGGATATGACCCATGCCAAAAATTTCAACCCTTACTGGACCATGCTAATATGACTTCAAAAAATTTATATACACCACACCAGCAAATATCTATAGATGAAAGTCTTATTGGTACAAAGAGTCACTCACAATTGATGCAATATCTCCCTAATAAACACCATCATAGATGGGGTATTAAATTGTGGGTGCTGTGCGATTCGGTCTCAAAATATTGCATGAGCTACTTTTGTTACAAAGGGTCAAGATCTGTTGAAAATGCTACTGAAATAAAGAAAAATGGCCTTGCATTTAGTGTAGTAAAAAAATTATTATCGTTTTGTAATTTACTAAATAAGGGTTACCATTTGTTTACAGACAATTTTTTTCTAGTCTTCCTCTGGCCAATTTTTTATATAACAGCAAAACATTTTTCACTGGAACAATTAGGAAGAACAGGAAAGGTTTACCACAGGAAATAAAACAACAACTTCCAGTAGGCAGCAAACTGTACTACAAAAAAGATTATTTGGTCGCTATGGCATACCGACAAAAAAAGTCACAAAAAAACCGGTTCTTCTATTATCAACAAAGACATCAAATCAAGATAAAGAAATAAGATGCAGAAGATATGGAAGAGAAATAGTAAATGAAAAACCATCTGTTGTAATTGATTATAACAAACATATGGGAGGAATAGATCATTTTGACATGATGTTATATACCTATCTGGATGAGCGCAGAACTATTAAGTACTGGAAAAAGGTAGCATTCAATATTTTTGCTAGAATGGTTTTAAATTCATTTGTTTTATATAAAGAAAATCGTGGAAGTGAAAACCTAAAAAATATGTCCAGATACCAGTTTATTGTGTCAATTGTTGAAGATGTGTCAGCGAACTGGTTCGAACAACAAAATCTTGGAGAAAATAGTCGAAGACCTACTAGACCAATTGAAGGAGATGGTGATAATTGTGGAGAAGTTGGAACTATAAAACTACCTGGTAAGCAAGAGAAGACCTGTAAAGTTTGTTCTATAAAAGGGAAGAGGAAAAGGTCCAGAAGAGCATGTGGAAAGTGTGGTGAAGGCTGCCATGGCGAATGTCATTACAAACATGTATGCTGATCAAAAATGAATTAATAAATCAGTGGTTTAACATTCTAGTGTAAATATATGACTATAAACTGTGCTTAGTGATAGTTTTACAGTGTTTCAAAAGATTTTATGTGAGTACTTCATTTCAATAATTTACAGTTATTGCATAAGCTAGAATACGAGTAAAATTTAGAAAAAAGGTTAGGTTTTAATTTTTTCTATATTTTTGTTGTTTCTGTACTTATCTTTATGAAATTTTCAGGATTAATATAGAACATAATAAAAATGATAAAAATCAAGTTTCCCACAGTAAAATTTTTGTTTGTTTTTAAAATAGGAAAATTTGAATTTAAAATTTAAATATGAAATTAAAAATTTTTTCCCAATTTTGACGTTTTAAAATAAAAATATATATTATTTCAGCTAAAATGTTCATTTATTAAAAAGTCCATTTATTTATCTTCAATTCAAAAATTTTTTTTTTAAAATTCCATTTATAAATAAATATTTTGTGACTTTTTAAAAAAAAACTTGCCAAATAAGTCTATTCTTATAGTGTGCAGTTTTAAAACCTGTTGCCGAAATTCAGATTACACTTTTTACACACCCCCTGAAAAATGGTTGGTCCTAAAAGGGTTATTAAAATGGATATCATCATATTAAAGATCACACTAAAACACTGTTAACAGTAACATAATCACAAAGCTAAAACTTGTGCAATGAAAAAAAAAAGAAGCTAAAAAAAAGAAACAAGACTATGGTATTTTTCCATCAACTTTTTTTCTAAAATGACTGGACCTGAACTTTTCATTTATTACCCTATTACAAAATAAATTATTATGAAACATTTTGAAAAAACTAAATATATGAAATGACGTGAGAACTGATTTAAGTAATAAAGGACAATTTATAACTAGACAAACTTGATTCAATTGACAGATGAAAGTAATCTTGCCCATAGCATTCAATTAAATTACAGAATAAAATGGAGGCAACATATCTTTAACATTAGAAATGATCTACCAGGTTAAAACTGTCGGCAAGGATGTATACATATATATATTTTACACACACACACATACACACATCATTCAACCACTAACACATAGTTATTAATTGGCCATCTTTCACCAAACACATTAGATTCTTAGAGTATGTTGGAAGCCTGGACTAAGTGTCAGAAGGCAGGTAGTTAGGAAAATGCAGAATAAGCATTTCTGATCGATTCCATATAGAAGAAAAATAGGCAGTGTTGTTCCATAAGTCTCACTGTCTGGATACGTTGCATGATTCCTATTCTGTCTAACGGCAATCTTGCATCATGATATAGGGAAAGAAAGAAGGGTTCATATTTATAAATTACTCTTTCGGCCAAATTATATTTCAAATTATTAAATTTAATAAACCGTCTTAATTCACAGAACTGTTTTCTTTTTTCTCTGTGTACCCTTTCGCCAACCTTTTTCAGCTGGGGGATATCCTGACAACTTCGTAGATGAAGAGGAACCAAAGGTTTTTCCCAAAACATCTGGATAGCGATTCGTTTGTGCCACAACTAGTGTAGAAGCTTTTGGTCTACAAGAACGACGAATCACGGGGAAAGGGAGGGGAAAAAGACTATTTTTTCAATAAGTGAAATAGGAACAAATTTTAAACAAATTTTTGTCTCTTCCTAATTACAGTAGAACCTCTGTTAACCGGCCTCGGATTAACCGGTCCTCGGATTAACCGGCGTATATCGTAGTGTACTGGTTGGATGAGAGTTTCCGAAAATAAATTGTAATTGAAACACCAAAGTGGCAGCGAGTCAAACGACTTTGTCGATAGCGGTATCCCATTGTCGGCGGCACCAAAGCAGCGGCGAGTCAAACAATTTTGTCGATAGCGGTATCCCATTGTCAGCGGTGTAAAAACACTGCGGCACCAAAACAGCGGCGAGTCATACGATTTTTTTATAGCGGTATCCCATTGTCGGCGGCACCAAAGCAGCGGCGAGTCAAACAATTTTGTCGATAGCAGTATCCCATTGTCGGCGGCGTAAAAACACAGCGGCGAGTCAAACGATTTTGTTGATAGCGGTATCCCATTGTCGGCGGCATAAAACACCGCGGCATTGGCACCCGTCAGTATAGTAGACATACACCACAAAAACGTTTGATAGGCCGCTTTTTTTCCACGAATCATTATGGAAAATATAACATTTCTTTTCAGTTTTCTTCTTGTCTTTGACTGGTTATGATCTACGTACAGTAAATAAAAATGAGGGAGTTACGAAAACGTAAGCGTGTGTTGGTTTCATTTGAGACGCGGTTAAATGTGTCAAAAGACTTGACAGAGGGGAATCTGTAAAAAAGCTTTGTAGTGTTTAATTTTTTCATGTTTGATGTATAATATACATAACATAATATATACGATACATTTATGTACAATAAAATGAGTTGCAATAACATCTTAATTGCATAATTCTTAGAGCTACCTGATTAAATAAGCTTTCTTTGAACAAAAACCGATTTTTCACAGGAACCTCGGATTAACCGGCCAAACGGGCAACCGGCCCGGGTGTCAGTCCCGACTAGACCGGTTAAGAGGGGTTCTACTGTACATTAGAAATAAATGGAAATCATATATTAAATTACACAATGAATTCTTATAAGGTGAAATCACTTTTAGAATGGACAATTATTTTTATTGATGCATTGTAATTAATATTATAGGTTTAGATTTAGGTTATACAGATATTTTGCATTTCAACAAATTGAATAATAATTACAGGAGATGAGTTTCTAAGACATTTATTGAGAACACCTATTACTCTGATATCACCTGAAATAACAAGATGTACGAGTACAGGTTAGTGAGAGGAAAGAACTCATATTTATAAAATTCATAGTTGCAATACAAATATGAAGCGGAAACCACTTACATTATTTGAGATAACATTTATTTATAGGGGTCTTTGTGTTTATTGAATGTTTGACAATATGATTGAACTTAGAATGTTCGAATATAGGAATTAGTCAAAATATTGTTAAAAAATGGGCAGATATTGCCTGTTTTTTTAATAATAAGTTTACAGATATGTAGCAAATGACATTGGTGTTAGACCTTCGTTTAAGTTTTTATATAAATTTGAGAGGAGGATATTGCTGATATTTTAACCCCAACCAGTAAAAATTAGCTGATATTAGAAAAATAATAATAAATTTTAAAATATAAAAGGTCTGTTGGGTGGGATGTAATTCCAGTAGATTAGTTGAAAAGGTTTGTTGATTATATAATTTATCCCACATGCTTTATAGTGAATCAGTCACTAGAATGTGCTGAAACACGCAGAAGTAAAATCTTTATTTATGAATAGGGACAAAAGAAATTCAGATAATTATTGACCTTTCTCATTGTTGCTCACAATATCAAAATATGTTGAAATAGTGGTGTATAAACAAATTATGTATTTTTTTATCCATGTTGATGTTCTTATTTAAAGAGCAGTTTGATTTTTGACCAGTATGTAACATAGTTTCACCTGCTTGCAGCTTAGTGAAGCAAATTGTAGAGGGTATGGATGGTTCAGAGAGTGCTGATAGAATTTTCTATGACCTAGCCAGGACCATTGATGTGTGTTATATAATATCATATGATATTGATAAATTGAGTTACTATAATTTTTCATTATTTGATATACAATAATGTACATAACATCTTTTTAGAGAGAAAACAGAGGACTATTGTTTTCAAAAAATATACAAAATTAATTTTTCCTTGGAAAAATATGAAATGTGGAGTCCCTCAGGGTTTAATTTTGGGACCACTTTTATTTTTGATCAATGTGAATGGTACATAATATGAGTCCAAGTATTATTCTTTGTACAGATGATACTACTGCAATAATTGTAAAAGCAAGACATTTGATCGATATGACAAACTTAAATGAAAAGGCCGTGATTGAACTCTCAAGGTGGGTTCACTGCAAATGGTTTGATGTTGAAAAGGAAAAAACTCAAATTACCAAATTTAAATTTTGTCAGAGTAGACAACCAGTGGAAATGAGTGTTAATTTTGAGGGCAAACAACTTATTTCTGTAGAAACAATAACATTTTTGGGGCTTCACAAAGACGATCATTTCTGGAAGACATATTTGAATATTCTTAATAAAAAACTTAATTGATACGATTTCAAATTATGGTCTTAACCCTAGTGTGCAAAGTTTCGTCATTTTGAAAACAATTCATAAAAAATAGTAATTTTATGCAAAACCTAACTTGTAAGACATCATTTTTCTGAGAAATATGCAAAGAATTTATTTGTGTCATTAAAATTTCTTTATCTGTTACGATTTTGGAGTAAGAATGTTAGGAATCAAAAAAATGAAGTATTAACAAATGGTGCATCAGCCGTGGTTTTAGTTTTTACTAAAAATAACAGATGCATAGCCTACTAAGGATTATTACTAAAAAAAAGTTTTATTATAACCATTTTGTAAAATTAGTAGAAAATTATTGTTGATTTCTTATCGGCCATGGGTTTAGTATTTACTAAACACTTTATTGCTTTATTTTATTATTTTGCTGATTTTATTAATTGATTGTAGACTTGAAGTTGATTTACTTTATAAACGTTAATTGGAAAAATTTGTTATTAGACAATTAATTTATCTGTATTTAGTGTGTTGCTTCGTTATTTTTGAAATTTGTGACCGATTACTATTAATTGGTTAATTTGTTGGAAAGTTAATTTGTAATTAGTTATTATAAACTTTGAGAGAAATATTAAGTTTTGAAGTAACAATTTTTGTTCTTTCTGAAGATTATTGACATTATTTCCCTTTTGTGTAAATTGGTTTAATCTGTTGATTTAAGAATTACTTATTATACAGTTTGAATTAATGATTTTTGAATATATAGGTATGGTTGGTATGTATTTTGAAAAATTTAATATTGATGGTGGTAAATTTTAAGTTAGTATTTTATGTTTCATAACCAATGAACTGAGTGGGCAAAAGAAATACTTATGTCAGGTTTATTATGAATAAAGTGTTATGAGAAGATTAGATAACACGCTGAGTAGGGAAATTCCTTCGAGTTTGATTGTTTATTTCACTATAATAAATCTTAAAGTAAATTTTTTTCTTTTTCCGGTATATGACTTATAAAGGCTTAACGGGAGTTTAGGTTATATATATATATATATATATATATATATATATGTATGTGTGTGTGTGTGTGTGTGTGTGTGTGTGTGTGTGTGTACTCTTTATCACTCACTATGTGTTTTAGTTCTTCTATATATATATATTCAGTTAACTGCTCTTATGAAGTTTGTCAATAGTTACTCCAGTTATGAATATTATCACTGAGTGCATGTACAATCAGGGCAGGTGTGATGTTACAATGTTAAAGAGGAACACGAAAAAAAAAGAAAGCTTAAAGTTGTAGTATTTAATTTTGTTTAGATTATTACTTTGACCACCACAGTTTGGAGAGCCTGTCAAATGGATTTGATTACCATTACCAGTAGGTAAGGAAGTATATATAATTATACACAGACATCATTCAACCACTAACACATAATTACTAATTGGGCATCATTTACTAAACACAATCGTTTACTTTCTTTCTTCACGTACTCTTTTGCCCGTATTTTTCAGCTCGGCGCCCTCTTGACCAGATGAACCTGGTACCTGACCCACAAAACTGTATGTTATTTAAAACAACATTAAAAAAAAGACAAAAGAATAGTTGTTTTAAAATTAACATCAAACTTCATTTGAGGAGGGATAAAGTTACTGAAAACCAAAATTATTTTTAACCTAATTGTTATTCTTACCAGATATATTTCATAGGCTAAATCCTTATCTTCAATACGAGTCGTATCCTTCATCATTTTTTGAAGTTCTTGTTTTGACAAGACAAGTTCTGGTTTTCCAGCTAAAAATAATTCGAATTAACAGATACAGAAGATGTTATGTAAAAAAATAAAAAAAGTACAGAAGAATGCCATTAAAGTTGATTTAACTTAATTTGGACAAACTTAAATAATAATAATTATGATAAGAAAAATTACTGATTAAAAGATAAGTGGTGAGTGAGGGACTGCCTTTAGTACGGGGGGGCTTTCGGGCTGAAGTTCCCCCAAAATCTCTAAAATTTTTTTGAAAGAATGTAAATTTTATACCAATATAATTAGTTAGAAGCTCGTAAAATATATTCATTAGCAAGAATGACCTAATTCCACTACTACGTCTTCAATTGAATGATATCCGTTAACGTTTTAATACTTTGTATAATGTCTTAGTTACATTTACATTGCCTGCAATCGATCAACATAAAATATTTTGATTTTTGTGCCCTCTCAGTTTATCTAGTTTCATTGAAACGATATGCGCACTATCGAGGACGCGCATACAGTGACTCAGCGGTTAAACTAAACGTGTTATTGTTTGTGTTGTGGAAATGTCTAAACATAAACAGACAAATATTTCGTGCTTCTTCAAGAACCCAAAGAAGAGTAAAAGTGAAGACGTTCACATGCAAGATGGCGCCGGCGCTGGTCCATCTTTAGTATGGACAAGTCTGAAAACCTTTAATATGAAACACACATTTTTACTCCATAAAACAACGTTAAACTACTGTTTTGGTCGCTTCATTATATGAAAGTCCTTTCACAAAATTTTCCCCCGTTCAGCCTCCTCCCAAATAAAATTCTAGATCTGCCACTGCCTTTAGGCATTAGTACCAGTAGAAGGATGTTGATAAACTATGACTAACCCACTTTAACTCCAAGGCATGTCTTTGTACAGTCATGTGACTATACCCTTCACAGTTAGTCAGTGGTTCGGTGTGTTATGCTGCACATCTTGTATTATACCACTGTTTTAATTAATACATGATTTTGAAACTTTTACATATTGTTTTATTTTGTTTGCTATGATGTTGTTTAGTAAGCCTATTGAAGAAAAGAAACATAAACACAAGGCTCTTTCTCTTTTCTCGGCAATCTATGCATTTAGAAAAACTTGAAAATCTGTTGTGAGTGTATTTGTATATCAGATTACCAAATAGACCGTTTCAGACAAGGAAGAAAAAGGTTGATTTACAAAAAATTGTCTAGAAGTTAAATATGGAAAAAGAAGCAAATACTATGAAAAGAATGCGGGGATACTTGGACATTAATCCTTGGATGAAGCTGTTTATAAATGGTTTTTCCAGCTTCATTTTTTTGGATTAGTGTACGAGGTATTGAAATTGAAGTTGCGCCACAAAAGCTTATCTAAACAGGTGTGCAATCATTATTCATTTCTTTTCCAGAGGGTATTTCAATCATACCATAGCTCATCCTGTAGGCTATATCATTAAAAAAAATCTAGAGTTTTATTAATTCTTAGAGCCCAATTAATTCGGTTCTGTAGTAATATTATAAAGAATATTTTTTACAAGTTTTAAAATCGTAATAGACTTGCACAGAGGTTGTAAGCTGAAATGACTTAAAACATGTTTTAGCCACTTACTAGTGGTGAGCTCACCCAACCTTATCGTTAATGAATGGTAAGGAATGAAATCTTTATACTAGTTTTCTAGCTACTTTTTATAAAATTGTGTAATAATAAATTAACTTTCAGTTGACCTTTTGTAGGTGTCATAGTTTTCAAAATCAAAATAGAAATTTGATCTAAAAAATAAGTTCAAATGTCCAACAAATTAACTTGATTGGTCTGGCAATGTATTTTCACTAAGTTACCATCCATGGTTCTGTTTGATAGCTGACCACTTACAATAGGACTTTCCGAACCCTATGTCTCATGTATATTAATATTGAAACTAAAACTTACAAAATTAATTCTAGTATAAATTAAACTATTTGGACCCAGATTATTTTGATTTAAAAATGGTATTTTAAAAATTAATGTTAAAAAATAATAGTGATTCTCACAGCAACCAATGGAAGGGGCTTTTAAAACTGCTGTAATTGGATGTTGCACTAAACAAGGAGACTATTGCTTGCTTGTAAAAGTTGACCAATTTAAGCATCAGAAAAGAAGTAATTAAAGAAGTGCATACAGCAATATATAGAGGCAACAACAGTCCTACAGGATCTTCCATTGTTGATGGAAAGAATAGATCGCTTTGTGGTTGTGTATAAAGTTTGACCAACAGATTGAGATGATTTACTACCAGTTTAAGGAAAAGCATTCATCAAGTTAAATAGAAACCCCAGGATGGTGACAGGTTTGTTGCTGTAGAGTTTTAGATATTTTCTTCCTTAACTTGAAATTAAATGAACAATACTTGGTATAAATCATTTGTTATGTGGTGGCGCTTGAAGGGAGGGCGGTCTGGCTTGGAGTGGGGAGGCCAGCCCACGGAGGGGAAGTGTCTATCCATATACACAACAATGCCTGCCGTCCCACCCTTCCGCGATTTATCAACACTAACTATACGGTATTTTGAAATGAATAACCATTTGACAAAAGCTGTTCTACAGCTATGTTTCCTTTTTTGTGACAATTAAATAATTATATGTATGATTATATAATATTACAATATCCGATGTTGTACGATATCATCAATGTCAATTGAATACACGTTGTTCATAATACACTGCCTAAAAACGCATTGACGATAGGACGGCGGAACACTAACTCACTCGCTTCCCCCACCACTAAAAAGTGACGGGAACTTGTTTGCCTGATCAAGGCCAAGCGCCACTACATACCAAAAGACCTCTACAGACTTTCTTTTTATATGTAATCGACTTGAAATTAAATTTTATTCATCATAAAAAGTTAAGAACTTGAAATAAATAAATTTGGAATTTAATTTTCTTTAACTTTAAATTTTACTCAACAAATATTGTTAATTACTGTATAAATATTAACTCACCTAATTCAGCAGTTTTCATATAATGTTGTTCTAAAATAAATCTTGCTAATTGTGATGGAGAAAATTCAACTTTAGATGCTAGTCTTACAAGAATACCAGTCTCTTCTCTCGCGTTCACAGCAGCTCTATACCTTAGAAAGACATATAGGTTAAATTAAATACAAATTTCAATTAATTTACTTCTCGAGTTATCATAAAATATACAACCAAAGTTCTCCTCTATACCGATATTGATATATCATATCAATTTAACCCAGAATCGGTCGTGTCCTACATTATGACATCACTAGTTGTGTGTTAGGTTTTTTTCTGGTACAGTTCAACTTTTTTTTAAACTATTATATTTTTATGGATGCTATGTTTTTGTATTATATGCATATATTTTACATTATGTTTCATGCATATGTCACACTGGTGGTTTGTAAATCAATTTTTTTCTTTTGGGACAGAAGTTACATCTTAGTTTTCCATCATTTGTTTTAGACACAGTTCTCATAGTTTATGTAGATGTAGTCAGTAAAAACATCCATATTTTTTGCTGCAGTGTAATTGGTAGAGTTTGATGAGTAGCTCTTTTCATCATATGCTGGATGGAGAAAGACTTACCCAATTCTTTTAGGTAATCCTTTCGTGCAACTTTACACCCTGTTTTATTATTGTAAATAATTTGAGAATTTATTCCTCCTATATTCAGTAATGAACAAAATACAGTAAATTGCCACCTGTTACTGATTCTAGTCACAGCATATTCCGATTTCGTTCTGTCAACGACATCTACAACACCTTTGTCAAATTATAGAAACAGATAATGTCAGGTTTGAAATTTTCGCCACTTTCTAAGTTTATTTTATCGTCATTATGAAACATTAACAATACTTATACATTTTTATTCTTTTACAAAAATAGGAGGAATTTACTTATTATTTTTTCTAAGAGTTCCAACGATTCTCATTCTATGGTTATGATATAAGTCATTTGCCAAGGTTACAGATGTAAAGTAGTTGTCAACAGTCATATTTTGGCCAGAATTATTTACATGTTGCAAAAGACGTTTCACTACACTACTTTGCATAGTGTGGTTGTTTGTACGGACAATCGGGCTGTTTACCAGCGTCTATCTCCAAGTTATGTGTGTAAAACATTTTGGAATCTACAATGGCAGAAATTTTCACACCATATTTTGTTATGTATATATGCATATATTTGTTGGCTATGTACTGCCTGACCTTGCATCGACCATGGAGCGCTTCTAACATTTCATGCACTATGATATACTCTCTAAGAGAACAACTTTTTATACAGTTTTCAATAAAATTACCAAATATCAATCTAATTGGTGCTAAATTATCCATTTCACTTTTTTGTGCTTTGCTTTCAATCTCATCAAAGCGTATTACTCGGATAAATTGATGAAATCGACGTTGCGATATTATTGCAGAATAAAAAGACTGTATCGGTGGTCTACAATTCTCCAGTATTCAAGTGATTATTTTTATGAGAATCTGCTAAATATAAAGTGCCAATATATGCATATATTTCATGAAAATCAGTAAGCAAGCAATGTTTCTCATTCAATATTTTATTAGTACATAGAACAATATGTGAAATCATTTCTTTAGTGAAAAATGATTTCCTACAATCCAAAATAATTTTTGAATTTTTTCCAATATTTTTCACGCTTGGTAGTTGCGCAACAATATTTTTTGTTCTAGTTCTAGTATATGGTTCATTGGGTTTGTGTACATACCAAGAAGTTATATTATTCCGACCCAAATACACAGGTAGGTTACGCCTACCAGAACAAATATTGTTTCTTGTTGGAACATCTTCAATATTTTCTTCAGTGTTCGATTGTTCTGTGTCAGTTTAATGGTGACTACATCCACTCGAAACATCTTATAAATCTGATTCTTCACCAGGAATTTCAGGTTCCCACGTTTTCACAATTTTCTTTAGCTTATACCATAATGCTACAATTCTTTTATTTATTTCTTCATATGATATCTTGGAAGAGAAAATTCAATATTTCGTTAGACAAAAAGTTGAAATAACACGCTAATACTAAATAATAGTTACAGATTAATTATAAATACACCAAACAAAATTATAGAAAAGTTAAATAATTAACATATAAAAACTGATAACTACTTGAAAAAACTATTAAAAATAATTAACAATATAATAATTATGAACGAAAACTACAGTCACAAATAGTAGTGTTAGTTTTTATCTAACAAGCATGCAGACAATGTGTTTATCGGTTATTGTCTCGTTTCAGACTGGTAAATGCATGTGTTCGGTGACTAAGCAATACGAAGAAATGAGTCATCAGGCAATGTCAACTGTGCAGCCCAACAAGTCCACTCATCACATATTTATAATTAAAACAAGTAAAATTGTTAGGAAAAGCCACTAACACCCCGATAATCGCGGGTTAAAGTGGCTTAATGTATCCTTTGATAATTTTCACAGAACATCTCAAGGAAGGTTTAACTTTATTAACATTTTGAAAGAAAAACAAATATGTAAAATTAATGTTTTCCAGCTTTCTTTGTATTATAGAAATTACTGCCTCGTGTATGACAAAAATAGAGTTTAAATTTTTTCAAATATAATGAAACCGGACTGGATCTTAATGTGTAAAATTAATTAGAACACGTGTTAAAATATGAAACCAGAGTTAATGGCAACAATAAATTACTCAGAACAGATAAAAAACTTTGGTCATAAAATGAACATAATGGAACTATCTAATTAGGGGAAAGATTTATTACAACTCTCATAAGTTCACCATCCTGAAAAGTGTACTCATACTCATTGCATTCTATAACGTATTTAAGTCTGAGTTTAAACCACATAACAGAAAACATATATTTATGTATATAAACATGTAAAATAAAGATTTTGCTTTTACTTCGTATAAAGCAATTTGTTTAGGCGTGGAAAAAATTAACGCAAAATAGGATGCTAAAGCTAAGCAGTGGAAGCAATAGAATTTAAAAAAAAATCCTAACTAGTGAACTTGGCACCCTAACCGTGTCACTAGGAATAATGGAAGGAATTAATTAACTTTGATTCAGCAATGTATAATTCATAGATATTTGGTTATAAAAGATACAACTTTATTAAAATAAAATAAAACAAAACATGAAATTAATAGGAGCTCCTTTACATAAATGATTCAACTGAACTTTACTTTCCTCTAATTTAAACAGAAATAAAATGAATTCACAATGTTATAAGAAGTCAAACAAAACAAACTTTTACAATTTAATAGAGATAACATAAATAATTTAGTACTGTTTATGATATAATGTTTTAAAGAGAAATACCAATGTTCTCCGGGGATGAGCCTCAAACATAAGAAAATACCGTCTGACCTTTTGTTGTCATCGTAACCTCATGAGTTAGTTATGATGCCGTTATGTGTGAACAGCAGGAGTACACTATTTACACTTATTAGAAAATATTAGGTTTAACTGATACTGACGACAGTTAATAACTTGAGTTATAATATAAAAAACATTACACTTGCTTGATAATATGCAATATATATTTATGAATATATAGTTAGAACGTGCACAATTATTTACACAATGAATGTCCTTTTAATAGAAAAAACAAAATCCATCTGACCAGTCCATACAACCACTTGGAAGCCAACGAAACTACCGGATTTATCTGTTTGTCTTGTTAAACAAACAAAGTACTTGGATTAGGCCTTCTTGAATCCAAGCTAGATGTTGACCTTTATGCATTGGACTGTAAAGTTTGTTTTAAGATAAGAAATATCCTGCTTGTTTATGCTTACATAAACACAATTTTTATTGATAAATTAAAGAAATTTGAATTTGGTAAAATTAATTAAAAGGATTAATAATTATATAGCACTTTTTGCCTTAAAGAAGAAAACTGATTTGTGCCGAATATTGAGTCAGTATTGAGAAAAGGATATCTATTGGAAAAGAAAAATGACGTTACATCCGAGATGTGACATTATCAGAGGTGTGGTTTTGTAGAGTTGGAACCAATTCACAGCCTTTGCATTAGGACAGTCGAGTTTCTCCAAGTAAATTTATATAAGGGATAAATTAAGTCTATGTGTAGTCATTATATTAAAATTAACTTTAATTGTCGTCTGAGTGAGTTCGAAAAGAATAGTATTTCTCATCGTTTGATGAACAATCTCATTCGTAGTAAGAGAATTAGTTTGAATTTCATCGAAAGTGTGTGATTGTCTAAAATGGACAGTGAATTTAAGTTGCCACAGATAAGTGGGACAAAATTAATCAGAACTGTTTAATTGTAACATAAAAACTATATGAACTCTTTGAATCTTGGTTAATTTATAAATAATGAAAGTTTGAAATATAATTTGTATATATGTGTGTATTGTACTATGAGTGAGTAAATCTAAAAAATTCATCAGCTACATAATGATGAGGAGCTCTTTCTTTCAGATCCAGTCCAAGTACCACCCTAAATACGCCCCAATTAATTGATTCTAATTAATATAAAAAAATGTGTGACTTGGCCATAAAATAAGATGACACAATACTTGGAACACATGAATTTGTTTGTGATGTCATTACGCTAAAAAGAGAGGCATGATAATATACTCTTTTTTTACTTATAAAAGCATATATTATTATATTCAGCTTTCAAAATGAATTCTAATATAAGAATCACATCTCAATGACAAATTAATATCTGTCATTCCACCTAATTCATGTGTTGAATAGATCAATTAACCTCATAGTTGTTAATTTCAAAAAGATATGGGATTTATTTCGGCTAAGAAGAATGTAAAATAATAAAGATTAGATTTAGAAGGACCATGTCAGATAAGATATACAGGCATAAGGTACGAAAAACTTTTATAATGTATGTTAAATTAAGGCTAGTTATATATAAGAATTTATAATATTTAATAAATGTATAATAATATAAAACGATTACCATAAATATTTAATAAAAGTTTACTTTCATTTGTGTCGGTATGGTTTAGGACTTTAAACAGAGATTTACAGTATTTATTTGAGACAGAGATAATATATTATGAACATTAAATACTGGAAATGAATCTACATTATATGGTCAGATTTATCTATAGATATAATTTGTATTAACCATAAATAATTACATACTTATCATAAAGCTGACCAGCCGATCTACGGACATAGGAATGGTTTGTCATGTTCTTATACTGCCAATGTGTTCCTATTATGCTGCCCAATGTGCTTGGTGGTAAGCTGAAAAAATAAAATAGCCTAAGAAATAAACTTACATAATTTACAGTTTAACAAAAACTGTAAACTTAGTATACAACATTTAACTACAGTTTATTATATTGTTATGTCATATGTGAATTGGATTGGGGTGAGTGTGAGGGGGGGGGGGTTACTTATCAGTCAACTTACTGTTAGATGAACCAGTCTGATTTAAAATTATAAATAAGTGTTTTTCAGGAATAAGTCAACTAAAAACGGCAACTTTAAAAAAATGGACATGGAAAAAAAGTTTCTCAATTTTTTTTACAGAAAGTTGCAGTGTTCTTTTAACTTTCCAACTCAAGATTATCAATAGCTTAATATAGCTGTAATATATATACACAAAACCTGATATAACCTGTAACAAACAAAAAATATTTGTTAAAGTGAAACACCACAATTAATTATTAATCATTTATGATAATATTGTTGGAAAGTAAAAACTAGACAAGTAACACTGCACATGAGACTTATGTCATGTTTATAAATTTGACAAAGTAGTACCACCAAAAGTGTTTACTACTCTTGCTGACACTACCGATCACAGTTATCAAAACACTATATAAAAGTCGAATATAATCTTACCATCTCCAGAATTCTGATTTATCATTGTATCTCCAATAATCAGAATACTGGAGACAGAAAGTGAAATAATTGTTATTATAATCAGTATTCGGAATTACGATAACCAAACGTTATAATATAGCCTAATCTTACCTAAATCATCCTAGATGTTAATTATTTATTTGTAGTAGGCCTATAGATAATTGCTGTAATTACTTAATGTATGGTAAACTTTTAATTTTACTCAGTACGTCAACAGTTCGCATGCATAAAATTAATTAATACTTAATAAAAAAGAAAAGGCAAAGTCGTGATGCTAAACTTTACTTTACTTTACACATGCGATTTGATAACTGTAATCAAGACTGGATAATGTCAAGGATTCATTGAATATCTAGATCTTCGCAATAAGTCTATGAAAGGTGGTAGCTGGTAAAATTATAAAACAGTAACAGCCCCAAGAATTATATTATATAATCTTACTTATTATACTCATGTATGTATGCAGATAATACAAAGCGAAAGATCATTAATTTCCTTCTCAATTAGAGAAAGTTGATGTGAGATGGAATGTTGATGTGAGATGGAATTTTGATGCCTAAAATAAACGGTAAAAGCGAAATTATTATTTAATGTGTAGAATTGTTTGCATCAATTACTGTATCTGCAAACATTACCTTTAGATGACATAGATGTTTAAAAAAACTTCAACCAAATTTTATAAGTTATTAAGTTAATAATTTCTATATTGCCTTATGTTTTTTAAATACTATTTACAATAATAATACTTACTGGTTGACATAAATCCTATAATATCAATACTTAATACAAAGTGTCAAGCATACCAATGTAGAGAGTTTAACTTACAATATTATGATTTTATTTACATAAGTTATTCACAATATCTTACATAACATTTATATTTCACTAAAAAATGAAATTTTAATTTTTTAAGATTTATTAACTTTTTACCTTAAATTATCTTCATCACTACCTTACCTTAAAAAGGCAAAATAACATTTTAAGGGACTATTCATGTTTTTACAGTAAAAACTGAAAATTGAAACTCCAAATACACATATATGTAGGCCTAGATTATGTAAATTCGTTAATGTCTAGGAAATTACCTTCATTGAAATAATTAACAGGTTTAGGTTACAAGATATTAAACAGTATCGATTATTAATCAGACTAACTGGCATGCATAGGGTAGGCCTATATCTGTTTGATATGAATTAAAGTAGACACTCTTTAATTTGGCATTCCACAATTTGGCACGTTCTGTAATCCACCACGACTTGAACCCACTTGGTAAACGCTTGGTCGCTAGTCGCCATTTTCTCATTCTGCTATCAGTCTAAAAAGGCGTCACATCATCATACTATAGTCTGTTGTTTTCTGTTATATTATTTGTTATTCAGCTTTAGTTTACTTTAGTACAGGTCACATAAAAATAAGTTTTGACTTAAAAAATAAATAAACAGTTTTATAAGAGAAATTTAGTTCCTTTACAGTTACTTGAACTTTCGAATTCCTATTGCAAATATGTACATAACCTAATTGTATATGTACATGGTACAATGAAAAAGTGAATTTTGCATTAAAATATTATAAGTTATTGCAATTTCAAAATAAGGTAGGCCTACTAAGTAAAAGAATTAAACAAATTAAAAAAAAAAAAATTGTATATTGACTTACGGAATAATTACCCAAGTAGAAATAATATTAATTCCACATCCTTTAATAGTTTAGCCAAAGTATATTATATGCCAATTCCTCCTTGAGTAAGGTCCCAATGTAGCCTACCTCCTAGAAGGCATATAGCAAAGGTTGGCTGTATTTATTTCAGTTTATAATGAAATAGGGCAATTTTTATAATGATAGGCTAGGTTTGATTTGAATATAAACCTTAGGCTACATTATAAACAATCCTAGATGGTAAATATTAATTGTATTTTTCCAATAAATTTTATAGTCTACTCTAAACTGATGCTCATTCAGGTTACAGAGATATTCCTTTAAGGATAAAATAAAGCAATAAAGCTATGGTTTCAAAATTATTTTAATAATATAAACGAGCTACAATTGTTTCACCTTGCGGCATCATCGAGCAGAAACTTAACCCTATGCAAGATGATTGTCAAATATATGCTTAATTGTGAAATTTCTGAATATTGTTTACAAATTGGAAATACCATACAATTATTGAGTAGGCTAATGGTAATTCGCAGATTAAAAATAACTAATACAAGTTTTGATGGATCAGATTAAGGTAAAGTTTGTAGAAAGAAAGGACACTAAAGAGAGGTTATATTATAAAATAAAATCACAAACCTAACCTATCAAAATGGACAAAGGCCCTATGTTAAACAAGTCCAACCTATACTAAACTAGGGAAAAACTTTTAGTACTTACTCTGGAAAGTCCTTTAATAACTTTTTCCGGCAATCACGTGAAGATCCTTTAAAGCGATGAATAGAATTCATTATATGTCGATAAGTCTCTAATTCCATGTTCAGGCCTACTTCAAATAAATTAAAAAGTCTTGCTGATTTACTTAACTCCACTCCACGTTCTTATTAATTTATATCAACAATAATTTTTCAAATTAGGGCCTAAAACCAACATTTCAAAGTAAAGTGAAGCAAAGAAATGCCACGAATCATGAAAATATTAAATATTATACATTCATTTCAACAACACTAATCACAGACGTGAGTAAACTAATAATAAACAGAACTGAACAAATAAATAAACAAACCGAATGGAACAGAGAATGAGTGAAAGAGATATTCAATACTTAATATACTTGGTCACAGATTGTACTACTTTAAAAAAAATCATAATGCCGACCCAGGCTTAGATAAAACTATGGAGCCTCGTTATTCTATCTGGCTACCTGTCCCTTAGCGGGATAGGACAACGGAAGAAGATTCCTATGATTAGAAGATACATAAACGTGATGTGCGACTTGTTTGAAAGGTTTTATTATTACAGTACTGATTTATTTATCATTGTTATCTTACTTAATTTTAATATTGATTAATTTCATTATATGTTGATAAGTCAATATGAATTCATAAATCCTTTAATTTATTACTTGTGTCATTATAAATTATATATTAAATTTTTTGAAAACATTATTGTCTAATGAAATTAAATTTAGGACAATCTAACAATAAATGTAACAGAGTTTCAGGCTGAGCTTGTGAATAATTAAGAAATAATGGTGTAAAGTATTGTTTAATTTTAAAAAGTCCAGAGTTTTTGTCAGCATGTCCTAAACACAATCTACAAATAATGTTAATTATTTCCTATTTACTCATGGTTTTTGATTTAAACCATTAAACCAAGGATATTGTATATATTTAATTTGGATGAATTTATACAAAAATTTAGCCTTGGGGACTTCATGTAATATTTACGTAATTTTTACTAAATGATAATTTTTTCTTTTTGATAAGCTTAAAATCCTGTAAAATGAAATATTCAAGTCTTGTTCTTCCAATTCATTTCCTATAGCTTCCTTGGTCAATTCATCGGCTGTTTCATTTATGTTTATTTATATGTTTATATTATATTGCGTATAGTTCAACCATGAAATTTGTAATAAATTTATTTAAGAGGAACTTGCATCTAGTATTTAGTTGTGGTATATAAAAGGCAGCGCTTGTCCCGTTACCATTTCTTACTGTTTTCTTGAACTTTGAACCATCTGTGTAAACAAATATGTAGTCCTCATAGGTTGTGTTTACATAGTTATTAAAATTTTGTTTTAGATTTAGAGTATTCGTGTTTTTTAAAATTAGTATATTCATTTTCAATGTTTATAATACATGAAAAAGAATGATTTACAATAGCTAAATGCATGTCAAATTCTTTGTAACTTGTGAAATCTGGTCTTCCGGTAAATATAGAATGTATGTGTCCTTGCGATTTAGTAGTGAAAAATAAGCAAATTGTGAAATTTCGAAACAGTCAGGTCATCCTTTATATCTTTAGACACTTTTGAAGTACGCAAATGCATTATTTCTGTCTAAAATAAGCAATGTGCAAGTATGCATTCGATTTTAGAGTATGCAATGAGTCTATGCCTATAGATTTCACTGCTGTATGAGTTCATCATGATGCGAACTAGGTTTTGTTAGGTCACTTAGTATATTTATATAAATAAAAATGTAAATGTTCATTTGTTCAAAACTTAAAATTTCAGAATAGTTCTTCACCAATTACTTTATAATTTTGACACAATGCATTCTAATATGCAGATGTTTTTTGTATTCTAATACGCAGATGTTTTTATACATCAAAAAGATGCTTTTTGAAAAAGAGAACCATCTGTTGGACGTAATAGCAACAAACACTAGGCATGACATCACATCATGTGTTGTCAGACAGAAGGCTGAAATCGCTCATGGATTCCATGGTAAAACATGAGTATTTGGGTCTGTGTGCTGCTGGATGTACCCAGTGGAATGGCAAAAGAGAGGGTTACCACATGCACATTATACTAATACTGGCTTTAAACAAAATCAATTTAAACGAAATCGACTATGTAATATGCGCTTAATTATCCGATACCAATGTAGATAAGGATTTAAAAGAAGTTGTGATTGTAAGATGCTTTATTTAATTAATTTATGAGTTTTTATTGATTTTGGTTTATCAAGTATTAATAGTCAATTATTTGAAAATCTGTTCGAGCACCATTTTGTAAGATGTGTTATGTCCAAACTACTGTTTAGATGTTATTTTGAAAGTTAACGTGTGTTTTGTCAACTATTATTTTTGTTAACTTTATGATTGCAATATTACAAATCAAACATATAAAAGAATATCGAGGTTCTAGCCCTAGTCTGTAGCCTACTTACCAGGTCGGCTACGTATGAAACCTGAATGGATGGATTTACTGAATGAATGTTTAGACAAACATAATTGTTTTAAAATGAAATCTCTCTTTTACTATAATTTTAAATTGAACATTCTTACAGAAAATCATCTTTTATTATAATTATCTCTATCCTAAAACAAACATATTAGTCAGCAATAGTCCTGCAATGTTCAGTATCTTTCTCATAAAGTTAAATATTCTTACTTACAACAAATGTCTGAAATCGAATCTCTCATGTATTTTTATCTTTAGACAATCATATAAAATGTTACCTTATTAGAATATCATGATTCTAAACGTTTAATTACCCTTTCTTGTCTTAGCACTTCACTTTACTAAACTGTTCTTTTTCAATCGCACCATGTTGCCTCTGAACATAGACACATCCAGTCGAAACCACTCGCCGAGTTGGAATGTTTTAAAAACGGAACGCTTCACTGTCTCTGCATAGGTTGAATTTATTCATGGCAGGTGCTTAATTTGAATTGTTCGATGATTATTATTATTTGGTTTTAATATTTTTTTTTTCAAAGTTTTTGCAATTGTCATTTAAATAATTTTAATTTCTATGTACTATGTAAACTTCTTAATTAATTAAATATATAACTAAATCCTTAATAACTTTATTTATTTATTTTTTACTGGTTGGAGAATGTCCCATTTTATTATTTATTATTAAGATTGGGGAGAGTGTTTTAAAAGCGCCTCCTTCACTGCGACCTAATTAGATCTTTTGTGCCCCCCTCTTGTTGGACTCAGGAGAGATCTATGTCTTTGACAAAATTGATCAAACCCCTGGTCGGGAGGTTTAGTAATTCTTCTTCCGAAATGAAGATAAATTCTAAAAATTTATATCTTTTTTGGCATAAGGCCGGGCACTCCATTATGATGGGTTCCATGCTTTCCACCTCTTCACCACAGTACCTGCAAGTATCATCGTCCACCAGGCCCATCTTACTTAAGTGGTACCTGCAATGGATAAGTCCTGTTAGTATACCACAGAGGAGTTTTAGCTCTCTTCTGCTTAGGTTTAGCACTTCCTTCCCTCTCTTTTTATTAGGGCTAAGGAACTTCTTGGAATGTATTAGACCCGGCAATGTATTCCAGGTTCTGTTGATTACTTTGTTGGCCCAGTTGGTAATAACCTCCTGGTAATCCCTAGGGCCAAATCCATACATAGGAAATGGCCCAAGTTTAGCTTGCTGATCTGCTTCCTCGTTGCCTGCTATTCCCTCATGCCCTGGCACCCAGACAAGTTCAACTTTATTCTTGTCCGCCAGCTGGTTTAGGGCCTGATGGCACTCGTAAAGCATCTTTGATCTCAAGTTGTTACTTTGAAGTGCTTTTAATGCCGCTTGACACTTGACTATCCGACATAATGCTAATTTTCTGTTTGCAATGGTTTTTATTGATCAGATGATTTGCCACTAAATGGATGGCATGTACCTCTGCTTGAAAGATGGTGGCGTCAGCACTGAGGGACACATGTCTTTTGAACCTTGGTCCCACAACTCCTGCCCCCACGCCACCTTCCATTTTGGATCCGTCTGTGAACCATTTTTGGGAGTCCGCCGGCACACATTCCGTGCTTCCCGTCCAGTCTTACATAATGGGGAAGTGAAATTTGTATTTGTATCAAAGATCATTTTTACTTTCATCTGGTCACTTGCAGCAGCCATATCTAATAAAGGAGTTGCTCTGAGAATTTTCAGATGTCCTTTGAGGTTTCCTACTTTGAAATGGTATTCCTCCTGTAGTTTGAGGACCTGCTTCATAGCTTCCTCCTTAATTGCAACCGGTAGGGGATCCAAGCCTAGAAGGATCTCCATCGCGGCAGTGGGTGTTGTTTTCATGGCACCTATGATGCTTAGACATGCTAGTCTTTGCACTTTAGCCAACTTTGCTTGCGCGGTACTTTGGTCTACCTTCCTCCACCAAACTGCTGACGCATAGAGGATAGCGGGTCTAACGACCTGCTTGTAGATCCAGTTATTAGCTCTGGGTTTCAGACCCCACGTTTTGCCAACCATTTGGTGGCACGACCATAGTGTTTTAATGGCCTTGTTGGTCGTCTTAGATAGGTGACTCTCCCACGTTAACGTTTGGTCCAGTGTCACCCCAAGGTATTTACCTCCTTAGAGAGGGGAATGGTGGTTCCACTTAGGTGAAAGCTGATAAATTTAATTTCCTTCGTTTAGTAAATGGAACAATAGTGGTCTTTAATGGGTTTATATTCATGCCCTCTTTGAGACACCAGTTTTTTGTCATGTTAATGGCTTTCTGCATTCTCTCCCCTATAACAGAGTCATGCCGGCCCCTCACAGTTATGGTTATGTATCAGCATAACCAAGAATGTCAAACCCAGCCCTGCTCAGGTCGTTTAGTAGTTCATCCACTACCAGTGAGCACAGCAGTGGGGAGATAACTCCCCCTTGTGGGCAGCCTTTTGTGGTACCTACCTCATGTGTAGCGCTACCAATGCTGGTGGATACATGTCTACCCATCAGCATGTTATTTATCCATTGAATGATAAAGTTGTGAATCCCTCTTTTATTGAGAGACTGTGTCATTGAGTCATAGGAAGCATTGTCAAAAGCGCCCTCTATGTCCATAAAGACTGATAGGGCTATCCCCTTTGATTCATGTGCTTCCTCTATGGCCTTGACAAGTTGGTGCAATGCCGATATTGTTGATTTGCCTTTTTGGTAGGCAAATTGGTATTTATGAAGAGGTGCAATAATTGTTAAAACCTCCATTCTAATGTGTTGGTCCACTAGTTTCTCCATTGTTTGAAGCATAAACGACGAGAGACTAATTGGACGGTAAGACTTTGGGTCGTCTAGGGGTTTTGCACCCCCCTTGTATAGAAATATGACCTTTACTTTCCTCCATACTTGAGGAACGTGGCCATATAACAAACTGGATCTAAACATTTTGATCAGTATTGAGATTAAGATGTCCTGCCCTCTCTGAATGAGTTCCGGTAACACTCCATCAGGACCTGGAGCCTTAAAAGGCTTAAAGGACCCTTTGGCCCACTTAATCCTTTCAGGCGATACAATCTTGTTGACAAGGGGACAGTCCATCTTGAGTTCTGCTCTACTCCTTATGGAACCATTGTACACCCTTGTTTCTCCAGGTGCTATACAAATTGGAAAATGTTTTGTTAATAAAGCTTCCACAGTTTCCTGGAAGGTTGATGTTATGGGGTGCCATCTTCACGTTTAAGTGCACCAATGTTTACTTGAGTACCCTTTGAAAGAGCCTTCTGCACCCTTCCAATTTCAGGTGCTTCATTAAGACTCTCACAGAAGGTCCTCCATGAGCTATGCTTCGATTTACGAAGTGTTACATTAAACTCAGTAAGAGCCTTACGGTACTCTCCCCAGTTATTTGTTCTCTTCGCTTTATTAAATTCCCTTCTGGCCTTGCTTTGTAGTTTACTAAGCTCATTGTTCCACCAGGGTACTTTACTGTTAGTTTTTTTGGTTTTGAGCGGACAGCTATCCTCAAAGGCCCTCATTATTGCCTCCGTTGTGAGGTTAGCTGTACTCTCCAGGTCGTTTATGGATCTTGTTTTTTGTTGTATATCCTTCACACCATTTTGTAGGGAACTTTTGTATCCCACCCAATCGGTCTTACTAGGAACCCTATATGTTTGGTTAATCACGCTACAAGCCCCCACTTTGAACATGTTCATGAAGTGATCAGAGAAAGAAGCCACCCCAGACACTTCCCAATCACATATTAATTTTGAAACCCCTCTAGACAGTAAGGTTAAGTCGAGTACCTTCTGCCTAATAGAGTTTATAAATGTTGGACGATTGCCCTTATTAGCCACCACCATGTTAGTAGTAAGTAAGTATTCATAGAATGACTCACCTCGATCATTGGTGTCGGTGCTCCCCAAGATGGTATTGTGGGCATTGGCATCGACACTCAGGATTAGGTGTTTCCTGTTGGCTTCGCAGTAGCTGATGAGTCGTTTCACCGTTTCTGGTGGCGCCTCCTTCTCCTCTCAAGGAAAGTATGCCGCGGTCAAAACTACCTCCTTCTTACCTCCAGGGACACTCAGCTCTGCCATTACAGTGACTGTATCAGCATCTGTAAATTCTGAGAGAATCATTATATTGATGGTTTTGTTGATCAGAATCGCCGCCCTCGGTACCAGGGTAGATCTATCATAAATCAACTTACAGTTTTTTGTGTTTAGTCCACAAATTCGTCTCCCGTTGATCCAGGGCTCCTGAACTAGTCCCACCATTTTTGTGCCTTGGGCAAACCTTTTGCATAAGGTGGCAGAAGCAGCCTTCACATGGTGGAGGTCCACCTGCACGCACTCCATACCAATTTCTCAACCCCACCTTCTGGTTTTGAGGCGCTGCTTTCGCCCGCCTCCACTGCCACAGGTTTGGGTGTTTGGTTTGAGGGCTTGTTCACCTCCGTATTTTCGTTTTTGTTTTATTACTAGGGTCCATTTTGATCCCACGAGTAAAAGAGGAATTAAACAGTCCATTTAGCAGAGCCTCTTACTGGATAAGGTTATCTACTACTGGAGGTCACCTGGTATCCAGAGTTCGCATATTAGCGACTGATTACCCATCAGCCATCCATCCATCGGCATATGCTGTTCCACCTTGGATTGAGTTATGGTTATACCGCCATACTCGGTCGTCAGAGCCTCGTCAGTTAAAACAGGGTGCACCAGCGAGAAGGTGAGGTTGACACTTGGATAGGAGAGGCTATATATTGCGCATCACTTCCTATTACACCCCGAGAATGTCCCATGCTTACATGATGAAAAATATGATACATGGACTTGCCTGTACAATGAATCCAATCATAGTTGACCATAATATGTTCTATATATTAAAGACCTGAGCTGTTGCCAGTTAATAAGTTAGGTAGTGTCGGAAGTACAAATAACTTTAGGTAATTTACCCCGAATCCAGTACTTATAGACAATTAATATTTAAAGTTGTCATCATATGTCCTTTGGTTTAAAACCAGATAAGTACAAATTCTTTCAATGAACATGCTGTATGTTCAAAATGCCACTACCTATTACTGTTACAGCCTACTATACAAATCTAAATGTGCAGGGACAGCTTTGCATTTTAGTCCCGATGCGATTGGAAACATCACAGCCTGATAATGCATGTAGTGCTGACAGTATGGTACTTATATTTGATCGACTGCCAAATGATACGCTAAAAAGCGCTTTTACTTTAGGCACCCTTAGAATTACAAATATCAGCTACCCCTTATTGCAAGTGAATTCCAAAAATTAATTCCTAAGACGAACACATTCGAGTTTAGAATGACAATTTCTAAGTTAGAATTTTCGCATGATTTCTAAGTTTCTAATGATTTAAATCATTTTCATTGTTGAACTTTGTCGATTTTTCGATGGTCAAAAACCCTCCCAAAATTAATTATATATGTACTTATTTTGGTTTCATTATTGGCTGTAGAGGGTTTAAAAGAACACAGCACCATATTAATCTGTAAATACTTAACCACTTATTTATTTAAATATAAACAACTGCGATGCGGCTGACATAAGCTTAGTGGGTTCGTTAAAGTACTCAAAATTTTATTTCTGTGCTTTTTAGCTGTACAATACTTGTGCACCATTTAATTAAATAATTTTAACAATGTTATGTTTACCATGAAGACATTGATTCATTATGTCACATATCCCTAATCTATTTCCATTATAAAATTTTAAACTTATTATCTAGACAAAATTTTAGTTTTTTGTCTATGCACGTTTTTTGCAATAACTATTAAACTATTCGGTTTAATAAATATTTTCTTGTATTTCCTATGCTAACCAGATAATCCTTTATCATAATATGATTTTTTATTCAAAATTTAAACAATTTAAAATTTAACATAGGAGATTGCATGTGAATAATTTTTGTTACAAGTTGGAATCACATTATTTAGTCCAGTCTGGACCTGAAATGTCATGTGATCAACAACTCTATTGTTCTCTGTCGACCTGTTGGCTCATGTTAGCTAGCCCCATCCCACTTCCCTTACGCTTTGAACGTTTCATTTTTTAATGAAATTGACAAAACTTTTATAATTCTACTTTCCTTCATATTAAACTACCTTTTCTGTACACATTATTATTATTTATGGATATTACCATTTATTTATGTATTCTTGATATTTATTATGTTTTAACTAAAATTTTGTTTTACAAAAAAATTTGTTTTTGGAACGATTTTGGTGAAAAACCCAAACCGTTTCAGTACGATAAAGGGCACAAAAATTCAGGAACATGAAATTTTGTAGAGGGAACTATAGTGTGCGCATAGAGAACCCTGTTGAAATTTAGAGAAATAAAAATGAAAACGTCAAAATGGCTGCCAATTTAAAGAGAGTTTTATACAAAAATATCTCGTGTTATTCAAGATATAACACTCTAAATTAGATATTTCATTTTTTGTTCTTGCTGTTTAAAGACAAACGAACTCTTGGTCATCATGGCCTTATAAAACAGAGGAAGAAAAGAGAATAAAATAAAGACCTCTAATCCTCGAATTCTCTAATACCTTCAGGGCCAGAAAATAATAAGACCTAGTCAATAGAGACCAGATAGGAAAGATGGGAGGGTAAGCAAAATACATGGAACAAGGTGTAGATCCAGCCAGGTTCCCTTGGGATTGGAAATTTCAATTATACATGTATTAGTATCAATCCCACATATCTACAATGACAAATAGCGAAGCTATTGTTAAAAATATAAGTTCTAACCCGGACCTTTCAAGAAAATGTGTTATTCGTATTTTCGGCCGGGCCGAGATACTTGCACGAGCGAATTGATGGAGTCTTTGAAATCTACATATCTACGAGGCTAGTTAGGGTCTAGCCGACGTCCAGAAAGTACCGGTAGTGTATATAAAATTACGTTGTTCATAAAACACGTGTAACAAAGTTTTAAACAAACTTACCCTATTGAATAAGACTCCTTGATCTGCCAACCTAATTCAACATTTCCTATAAGGCTCAAACACCCTCTAAAGGGGTTACATTTAGAGGTTCCCTACACTGTATGGTAGGGTTTGATAAATACCATGATGGCGCCCGTCAACTTGTTTTAAATTTCAACAGACTGTCATTTTAGATGGGGGGGGCATAGCAACAGCCACCATTACTCGGGTTCACTCGGTTTTTCGGTTGGGTATAAAAATCGATGTGGAGTTATTTGCGGATCTATTCATCCTGATGTTCCCTGTGGCCAAAAAGTGTTTTTTGAAATGATATCCTACTCCCGTATTTCGTATGACTATTGCTCTACAGTCCAAACATATGGTTTTATTTATTGTTTGTTAAATCTTTAGAGAAAATTGTAATTTTGTGTTTTTTAATTCCAGCTACTCCCAAATTTTGAATTATTAAAAAAAATTAAGAAATCATCCAAAATTTTGATAGAAAATCAAAATTGGCTAAAATATGCTTACAGACCAAATTTGATTAAAATATAATACACAAGATATTAACAAAAACTCTTTAAATTGGCAGTCATTTAAAAAATTTCATTAAAATTTATTTGTGTTTCAATAGGGTTCTTTATGTGGACACTATACTTCACTCTATCGAATTTCATGTTCCTATCCTGAAATTTCGTGGCCATTATCGTATTTATGTACAGATGACAACGAGCCAACGACAACAAAGGCCATGAGACGCGAACATGAGACAAAAAGTGAGTTCAATTTTCGTGAGATTGCTCAACTTAATCTATAGGCTACTTCTTACACTGGGTGAGTAATATAGTATGTTTTACAGCATATCACAAAGTAATTTATTTGTTATTTTTCCAGTTATGCCTAAAAATTCAGTATGTTTACTACCGCACAACAACTAAGACTCCATCAAAGCCTTGTGAATTATGTTCGACTTTGGTAATATTCTGACTTGTCTAGTATATACTAAGCACGGAACCAAAAACTATTTATTGTCTCTGCTTGCAGCAAACAAGCGCATGACAATCAGCGGTCTCTGTTTAAAAACAATTATAGTTTACTTTTTATTTTACACTCTGTGTGCTAATTACCAACTTTTGTGCCAACGTGTGATATTAATTTATTTAATTATTATGCCTACTTTTAAATTCAAACCCGGGCGGGTTCACAGCCCGTTTATTGTTAGGTACATTTTCAAAATATTTTTGACCGCCATTTTGAAGTGAACATTCAAATATTAAATACGAAACTGGTACTATAATAAATAATTTATCATTGTGTTATTATTATTATTATTATTATTATTTTACATTGCTATCAACGCTGTACTCGCTCTTTATTTAAATATTAGATATGATTTTTCCAGTTTAGCACTAATATTATTCAAATTTTCGTTATTACTCGAGTGGCAATTTAAATGTTAAAAACTGAATAGTTTGTACAATGCAAGTAAAAGCAGTCCTTCGCAAGAATCTCATTTGGTGAGTTATTAATTGAAAGTTCAAGCTACAAATAAACTATAAAACTTACAAAGGTAAGGGGGTGAGAATATTTGAGGAATACTTAATAAAATATATAAATGCCTTCAAAAAGAAACCATCGGAAACAATATTTTCAAAGTTTAATATAATAAAGTGCTTGTTCATTAAATGATTCAAAACGTCCATACAAAATTGACTGTATAGACTTTTCATATAGAAATGGTGTTAGATTATCTAATTTATGTAATTTATATACAAACGGTAATATTGACTGCAAAGTTCAATCGAGAGTACTTATGTCAATAACGTAAGGTTTTCTGAAATTGACACACAATAAAATGATTGAAGTTGAATGAAAAGAAATATTATTATTATTGTTTACATCTTAAAATAGTTTAATATAATAAAGTGTTAGGTCGTAGACAGTAATAGGTTATACCTTACAAAATATTGATTAGAGTATGTTTCTATCATTTTCTATGAAAATTGTATTAGGCAGTCAAATATTCTATATGTTCAAAACAAAGTTCTACATTATATGTTTACAAAGTAAATTTCGTAGGTTTTTGAAATTGAAACACAATAAGAAAAATATCCTATAAACAATAAGATTTATGGTTGAACGTAACCTAAATATGAAGTCTCGACAACAGAGAACTAATTCTAGTTTTTTAGTTTTGTATTACTTTTGCAAATGTTTCGGAATTCTGCACGTAAAATGTACAAAAAAACTCACAAACAAACAACGATTTCGAAAAGGTAAGAATAATATTAAGTAAAATTGACCTTATGTCAATCTAAAAATTGGCTTTACTTGCGTAATAAGGGTAGTTTAATGTTTAAATGAATTTTGAAATTTTTTTAAGAGATCTCAATTTGGAGTTAAAGCTATTTTGATTCTTAAGGATCAGACACGGTTTTAAGAAGTTTCCAGATAGGCCTTTTTGTTTTTAGTGATTGATTATACACTGAATTATAAGTTAATCAGTATTGTTATGGGAATGTGTTATGATTTTACTTTTACATATATTAAAACATTGGTAGAATTTTCTTAAATCTATTACTAATTTTGGGAGAAACTAATTTTTATATACCTAGTTTTATGTACCATAGTGTTGGCTGATTTCAACTGGTTAGTATTAGGGAGTTCCAAGTTCACGTAAAGCTAAAGAAAATACTTTTTTATTTGAAGCGGGGTTGCAATGGAAACTGAAAATTCTCTTGGGTATTGTTTTTCACCTAGCGTACTCTTGGGGGTTCATGTGAAGCTGTTTACGTATTTAAATATTTCCGTGGAGATCAATAACATTATATAATTGATAAATTAATGAAAAATATCAGTTAAAGAAATACTCCCCGTCAATAAATGAAGAAAATTAATTGGATACAAATTCGTTTGTAGATAGTAAAAATAATTTACTCATAATGAAGAAGACCAACTTTTTAAAATTATTATCCGATTCTCCCTGCATACAGCATTCAAACTGATTGTTGCTGTTTTGGTATAATACACTAGTACCTCTAATTTATAAAGAGGTCATCTTGTCCTTCACCAAGACCAAGCTTTGAGAGAAGACATTTTTGACCCTTGTTCTTATTAAAACTAAATATAGAAATAAATAAATTTAGAAATCTTAATCGAAGATCAAAATAATTTGATTTGGAGCCAAATATTCGAAAATTGCTTTCATAAATGCAACATCATACATCAAATTGAATTGAGTTGAGATGTTCGTAAGATATACTGTTATAATTTTTAATAAATTTGTCTTTCTAAATACTAAATATTGTTAAATATATATTTCAAGTGAAAAATATACGACTTGACATAATTATTTAATCAATAATAGGGGTCTACTATCTTGGTAAAATAATGTATAAGCGTTAAAATCAATAAATTAATATAATTAAATACATACGTAAAGGCTGCAAGCCGAGTATAGAGATTAGTTTCAATGTCATTTGTAATGAGGCAATTTATCTGTCATAACCCAAAAATTGCAGCAAAAAACAAATTCAAATGAGAAGTGTATGCCATATACAGGGAAGCGATCAAGGATAGCTCAGTTGGTAGAGCTTTGGCGCGAAAAGCCAAAGGTCCTGGGTTCGATTCCCAGTCTAGGTCGTATATTTTTCACTTGAAATAATGATTTAATCAATAATACTTGCTTGGTAAAATAATGTATAAGCGTTAAAATCAATAAATATTAAGGTTTATATTGGAGGTTAAAAATGTACATACAAAAATGTACTGTAAACAAATTTGTGTCATTATTATTATAAGAGCCATTGACGGGGAGATTGGGGGGGGGGGGTTATCATTGGTTATGGTTAGTATTGAGTGGGCGGAGGGCACACAAAGGTTGGTTAGCACTGCTCTAGAGAAACATACAATGCAGCTGTCTCCAAGTGTTTTAAACATTGTCTGGTTTAGTATGATTTAGTATTGTGTAATTTAAAAATGGTGTTTTTATTTGAACTTTCATAAATCGTTTTCCTTTTTAATCACTTTTGATATTTAATTGACAAGCCTGGAGGAGGCCAGAAATGTAAAAAACGCTTCGGTTCTCCTCAGTAAAGCAGAACTCCTCCATTATTGACCCCTCTTTTTGACAGATCCATATCAAGTACATAGTTAAATAAAATTAAATATATACACTAATAGTTTGAGGTTTACACAAGACAATGGATTTTGTATCTGTTTAAGAATATAGATCTGGTTAGTATTTTATCTAGCACTTAAGTGTAATTTATTCAAAAATGTCGTAAGATAATATCTGGAAACAATATTTTAATCATAAATAAATAAATCTTAAATGCCTGTATAATGCTGATTCATCAAAATGCACAGTTATCAAATCATTTTGATGTAAATTGGTAAAATGAGTGGGGGTGATACCTCAAAGAATTCAAGTGAAATTGACTCTTTTATTACTTTGCTCACATTTAATAAAATTTGATTCTAAATATAAAAAATAAAAATTAATATAATGTTATTCTAAAAAACAAATAATACAGGATTGCATAATATTGAACTTAAAAATTAATATTATACAACTTAAGATTCTTGTTGGGCAATTTAATTTTAAAGTAAATATAATTTGAAGTATTTGATTGGTTTGATTATTACAGATAGTCCCGTCACAATGTGCTATGTGGGATGTACAGTGGGTGGTTTACAACTGATCTTCAATATATTCTGCATCTATTCAACGCTTGAAAATAGCAAATTTGAATTTCAATCTTACTTTGATCGCATGGTGTTAATTTTAATTTGCTTTCATTACATCAGTCCATCCTGCTCAGTTTTAGCTTCGTTTCTCTACAGTCGAAGATTACTTCTGGATTTAAGTATACAGTTTTATAAGTTATACAATATCTTAATAGATAAAGATCACATTTCTTGTAAATATATTTTGTTATTTGTAATGTTTCATTTATTGCTATTTAACAGAAGTCTTTATTTCTTTATTACAAATGATATTTTTAGTGCTACTATTGAGTTCAAATTTGCCTGGGTATATACAGTTTCATTTTCTAAGGAATTGTTGATATCTATCATGTGTTACGTGTCAGAAAGAACTTATGACAGCATCAAACATCAATTACGTGTTCTCAGGAAAATTGAACTGAATCTTGCTTCTTTAAATAAGCTACAGAAAATAATGACCAATCTGGAAGAAGTGCAGGTCTTAAATGAACAAATAGAAAATAATTATGGACGAGATTTTGTGACCATGTTCATTGATTTTATATTTCGATCAATTTTATATGGATTCATTATTCTGTCATCACTTAAGAAGTTAAACTATTTAAGAATAATGTTTACAATGTCACACATAATAAACGTTTTGGGTCCACTGGTATTTGTTGCAAACAGATGTCAACAAGTTGTTAATCAAGTAAGTATTTTATTTTATTACTTTTGTACACTTAGAAGTGAATTTACTTTTCTAAAGTTAGTTGTCAAAACTACAATATTTCTACCTGGCAAATCTGTTAATTTACTTGATATTTAAGAACTTACGAATTCATGCTTGTGTGAGAGTTGTTATGTTTTCTTGCAGGTAATTCATAAAACACAAACTCTTGTTTGCAAGAAAACTAATTTGAATTGAAATACATCATACGACTTACATCACTTGACCAGAGTTACACTTGTACTTCTCTGAACCAGGATATCTCTTGCAGTGATGCAACCTTTAAATCTATGAAACTAAATTATTTTACTTGAGACATATGTTAATTAATATATAATATCTCTTTTTTAAAAAACTTGCAAACACAATTTATCTTATATATGTAACATTTCATGATAATCAGCTGACATTAATTATAATTATTTGTAATTATATAACAATTTAAAATATATATAAAAAAATTAGATATAAAGTTATATGGAGTTTATTCAAAGATTTTATTTATTCAAAATTTATTTCATTATTTAAATATAGAAATGATATATCTAAATTAATTCATTAATATATATATATAAACATTACACACACACAAGTACAAAAAATCTAGTAGGCAAGTGAATAAAAAAATATATGAGTGGAACAACAGTGAATCAATCAGGTGATGGAAAAACAACAGTTAAAAAAGAAAAAAAAAAATTAAGCAGTTAGTCTGGAGAATTTAAGAAGTACAGTTGAGATATAGATATAATGTGTTAAATGAGATTGAGAAGGTGGAAATAATAGTCAAAGTGAAATATTGAAAATAATTATTGGAACATGAAGAAAAGGTTAAATATATTGAATTAAACAATTACCAGAAAACAATATTAAGAAAGGAAAAAACAGTGAAAGAATGGTGAGATTTGTAATTATTGTTGGAATCTATTATTTGTTTAAGTGATTGGTGAGGGAACTTGAACTATTAAAAAAAATTGTTTATATATATTAAATATATATACATTTTTTTTTTTATTTCATTAATACATTCAACATTTTTATTGATTGATTATTTTTTTTGTATTATATTTGATTTATCATTATTTTTTTTATTCATATTAATAACATTTGGAAGAAGCCGGCACTGACCTAAAACCCCCGAGAAAGACAATAACAATTTAAAAGAAAAATATATATATAATTATAAAAACATTACAAATTATTTAAAGTAACATAATTAAAATAAAAAAGTTGTATTACATTTTGGCGCCGCAACGTTTTGGCTTTTTCAAGTTGTACACTACTACAAATAACTTCTATAACTAATTATAATAATTGTACTAACTATAAAAGATAGTTTGTAAGAAAGATAAGTTAATCTAGAATTATGGACAATAACCAGAGATATAACTTCAGGATAGATTTTACCATGGAATCAGCAACTGTAAAAACGTTAGGCCTACAATTAGAAACTCAAAACCCATGGTTGGAGATAATATTACAACGTTTTGATGAAAACAAAGAAAATCAAGATAAAATTAACCAACAATTAAAAAAAATTCAAGATGAAAACAAACAAAATCAAAAAATATAAAATTTCATTGGACTACAGCTGACGATCAAACTTTCATAAAAATTAAACAACTCTTTCTACAAACTCAAATCTTACATCATCCAGATCCTCATCAACCTTTCTTTTTACAAACGGATGCATCAGACTCTGCCATAGGGGGACATTTATACCAAATAACTTCCCAAGGAGAAAAACAAGCTATTGTATTTATATCTAGAGCATTACAGCCAGCGGAACAGCGTTTCACTACCACGGAAAAAGAACTCCTAGCAATTGTATATTGTCTCCAAAAAACCCGCTACATTATACATGGAACAGATTTAACAATTGTAACTGATAACCATGCATTTACTTTTATTAAAACTTGTCGACTGTTAAATGCTCGCCTCACACGTTGGATTCTTGCTTTACAAGATTATCATTTTAAAATACAACACTGTAAAGGAAGCGAGAATTGCACCGCCGACGCTTTAAGTCGAATGCCACAACAACCACATATTATACCACAAGAGGATCAATCTAAATTAATTATAACATATATTCAACGTTTACAAGATCAAAATTTAAAATTTGAACTAAACCATCTTGCGATACATCAAGAACACGATCCAAAATTATTTCCTATTATACAAATTCTTAAAAATATAAATGATCTAACCAATAATCCAAATATACAACAAATATATAACCTACACAACAACATTTTATACCAAAAATTAAATCAACAATGGCTGATAATAGTCCCAGAGAATCTCATAAATCGATTAATATGGGAATGCCATTTATATTACTTACATTGTGGAGCAAATAAATGTCTCAATATACTTAGAGAAAGTTTTATTTTTAAAAATATGGGACGACGCATAAGAACGATACTCGCTACTTGTGAATCTTGTCAAAAATGTAAATGTAACCCACACCCTTTAACAGGAGTAGCAAAGGGTATTATATGTAAAAAAAAAAATGATCAAATAGCTGTGGATATTATTGGGCCACTTCCAATAAGTATAGGAAGAACTAAATATATATTGATTGTACTCGATATTTTCACAAAATTTGTAAAATTATATCCTCTAAGATGTACAAACACTAAAACAATTTTAAAGAAATTATTAGAAGTGCATTTCCCCACATATGGAACCCCTAAAAGACTTCAAAGTGACAACGGGACGCAATTTCGTAGTCGAGCATGGAGCAGAGTTTTAAGGGAACGAAATATAGAGCCTATATTTAACCCGTACTATCATCCACAAACAAATATGGCAGAGAGACCAATACGTGAAGTTAAGCGATGTTTGAGGACATATTGCTCTTCACACCACAAAAATTGGGCACGTTATATTGGAGTTATCAATACCATGCTAAATGAGGTACAGAATGATACTACAGGTTTTACACCTAATGAATTACAATTAGGTCAAAGAGATATCAGATTTTGGGAACCATATATTACAAATTATTATACCAAGGATATACCACTCGAAACAAAATTATATTTAGCAAAACAAAGGATACATATCAAACAAGAAAAACGAGCATCAAAATTAAATTCAAAATACAAACCAACTATTTTAAATATTGGCGACCTAGTATTAATTAAGAATGTCTCATTATCAAATGCATCATTGGGAGAAACATTAAAACTTTTTGAAATATTCAGTGGACCATATAAAATACATCATATTATTGGAAAATCAACATATTATGTTTGTAATCTAGAAGGAAAACAAGTTAAAGGACCCTATCATATCACCTCAATGAAGATATACAAAACACCAATTGAGGATTAAAATTTAAAATTCATTCAAATACTCCACATTCAATTATTAGGACCACGTCATACAATGTTTCAAGAAAAACAATAAAACTCCAAAATTTAATTACATTATCATTCAATGCATAAGTGTTTCATGAAAATTAAAAATAAATTTTCCTGAAAAGTAGCCAAGGGATATTGTAACATTTCATGATAATCAGCTGACATTAATTATAATTATTTGTAATTATATAACAATTTAAAATATATATAAAAAAATTAGATATAAAGTTATATGGAGTTTATTCAAAGATTTTATTTATTCAAAATTTATTTCATTATTTAAATATAGAAATGATATATCTAAATTAATTCATTAATATATATATATAAACATTACACACACACAAGTACAAAAAATCTAGTAGGCAAGTGAATAAAAAAATATATGAGTGGAACAACAGTGAATCAATCAGGTGATGGAAAAACAACAGTTAAAAAAGAAAAAAAAAAATTAAGCAGTTAGTCTGGAGAATTTAAGAAGTACAGTTGAGATATAGATATAATGTGTTAAATGAGATTGAGAAGGTGGAAATAATAGTCAAAGTGAAATATTGAAAATAATTATTGGAACATGAAGAAAAGGTTAAATATATTGAATTAAACAATTACCAGAAAACAATATTAAGAAAGGAAAAAACAGTGAAAGAATGGTGAGATTTGTAATTATTGTTGGAATCTATTATTTGTTTAAGTGATTGGTGAGGGAACTTGAACTATTAAAAAAAATTGTTTATATATATTAAATATATATACATTTTTTTTTTATTTCATTAATACATTCAACATTTTTATTGATTGATTATTTTTTTTGTATTATATTTGATTTATCATTATTTTTTTTATTCATATTAATAACATTTGGAAGAAGCCGGCACTGACCTAAAACCCCCGAGAAAGACAATAACAATTTAAAAGAAAAATATATATATAATTATAAAAACATTACAAATTATTTAAAGTAACATAATTAAAATAAAAAAGTTGTATTACATATAATGTATCAAAACAAATTAAAATTACCATTATTCCAATCGGGTGGGAGGTTACATTACTTCTTGTTTTATACAATTGATTTTTGTTATTACTGGAATCGTTAAATCTATGATTAATACTTCGTGTAATATATTTGCTTAAATTATAATCATGTCCGGGTATATTTTTCATTGTTTACTAACAGATAATTTTCCTAAGAGGTACATCATCAGTGATACATTTAAATATTTAACTAGTCGTGAATGGCCTCAAATAATAAGAATTTCTTTGAAACATCACAATATTATCGTTTTAGTTAATATAAAAACGTGAATTTGTATCTTCTCTTACTATTTAAACAGGTTCCTTTTATTTTACATCTTTATTCCTATATACAAAGTTATTAGGCATTTTATATTCAAAATTCTAAATTTTGAAATTTTTATTGTAGTACAATTCTGAATTCTGTTGAACATTTAAGAATGATTCTTTCATTCTCTCTTCAATTTTAGATTTTAAGTTTTTGTCATTTATTGGAGTTTTAGTCCGTAATATTTTACTTATTAGTATCTAAGAAGGTAAGAAGATAAAATAGCTATCACATCGTCACTTTTTTCTTACTCTTTTTAAGAGTATTTTTAATAGTTTGAACTGCCCCTTCAGCCAACCCATTAGACATTGAGTATCTAGGGCTGCTGTAAGAATTCTGAAAATTCATTTCCTGGACAAAATTAAAAAAATTAAAGGATCACATAATTTAGTGGTTATCACTATAAACCATGAAATATATCCCATGAAATGAGAATATTATTCTTTACTTTTTAATCCATTCACCGGACTGCATATTTCTTAATTTATTCAAGTAACCTTATCCATTTAGACTAGTAATCAAAGAAAACTATTTAAGGTTTACCTGTACACTTTAACTCTAATGAATCTACTCCAATTTTGAAAATGCTAGTTTGGTATTGGATGCGAAAGCAATGGTTCTTTGTTGTTATTTCTACATTTATCATAAATACTACGTTTTCTTACGTGGTTATTTATGAATTAATTTTGGATCAATATACAGTTAGACCAGTTCTTACTTTTGTTTTCTCTATTACCAGTCCACTGTCATTAGGGCATGTAGCTGCTGAGGAAGATGACAGTTTTGTATTTATGTTGCACAAGTAGGGCGATTTTTGTGAGGAAAGTTGTGTTTTCGTTCGTTTAGTTATATCATCTCTAGATATTGTTAAACCTTTTATGTCATCAAAATCCTTTTCTCTTACATTTTGAAAAAAAAAAAAAAATTGAATTAAATAATAAAGTAAAATAACTATTTCAAATATTTGAAGCGCTTCCATTTTAGATAGGAACAAGATTTCGACTTCTAATTTGCGCAGTTGTATTTTACTTTAACATAATAAATAAATCGGATTATTACCATGTTTATAAAAGTCATTCTTACTTTCTGATTACCGAAAATTATTAGATATTTTCCATAGAATTCAGTTTTTGGGTTTTAGTCATATTTTTTGCATAGAATGTTTGTCACTCTTTGTCTTAATAATAGATTAAACAAATAACTCAACGTAGTGGATATCTCATTAAATGATTATATTTTGGAAAAATAGTCAAAGAGACGGATATAGTCGTTTTGTAATGTCTTTATTTAAAGACCGATGCTCCAAATTATTCAATATTATGAAGTTTAAATGAGGAGTATTAAAATAGCGTTAAGAAGGGAATTAAATGCAATGTACATAATTACTATGTTTGTAATGTTCTATAGATTTAAAATAGTCTTTAATGTAGTTGAATACATATTTTTGTTGTTCACTAAACACTGTACAAAATGCAAATGAAAAAATCCAAAAGTTTCCGAATACAATTTATTTTTGTTTAAACTCATGATTGTTGTCAAATTATTGTATTAAAAAATTTTTTTTCAGGCTCATCAAATCAGTATAGAATTGCACTCTATACGTATAAATTGGCACAGTAAGATGCGTAAAAGTAATGATATGAAAATGGTGAGTAGTACTAACATATATATGCAAAAATGTCTCAACTTTAACATTTTTTATTATTCAAAAAGAAAATATTGAAAATTGAGATTGTAGAAATATTTTCTGATGCAAATAACTTTTGCCAAATAGAATAAATTTATTCACACTTCTAAGGAGTGACCTAAACATTTAAAATGAAAACTTCACTTATTTATTTATTCTTCATGAACTGTTATCAATTCTCCAACTAGATATCGCAATCTTACCTCTATACAAAATAGCAACAGGTCGAATCTAAATCAATCTGATGTAACAACAATTTTAACATAATATATATATATATATATATATATATATATATATATTGCAAACAGATCACACACATTTTCTTACTCCTAATCTCCAAAACTAAATAAATACCAACCAAAACTATTTGTCACTAAATAAGTTAGTTCAGTAGCAGTCAAGAAGTAAAAATGAACTGTGGATGCCATATATTTGAAAAAATATTTTCGTAATTAAATAGGGCCTACAATTTCTTCACTTGTGCCATAAATGTCTAAATTCCTTACGATAAATCATATTTGATTATAACCAAGATTTTAATGATAGCAGTAAAGGCTAATTTTGGTGTTTCCAATTATTCCTGAACCGTTTATTTTTTTATTATTGATAACTTACGAACCATCATTTTTGCTTGAGTAAAATTTGATGAAAATTTTGTGCCGATTTTGACAAAATTGTAATTTTGGGTTTTTTTTTTATAACATCAATCTCCAAATTTCGACTTATCAAAAATAAAAAAAAAAAACCTCTTCAGATATGGCCACATGCCAAATTTCATTAAAATTAGCTAACTGGTTTGGGCTGTATACTAAACAGACATTATTCCAAAAACTATTTTTTTTACTCAGTTTGTCAAAACGAATAAGTATATAAAAACTCAACATCGATTTTTTGATCCATAAAACAATTTTCTCTATATGCGAGGAAGTAAAAGTCAACAATTAGTAAAAATAAATTCATGTTCTTTACAAGATTATTTTTGGAGTAAGCATTTGAAATGTTTTTCTTCTCAGATTCATAGTCTCCCATTCTGGAATAGTAATGTTCCGTCAACTCACTAGAGATTACCTAAGATTACCTACAGCTAAGAATAATTTATAATACTACTAACTATAATTACCAGAACAATAACTAAAACATAATAATTGTAATAATTAATATTTAATTTTATTCCACTAAAATACCTTAATATCCATTCCGATGACAGTTATATTCTTCAGCGGTCGGTTCTATTGTTAATCTAATAAAATTAAGGAAATTATCAATTATTATTGTGAAATTTAACACAGTGCTCATTGATCAATGCAATAATTACCTTTATTAAGCACTTAAAATGAGCAACATTTGTAGAAACTTCAATTAACAAATGAAAGAAAACGAAATTTTCCACAATAAACACATTATTTGTTCAAGACGATGTTTCAATGACTAAGTTGTTATCTTCAGCTGTTGCATGTACTTAAACAGCCGAGTACCAAGAAAATGTGTGTAGCCTACATGTAACAATTGAGGATGATTACCTTAGTCAATGGAACATTGTCTTCAACAAATAAAACACTTATAACGGAAAAAAATGTGTTATTTATTTTTTTTCATTTGGTGCCTGTTATTAAAGTTCAATAAAACTGTATTTTTGTATCTTTAATTGATCTATCCCGTGTTAAAAATTTAAGTAAGTAGGACTACTCTGAATTTTTGCTATATAACCAATATGAATGGGTGTAATTAAATAAGACATTTTAAACATTTTACCACTAAACTAGCAAGAAATATTTAGTTATCCTTTAAAACAAATCTTTGATTATTTTATGCCACAAACAAATTTCTATTTTAGTTTTGTGAGTTTAAAGTCAGAATTCTTGGCGTTTTCGGACACTCATAAGATAAATCAAATTTAAATAATATGTACATACATGACAATTATTTTAAATTTAGGCTGAGATTTATAAACATAATATTATTATTCTTTTTAGTTACACATGATGTACCGTCTGGACCAATTGAAGACTCCACAATTCTCAGGATGTGGGTTATTTAATATCAACCTACCATTTACACTGAAGGTAAAGCTAAGTTATAATTCATGATAATTACACCAAACTATGACTAATTGAAACTTTAGGCAATGTTCTACCTATATTTTATCACAATTAACATAATGTTAGTCTTTTTGGAAATTTAATATTGAATCTGAAAATGGTGTGAAAATTTACAAAATATTCATAAAAAGACGAAAAATAATAATTTTACTAGTGGAAGTACTATATAAAAAACAAAGGGTGTTTGTATTAGGAATTGTAATATGGGTAGTTTTATCACTAGTAGTATGTACTTTACCCCCAAAAGTTTGTAATTACTTCGATACACTCTGTATTTATAACAAATAAATCCATATTAAAAATTATAAATATATTTTACAGGATTTGAAGTGTTATTGAATTTTGAATTTTTTCTTTATAAGTTAATTCATTATGGTTTATAATTACTCCATAAATAAATGTTACTTTTGTGACTTCTTTCTTTTATTAAAATCAAATATCCAATACCACAATTCACAAATTCATAATTTGTGGTGTTGGGTGTTTGATTTTATTCTTTAAGTTCGTCCCAGTGTGCTTAAAAGTGTAGTATTCTTTCTTTTATGTTCCTTGGACTGATGCAGACGAGGAAGTAGGTAACACAAGAAAAACACGAAGTTATCAATCGGGGCTGCTAAACCTTACAAAAGAGTCTTTACGTAGTCTGTGTTTTGAAGTTTCGCTAGTGCTAAATGCTGCTAGATGACCACATACATAAACAAAATGAGCTACCCAGGTTTCTTAACTATTTTGTTAATATTTTTCTCTCTCCCTCTCCCCCCCCTCTCTCTCTCTCTCTCTCTCTCTCTCTCTCTCTCTCTCTCTCTCTCTCTCTCTCTCTCTCTCTCTCTCTCTCTCTCTCTCTCTCTCTCTCTCTCTCTCTCTCTCTCTCTCTCTCTCTCTCTCTCTCTCTCTCTCTCTCTCTCTCTCTCTCTCTCTCTCTCTCTCCTCCTCTTTCTATATATTTATTTAATGGAATATATTTTAATCAAATCTCTGACTGAACTAACACCTGTAATTACTATTACAAATCATATTAAGCCTACAAAATTAACATAACAATATGGTGGTATATAATATTAAATTTATTAGTTTCATTTAAGAGATTTAATTAAAATGAATCAGTAAAAAGTATTTTATTAAAAAAAAGAAAGGAAAAATACTACAACAGTAATAATTGTGTAATTGACTTTAATCTAATTGAAAAAAAAAAAAATTTAAAATAAACTCATTAATATAGTAATACACTAACAATCTTTATAATTAATTTGGTTCCAACTATACGTCAAAAGCCGTTTATAATACTCATTTTGCTTGTTTCTCATTACATATTTCCAGAAACATGAAAGAAACGATTAATTTACCATCTATTTTATATTATTATTATTTTTTTGCAGATGACTGGAATTATGATTACATATGCGATGATCACTCTTCAAGCTGAATAAAAAAGCGGAGCATGTAGATGCTGATACACTATTATAAACTATCATGTTGCATCATATTAAATAGCTAAAACAATTCACAACAAAATTAATTTAATATATTTAATTTCTTAAGAACTATTTTCGTTTAGAATTGTGAAAGATCATTTAAAACTACAAGTATTTTCGAACTCTTATTTTAATGGTTTGAAGATTGTGGGGTTCAGAAAACATGTTTTTCCATAAATCGAATAACAAAATTATACAACTTTCAAAATTTGGAATAAAATCCCATTTAAAATGGAAGGATAGAAAATGCAACCTAACGTGTTACGATAGTGGTCAGTATAATATTTTCTCTTAATTCATAATAAAAGTATTTAATAAATATTGTATAAAACACTACACACTTGCACATTATGATGTAGACATATTGGGCCTGTTGGTGGTGTCACATATCCTGAGTCATGGTGAGTCCTTGGTAATATTATTAAAGAAACTCACAAAACCGTAAAATAAAACCATGGGATTTAATAATGATTTATTTAAATTTAGGAGTGACATAATTAAAAAAAAATGTATACTTCCCTAAATATATTACTAAAAAAATGTAATTGTAGAGACTAAAAATTTTAATGATTTTAAAATAAATAAAAAACCAGGTTTAATTAATTTAGTTAATATTTAACCGTTCAAACCACTGTGTTAATTTGATTAACTTTCTGTACCTTTGTTTGTTGACAAAAGTTCTGTTTGTTTGTTGGTCACCACAGTTGTTTTGTCTTCACTAGAGGCATCATCAGGTGCAAAACACTCGTGCACTTTACATATACAATAACACATATATTTTAATCCTTATCATTTATAATTACTTAATAATTTCGTATGTGTAATATTGTTTACTATTAAATGGTTGTTCTTGATTGTGTTTACATCCTTTCATTTTCAATTTTACTAGGCAACTGAATGGATTTAATTGATATCAATCTATCCTCCCTTGACCTTTGGTCTTGTTTGGATTCTCTGAATCCTTTGTATAAATTGTATCATAAATACAATTAGGGATAAATGGTAGTTTCTTATTTAGAAGAGAGGCTGTATCTTTTTTCTATTCTTTATAAACTGAGTATTCTTCTAGGATGTTTATTGTTCTTCGTTTGTTTAATGTGTGTAATATTTATATATGGTTTTTAATATTTCTGTATGTATGCTCATTGTTTATTATATGTTCTGCATATGCTGAGGTGGTTTTACTAATATTATTGTGAGGTATGTGTTTTTATATTGTGTTTTAAATAATCTTCCTATTTGTGTGATGATTTTTCTATCGTAGTTATTGCATGACATTCTGTGTTTGTAAGGATTGTGAGCTAGTTTTGTTCATTTGAGAGTTTCGTTGAGATTGTGCGATGAGATATTCTACCTAGTTAATGGAAAATGTTAATTATTTGTTGTTCTAAAAAAAAGGTGGTTATATTTATAGTAATATATATTTCTTTCTTTGCTCTTTGTTGGGTTGTTTTATTTTTAACACTCTTCTACTGTTTGTGATAGATATATCCATCGATTATGGAGCTGGTACATCCATTGGTTGTAGCTATTTGTTTAATTTATTTTTAGAAAATGGCAGGTTACATGTGGACTGTTAGTTCACTATGTATGAAACTATTGTAGGCTGCGAGTTTGTGAGATGGCGGGATGGTTCAAAGGTTGCATGGACAGTGTGGTCTGTCTGAGTTAGTTTTCTACAGACCTTAAAATTATGTTTTCCATATTCTTTGGTGATAGTAAGGTCGAGGAAATGTCGGCTATTGTTTTATTTTATTTCGGAATTGAAGGTGATTGAGGTGTGAGTTAAACCTGCAGATCTATCTGTCTTCTGGAGGTATTGAGCGTAAGAATAATGCCGTCTACACAACTATAGTAATGTTTAATTTGGTTATTGCTATTCAATGTATGTTCGTTTTCAATATTATTTAAGAATATTCCTGGTAGAATACTATACAAAGGAGAACCCATGGCTAGATCTTTGTTTTAAATATCTATTTTCCTCATTAAAAGAGAAATAGTTATGTTCCTGGTAAATATTCATTAATTCTATTGTTTAGTAAACAGCTTCAACACTAAGTTTTTGGTTATGTTTTAAGTTATCTTCCAATATTTGTATTGTTTAATTAAATAAAACTTTAATGTAGAGAGTAGTTATGTCAAACAAGGCTAGAATGTATCAAGATTTCAACAGTACTTTATTAATTCTTGATATTAAGGAGACTGTTCTTTAAACTGTATTCGGTTCAAGATTTATTTATTTTTTCTAAAAATTTTGTTACTTTGTTGGCGGGTGGATTTGTGAAGCTCACTATTGGTCTGATGGGGTGTTTACTATGTGAATTTTGGGAAGAGCTCTAAGTTTTGAGGCTGTTGGTATTATTATTTTAAGTTGTTTGCTATTTGTTTTATTCATAATATATTTACACTGATTAATCTCAATTTTCATGGTTTGAGGGAGTTGTTTGATTTATTTGTGGATGTTGTTTAAATTTGAAAAAAATTATGGGTTTTATAGTTATGAGTTTTTTTTATCCATTATGACTACGGTATATATTCACTATTGGCTTGTAATTGTTATTATTGTTGATTATGATATGGTTTACAGTCTTGTCGTTAATAATACATCTAACACTGTTGTCAAGTACAATTAAACAATTGGTACACAGTTTTACATATACAAAATAATGAGTCTTGTTTACTTCGGAGTGAATATCTAAAATGTTTATTTATTTTGTTTAATTCATAAATTAAACACAGTTTCTGTCTTAAAAATATTATTATAATACTGTCTGCAACAGCTTTTATGTAGCGACAGTAAGTGGTTTTGAAATGTACAACTGCAAATAGAACTGTATTCGCCCAAACAATATCATACTGAAACATCTACTTCGTTGGTTTAAATTAGAAAAGTTTTAAAATATACATTTAATTTGGCCTTCCTTTCTCTTACCCACATTTTATCTTGATCCTATTCTCAAAATAAATAAATACCTATTTATTAATTCTCGCTCCTTTTTACATCTCTCTCTCTCTCTCTCTCTCTCTCTCTCTCTCTCTCTCTCTCTCCCTCCCCCTTTCTTTTTTTCTATTGTCCTTTATTTTTTTCAGTACTCTTCTCTCTCTCCGTCTTTTTGTGTGTTAGTCTTTTTTTCCACCTCTTTTTTCTTTTTCTCTCTCCCTATTTTTTGACTTTTTTCACGCCTTGTATGTTTTTATCACTACCTCCCTCTATCCCTCTCTTTTTCTTTCTCTCGATTTTTAAACTCCCACCCTTCATTTCTTTTTACATCTTTCACTCTCTTTCTCTCTCTCTCTCTCTCTCTCTCTCTCTCTCTCTCTCTCTCTCTCTCTCTCTCTCTCTCTCTCTCTCTCTCTCTCTCTCTTACCTCTTCTCTTTTTTCTATTGCCCTCCATCTTTTTCAGTACCCTTCTCTCTCTCTCCGTCTTTTTGTGTGTTTTAGTCTCTTTTTCCACCCCTCTTTCTCTTATTCTCTCCCTATTTTTTCACTTTTTCTCATGCCTTTTTTTTTTCACTATTTCCCTCTATTCCTTTTTTTTCACTTTTCTTTTTTTCTCTCTCTTTATATTTCTTCTCTTTCTACTCACATCTTAATCTCTCTCACTCTATTTCCCATTACCCATCACTCTCAGCTCTCTTTCTCTCTCTAGTTTTATATTCCCTCTCTCTTTTGTTTTGGTGATTCTTTCTCTCTATGCTTTTGTCATTCACACACATTATTTTTTTCTCTCTCCTTCTTTCTATTCTTATATGGCTTTATTACATTTTCTTTACTTATCTGTTACTCTTCCTACCCCACCCTCTCTACTTTTCACTAGTATTTACCATTAAATGTATTTATTTTGAGGGGGTTATGTGGAAGACAGGACTTAATGATCCTAACTACGCCCAAAATACAATCAATTATTAATTTATTTTCTGTCTTCACTCATCTCTCAATTAATGGGATAACATAATGAACGAAATGACAACAAAACATGATATAAAACTGGACCATATTCAGTATTATAGTTAATGTTTAATTTTTGTTACTTAAATCGACATAATCATGATTTAAAATGTTACAAACAGTTAATACTTCAATCTTTTTGAACAAAATGTAACTATATTTTGTTACCGATAATTATATTTCCTGCTGAGAATAATACACTTAGTAGAACCTTGATTTCATGTTTGGATAATTAATAAACTAAATAACTCAAACTGTATAAATGGTATCAGTATTTAAGTATAAATTTACTGTTTTTAGCCTGAAGATGTTGTATTTTATTTCATAATTAAAAGTTTAATATTGTTCACTGTTAACAATGAATAACTGTAATTGTCTTAGAAGGATTAAAGGGAGTGCGTATTTCTAATTTCAGAACGTAATTACAGCTTAAAAGAGGGTTACCATTTTCCCCATCGGGTTTCTGAAAACATTATTCAAGGCTATAATGAACTTAAACTTTTCTCTAAGTACTAAGTGCTGTTTGTCTTCGTCTCGGTTTGTTTGCCTATGGATTAAATAAAACAAACATTTGCGGAGCCGTTGAAAATAAATATTTTGATTCAAACCTTTAATTCGAACAATATCAAAAATTAGAAAAGTACATGATAGCAATACTTATGATAATTTGAACAGCGTAAAAAAAGGGGAAAAGAGTAAACCTGAGGCCATTTTATAAACCAGTATAATGTTGTGTTTAGTAAAAGTTGTTTTTAAGTACACTGAACTTTAATTTGCTTTTAGTTTTCCTGTTATGTACTTAAGAGTTGTTTTGTATTGCTGATGAAATTATTAATTAATTTTTTGTAAACACATAGAATAAAATGCCCTTTTCGTTAACAGTTGAAACATATTTTTCCATGTATAAAATTAGTAAATAGTACTACTTTAAATTTTGTCACATAAACAGAATGTTCTAAACACATTTCTAAAGTAGAGTGGATAGGTGTTAAACTTCTGAAAAAGACTAAGCAGGAAGGTGATTAAACAAACAAAGAAATACTATTTTGGTTAGAGAATTAATCAGTATTAATATCTCCAAAGTTTTCAGTTTGGTATTATAAGAGTTTGATTGAATGAAATAACTGTTTTGTAAAAGAATAATTTATGTCTTAAATAATAAGTGAAGTACAAATTAAAGGTGATGACCTATTAATTTTCTAAAATTAAATTAATGTTTAATAAATAGCTGTTTCTAAATCACTGGACGTGAGTTTCAATTCTTCATAAGGACCTCAAATATTTTTAATCCCCGAAGAAAAGCATCCAACCACTTTTTTGTCCGAACTGAGGCACAACATAACATTGTGTCAGGGTTCGGTGGTGCAAGGAAATATTAGAAGAAAAGAAAAGAAACTACGACAAAAACTTGACAACCATCTGTGAAGTAGGGAAACGGAAATTGCATCAACCATGAGTTCAACGGAAGAGAAAAACAGTAAGAAAGGGAAAAAAAAGTTTGGTCTAAAAAGACAATTTGGAGCCATTTATGTTGTTAATTAATAGATGCTAGGTTCTTTCCATTTAAAGTTATATAAGGTAAAGTTATTTAAATGTATATAGCCTATAGTGTATAGAAATACACCTTTATTAAAAAAAAAATAAAGTTAGGACCCACTTTTAATACACATCTACGAGAACCGTTAGTTGACGTAAAGAAAGTGATATACACAATTACGAGGTTCAGAAAACTAGTGTAACAACTGTTTTAAACAAACTACCCCTACTCCTTGACAATAGCAAGGACACAATTTAACATTTTCTACAAGGTCCAAGAGACAAACGTTTGGGTATTATATTTAGAGGAGCTGTACATTTCATTGTATGTTGGGGCTTGGTAAGTACCATGATGAAACTCGTCAACTTATTAATTTTAGCTTTTTTTGAATTATAAAGAATTTTTATTAAATCTGATCAGAATTTCGATACAGCAGTGATACAATAATTAAAATACAAATTTTAAAATGAGAATGAAGTTTTTAAGTTATAAGCATAATATTCAATTAAAAAAAAACTTTAAAATGGTGACTTATTAATTTCAACGTCTTTTAGACTGATTTTGTTGAAACAAGTCTTATTTTTGGGAAGCTGCACAGCTTATATTTAACTTAAGAAATTAATATTTAAAAATGACAGACCTATTAATTCTTGATTATAGAGACCTGCTTAGTTAATTGAAAAATGAACATAAATAAATGAAATTCAATAATAAATTATCCACAACTGTAAATGTCTAATTAAAATATTGCTTTTATTTGATTTTCATTGCTTAACCTTAAATTTAATCTAGTAAATATATTTTCATCATATTCTGTACTACTATTTATTATAATTTTATTAATTACTAGACATATTGTATTTATATCTAAAATACAAAACAAACCAATATAATACAGAATACAATCGTATGTTAAAAAGTCTATCTGAAAAATGTTCAATCCATTTATATTTGTCTTTAATGTTCATCCAATTTTTGACACTGTAGAAGGTGTTCCTTGTCCGTTCTTGTATTTGGGACGTAATAATGTACACGTTTCAGAATTGAAATTCTAATTCTCTTCAGGTGCTCCGCGAGACAGTTATGTCTAGTATTGAGTCGAAAGCAAGCTACGGAATCTTTTATTGATTTGCCTTCGTTATAATTCCAATAATTTCTCATGACCATATTTTGTCAGAATATTTGCACTGACTGATTGGTGGTACATTTCTTGTAGTGCCTTTTTAGTAATGTTTTGCTGTTAAGTTGTTTGGTCTTTCCAATCTTTAATGAATTGTTAACCTTTTCTTTTACACTTTAACATTTTCGTTTTTAAATTATACTTTTACTGTAGTACATCACTACAGACCAACTGGCTTTTCAACCAATCACCATATTCAGATGTTATTTATGTATACACATATTTCTTGTGAAAATTATTAATTTTTTCATTTAATGAGTAAACTTCAGTTAGTGCTAGGAGTCCCTAGTTTTCTTAAACAATTTTTGATGTAAAACACAACTTTCCCAAAGTTGCTTATACACAGAAGCGGGGTTTACCCCCTAGACACATCAGCCTATAAGACTTTTAGTGTTCCTTATGTAATTGCATTTAGTGTATAGTAAAATTGATTGTGTAAATGTTTCGAAAAGTGCTCTATCGAATACATTCAACATAAACACCAAACTCATTTGACATTTTCACCCCGTGCTTCACAGATACAGGTACTCATAAGTATAGACATATGCTAAACGTTGGAAATCGAACTGTGAAGACTAGTCGAGTGAATGGTGAAAAATGGTGAAGACTGGAATCTGAATTGTGAAGACCTGACTGATGCTGTACCCTGGAGAGTGGACTCGGGGGGATCGGAGGTATGGTCTACACTGTAGATAGGACCATGGAGACAGAACGGTTCAATCATACTTCTCCTTAAATTTACTTCATAGTTGCAATGTAAGAGATATAGAACTGCATTGATTTAATTATATTTTTGACGCTTCACAATAAGTTTAAAGGAGATACACTATAACTTAATTACTATTGTGTTATGTACTGGATTTTCATTATAGATAGTAATGTTATTCTTGTTCATTGAACAGTTTGATCTATGGTAATCATAGTAAAAAAATTAGCGTTTTAAAAGTATAGTTATAAAATAAATCGTGGTTTACACAAAGAGTTATAGAACACCCTTCACAATTAATGAGTAAACGATTTGAGGTGGAAACTTGGAGTAACGATTTTACCTTAGTAATTTGAGTATTAATAATTAAGAGAATATTTTTGTGAATTTGGAGAGCAAAAAGGGCTATATATTGGGGAATATAAACGATTAAACGATTTGGGGATTGGGGATTAAACGATCTGTTTTAAAATTTAAAAATGCAGAGATAGGTTAATTTATACCTTATTTGAATGGTCTTATAAATCCAAACATTTTGACATATTTTTTTCCCTCAATTTTAAAATTATTGCCTAGATTATCTCAAACGTTGGATTTTACGTTAATTATGCGTCTTAGTTTTTATACTTGATATAAAAATGATAATAAAAATAAAATAGGGCGTAAGAATTAACTTTCTTTTAAAATGGTTTACCACAGTGACATGAAACCATGAAACCCCAACACCAAAATAAAAAATATAAATACCCTTGTCTAAAAATATTCTAATAACAGGATGGGTCAAATTGTACGTCAAAATTATAGGTCTTGCAAAAATTAACTTTTATATATAATTTTGTTTTTTATATATCTTATATTATCCCTATTTTAATGTTGTTTCTAGACTTCTTTATGGTACAAAGCATTGAATAATTTGTAAAAAAGTAGGATTATTATAGGTAAAAATTATAATTTATAGAAACATAAAATTTGTTTGACAACAAATAATACATAATACAGTAATAATAATATCAATCGTTTCTTCTATTTCAACGTATGTTGAATTCTTTTAAAAACTCTACATTTTAATGTTGGTGCTATAAAAGTACTTATGAGTCTCCTCTAATAGAATTAATGTAACACTTATTTTTAACACGGCTCATTGTAACTTGTATTTAAGTTATGTTTGAGATACATATTGTATTTTATTTATCTAACTATTAAATACTCAATTTGTTTAATTAGCAACAGGATCAATTAAATAATAATTTTATTTATTGAAATGATACTGAAAATAAACCAATCTTCAGTTCATAGATACTAGATGTTGTGAGGCTATTTACTTTATCTTTAAGAAATGATTGAATAATATTTGGTAGGTTATTGGGTGAACTGAGTTGTCAACTTTTTATGATGCAATCTATATTCAAGATGTCCATTGTATAATCCCCAAATAATTTAAACTTTTTATTAGGTTTCCTCAGTAAACAACTTTTTATGAGATTGTGAAGAGTTACATAAGAAAGTAGCAGGGCTGGTGTGTTTTGTTTGAATAAATAAACAAACTCTTTTGCAAGCATTAACTTTTCATCTTTTTTCCACTTGTCTTTATACTTTTTCTATATTAATGTATTTAGTAATAATAATTATATCAAATACCTACAATAATAAGTAACTATTCAGATTTTATATAGGCCTATGCTAAGTAATTACTTAGAATCATCTTTCTGAATTATTTAAAACTATTTACTATCGCAGGTGTTTGTTATAACTTTCAAGTGTGGATATACACATACAAACAACAACACTAAATTACAACAATAATTACAAATTACAAAGTGAAAAGATATAATTAATTAATAAAAGAATTTAAGAAAGTTGCTCCAACAGAAGTAAACGTAGTTTTTAATAATAACTCTTGTAATAATAAAACTTTCTATAATTAAAATCTTAATGAACGTTAAAAAATTATATTACTTCCAATTCAAATTAGTCAAATTAAGGAGACTCTTTTACATTATTTCTTCCCAAAACAGTTGTTTAAAATCTAAGATTGCCCTGATTAACTTCCTTTGTTTTCAGTTTCGATATATATTGTTAAAATATTGTATCACTATAATTAAATAATCATTAAAATGTTTAGTAGCCCTCGAAAAACCTAATTTAGGAATAGGGTAAATTACCTTCTCTATCAAAGTTTAATCCTATAAACTTTCCCAGGATTCTATTTTGTTTTAATTACTTATAAAATTTATTCCTGTTATATAAATACCTCAGTTTGATAACATAAAAATTATAAAAAAATATAAAATTATATATTTCCTTTCATAATAAATAATATACAAATATCTCTACTGATATCAAATGGAACATTTCTTTGTCTGACTGTTTGTAAGCGTACAAATCGAGAATTGCTGGTCCGATTTTAATGTAATTTTCTTTCCAATGTAGATACAATACCAGGTCAGGTAAATTCAGTAGTTTTAAGTTGTAACACTATTTGTCTGTATAGATAAATAATATAATCTGAATTTTAGACATATTTTACAAATTTCCTTAAAAATTTCGGAACAACATATATTTTTTTCATTGCCTCATATGGTATGATATTTTTTTAAATCAGTTCCGTACTTCCTAAGATATAATCATTTTTTATGCCGAAGAGTATAAAATACAGAGTTTTTCACACATTTTAATCATTTGCTTAACATTTTCAGTTGGGAACATGGATACGTCCCATGTTCGCGTATTAGTTCTAGCAACAATCTTTAACTTTTGGCATCAAATATTCTAAATAAAAATATTGTTTACAAAGAGGTCTTCAGATACAAAAGTCTTTTCCATTCTCTTTTCTCTATTGCAATATGTAAAGTGCAAACAATATTAAGAATAGAAGTACAAACATTAAAAAAAAGAAGTTTAATTTCATTAAAATATTATGTACTTTATCAGTCTTGATACAAAAGTTAAAAATAATCATCGATTCTATAACACGATAATCTGAGTTCCAGAAACTAAATATTACAAATTGTGCAGTCCACGTGGGCGGATCCAAAGGATAATAAAATTATAGATATTAATATAAAGCCAGACTATCACACGTGTGGATCCACGGGCAGAGCTACTGTATTATAATAATATATATTACAGCTGCTATTGTTTACGCTACAAGACTTGTCCAGTTTCATAACAGACAAAAGAAACGGGCTCTCCATAAAAATTAGTATATAACTGAATTTTTGTATGTACACCATGAGCTTTAAAAGTTAATCAGGGTTAGAGGTCACATCAATAATTTGTGTGTAAATATCCCGCTTCATATTGATCTTATTAAAAAAGAGTTATGATGAAAGTTGTAGAAAACTTTCTATAAAAACGATCCTCAGGATTTCTTTCGGTTTTGTAGTGACAACAATTTTGGAGATATTCCAATGCAAAATTTTTAAGCAAGGTTCTGTTAGGAACTAGGAATTAGGATAGTTTTAGTTAGAAATATAGTCTAAGTTCTTTTTAAGAACCCAGTATGACAACAATTATTGTGACAGACCTGGAAAAATGATGAAATTGCTTACCTTGCAAGCAAGGCAGACGTCATTTATGCTACAAACATATATAAACCCTTGGGTGGGAAAAAACTTGGTCAGTGGGCCAAGATTGATCAAGGAAGGTGCTGCAGGAATTCTTGAAGATAGCCAGAATGACTTGGCGAGTAAGAGCTTCCTGGGAGTATAATTCTTGAAGATAGCCAGACTAACTTGGCGTGTACGAGCTACCTAGGAGTATTGAGACTTCAGATGAGCATCCATGAGTGGCATGCAGGGTAAGCTAACATCGTGTATAAACCTTGTAATTATTTCAGAAACAAGTAATTATAAAATATAACGTAGAATCAGATCTGTGAGTCTCAACAATTAGAGACATTCTGTACTAAAAGTAGTAATAAGGATATTGTAGTATTGTAATAAGATAGGTAATAGTCATTCTTAATAATAATTGTTAATAAAGATTAATTGAGTACTGAACCACTGATTTGAGTAGATTGAAAATAAATAACCCAGGCAGTAAAAGTACCTTCCTAACAAATCCAAATTTGTTAGAGGAGCCAATCCTAAATCCTAACAGTTTCACCTTTATATAATATACCCGTCTGTGTTAGTAGAATCATAAACCAGCACGATTTTCACTGAATATAGCATGCTAATGTAGTTGGTTAAATAGAACTGCTTCAATTTGGCGAACGGTAATTAGTCCAATGTAGATAACTTTACACGAAAAAAGAAAATCTGACTTAATATTATACCTTTTTTATCACAATTTTTTAATCAATGTATTTTTAACAATTTGTATTTTAATAGTATTTAATATCAAGACGACGGTAGAGAATATTCTATTGTTTAAAATCTTACGATTCTTGGGCACAGATGTTTTGAACATACTCAATGAAAGAACAACACGACTAGACCAAAGAAAATGTCAGAAGCTGGACCACTCTTGTGTCAGTGTCGTTATCACTGTCAACCGTGTATCAAATGAATTAGTAAGGTATTCCAATTTATCCAACTTTCGTCTAATGTGTTTTACATTAAATGACTCTTCCAATGAGGTGCAATGTGATGTATTTTCATTTTAAAAAACGTATCGCCCGATACTCGGTCTAAAGTCGTCATTTAACTGTGGGATACGAGCAAAAAATAGGGTTTCCATTTTTAATTTATATGAGCTGTTATTTTATATAAGAGGAAAATAACAACTTACGGTTTGCTCGATTTTTCTCTGCTCGTTATTTCCCCCTTAAAATGACTTATACAGTACTCGATATATATCGCTATTGAAAATTAACGAGTTGTTCTCCAAAACCAAATTTTGGAGGTAGGAAAAAATTTTCTTATACATGTACACCAATCAAGAGTTAGCTTCTTTTGAGATCTAATATCTTCAACAAAGAATGAAAGTAAAAATATGGTAATCTAAATGGTAATAATGTGGTAAAAATAAAACACACACTAATAGTTTTATCAAAAATAATTTTAAAAGAATTAAAATGCAAAACGTCGAACAAAATTACTCGATTCTACTAGTAACAAATGCATTAATTAAAAGATAACAACCTTAGCAAGTTTTGGAAAATACAGTTACCTTTGAAAGATAATTAATACAAATCTACTTGTATACACATGAAGAGATAATTATATCATTATTCAACCCCTTGATGTGACGGATAATCCCTGCATTAATCTGAAGTAGAAAATCAATTTAGTTGGAAATCAAAACACGTGTGTCGTGTTGAACACATATATGAAGACTACGCATTTAATACAACTTAAGTACTCCTCTAGTAGCGCCACTAATTTTAGTGACACGTCATAATTTAAATGTAGTAAAATCCTGCATAAATGATGGATTAAAATTTCACTTTAAAATAAAAATAATTTGAAAATTTTTTGTTAGTTCTTCAATTATCAAGTTAAACTAAGTAATTTTATAAGAGTTGCTCTGATTCAAGACATTTAATACTTATATTTAATTTATTTATATAATATAATATTAATTTTATTAACTGCAGATTTTTCAGAGAGAGAGACTGCAAGTTCAAAATTTTATAAAATTATATATAATGAAGTCAATTGTTTTCAAACAACCTTAAAAGTATTAAGGTATAAATAAAAAATATAGTTTTGTACATGTCCGGATAACAAAAGCCAATTGTTTTAAAAGCCTATTAAAATAAGTTGAAAATGAACAAGCTAATCCCAGTATCGACTTCATGGAGTTCTGTCCACTACCTATTACAAACACCTGTCCTCTAGTCTGCAATGTTTTTAATTGTACGTCAATTTCTGCAATGTTTCATAAATACATTTACTACTTTATTTCGATAATATTTTACATATGTGTACAGATATTGATAACATTTAGAATTGGTTTGATCATATTTATTATTTTTAATGTTAATAATGTAATAATTTTGTTTTGAATGATAATTAGACATAATTGAAAATAGATAATTAAAATAATATCGTAGTGAGAGAAGGTTACAAACTGTGGTGTTGATATTAGGTTATCCCTTAACCATTAGTTTCGTATAGATTATAACGTAACAGGAAACAACAGGTTAAAATCGTATCGGAGTTCTATTTTTTCCCAGTAGGAGCACTTCTGCTATTGCTTTCACCTTCAAATGTTTCAGCCAAAAAAGTGAATTTTTAATATCGGCGTAAAAACCATAGTGTTTTTAATAAAAAATCAATAAAACAATATAATAATCAGAACAAGAAAACGCTGTATTAATAAGAGTTTCCATGACTAAGGGTTGTTTGAGAACGTTTTGGACTTCCTTAATAGACCCTAAGGAAACATTTAATTAAGAAACACTGAACATTTACTCTAAGATATCCCTTAACCAAAATCACGTTTATGGATACTCCTTTTTTACTAAGTTAACCTTTATATGGAGCGATTAAAGGAACTACATTATAAACATCATCGCATCATCAATAAGAACCAACGAAAGTTCAGTGATTGCTACAGTTGATTGTTCGTTAATAGCTCTTATGTTGTATGTTAGTACTTCTTGATTTATTTTTATTAATTAAGGTGTTACGAATATAAATTTCGGTTTTACTATGACATAATATCTACAACCGTAATTTATACTTCAATGTAAAGTAATAATAAATTTAAAAATAGTATTTTTGTATTTAATTGTACTTTTTTGTTTTTAGTTAGAAATAAATGGAAATGTCTTAATCTTGTTCGAGGCTATAGATTCCAACATTACTGCAGTTCTTAAGTTCTTACATCTTAGGTTTAAACGATGTATTATTTCATTCGCACTCATATAATATAATTGCATTCTTTTACGTATGCATTTCATAACTTAAAATTAATTACCAATGAAATTTCATTAAAATTCAGTATGCATTTTTTATTAAAAAAATATTGTTACATTATATAATTAGTGAACAATTCACATTGCAACAACCTTTTCATGACTCTCATATAATGGACTGTATAGTTTTTTTAACTTGAGACAGTACTAAATAGTAGCATTTCAAGCATTACTATTCAGAAGTAACATTAGTATTTCATTAACGTGAACCCATCTTCGAAGTAACACATTAAAAATTGTAAAGATAATAAATATATGCAAAACTTTTCTGGTGTTCTAAATAAACTGTGGATTTATATAATGGACTATTTTAAAATGTCTCGAATTAATTATTTCTATTCCCATTAATGCAATGCTTTTTATGTTGCAACAAGTTTAAAGCTTTGGAATAAAACTAAGCTGGTTTTTAAAGATTTAAGTAATAACAAATGTTAACAAATTTTGTTTATTTTGGACGTAGTATATTTTAATATTATAACGATTAGAGTTTATACTAAAACTATAAGATTTAAAATAAAGTACACACACATGAACTGGTCATTGGCGATTGGGCCACTGACTTTAAACTTTGTCAACAAAACAAAACTGACATTTTTTTAAAAACAAGAAAGAATTTATTGTACTTTATTAAATGATTTGATAATTTCAACTTTTGGGAGTATTCCATGTCAGACCACAGGGATAATTTTCGTCGAAGAGATAATTTTAGCCTTTAACTAGCAACATCAAGTCTATGTAATATTTAGACAAAACATGTCTACATGTATCACGTAAAAGGGATGGAAAAATCATTTTTTGAAAGTTAAAGCTATGATAATTGTAAAATGGGGTTAAGGGTATTAAACGTTCTTGACACTACGAGTTTAAACAACATATTATTCAACCAAGTCCTTAGAACATAATTTAGCAGATTTGGCTCTTCAACCTAATACTCGTAGTTTCCTAACTGGTTTTTATGCGAGAGATCAGTGGGATTTTGATTTCCAAATAACTTCTTGCTTGAGATAATAATGTTGACATAATTAAGTAAAAAGCCACATTTACTTTATACAACTTCTTACATAATTAATTCCACTTGGGTAACTGTCATCACATTAGCATTAGCCTCTAAATTCAAAACAGACATTTCAAACAATAAGTAATCTGTGTTGAGTGCATTAGGCTGCGGCCATAATTCAGTAGTTTATCAATATTGAACCATACATGACTTAATGACGAACATGCCTCACTAACCTCATTACGTTTGCACATCGTTACTATTAATTATTTATTATGTGTAACGTATTATCTATGGTTTGCTTGACGCGATTAAAACTCAACTAAAACAAATTATAAATATATTAGAAACTGATTGTTGTATTACGGTTATCAAAAGTAAAATCATAATTTTTGTTCAATATAGACTTGAATGTGTGTAGGCTATTCAAACTAAAGCTGTATCTTATTATTAGAGAAACAGATGTACATGTATTAATCTCGAATTAGGTTCAGTAAATAATAAAAATAGAATATCAATAAAAACTGAGTAAGGAAAAAATAAGTTTTTAATATAATTTTTTACTAATTTACAATGGTTATCAGAAATATCAACTAGACAGTTTACCAACGTAAATATACGTTTAATGCCTTATTTACAAGCTTTCGGGTATTCATAGAGGATATATTCATATATTGCTTTAGAAAGTACCTTATAAAGGTATTAAAAAAAGGCATAAATTACCTTAAAAACACTTTTCTAATTTATTATTATTATATACATATTGCATATATACAGTATAATATATATATATATATATATCTGAAATTCATACTAAATAAGAATATACAGGGTGAGGCAGACCACTCGTGCAGTATTTATAGCTGTCTTACTAACTTACTTTAACACTTTTATTTCTCAATTCCCCTTAATTTGGCCTCACAGAATCTAATAAAATTATTTCAATTTTGAAAAATGCCCCAAATGTGCCCAATTCGAGGGGTAGGGGTGCTTTTGAGGAATTTTCAAATGTAAACATGGGTTGTGTGATACATCAATTTAAAGGTTTAATTACCCTGAACATGTTGGCGCAAACAAAAGTTAATTATCTTTAACCGTATGTACAGGGTGTACCAAAACGTAAAGTAAAGTAGCCTTTCTATTGAAAGGTAAGATTATGGCTAGTTCAGAGGACATTCAGAGCTATGAAGCTAATTAAACATTGTAGGAAAATGTTTCATTTAATATCATTTAAAAATAATTTATTACATTTTGTGAACTGACATACGTGATTAAGTTTTTCGGCTGCCATTTTAAAATAGTAAGAGATAGAAAAAAAGATCAAATATAAAAAATGTTCGTTTTGAATAGACAGTTTATTTGATATAAAATTTTTTATAAGTTACTATTTAAGAATTTTGAGATTTAGGCTTTTTGTATTCTTCAAGTTTGAGCATTTTTAAAATTTACAAAATCTAGTGATAATTGCCCCTACCACACGTTTCCTTAATGAATAGCTCAATAATAAGCTTGAAAAAAAATCTGGTGCTCTTCCGTATTGTAGGTAGGGTAACACGGTACTTTATTTTAAAGTCCTATTTCAAAACGTATTGGTACACCCTGTACATACGGTTAAAGATAATTAACTTTTTTTTGTACCAAAATGTTCAGGGTAATTAGACTTTTAAAATCATGTATCACACAACCCATGTTTACATTTGAAAATTTCTCAAAAAGCACCTCTACCCCCAAATTGGGCCCTTTTGGGGCATTTTTCAAAATTGAAAATAATTTTATTTGATTCTGTTTGGCCAAATTAGGGGGAAATAAGAAAAAAAAAGTGTTAGAGTAAGTTAGTAAGGCAGCTATAAATACTGCACGGGTGGTCTGCCTCACTCTATAATATATAATTCATAATATAAAAGAAATTATTTTATGAAATATAATTAACGTGTAAATGTAAGAAGATACTCTTTGCTGATTTAAAACAATTATAGTCTTAAATGATCATCACTTTCATTATCATATTAAGCTGAATTTGTATTCCACCAACTACGTCATCTGTTTATATACTTGAACTTGAACTGGAAATAAATTGCAGCATTTGTAAGTGTAACGTTAGTAAAGGGAAAGCAAGTAGAGACGAGGTAGCCTACTTAAGTAGGGGAAGAAAGAAAATCTAATCGTCTTTTGCTCGAACAAAGTTATAATTACTTTTCAAGACAATGACTGCTACCCTAACGTAAGCCTGTGTTATATAAATCTTGATATTTGATAGTAGATGGATATTTATAATTTACTGTTGAGAAAACACAAAGTAGCGATAATAAAGTAGACCTATATTAATATTATACACTATCAAATTTAAATTATTCTACAATTAGGCATACTATACAGGTTTAATGACGGAGTTTTAATTAAGAAGAAAAGCAAATCACTTGGCTGCAACATGGGGAGTATGATCATTCAAGATTTGTTACAACTAAAATTCTAAACATCTTCAGGTACATTTCACGTTTTCAATCGACTTATTCCCCCACGATATAACTTAATCAGTTTATACATTATATAACCTTCTTTGCAAAACTGACTGATCCACATATGTCTGGCAGAATGAATCATATTTTTCAGTTGATATACAAAACTTATTAGAATTCATCATAATTTTGCTATTAGTAACAAAAAGTACTTCCTAAAAACTCTACTTTAATTTTGTTTTAACCCAGCAAAAAATTAATATTGGTCTTCTTAAAAGAGATTTTTATCGTTTAATCATGTTTCGTCATTGATTTATGTCACTAAATTAATAAGAATCAAACGAGCAGACATCAGAAGAGTGCTGCACTCCATCGAGTGATCGAGTAATTTCATCCATTTTGTTAAAATTCAGGAAGATTACAATCTTGGCTATTTTTATTAATAATAAACAATAATTTTTAGAGATGGTGGTTTTTGAACATTTATTTGAACATTAAAAAAAATTCCAACGATGTTCTGATTTATTAAAAAAAATAAAAAATTGTACAGCATACTTTTTAAATCATGCACCTTTAATCATTTTCAGACTATATATTTTCTGTCTCCCTCACCTTTTTCAAAATCAATAGATATGATAATATTTAAGCTAAATTATCGTTAAAATTAATGTAGTTTCGTTTTAAATGTATTACTTAAAATAACTTATACGGGCAATACAAAATTACGATACAAACTTCCATTTCACACTATCATTAGAAAATTATTACAACGTCAATGAAACTCTAACATATTGTATCCTTTTAACCCGTCCTCTTATTATCATCATCCTATGATCCTATTACACCATCCTATTATTATGGTATTTGTCATCGATATGGTATATACAGAATTAAGTACTAACTACAATTATAAAAATAACCTTCTTCTGTCATATTAAAGTGTAATTAAGATTTATGAAAAGTAAAAATCAAAGTTAAAATACCTTGGAACTAAGTAAGTGTCGCGATTAAGTTGTCTGCATCACCTATAGCTTATAACATTGTAATCGATGCAAGGCGAAATGAAATAATCAATCTGTGTATCTTATCACGGTTAATTACGTAGTTGAAATCAAATAACCTGATAATGTCTCTTATGCATACTTCTAAAGGTTAGTTGAATGTCAAAGACAACTACAAAGTGAGCAGAACCATAAGAAAACGAATTAAATGGTTAAATTTTGTTGAAACAATAATTAATAAAGTAATATATAGAATAATTTTCATATGTAAAGAGAAGAAAATAAAAAAAAAGTAATTGGAGGGCATATTTTATATTGAAAATAAACAATTATAATTATTCTGCAAAATACCTAAACACACTACTTAAGCTGTAGTAAATAAGCAGTAACTTAATGTCTATCATGTTTTGATAAACAACAAAATCAGACTTAATAATTTGTGCAACACAGTAAAAATGTACTTTCATAGTATAGATAGAAATTTATTAAATTCAACAATTTTAATGCATTTTTCTATAGAAAAATAGGATACAGCTAGGTATTAATAGTATAACTACTAAACGGGTCATACTTTATTTATTTATTTGTTTCGTTAACTATTCATGAATACGACAAAACTAAAATTGTTCTTGCATTTCTAACAATAATTCCATTTGTTTAAGAACCGTAGGAGGTGTAGGGAATTCACAACCTTATAATAGAATTAAGGAAATAGAAAGGCTAATTTTAAATTAAAACCTGTACGAAGCCAAAAAGAATTGACATTCATTACTTACAAAATTATTAGAATATATATAATAATAACTTGGGCTTGATTGATAATATGTGGATCAAAGAAAAGATACACTTTCGTAACAAAAATATAAATTTAATTATTTCTTGCTTTATAACGTCTGTTACTACACTTTTGATTCTAATCCATCTAGCTCAATATGTAGTACCTGTAATAAAGAATTCATCGTCCAATTTCTTCAAAATGCCTAATCATGAAACCACTCATAGAAGCATATTTGGTTAAATACATCAACAGCGAGTACAAAATACATCCGTTTTAAATAGATAATTTTGATAAATTGAACAATCTTTTTGGTTGACTGTGGAAAGTATACAATTACGAAATTTTATGTTAGTCTATTTGAATAGATATTTCGACCTTAAGTTGTAACTTCATACGTTACAACATAATAAATATTTAAGAGTAACTAACTAACTATGTACAAGTTCACTGCATAATGAGCTTTGTGAGGCATGTTATCATTAAGTCATGAATTCTGAAGTGTACTGGGGAACATTATGGTTCATTTTGATATAAACTGTTGAATTACGAGCACAGCCTAATGTACTTAAAATACATTACTCATTGTTTGAAATGTCTACTTTGAATTTAGAAACTAAGGCTAATGTGTTGACAGTTACTTAAGTGGAATTAATTACACATCAAGTTACGTATACTAAATGTTACTTTGATTTAATAATGTCAACAGTATCTTGTCAAGCACGAAGTTGTTTGGAGTTCAAACCACGTTATATAAGTGGGAGAAACCTCCTACATACCGTGGTTCAAACTACTACATACCTCTCGCGTAAAACTACTAAATAAACTTCGAGTATTGAAACTCGTTGAGGGGTCTAGGGACTCAGTGGGACAATGTGCTGTATAACTTCGTAGAGCCAATAATATTAAATGCTCATAACTCCTTTTTCTAATCTAATTATCATACTTTACTATAAAACAAACTCTCAGCAAGACTAACATTTTTTAACGAATAAAAACAGCCTATGTTCTTTTGGGTTTATATACATCCTACGTCACCGTCCAATGTAAGATTGTAATACTCTTGTGAAACGTATATAGCGTTAGAAAGTGGATTAGAATTGATTCATTCTTTTGGAAAAACCAAAGTCACTTAAATTATTTACAGCGTACAAGGTGTTGTGTTATTATATTTCTTTAGATTGATCTCCTTTTGCACCACACAGTGTAAGCAAAACAATTATAATTTTTTGAATATTTTTTTTCTCAATCTCCCTTTATATGGAATTGGGAGATCATATATAAAATAAGAAGATGAGTATTTTTAATTGTTCTAAAATTAAAAAAAACTTCATGGAACAGAAGTAACTAAACTAACTCAAATCTCCTGTTATTATAAGAATAAGTTAGGAATTAAACAACTGTAAAGATAATATTTTACGCCTTTAAATCTGTCTCAAAATATAATTTACAACAGTTTAGGAGGTGAACAAATGAGTTATTTTAATTTCATCTTAAATAATTGTTGTCTACCCTTTAAAAGTGTCCTTATTTAATGGGATGATGTAACAATAGGAAGTATCATGAATAGCCTACCTAAAATTCACCAAACTTCCAATTTTCAAAGTTCAAGCTCATTTAACTCCTAATGAATTGATATTGAATCCGAAAACACATAAAACATTGGGAGTTTCATGAGGAAATTGACAGCCATATTCAAAATTTGGAAAACGGGTTTTTAAATTCCATGATAAAGCAAGGGAGCTCCCACGATTAAAGTTTTTCCTAGAATGCAAGATAAGATATAGGCCTAAATAATACCCACTATATAATGATCACTCTGTTTAAGTAATTTGTGTTACCGCTTTCTGAAAGTGGTGGTGCTCATCTTAAATTAATGAAACTAGGCATTAACGAATATAAGAAATTTTATCTAATAAAATCACACACATGATATAGCAAATCCTACACATTGAAGTCATTTTGCATAAAAATTGTTTTACTACATATATTCAATTTCAATCTTATATTCAATTTTGATAAATTTGACGCGTGAAATAAACCCCTTGACAAGGCCGTAAAACTTTATCCAAAAGTTAAAATGGTCTTCTAAATTGTTTTCTTAGTTTTTCTTGTAATTCCGTTTAATTTTGTCAGGTTGATATAATAATTGTTACATCTAAATCTATCGGATGTAACAAATTTACTAATTAATTTGTTTTGTGTACCTGTACTAACACATCTATTCTTCCTAAAAGAATAGAAACATATTTTTTCACAAGAAAGGTTAATGCACTTGTAAGAACTAAAAATGATTGCAGTAATTAAATAATCGTCTTGTTACCAATAACGTTTTTGTTTTGTAATACTTTGTTTCTTTTATTTTGTGATTTTAAATAGCAAAGTATAATTTATATATGAAAAATTAAATTAGTAATAAAAAATTAGTATGCAATTGTCATTTGGGCCCACTAATATTGATATTCATTAATTGATCGCCATTTTGTTTTTGGCTTTACGCTTACTTGTTTTTCTTATTTCAATTTAACTTAATTAATTTTTTTTATAGAGGACAACGTAAGATTCACAATAAATAAACTTAAAATAGTTATTATTATCATTTTTTGAATTTTTGATAAGACATATAGTTTTTGAATAACGAACAATTAAAGCGAGTTAAAACCGTGCATGGAGGTTGTTTCAAAGAAACCTTTAAAAAACTTGGTACATTTTAATAGCATCGAAACGAGTTAAAACCAAAATGTAGGATGTTTTACAAACTTTAAAATTTGTCTGTAATATTTTTTAAATAATATTCACACCTAAAAAATAGTCTTGGAAACCCGATTTTCAACTTTTTCACCCTCATAAAGAACTTTAGAGAACCCTTCAGAGAGTTCCATACTTATAGATTTTTTTAAAAAAAGAAACACTTTGAAAAAACATTAATTTAAATTTTACTATTTTAGAAAAAAATATGGAACAATAAAATTCATTAGATTAAAGTTTCCACAAGTTTCACTTATTCCACTTGAATATATCTGCACTCTTTAATTTGGGAAAATGTTGTTCTTTTTAAAAGTTTCATTACCTGTTGTTTTGCTATATATTTCACTTTCTTACAAATTCACTTTAACTATACTTTAATTGGCGTTTTTATTATACAATTATTATAGGAGGAGGTTATTATTAATGTACTTTATATTTAAACGGAAGAGAAATAACTGGACCATAACTTCATCCAAATGAGCGTTAACAAAGTTCAATAGTTGTTGTGGGACTATTACTGTCTTGGGAAATGGCAACAAGTTTTCTTATTTACTGCAGTAGAATTTAAATTGGCTCATATGAACTTTCCCAATTTCTTTGACATGAAGTTATATTCAAAGCCAATTTAAAGAAGAAAAAAGAAACAATAATCTATAGAGAATGACAAACTTTTATTTAACTATATGTTTGGGAATAAGAGACAATATATGTAGTTTTTTCTTTTACAATTGAGAATTTGTAAAAACGTTTAACAAAAGTTAAAAGGAAATTTTAATTTACAAACTGTTTTATCAACAGCTATCAGTGTTTCAATGATCAAAATATCGTGATGAAATATTCAAATTATTTTTTGACCAAAGTTGTTGAATATAAAAACAACAATTCTACATCAAGTCATATGAAACGACCATTAAACAATTTTAACGTGATGAAATTTGTTTTATCAACTTTTTGAGAATATAGTCCAGATTAAATGTTTAGTAAATATTTTCAATTTTGTTTTGTAGCCATTTCATATAAGGTATAGATTGTATTTTTGACTTTGTAACTGCTAATTAATATAATTGGAAGTAGTATTATGGTTGGTGATACAAATTTATCTACTCGAATACATTAAGGTAAAGAGTGTCAAACTATAACAATATTTATATTACGTCCGTATTCATAACATTTTTTAATAAATTGCATTTTTGTTGTGAACATTATGCAATTAATTTAGATAGAATTAACTGACGAACTACGAATTAGGTTATTTTAAAATTATAATTTGGTTTAAGGTGTACGTTAATTAATGTTAACTATATTAAAATCACAGAAACACAACCACATTCAAAGTTGATACAACTTACTAATTTGGTACTGCAAACAATAGCAAGCAACAACACAATATAACTTGGTGAAACCCTTAGATTTATCTTTTCCGACGGTCGGAAAAGGTATTGTCATCGCTACCAGTAGAGTTTATACATCTTATTTCAAAATAATATTTTAACAAATTTTAAAATTGTTCTTACCGTCATCAGTTAAAATAAAGTATTTGGTGAGCACTTTGATATGGAGTCATCTATGGTTAATTTTCACTTTTGTTTACTAACGTAACTAATATATACTAACGACTGAAGGTACTATGTTAGAACTCCATGTTAATTGAAACACTGACACAATATTTAGTTGAATTTTAATTTTTATTAACCCTCTATAAATTTTAGCGTTTTACCATATGTTAAGCTGCCTCGTTAACGCCGTAACTGGCGAAATCATTATCGTGAAACCTCATTAAATATTATAAAATTTTGTAGGAGGAATAACGACCAATAAGATTTTAGTTGTGCCACTAAATGCTACAGTTTAGCAAAATTTTATTTAAAAAAAATGATAAACTTTTTCACAAAATCACATTTTTTGCTTAATATCTATATTTTTAACCATCAAATAATTTTCTTTTAACTACGTGTTTGTTATAAAGTGAAACTGTTTTATTTTTCCTATATCTAACTTTGGTCACAATTGATGCCATATTGTAGAAAATATAATTTTCCCCTCAAAAATTTGAAATTCACAACCTAAACATGGAAGGAAGAAATAACCGAAAAAGACACGTTGATCAAAATGGAGCCACCTAATACACATATTTTATATCTTTTCAAAATATACACTTTTAAGATTTTATTTCCAAAATGATCTAATTATGTTAATTTCTATAAGGCCACGCTAGTGTCATTTTATAAAAATTTACTTTCACACTGTTAATCATCATAAGTATTGTTATCATTTATTGTTCAATTTTGTTTCATTTAAAGGTTTGAATCAAAATATTTATTTTCAACTACTCCGCAAATGTTTGTATTATTTAATCCATAGGCAAACAAACCGAGACGAAGATAAACAGCACTTAGTACTTGGAGAAAAGTTTAAGCTTCATTATAGCCTTGAATAATGTTTTCAGAAATCCTGTGGATAAAACGATTTCCCTCTTAAGCTGTAATTACATTCTGAAATTAGGAAACCCCTATCTCATTAATCTCCTAAGACAATTACAGTTAATCACTGTTAATAGTGAACAAAATAACATTTTAAATTAAAAGATATATAATATCTTCAAGCTAAATAACAGTATAGAATTTATACTGAAATAATGATACCATTTATATAGACTGAGTGATTTTGTTTATTAATAATTCTAACTTAAAACTAAGGGTCTGCTAAGTATCTATTTGTCAGCAGGAAGTATTTTTAAATCTATTTGTAAATCTTGAACAAAATTCAGTTAAGCATTGAAGTTTTTGTATATTTAGAAACACGATCTTGTCGTTTTTAATTAAAAAAGAAACGTCTCCATGTATTGAATATGATATAGTTGGTTGGCTTGTTCTGTGGACATTAAAAAAATATCATGTCATAATAATTTAGCGAGGAGGACGAGGAGGAGGAGAAGAAAACTGTGGAAAGAGTGTCGGATAAAGAGAAAGAGTAATAGAAAATAAGAGAGAGAACGTGGAAGGTAAAGAACAAATGACAATGAGGAGTAAAGGGAGCGGTGGAGTAGAGCAGAGAGCAATCAATAAAGAAAAAAAAGAGTATATTTGGAAGATAGAGGAGAAGGTGAAGAGAAGACTACTACAGAGAAAAAGTGGTATAAAAAGTGAAAAATAAGTATAGGTTGAGAGAAAAGCATTAAAGTGAGAGATGGAGGCAGAAAGACAGAATGAGAGGGAAAGGGAGAGAGAGGTGAAAAGAATGAGAGAGAGAGAGAGAGAGAGAGAGAGAGAGAGAGAGAGAGAGAGAGAGAGAGAGACACACACAGAGACAGACAGACAGAGAGTGAGAGAGAGCTGCTACGTAGCCCAAGACAGAGCGAGCGAGGAAGAGAGATTTAATAAAATAATATGAGGTTAGGAATAAGCTTCAGAGAAAAAAATGAAGTGCAAAATAAATGTATATTTAAAAACTTTTCTAATTTCAATCAAGGAACCATATGTTTCAAGCAGACTGGGCGAATGCAGTTCTATTCGCAGTTTTTAAAACAGCTTTCTGTCACTTACATAAACGCTGTTTCAGACTGTATAATGCAATATTTTGTAAATGGAAACTGTGTTTTATACTAAGACATTTTGGACAACAATGTGATTACATGTGAATTGTGCTTTCAGACATGGCAAGAATTTGAAATTTCTTCAGTAGAAGGAGAATAAACTGAAACCAGTAACTCAAATTTATCCCAAGATAGGGATAATCGGAAGAAATTAGTTTCAATTAGTTTTGTAAACGATTCATTTTAAGATGTTATAAACTAAAATGCCGATTATATAAATCGAGGATAAAATCTATTTATTGTTCGTAATTATTGTGATGACATTTATTAGTCGTTTATTCTTTTTAAAATTCTTAATTATCATATGACCCGCTGGTTTACCTCCACACAAAAGTTTAAGCAAATTAATGGGCTGTATTGTGTAATTTAGAAACTGGAACATATCTTGCAGATGAGTGATTTAAATGATGGATAATATAATCAAAATTCACAGAGGCAAGGGTCATAGGGCTTTAGTCCTTTTAGGAACATACTGCTTCCTAATAAAAGGAAACAGTTCCCTCTTAAAATCTGCTACTCTGTGACTACAAGTCTCAAGTCACGTTCAAGGGTCAGATTTTGATAATTTATGTCTACTTTTTCTAACAAGAGAAACTTCCAAAATGGTCTATTAGGAAATCATAGTTCCCTCAAAGTGGCATATTCAGTTAGAGGTTCGGGTTGGACTGGACTGGTCCAATAAAGACACGCAGTGTATTGCAGTGTTTATTTTGTAAAAATATTATTTATTATGTTTTCTATTTAACTTATTTATAGTCACTTTTATTGCAAAAAAAATATTATTCATTTTTATTAGTTAATTTATCCTAAGGTGAACACTAAAATTTTAGTTGTGTGTTCGGAAGTTTAGATATTTTAAGTATTTGTAAGTTATTTTAGAGAGTATTGACCAGAAAAGTACAAAGATAAGTTAAAAATTTTATTTGTACGCAGGACTTCATGCAAATTGAACACTTGGTGTCAGTGAAATATCATTTAGTCGCGCTTAGAAAAACAACTTATTTTTTACCTTAATTTAAAGATATCGCTGTTGATAAATATCATGTAAAAAAAAAACTTCAATAAATATACGGATTAAATCCTATTGTAATATTTGGCTATAACCATGAAACAGTTTAATGTAATAAATTGATTCTCAAAGACATTTGTGTGAGTATAATATATTGATCGCAAGTTGGCGCTTTTGACATCGAAAGTGTTTTGAGTTGTGTAATATGTTTGATATTGGTTCGTCTTTGCATATCTACTTAGCGTAATTGCTAATATATATGTGATATATTTAATAGATTTTTGAAAGTGAAGTACAATAACACAAAACACTTGGAATAGACAAGACTGAAAACAGAGAATGATAACTCGAAATATGAGAACTCAGTTTTGTTTTGTAATATTATATTACTTTTGTAAATTTTTTGGTGTTTTGCATGTAAAATATTCAAGTAAACTAACAAACAACCAACAACTTCGAGAAGGTAAGAAGCTTATTTGGGTTAATATTTTATAAAACTGTTTTTACACTGAGAGTTGTATGTGAAACAATGTTTTATTATTTATTTTCATTATAAATTGTCTGAATTTTAAGAAAGTTATGGGAAACTTCAATATATGGACGCGTATGGTTCTAATAAGAAAAAGGCATTAACGCACGTTTGGCATTAAATATCATGTAGTAGTTGAGGTTTAAGGAAATGACATGTGATAAAAACTTTAAATGAAAAATAAAATTTGAATCTTTTCTATAACTCTCACAAGAAATTATGATCTAATAAAAAGTTGTTTTAAGATTAATTTGAAATTATTTACTACTGAATAAATAAACGAAAACTTTTGGTAGATCTTTATTCAACACTTACTATCTAACTAATAAAAGTATTTTTAAATCATTGCTCCAATAAAATTATTTTTTATTATTTGACAAAGCCAGTGGTGGTTGAAGACGCAGTCTCTTAACGAGAAAAGCTAGGATTTCTTAAATGATATTGATTTTGTTATCACGTTGTTTACAACAAACTAATATTAAAATAAAATTAATGTAACAATAAATTTGTGGTATTACATTAAAAACTTATAATACACAAATTAATAAGATAAAACAGTAAAATAATAATAACATACATTCTTGTATTGTTTCAAATTATAGCATATTGTAAAAGTTAAATGAAATTTAGATATTTGATTTGATTTTATAGGTAGTCCTGTGAGATTATGCTCCGCGGGATATATAATGGCTCTTTTACAAGTGACAATCGATGTAGTTGGTCTTTACTCAACCCTTGAAGAGTTGGATCTTGAATCTGGATATTACATGCTTTACTTGCTGATTATTTTAGTTTACTTTCACTACATCAGTGCTTTGTGCTCAGTTTTAACTTCGTTTCTCTACAGTCGAAGTTTACTTCTCAACTTATGTACACAGTTTTACAAGCTATACACTATCTTGGTAGAGAAAGACTATATTTCATTCAATTATTTTATGGTGTTATTGTTATTTCATTTATCGCTATTTCTTCAAGGTGTTTATGCTTACATTACCAAAAAGTATTCTGATGCAATTCACGAGTCATTGTATATCTTTGTATATACGGCTCCGTTTGCAAAGGAATTAATAATATCTGTCATGTGCTACGTATCAGAAAGAACATTAAGATCCATCAAAAAACAATTACGTATTTTGAGAAAAATTAAATTAAACGCCGCTTCTTTAAATAAGCTTGAGGAATTAATGACCCATCTCGAGGAAGTGCAGGTGTTAAATGAACAAATAAAACATAATTTTATACTAGATTTTCTAACACTATTCTTTGATTTTATTATACATTCCATTATAAACGCATTCTTTCTTTTATCCACACTTAAGACATCAAACTATTCAGTAACAGAATTTCGGAATACATTAGCACACATAACAAATGTTTTGATTTGATTGGTGTTTGTTGCAAACAAGTGCCAGCAGGTTCTTAATGAGGTAAGTTTACAATATTTACTTTTTTTCTAATTTACAAAAATCTACTGTTTGTAGTTAAATGATTTTACCTATCAAATTTCTTAATACTTTAGTTTTCAAAAGTTTTCAATCATTCCGGTTTGGAGTGATGTTAAGAGTAATTTGCTTGTTGCTTTACGGTGATATGAGAGTTTTAGTTTGTATGTCAGTCTTTGAATTTTTATGTATTGGATAAATCACGACTTCTTTAGCGGCTTGCATTTAAACTTTACATTTAATGACTTCTAAGATTATTAAAAACAGGAAAGTGCTTGGTCACATTAACATTATCATTGTGTATCTTTTATCTTTTGTTGTCGATGTTCATTGGCCTAAAAGTGCTGAAATAGGTTTATATTTGCAAATATACATGTTTGGAATAAAAAAAAAATAAATAAAATTTCTTGATTTAAAACATGATTATAAATAGTTTAGTAGGTCATATGTTGTTTTATAGTATGACAAAAAAAAAATATGCTAAAATATATACATACAATAACTAATATATACAAAAACTAATAATTTTCAAGCATATAATTTACGTGTTATCTTTTATAATAAAACAAAAATTAACATTTATTTTAACAAAAAGGATAAAAAAAACAAACAAAAAAACAAAAATCATTAAAGATGTGAGAGTATACGTAAACAAAATATTAAAATTATTTACACCAATTATTTTATCAACTCTAATGACATTACTTGAATGTTTTTGCAAAGATGTCTAACAGAATGATCTATTTCGATAAATAACATTGTAGAGTGAGGTGGGAGGAAATGAAATGTACAATAATTCTGTATTTTAAAAAAGTGTACAGATATAAATTCATAACTATGATAAAATCAAACATAGACTTAAACATATTGTGATTAACTAACCAGGAAACCAAATCATAAAAAATGAGAATTTGGTATTTTTGAATAACTTATTTTTATTTCAACATTAATAATTGATCTTCATTTTCAGGCCCATGATATTAATATAGAATTGCATTTTATACGAATAATTTGGCAGAGTAAGATGTGTAAAACTGGTGATAAGAAAATTGTAAGTATTGCAAATATAATTCACATATATGCATATTAATGTATGTGCTTGTGTCCTAGGTGTCAAGCTGTGCCCAAAAATGTTTACTAACTTTTAAATAAAAAGAATTTTTTTATTTATTTTTTTTATTTATATTTATTTACAACTACAACTAAGTTTTTATGACCTTATCTAGTAGTATTCATTTCAATATAATAACGTTAAACAAAACAATCTATTCCACTGAATAAACGATCACATTACCAGGTCCAAAGGCTTTCTTCGTTTAAGCCTCCTCACAACATCACTACTATTTAGTTCTTGCATCTCGGAGTTGACATGACTCCATAGTCTCCTAAATAAAAAGAATAAATATATAATTTGAAATTCCAGAATTCGTGTCATAAATGTAAATCACTAACTTAAGGAATTTTAGGTATACTAGTGCGTCAAACCAAAACTGCTTTTTAGGTGGGGGAGAGGGACTATATCCTTTCATTTTAATGATTTTACGGGAGGTCATTTTTCAAGTAAGAACCGTTTGTGCATAGCAACCGCGCAGGCTGTCACGTGACGCCCAAGCCCCAACGATGCAGTCAGTTGATTTTATGTCTCTGCCACTGTTGGTTCTATCGTAACACTGCTTTGTTTGTCGCCATGTTAATCATAAAACCGCCGATTGTGAAGTGCGCTTGGTTATTCGGTTTTAAAACGCAAAACAAGTTCGTCTCGCCGAAATTCACCGGCAGCTTGTTGAAGTTTATGGTAAAGGTGTAATGAATGGCAGTAATGTTCGTAAATGGTGTAGGCTTTTCAATGAAGAAAGAACGAATGTTCATGATGAAGAACGAATGTTCATTATGAAGAACGATATGGGCGATCAACTGTCATTGATGAAGACTTGACAAAAAAAGTTGATGAGGAAATTCGCCAAAACCGGCGCTTTACGATTGACAAGCTTCATGAGAAATTTCCACAAGTTTCAAGATCGGTTGTTTATCATATTGTTTCCGACAAACTGCATTACAAAAAATTTGTGCGAGATGGGTGCCAAAAATGTTGACAGAAAAACACAAAAATAAGCGTTTGGCACATTCTTTGTCATTTTTGGAGCGCTACGATAACAGTGGTGATGTATTGTTGCCGGTTTGAATCATATTGTTACCGGTGATGAGACGTGGGTAGCATACTACACTCCAGAGACTAAACGCAAATCCAGTGAATGGCATCACTCAAATTCACCGACGAAACTACGAAAATTCAAACAAGAACCTTCAACACGGAAAATCATGGCCACGGTCTTTTGGGATCTGAAAGGCGTTCTTCTGATTGACTTTCTGCGTAGAGGAATGACCATAAATGCTGAGAGAATTGCGAAACACTAACCAAGCTTTGTCGCGCTGTTCAAAACTGCCGGCTGAGACTTCTGTCCAGCGGCGCGGCGTCTTGTTGCTTCACGATAACGCTCGGACTCACGCTGTAGCAATGACCAAGACGCAACTGGCCAACTTTCGATGGGAATTACTGGACCATCCCCCCTACAGCCCTAACCTGGCACCATCAGACTTTCATGTGTTTCCTAAACTCAAAGAATATCTTGGTGGAAAGCGATTTGAAAATGATGACGTGTTGAAAGAAACTGTTTAAATGCTCAGGCGGCAGAGTTCTATGATGAGGGGATCCAAAAGCTAGTGCCACAACTTCACAAATGCTTAGATATTCTTGGTAACTATGTAGAAAAGTAAAAATATGTTCATACTTAAGTTTTTGATACAATTTATGTTTATAAATAAAATTGCTTTTCTCCATTTAAAAACGGTTCTTACTTAAAAAATGACCCACGTATTTATGAAAGGAAAGTCTTGACTATTTCTAAATGGCAGAAAATACCGACCGGTCAAATGTAAAAAAAAAAAAAATCTATCTCATTTAAATATTTTACTTTGTTTAAAAATAAAACAAAATATAAATACAGCAATTTCTTTGTTTTTACCAATTGAAATTAAAGTTATTATCATTTAAGATCTAAAACTGCTGATGAATTCAGTCAAATAAAAAAGAGAATAGCAAAAAACAACTTTTTGAGATGCTTCTCTTCTAACCATTCATATAAAACACGATTTAACAGCACAAAACTTATGTTAAATATGTTAAATCTTATTACATTGTCACTTAAAAGTTAGTGATTGTTCTCATAACTTTCGGACAACTAGTAATTACCTTTCGTTTTGATGATTGTGTATGTATTTTCAATCAATTTTAGATTTGGTATAAAATCATTTCTAAGATTAATTCTCTTTATTTTAGTTACACACGATGTACCGCCTGAACCAATTGAAGATACCACAGTTCTCTGGATATGGGTTATTTACTGTCAACGTGCCAATTACATTGAAGGTAGACCCTGGTTTGATATTCGCGTAAGCATGTGTAGATAACACTAAGTATTTTTTTTAAACATTGAGTTACTTCTACAGTTAGGTAAATATTAAAGGTACATAAAAGTTAAATCGAAATCTATACAAAAATTTGGGACTATAGACGGAATATGGGAATAAATCCAAGATCTAAAAAATAATAACATAAAGAAATATTAAAATATTAGTAATAATTCTGGTTTTAATATTATTTGATAAATACTGATTGTGACATTTTTCATTTACGTATTGTAAAACTTATACACAACGTTTCGGAAGTATAAATAAACTATCATTATTAAGTGAAGTAACTAGAGTATTTTTGCACGCTCTAGTACTCTAGTTTAATTGCTTGATAATATGAGTTGATTTATACTCCTAAAATGTCATGTGTTAGTTTTCATATACACAAATAATGGTAAATATCTGACTAAACCTAATTAATCATATATATATTTTATCTTCGTTTAAAATACATATATTTAGCCTAAGTGTACTAGTTTTCATTTAAATTGTCAAACTTCTCTGTAAAAGATAATTAGTGTATTTTATTAAGTTAGTTTAAAATACATTTTATTGAAAAATATAAACACAACTTTTTACTCAATATAAATAAAGACGTAAATAGTGTTTACTATTCCGATTAATTTAGAGGAGTGTATGATGAGGGACACTAGCAGTCCTAGTTTCGATGATGTAATGTTTCTTAGTTGCTACCTCATTTGTCTTAACGTTTGTCATTTTCCCAACAAGGCACAAACTCCGATTAGTTTGATGGAGGTTCAATAGCTGACTTTATTAGTTATCCTGGGGGCCTCGACCTTTTGAACTTTACATTGTATCAAACATAAGAAATAGAAAGAAAAATTATGAATATATACTTAATGGTCACGTTTTTTATTAATATTACTTATTTTTAACAAATACTTATAATCTATATTCTATACTATTATATAAAAATCTAATGGTGTCTGTGTGTGTGTTACTCAATCACGTAAAAACTACTGGACCCATTGAGCTGAAATTGTACATGGACATTTCTAGGGTCCCTGGTTAATACATAGGCCTATTTTTATTTAGAAATTCCATCAGGACACCGCCCCACTGGCCTTGAAAACTCCCTTAACACTCAATTATCTATACTCTTAACCCCGTACGAAGGACGGGTACTCTGCTAGTAAATTATAACCTCACGCAGAAATAATTCACTAACGTGAAAGCTGTTGTGGATTCATTAATTCCTGCCTCCCACTCCCCATATCAATTCCGTAATTTGTACCAATTACGAACTATTTTTTATAAAGCGCGCATACATGGAGCCTTCCTAAACGGAGTTTTGGTTTTAAGTTCTCACTCGTATATTGCAGATCGTCTACTCCGAGACAATAGAAGATTGTAGATGTGTCTCGTTTTTTGAGGCAACATGCATGACAACAGGCTAAGAGGAACTCAGAAGAGCAGTTGCGTCGCTTAACTTGTGTAGTTTAGTTTGAAATTGTGCTTAATAATTTTTAATGAATGGTTAATTGTAATTTAGAGGGGTCCAATAATTCCGGCCACACTCGAGATTTTATTGAGAAAATAGTAAATATGTAATTTCAGTCCTATGTTCTCTAGACCATGTTCAAATTTGTCTCGACGACAAAATAATCTAATTTTGTTCTATTCGCAAACACATAATCCCCATCTAAGAAATATTTTAAACCTTATCTATATTATTTATAGTAAGTTTAGTATTTAGTGTTTAATCACAATTATTATAAAATAACAATAATATACATTAACAATAATAACAATCATACTCCTGCTTTTACCCAAAATAATCCTCTTTTTACCTCTATTTATTACTATTTTTTCTTCTATTATCTTATTTCCCCTCTTTTTCTATCTCCTCTTTTACTACTGGATTAGGTACGCCGTACCGGACAAATTATTTATTGAAGTTTTTTACTCATATTTTGACCTTTCAAAATTTCCAAAACTATATGTTAGAATCTGTTGCATATTAACTCTTATTTTTATTTTCATTTGTTGTATCTTGTTCCCAGGTAAGACGCTCGAGTTGTCTTTCCATTTCGACTGTTGCCCAAATTATTTAGTCTCATAAAAATCTTGAATTTAGGTTTATCCATTGTTGGGCATACGCTTGATCCTTCGTCCTGGGAGTTCCTCCAAACTGATACGCTGAATATCAAATTATTATTATTATTATTTTTTTATTGGAACCGTGGATGGCTGTAGTGAATTTATAAAATCCCCCACCTTCATTCCAATCAATTCCGGATACGTTCACCAATTCCACCTTTCCTGTTATCAAGAGCGGATAATTTCAGGCCTAAGATTAGTCTAGTGATAATGTGCTGTGTTTGATCAAATTTTTGATTTCAGTTTAAGGTCTATATGTGTAATTTCGTAGTTGAAAATATTAATATTAGTTCATTACGAGCTGCCTGGGTAATCAAAATGCTTTAATTGAGACATTATCTGTGATTTGGTTCTGTAATTGATCTAACCTTTGGGTGTTACTACATATTAGTACAGTACTAACAGGTTTCTACCTTTAATTAATTAATGTACTGTCCCCAACTAGTACTGACAATAAATCTTAAAACAAACCCGCACAAATTATGCTACCTGACGTTTCAAAGTAGTCTGTTAAGGGACAATGTTTTGTTACACAATGGTGATATTCTTGGAAACCATTATTTTGATCACATTATTAAAGTAAACGTTTGGTAATTTAATTAAAGACTAAAACATCTAGAATACTGTTAACATGTAGGTATTATGAATTTGGTTTATTTCTTTTGTTCTGGTGACAGTGTTTGTTTTTATTAAATGAAAACCAAGAAAACAAAGCCGATTATAACATTTATGATATTATTTCAGGGATTTTTTTTTCTAACGGTCGCATGCACTCTGCCGAAAAACATTTGCCCAATACGTTGATATATTTTTTTAAAAAGTGGCATTTTGATGTTTTAAATTATAACTTTGCTGAATCTAATCGTTAAAAAAACAAAACAAATCAATTAATATTATTTGAGTAATACAAAATAAAATAGATTGTTATATAATTAAAAAGTAATTATTGTGAAGATTACAAATAGTTCTTACTACGGAGATTATGTTTGGTTAATGTATTTAACCTGGTTTCCTTCATTCACGCAGAACTTAATTTATCTTAATTTTATTTAATTATTAACTAACAATTTTATTAGTAAAACTTTACCTATCGACATTAAGTTTCAACTTTGTCAACATAAGTCATCTTCTTTAGTTTTTACATGAACACAAACCTCTCTTTACTGAATTGCAACAAATCAAGAAGGTGTACTGTACAAGTCACAACTGAAGATAATTACGTCATTATTTTGTTTTCTTTCGTTTATAGAGTGAGGCTTCCACAAGAGTTGTTTATTTCATGTAAGCTTGCTTTCTTTGTTATAGATTGCTGGAATTATGATCACATATGCAATTGTCACAATGCAGGCTGAATAAGAACTTCTGAAATAAATTACGATTATAATTTATTAAATTACACATCATACATCATAGCAGAGTGAATTAAATTAATTTAATATGTTTCAAGAAAATTGATTTGAATAAGAAATTCCCTGTTGAATGGAATAAATCTATATGTTGTAATAAACAATTCGAATAAGGTTATTTATAATTTGAAGAAAAATATTGATAAACATTTAAAAATATAAAGTAAAGTTTGTTGATAAATATATATAAAGTAAAAAAAGAGAATACAGATTTATAATTTAGGCCTACATTATTATTTTTTAATCTCAAGGAAAAGACTCTAAATCAAAGAGTTAAACACTATAATTATAGGATTCAATAAATCACGGAAATTATTAAATTTTAAAACTTTAGATAAAGTGCTTTATTGAATCCTATATCATAGAGCTTCAACAATAAATTTATGCTGTTACATTAAATACAACAACTAATATTAGATAATTCAATTTAGCAAGAAGAAAATTTGACCGATGCTCAAAATGGCATTCATAGAAAATCTTGTATACATGTATATCAACGTAAGAAATAAAAAGGAAACTTTATAACAAATATTAAAAGTAAAATAGTACAGATTATATAAGTTATAAATAGTATAGTTTATGTGTCACGTAATTACCAACAAGCTTGTAAAAATTTCGTCTAAAGGAATATTAACAGGCTTAAATATTTTTTATCTTTTGTATAACTTATTAAAAATAAAGAAAAGATATACAGTATAAGTGATTCGTTGTTCATATATGTAAAGATTAGTTTTTATTGTTGTTTAAAGGCATACAACTTGTCGGTCATCATCGCCTTGCAAATAAATAAATAAAAGAATATAAAATAACGATTTTAGCCCTCGAATACTCTTTTAGATTCAATATTAAAATCTCGATTGGTAATTCCTTTAGAGAAAGAAAGAAGTAAAAATCAATATGGATTAAAAAAAAAAAAGAATACTGAAAATGCCCTTTTGGATTTCTTTGGGAAGGATAATGAAGGAATGAACGACGGTGACTTTTGTGCTGGAATTTTCGTGGACGTGATGAAGGCTTTCGACACAGTAGATCGCACTATTCTCCTAGATAAGATGTATAAAGCAGGAATCAGAGGAGTAGCATATGAATTGTTTTTATCTTATCTTTCTGGAAGAAAGCAGAGAGTGAAAGTCGGAGATAAGCTCAATGAGGAAGTTGAAATAATCTATGGAATTCCGCAAGGATCTGTGTTATCAGGGCCATTGTTCCTTATATATGTATATATATATATATATATATATATATATATATATATATAGTAAATAGTAAATAGTTTATGTGACGGTATCTTTAAAGGAATGTTAACAGCATTCGCGGATGATACTTCACTTTTTTACAGATCTAAAACTCTTCAAGATTACAAAACAGTATGCAAAACGATATTAATTTGCTTAGACTTTGGTTTACCGAAAATTGTTTAGCAATGAGCCCTAAAACCCAAGCGTTAATTTTTAACTTAAATGACAAAAAACGTGTAAACCTATTACTCAAATACCATGAAGTTGACTGTACATTACCAAACTGCAACTGTTTACCTATTACTCTTGTAGATGAAATTAAATACTTAGGATTATTTGTTGACAGCAGGTTAAGTTGGAAGATTCATATAAATTCCATAAAAGATAAGGTTATTAAATATACAAGGATTTTCTATCCTTTTATAGTCAGGACCTATTACGAACATTGTACTTTGCCTTTGTTAATTCGAAGTTAGAGTATGCTTTGACCTTATGGGGAGGGACTTATAATACTACAATGAAAGCAATTGTTGTTCAACAAAACTCATTTATTCGTATTATAGATAATAAATCAAAATTAGAACACGCTTTACCTATTTATAGAAAACTTGAGATTCTACCTATAAAAAATTTGTATATTTATAAGGCATTAAAAGTTTATTATAATAAGAGTAACAAACAAAGAGAAGATATTCGAAATCCTACTGTAATCCTTAGAAATACATTGTATGCGTATGTTCCAAGACCTAGACTTACCTTATATAAAAAGTTTTTCACCTATCTTGCTCCGAAATTTTATAATTACTTGCCCCATCAAATTAAAATTGTTAAAAAGTTAAGTAAATTCTTAAGATTGTTAAAAACATATCTTCTGTTTCATGATAATATTTTTATGTTTTATGACTGTTTAGAATAAGATATGACTTACAAGGATATTTTTTGTGTTGTTTTATTGTTAGGTTTAAGAATACTTATTTGATTAGGGTAAGATTTTTTTTTGTTTTTTGTGTTAACTAAGATATATATTTTTCTATTTTGGCATAATTAATATTATTTATATAAAAAAAATTGTTTGTCCTGTATAAATAATAAGTAGTCTTTGTCTTTTGTTGTTTCTTCCATGTTGAGTGATGAACATATTTTAACAAAGTTCGGTGAATCATCAAATGTAACCGATCAGCCGCCACCTCTATCTCTAGCTCTTGTCTTACAGATTCTAAGTTTCATGTGTATCACCCCAAACAGCTTTTTTTTTATAAACCTCTGGGTCAGACTTTATTAGTCTTAAGTTTGTAAAGTTTTGTAATCTGAACATGTATATGTATATAGTTGACTAATAAAGATATTTCATTTCATTTCATATAGGAAGAGAACAAGAGTTAGTCAAGAAAGACCAGATAGGAAATATTAAAGAGACGGATCTAACGAAGGTGAAACTTTAGGTGAAAATAGGTAAAAAGACTTCTGAGGGTAAAACGTTAGAAAATAAAAAGAATAAATATTCATTCCGTGTAATTTTTTTACGTTCTATGTAATTTATATATTTACAAGGAGAAATATTTGGGACCTGTTGATATTTTCTCATGAGAAATTATTATAGCGACAGATAAAGTCCATCCATAAAATATGATCTTAATGACAGAGCAATGAAATTAAAAAAAAAACTATTCGTATTACTTTTTGGTGGGAAGTTAGCCCCCTACCAGTAATAGAAATGTAATAATTAAAATCTAAAAAGTGAGAGTCAAATTGAAATGGTAAGCAAATGTAAGGAGGAGAATAAAAGTACTAAATATTACAAACAACAGAAATCTTTATGTTGAATATACATTTTCATATTCAAGCGAAAAACAGGCAGAAATTATTTTTATTGATATATACAGCTTATTTATTAATAGTAACTACAACGTAAAATCATTCATCACATTATTGGTGATTTATTTCTTCTACAATTAGAATATTATGTATACCTATCTGCATTTCTTATGGAAGTTTCTTCATACTTTAAAATGACACTTACTTATTTAATATCTTAAACAACTCTACATGAATCTCATATGTTGCCTATAATTTGAGATATAAAATGGCTTTAATAAAATAAAATAGAAGTAATAATATTTCACTGCCAAACTATTTTTTAAGGTAATTTGAAATAAAAGTAAAAAGTTAAATATAAATATTATATCCACAATGGCAAATTACAATAATAAACTCATTTACCATATTCTTGGTAATTTAATTTGTTCTACAATGATCTTTAATCAGCAGAATTACCTTATAATACAAATTAATCTAGCTGCTGTAGTACTTCCGCTTATAACAGAAAAATAATATCTTCTATAACTAAATTAACTCAAATCTGTTATAACAAATTGTCTCAAAATATTTTTTCTCACAAGTCCTCTTTGAATGACATACATTATTTGGAAAGAGAATTTATAAAGCTAGTGACTACAATTTATCAAAATAAAGGAATAACAATATTCGATATTTGATTATAAACATATTTATTAAGTTAATTTGATTAATCTAACAAAAAGTTATAAATATTATATCCTTCATAACATTTGAAGAAAATTAGAAAAATGTACACTTTGTAGGTAATTTTTAATTATTAGTATTAATACATACATTCTTATTGTTGAAGATATAAAAATAAATGTAAAAAATCATAACATTAATGTATGTTTTACATCTAACATTAATAAAATTAAATAGGGATTGTGCATATATTTATATAAATATAAATACTAATATAAATTAATACTAATATAAATTAATGGTCATATAATTTATATGAAAGTTATTAGTTTTATTTTGTTGCTAATTCTCATTGTGGTACAGGTATCAAGAGAAAACAAACATAAGTATTGAAGATAACGTTGTATCGAGTTAAATCAAGACATACAAAATAATTTATATGAATTATTTAATATAACACATTAAGGCTCACTAATGTATAGACAATAGAAAAGCCTATTTTTATTAGATAAAAATGCTTTACAAGATAAAAAATATACTAATAATACCATTTGTGTTATGTTTGTGATATTTTTGTTTTCTTAACTATATGTTACCCTTGAATACAATAAAATTGCATTTATATCATTCAACATAACTCATTATATATTAAATTACAAAAGCCTATTATTTATTAGCTATAAATAGTTTAGAAATTTAAAAATAGAAATAAAGTTTCATTTAATTTTAACAAATAATAAATTGTGGAAAATGTTTAATGCTTTACGTTTATATAAAAATGCTAATACATTAATAAATCTGTTTTTGTACCTTAATAAATTATCTAAATTAATATTTATGTCTTATAATAATTATTAAAATAAACCACAATAATAATTAATTTTACTCTTTCTCTCCTATGCACCGTGAAATGTGACAATGGCATAATATATAAGCACAATTCCAGTATATTCTAAAACAAATAAAGCATGTGGTTAAATACAGTAACTAAACATAATGTCTTCTAAGCTCTAGAGACTGTTTTAAAGGTTTTGTACTATTTGTAAGACTTCAGACAATATTTGGAGATTTTTATTGAACGAAAAATAATTATTTTAAAGTGCAAAAGTATAAATAGCTAACTTGTTATAGGATTTATGTTTGAACCATATTTTGCTTAAATATATTTGAACCGAATAAAATTTTAAAACTAATTTCAATTGTTAATACAAATATCGTTAAAGGTTAAAACTATATTTTAGAATTATTTTTAAATATATTAATTACGTAGAAATTACGTAGATAACATAATAATTATTAATGATGTGTTTTATTTACTTTAAAAAAAATAAAAATCTATATCATAATTTTTAATAGTTTTTAAAGAATGTGTATAAAGTACGTGATCCTATTAATTAAATTGTTGAAATTTGCTCCAGAAAAACTGATAAATATATTATGTTATACTAACTATGTAATGATTATTATAATAATTATTGTAGTGATAGCTATTCAAAATTTGTGGAAGCAATACAGAACGTAAAATAAATATTGAAGCGAAATGTTTTTTAAAGTATGAGAAATCTTTTAACAAAACTAAACCTCTGATTATCTGAAGACATAAGCTATGTTAATAATACAACATCTAAAACATTTATGAAGGGTGCACAGGAAAAACGATCAAAGTCACAAAATCAAACTTTTGAGGAAATTTTTTTTTATGTTTTCATTTAGTGTTAGGAAATATACAACTATTTTTTATACAGGTGCAGGATACATAATATGGTATTGGATATATATTTTTATACATTGTCTACTATATTTTTCGATATTTTCATTTTTTAAGGTTTAATAAAAAAAAGCCAAGCAAATACACAACTTGCAATGGAATAACGATCAATGACAATTGACTATGATCTTCCCCCCCCTCTGTATAACTAACGCTTCTGCCCACTAGAACTATACTCACATGCTGATGCTTCAATTTACAGAGCAGTTGCAAGGTATTTTTACTGTATAGCCTACTTTTAATAAGTTGTTCTTACTATTAAATAAACTATGTGTAAATAAGGGACAATAAATAAAATTAAAAAAACAATAATGGAATGAAAGAACTCTACAATTCAATTCTTGTTATTTTATGGTTATATAGTGGACTACATCATTGTTTAACATTATTATTCGGCAAAAAGTTCCATTGAAGTAATTAATTAATTAATGTAAATCCTTGTCATTTTCTCTTCTTAAACCTAATCGTCATCCATACTAGCTAAGGAGTCTTCACTGTCTGATGGCTCATCAGCACTGGTTTTGAGACTGTCGATCATTTTCTTTCCTTCTGGACTGCAAAAGCATTTTAAATATTGAAATCGTTGTATTTTGTAACGCTGATTGGCAACTGGTGTAGATGTAGTTCTACACTTAATTTGGACCTCCTGTCTTTAAATAGAGGTCGATGCAAAATCATTCCTGATATTACTTGAGTCACCAATATTTTCTAACAGGCCGTGTTGGAAATGGGTATTTGTTTAGAAACAATTGGCTAAGATATTCATACTAAATGCTAGAGCTTACGTGTCCAAAAAGACGTTTTCGTTGCGTGTATACGAATGATTTCTTGAATAATAACTTAACTTTATATTCAGTATAAATGGTAGTTTTATTTCAAACAACCGTCATCCTGGGAACTCTGGCATCTTCACTAGTTGTCTCAGGAGGTGCTTTGTGCGTAACTGAAAATAAGACAACAAATTTAAGACAATTTTATGTCACAAATGAAATTAAAATAAAATGATCATATACCCACAAATTACCTAAATTTGACATAAAATGATATTTGACATAAGTTAGTTGTATGAAAAAAGGTTTTATTTATATAGGTATGTTGGATTAAGAAAATAAAAGTTCCTTGCAAATTTTAGTTAAATTATTTAATTCAACAAACATAGCGTTATTTACGTTTTAATAATTCATTAGCTAATAAAGAGAACTAAAGAGCTAACTATTTAACCATATGGTTGTGTTGCTGTGTGTGTGAGGAAGTTTATGTGCAGCATTATTTATAATGAATACTTTTTATCTAAGAATATAAATATCCATAATCTTGGAAAACAAGTGTTCAATTTACCAGTTTGTTGTTTGATTTTATTCCTTTATTGATTGATTTCGAATAAGTACATTCGAATGAAATTGTTGTTTGCTTGATGACGTTATAATCTAATAATTTTCTGTATTATAAAACCTAATAGATATATAAAGGCTATCGAATGAATTTTTGCATATCAATTTACATATTTGCATACTTCGACGTAGGGTAAAAGCATATTCATTAAAGAAAATACATTATTTCTATAAGCTTCATCATTCACAACGTAACCTGTAAATTCAATTGTAGAATATTAATATAATGTCAAATATCAAATCTGAAAACCGAGCTAGTCATTTAGGGTTTATAATAATATATTACTTTTGTAAATTATTTGGAGTTCTGCATATAAGCTATAAAAAAGGAGGTGGAGGTAAGTAATAAAATATATAAACACTTTAGTTTTATTTCTTTATATGACTGTACTCTGCCAGGCTATTGTCATGGTTGTTGATAAGTTAGTTTAGTATAAGCATCTTATAATTTCCTTATGAATGCGAAGTAATACTTACAGTTATGATAATCTTGGTCTATATTCAGTTCTGTGGTCTAAACCAGCCCTTGAAACTAGATATTGTTTATACAGATATAAGGAGATAGCGGAACGGCCCTAACTGTTAATTTAACTAAGAATATTATATTATGTAGCTTTAGCTCCAATAATAAATAGTCCCTTCCTTATATGTATTTGAGGATTCAAATATTACAATACATTCAAATATTAAATATAATACGACTGCTATCATAGAACATACTCATAGTAAGTTCTTTCCTTAAAATAAATAAATAAATTAAAAAAAATAATAAATCGTAGAATTATTGTAATACAAAGAAACAAAGAAAGAGACAAAAAATAAAATGGTTTAACAGGGAATCGAAGTAGCCAAAATATAGTGTTTCGATTAGATTTACGACCACCCTTTTCTATACATACGTCAATCATGATAAATTTGGTAAAGAACAAATGTGATGCTTCAGTTCAAATGTTCATTAATATGTAGGCACAACATGTTACTTGGATTTATATGTATTTTGATTTTATTACTTAAAGTAATAAACTAAAAGAATATAAACTACAGAGAAAAGAAGAAGAAAACAATAGCTTTATAGAGTGGTAGATAAATTTAAGATGAAACATCATAATAATACAAGCTTATCTTATTATACATTATTATTTTCTTAAAATTATTAAATTAATAAACTAAATTTATGTATTTGGTTTGACTTTTACAGATAGTGCATTGGCGTTGTGCTACGTGGGTTATATAATGAGTATTTTACAAGTGATAATCAATATTTTTGGATGTTACTCAACGGTTGAAACAGTTAAATGGGAATCTGCCTCTTACATCTTACGTTTGGTTATAATTTTAATTTACTTTCATTACATCAGTTCATCCTGCTCAGTCTTAATTTCGTTTCTGTATAGTCGGAGATTATTTCTGGACTTATGTACACAATTTTATAAATTATACAATATCTTATTAGAGAAAAACTATATTTCTTGCAAATGTTTCATAGCTTTAATAGTATTTCATTTTTTACTATTCAGAAAAAGTGTTTTATCAATTATTAACAATAATTCGTTTGGTGCCAGTCTTGAGTTCACATTCGTCTTTGTATATACAGCTCCATTTGCGAAGGAATTGTTGATCTCCATTATGTGTTACGTATCTGAAAAAACATATAATTACGTTAATAACCAATTACGTATTCTGGGAAAAATTGAACTAAACGCCGCTTCTTTAAATAAGCTTGATCAAATAATGGATAGTCTTGAGGAGGTAGAGGTCTTTACTAAACTTATCCAAAATAACTTTACACTAGATTTCGTAACCACTTTCTTTGATTTTATTATTCATTCCATTATAAACATGTTCCTTCTTCTGGTATCTCTCAAGAGGTCATACTATGATACAGTACCGAATACAATGACACACATATTGAATGTTCTTGTTCGTCTGGTATTTGTTGTCAACAGGTGTCAGCAGGTTATTAACGAGGTATGTAAACAATATATACTTTATTTTGTAATCTAAATATTGTAATTAAACTGAAATGTTTCCATATTGAAAAGTTGTTTATATGAAATTTAAAAAAACATACTTCGTTGAGGTATTGCGTTAAAATGGAAAGTATAACAGTGTTGTTTTAATAAGATAAGCAAGGGATGGCTTCAGCTTAGTTTCTGTTGTAGTAAAATTATGAAAGTTTAAGCATGTTAAATTTAAATTTCACTTTAGAAATTAGATATTTCGAATATTATGAAAAACAGAATTGTATGTGGTACAACAGTTTAGAAATTTTATCTTTTGATGTCGTTGTTCAAATATTCGTATTTTTACCTACGAAAATATAGGATAGAACTTAAACGTTCCTTCCTTAAAAAATGTTTCCTATAAATATTTATTAGTTGCCATAGACCATTATATCCTGAAAAAAAGAAAAGAAATTGTAAATAAAAATATATGGTTTCATCAAATAGTGAAAATAAACACATATACACATTTTAAAATGCACACATATGTTAACAAAAATAATTTAATAACGAATGTAAGTTATCTTAATTAATTAAGAATCACGTATAATGCAAAAACTATGAAAGGGGAGAAATACAAATACTTTGCGTATTCTTTTATACATTTTATGTCGTAACACATTTTAAATAATTCCAAATTCCTTATTATTATGTTTAAAACTAATTTCAATTTATCCGTTTGTTTAAGACTTACAAACATCGCCAAATGTGACAAAATATTTATAAAAGTTTATTAAGGATATTGAAACAATATTCCTCCTTGAGAAATATCCAAAAACGTTTAAATTGATTATTAGAGATCGATAACACTTCATGGTTATAGTACACTTTACAGATATTAAATACAATATCTGATGTTGATTGAATAAGTATAGCTCTAAAATAATGTTTATAGTTGTTCCAAAAATGAAACATATTACGATCGTCGTAAAAAATTGGTAGATCGTTTTTACTAGATTTGCATGTAAGGAATGTGTATACAATTTTATTACGGATTGTTAACAAAGCTAAACCTATTAAACTTTGGAGAGCAATACGTTGTGGATATGTCAGAATATATAGATTTCTTTTTTTTTTTTAAATTATCATTAATGTTGGAGTGAAAATTAAAATTACTAATTACTCCAACCATTAACTCAAGTAGCCCTTAAAACCACAAACAAGGAAAGTTTCTGCGAAGATGTCCTAAGAAATTTCATAATTTTGGTCAAAAAAATATTTAGAGTTATGGTAAAACATAATGTACAATATTACTGCATTTTAATAATTATTGTATAGACCTATAGTGATAACTAAACAGATAAAAACTGAATAACCATATGTACGCAGTCATACAAAAATAAAATTTAAACTTCTTTATTTATTTAAATAAATTAATTTTACTTAAACATTTGATAGTTGTCAATTTCTTTTATTAAGAACTTGTCTTTTTCAGGCTCATGAAGTTAATATAGATTTGCATTCTATACGAATAACTTGGCAGAATAAGATACGTAAAAGTGGTGATAAGAAAATGGTAAGTATTGCAAAATAGTGTATATACATATACTTATATATGTATTTTGCTTGTGTTTTAGATAATGTAATATATAATAGAAATTCGAACAATTCAGTTAAATAAACAACAAGATAAAACATTCACTGGTAAAAATTTTTTAAAATGGGTAAATCAAATTTTTGAATTAAGATACTAGTAATATTATCTTGCATAAAAGAACAAATGCTTTGGATAAAAGTTTTTCTATATGGGGCAAATTAGTGCTTCCAACGAAAAAAGATTTATAGATGTAGGGATCATAAAAATGTTAAACTAAAAATAAACACTTCATTTTGCGAATGATTTATTGAAAAAAAAAATTATCAATGTAAAAATGTTAATATTTCATTTTTGTATGAAATAGAGGTCGGTAAAATGTAAAATCTGCCATATAAGTTAATGTTTATACTCACATTATAAAAATAGTAACAAAAATGACGACAAAATGTATCAAATTTTATCTTTTTAATAAATGCAATTGTGAATTAATAATTTTAAATATCTAAATTGCAAGTCATTCATTAACTCTGACCACTACTTAAAAATTAATAGCATTTTCAACACAAACTTATTGTACAATCTAATTTTAGTCATTGCCATTTAAAAATATTGACCTTTCCATATCGTTTTTATCTCACAGTATTTATGTCAAACTTAAATAATTTTTTAGCTATGTTATAATGTTTACAAAACATTTACAGTGACAATGACACATATTATAACTGTTATCACTTCATTTCAGTTACAAACGATGTATCGGCTGAACCAACTGAAGATGCCAAAGTTCTCAGGATGTGGGTTAGTCGATATAAACCTACCATTTACATTAAAGGTAAAGTTGTATTTACTAAACCACGCATAGATAGATATAAGTCATTTTATATTTTTACATCCTTCTCCCCTACTCTCATTGTATTTTATATCGTTACTGTTGTGCCTATGAACATAATCATATGTTCTATGTTTGCCTATGAACATAAGCAAAACTATGTCACTTATATGGACATTGTCAGTTTTAAATATCGACTTTAATTTAAACATAATGTTTGGTGTAGCCTCCTAGATTGTGTATTCAATGAATATATTATATGAATAAGTATTGTATGTATGCCAATTATTATTTTTAAAATTTTAACACTGATTTTGTAATAGCGTTATGTGTCCTCAACAATAATTACCAGTTTTAATAGGACGTTGCTTTCATACGGCTGATACCGGTTAACTACAAGGATGAAATTTGGATAGATAGTAGATAGATAGATTAGATACATAGATAGATAGAGTAAGAGAGAGAGAGAGAGAGAGAGAGAGAGAGAGAGAGAGAGAGAGAGAGAGAGAGAGAGAGAGAGAGAGAGAGAGAGAGAGAGAGAGAGAGAGAGAGAGAGAGAGAGAGAGAGAGAGAGAGAGAGAGAGAGAGAGAGAGAGAGAGAGAGAGAGAGAGAGAGAGAGGGAGAGAGAGAGAGAGAGAGAGAGAGAGAGAGAGAGAGAGAGAGAGAGAGAGAGAGAGAGAGAGAGAGAGAGAGAGAGAGAGAGAGAGAGAGAGAGAGAGAGGGGGGGGTCAGGGGGGAGGGGGAGAGATTATATCAAGCATCGAGTTTGATATATTAAATTAAGGATATGAATAGAGGTTGAGGACGGAGCAGACGGATAGCTTTCTATAATAAATTGTTTATAATGACGTAACTACCTATTATAATGTAACAAAATAAACTTTATCGAGGTAAAGCAGTTTTTATAAAATATATGAATAATGCAAGCAAATGGTTTTACGTATCTCATGATTTAGTTGTCAATTAGTTGTAGTCTGTAATGTATTAGTCTATATAAATAACTTTGAAGAGCTCTACATGTTTTTCTTTATTTCAGTTTATCTTTTAGATAGTATTCTTTTCCTTTTTTTTTTAAACTCCAACAAATTGTTTCACAGTGTAGTGTTTTTGGCTATTTATTTGGGATGCAATAAAATACCAAATCTTCTCAATTTATTAATTTCCCTAATAATAATAATAAATCGAAATTATTGCCACTAAATCAGTTTTTCCTTTGTTGTTTAACGGTTAAAACCCTTATCTTCTTATGAAAATGGAATAAAAGAACAGGAAATAAAGTCCTCGAATACTCTAGTAGCGTCAGGACAGGAAGACAACAAGAATTGATTAAGAGACCAGATAGGTAAGATGGAAGAGAGAGTTCTTACTCAAAACTACAGAAACAAAATGTAGTGATCCAGCACGTCCGTACTCAAAAGAACCTACCCTTAAAAGAATTTGGTTTAGTTTTTGGAGGCGACATAATAATTTTAGCCTAGGTCTTAATAAAATCATATGTATATATATATATTTAAATATCTCCTATATTTTAAAAATACTATCATTATAACGATAATTTAGTAATTATTACACAGTCCCATTAGTTCATATCTATTATATAAAAGCATTAGAAGTTTTAAAATACCTTATAATCATAAAACAATTCAAGTACATCATTTTAAAGTTTCTATGTAATTAATATATTTTTAAATGATTCTAAAACAAAGGTTATTTAAAATAATATTATTTAAACGAGGAAATCATACCTATATTTCTCTTCGCAATTAATATTTGAGTTAAAATTCGGTTTTATTCGAAAAATTGTCGAGAAATTGTATAATTTGTTTGATATGTATATCAAACATGAAAGTAATTTATATAATCACCGTTTGGTTATTGTATTTAACCATCATTTTTTGTTGTTATAGGTTACTGGAATTATGATGACATATGCTATTGTCACTCTTCAGTCTGCATAAGATGGCGCGTGTAAAATAAAATATTATTATAATTTAATAAAATCCTAGTTATAATAAAATAAGTAAGTTAATTAAACTAATTCAATATGTTGGAAGAACATGTGATAGTAATTTCATATAAATTTATGTAATTAAATGTTTAAAACTGGATGTTATTAGTGAAAATAGAATAAACTATAACTGATATCTTGATTGAACTAGAATATTCCTGTTAAGTTAATTTTACGTTTTCTGATTTAAATATACCTATAAATATTCGATTAACTAAATTGTTTAATATGCCGATTTGTACGTAAAACGATTTACATACATACCAAATATATTCAAGTGAAACTTAATTAAAATTATTTTAATAATATATTTTTTTATGATAATAAATCCTGTTAAATTATCTATAGTTCTTAAGTGTGGAAATGATTTAGGATTAATCTAGAAGCTATAAATTAAAACATTATTAGGGCAGTGCCTTTTTAATCTTCCACCATATTATAATTAAGTTTGACTGTTCTCCATAAAACAATTACTAATTATAACAATCAATCTATTATGAATGCAACTTTATATTAGTATAAATCTTGGACTATACATTTCATGTTATTAAAGGTTGATTAAAATGGTTAGGATTTTGTTATTTTTATATTTTACATTTTAATCCTTCTCAAAATAAAAATAATATGTATTATCCCGATTTTATTCTAATGTATAACACTTAAAATATTTTACAATTATCAAGAAAAGTTTGTTACCATTAAATAACTGGCGAATAAAGTTTAAAGTGTTGACAATTTTAAACAATGTATCTAGAATAACTTTTCACAGTAGCTCAATTTGAAATTGAAATCTAGCATATACATATTTAAATTATTACACTTTATTATGTAGAATAGATTAATTATTTGAATTCAAGTAAAATATGGTCAAAATATTACATATTAATCATTGTAGAATATAAAATTAATTTAATTTAATTAAACAAATGGTTTGATTATTTAAGCTTGAGTACATCGTACATAATTAATTGTTAAGAGAACACAAGTTCAAGTTCTTGGTTTTCAATGCACAAGAAGTCTCGAGCAATGTATTATAACAAACTTTTTTATTTATTTTCCCACTTTGTTGATTGAAGGTCACGATCTAAGTTGGTATTAAGGATAAAATATTGATTTTGTCACTTTTAATAACTTCAATCAAATCATTTTAATCAAAATGACAATCAAATTGGTACGAATTTTTGTTATTGTTTCATGCAATTTAACTTTGATGATTATAGTTTTTTATTTTTTATTTACTGTACAACAGTCTTTAGGAAAGAATTTGTGGGAATAAAACCTATTAAAGATATTACATTATGAAAGGTTTTTCTCGTATTATTGTCAACATTTTTGTTAAGTTACTGAAAGGTTTTCTGATATTACAGTCAACCTATTTGTTAAGTTATTTATAATAGATAAAATTCATTTAAAATTTGAAATGTACATTCCGCTGCAATTAGTTTAATTTCTATTATCAGGTTGTTCATTGTAGAAGAAATCAATTACCAGGAATATGATGAATGATTGCATTACTGTACTGACTGTTAATAAAAAAACTGTGAATACCTATTAAAAGTTGTTTTTTTTATTTACATTTACAGAAAGGTAAATATTCATATAATGATGAAACTTAGAAAACTTAATAACGTTGTACATGGTAGTAAAACTAAAATGTTCTTTTAATTTGACAATTTATATTTTGGTTTGTACTTAGTAATGTTGTGTTAGTGTACAAAATGTGATTTCAAATATTTAATAAATTGCTACAAATATGTATTCGTTATTCAAAATTTGTATTTCCACACTAAAATTCAATATTCATTTTTATGTCTCCAATTGCAATAGTTTAACAACTAAATAATGTATATTTATAATATTAATATATATATATATTGTTTCCGTCTTGCAATTTTTTTTGTAGTGTAATACTAAGCGTGTTTCAGGAACAAGTTCCCATCTTCAGGTTTTATATAAAATATTTACTCACATGTGAGCACGTCATATACTTTGTTTTTGTTTTAATTATACGTGCAATAATTCGTGCATGGTTTGTGTGTATGTGTATGTTTGTGTTAAACTATGACGTGCTGACATGTGAGTAAATATTTCCCCAACCTGAAGATGGGAACTTGTTCCTGAAACGCGCGTAGTAAACACTACAAAAAAAAAAATTGCAAGACGGAAACAAGGTATATATATTATATTATATATATGTATTATAAATATACATTATTTAGTTGTTAAAATTCAATGTATATTTACGTACTTATTAAATGGATTGTACTCTGTGCTTCGTAGAAAAAAAAAATACAATAAATCTATTTAAAAATATCACATAAATCGTCCTATTCGTACGAGCTTTGAAGACAACAGAGTGTTTTAATAATATTTTATATAAAAATCAGTTTTTTTCAAATTAAAAATCGTCTTTGTTTTGTACCATTGGTCTTCATGACGTGATGTAACGTCTGAAAGTCAGAAGTCCGGTCATTTTTACTACTTAAACTTTTATAATAAACTGGCGAGTTTTATATGCACATTTTACGTTATTTTCTTAACTTCCAGATTGTACTATTGACATTTTTATATACCTACGCTTAAAAATGGTCATTATATTTTTAATTAAATTTTTAGAAATGTTCAGATCATGATATGAAGAAAATAAACCAAATTCATATCTTCTACCATGATAATTTATAAGTATAATGAATAGAAGTTTATTAATAACTGATTACAGAAGGTGAATGTCTTTTGATATAGAAATGGAGTGACATGTGTTTGATACATGTCTGTGTATTTCTTCCACTGTGCAAATGTCTGGAAATGATTTTTAAGGATAATAATGTGTATGTAGTAAATTTATCTAGTATTGAAATTAAAGTGCAATAATACTATATGGACTTAAATAAACACTTTAAAAGTTTGGATAAAACGTAACAATCACGTGTGAAAACTAATTTCTGTTTTTTATCGTCGTATTATTTTTTGTATATTGTATGGAGATCAATATGTAAAATAAATAAATAAACAAAAAAACAACCAACACGTTCGGCTAGGTAAGGAATATTTAGAGAGTTAAATTAATGTTTAAACTAGCTCATATGTGTTGGGGAAGTTTATGAAAAAATAGACGTATGGACAAAATACAAAATATAAAATGCAATATAGATTTTGGATGTTTTTAAAAGTATACACATGCCTAGAAATATACTACAAGAAATAAAGTCCAGATCTGTAAAAAAACATTTAAAAATTGCAATCAGGAAGAACTAAAAAAAAAAAAAAAAAAAAAAAAACAAAAACAAAAACAAAAAACTAGTTGTCCAATATTACACAAAGAGTTAGCAAATTTCAACAGCTGATTCTTAGCAGTTGATTTATTTTCAAGTAAAGAACTAAATTTTGAGGTTTAAGCTTATATTAAATCGTTTTGAGCTAATAAATTTTTGTTTAAAACCGTAACAGTAAACAAAATGTAAAATAATGAATAAATTATAAACAAGAATTAAAAAATACTACAGTAAATTCCCCTCCCCCCCCTACTTAAAGGGATTTTCGTAAGTATCTTAAGAAATTATCATTTTTGTTAAATTAACCAATGTCATGATGGACTCTATCATAATTTTTCGTTCATAATTCCGTTATCTATTTCAAACATACAATAAAGTTGGAAGTGTCCTTAATTTGTTTAAGAAATACAATTTCGTTGGTTTTATTTTTGTACATATTTCTAGATACTTAGCACGGAAAAATTTAATAGGCGTTATTTTGAAATATTTAAATTCACGTTTGAATTTTTTATATAATTCAAAGCAATGGATTTTATTATTTTTATTAAAAGTATTAGAATTCCAAAATACATCGGTTCTAAGTAAATCTTGATTGTTGTAGACTTCTACCAAGAAAAATATGTGTCTTGTTTTTTGTCAAAATCTCACATAATAAATAAATGTTTTGTTTGTTATTAAAAATGAAGATTTTGTCATTTTCTGAGATTTTTGTAAATTTAATAGTATTTGAAGTATTCGATATTAAATATTTTAAACGATTTCCATTTTGAATAAATTACATGCAAATCAATAATTATTTTCAGTACACTTAGAAATCGTACTATCTAAAATTTATATACGGAATGAATCTGAAGTAAATTTGTTTTCTATTTATGAATTTATAATGTTTTCTTTTGTAAAAAAATGGTGGACATATGGAAAACTAAGTTTTTTCGGAAGCATTATTAATTTAAATTCTTTCTTTATCCTTAACCACAAAATGTTTGCCTAAAGTTGAACAGTTTACTTACAGTACAGACTGTATAATGGAAGCTTTACAACTGACAACGAATGTTTTTGGCATTACTAAGAATTTTCCATTTTAAACTGTTAGTATGTATAACATTGATTTACTTGATTACATTGAGTTAATTTTTGTTGACTTTCATTATATCTAATTTAAATTTCCGCTTCTTCATGCAATTTGGAATCCTCAATAATTTAGGTCTACAATGAATATATCTTAATTAATTTTAAACTTTAAGCATTCTAGCGACTGTTGTTAAAAAAAATAATTTTGACGTTGTTTCCTAAGATAATTATAGGGCATAGAATATTATGAAAAAAATAGCTAAATAAAAGTGACAATATAACAAAATTGTCGCTATACAACCTAAATTTTGTTTTTAATAATTTTGTTAAAATAGATAAAATGCTTGTTTGAGTATACAATTTAAGAATAACACATTTTTATTAATGTATTATAGATTGTAATTCAATTTTGTTTCCGAATTACATAAATCTGCGCCAACATGTCTTTAGATGTAAAATAAAGTAAAAACAATCACAATAACATTTTTCCAATACGAGTAGTCCTATTAAGATATTGTTTAATTTTAATAATATTCCCATGCTAAAAGTAAATAAGTAAAATACATTAAGTTTGATTCTAATCCGGGTCCTTATATTTTAGCTTACGTTTGTGTTATAATACGTAAATCAGCTAAAGAAATTTACAGTTTACCAATTAACAATCAATACAGTGATATTGAAATCACTCATCTCATTACAGGATGTCAACACCTACAACGACTGCAGCAGAATTATTTGTTATTATACATTATACATGTAACTAGTATTTATGTCTTTTCTAGAATTTGACTTAATTCATGCATTTTTTACATTACATAAGTAAATTAACATTATTAGTGAATGTAGACTGTAGTATAAGTGAAAGAAACGTTTTTAAACATTTTTATATTTCTAGCCACCGTAACTGTACAATAAATTAAAAGATTTATTACCTTTTTTGGTCCATCACAATCCTTATTTGGATATAACTCTGTGAGCAGTGTACATCTGACACTCAATAATGAATAAAAATGGTGACTCCATGAATTTTGTTTCTGAAAAAGCTTGTTTAATTGTCTTGTATATATGTTGTGTGTTTTGTATTTTAATGATGCAATTAAACTGATCTGATAATGATAATTTTAATTGACGAAATCAGTAATTGAATGAAGTTATTTCAAATAAGGATTTGCAATTTGAACTGATCTGATAATGACAGTTTTAATTGACGAAATCAGTAATTGAATGAAGTTATTTTAAACAAGGAGTGTGACGAACAAAAATGTCATTTTTAATTCTAGCACATAATATTAAAATTATCGGTTTAAATTGTTCATTAATATTATTAAACATAACTGTGATTAATCATTTGATCTTGTGTAGCTTTATATAAGTTAAAAATGATTTAAATACATTAAAGTCTAGTTTTGTTATATGTATTTGTTTTACAATAAACGTATTAGTAGTAAAAAGGTGATTAAATGAATATATATCTTTTTATGATTGAATTTGTTTGACTTAACAACAAACTATATTTCTCATATTCGCTTGATTTTTGTAAATGTTGATATTCCAGCTGGCTAGTCTTACTGAGCTTGAAATGGTACAATAGCATACAACAGCTTTATACCAGACACTTATAGAATTAATAACAATTTAATAATAAAATCTTAATTAACCAGTGATTGCAATTAAAGTTTTATAAATAAACCTCAAACACAATTCGTATTAACTTATTGTTCGTAACCATACAAGACGGTTGAGTCCACCAAGTCTAGGGGATAATTCTTCTCATAAATTTGTAATTAGAAAAATATAATAAATGTTATGTTTAAACATTTAGAATGAATAATTTGCAAGTGTTATGATTTTATAGAGTTGTGTAAAGATTGAAAACTTTGAAAGAGATAAATCTTTCAAGTTTGCTATAAGATGATTACAATATAAAATCCAACATCCGATCATCTCAAAGTTTGTTGCAACTCTACAGTCTAAATAAATGAACTTATTCTATGTAGTCAAGTTGTGTATAAGAACAATAGTTTTTAATGTTAGTTAATACAAATTGTTTTAGTAAATTTATATTATTAAACCAGCATATGAAGCTCGACAACTTAAATGTTTTCACTTTCATTTATTTTATGTATATAGATATGACACCCACATTTAGTTATTTTTAATATTCGAAAAGTTGTTATTATATACTCGTTTATATATATATATATATATATATATATATATATATATATAATGATCATGAGAGCAGAGAACATGTTTCGAGGACATTCAAAATCTAAACTCAATTTTAAGGGAAGGCTATTTGTTTACATAACAGTCAGTTTTGAAAATGGATGTGAGAGAATGCGAGGGAAATACTTGCGCTCAGTTTATATTTATTATTATTGACATTATTTACAATAGTTTCTTAAATATAAAATGAATTAAAAAATATGTCTTTTATATGATATAGGAAAAATAGATGATATTACTAATATAATATATACTAGATACATATATAAATATCTGTATTTCTCGGTTTTTACTGAAAGTTGTATTCTAAATTAAAAAGATCTCGTTATGAGGATAATAGTGTGTCATGATGTGTAGCAAATTGGTATTTTATAAATGTATGAATCCTCTAGTTCACCGACTGTTGAATCAAGGCCTAAAAATAACGAATGCACTTTCCAAAACTTGTTACGTTATTACACATATTTATGAACTGTTTGTTTTCCTATTTTAGTTTTGAAGGAATACTTGGACCTATCTCAAATAACAAATTTTACTAAATTAAAAGACCCTTGGGGATTGGCTTGGAAAATATCAACAAGGAAATTAATCACTGCGCAAAAAGTTTCAGAGCTTAATGGTCCCGAATAGATTAGGAGGTAATTAGAATTCTATTTTCTACATATGATTTGTTAGTGAAAGGTGAAGAGAAGGGCCACGAAATAAAAAAAAAGAAGATTTATTTACCAAGGAGGAACTTCAAGCAGCGGCCGTTAAATTAAAACTAGGAATGGCAAAGGGGTTGGGATGACCTACCCAATAAGGTTTTAGGGAAAGTAGTTGAGGTCAATCCAGATATGTAGTTGAAGCTTTTCAATTCATGTCTGATTAGAGAATAATTTTTTAACGAAAGTAAAAAACAAGGTTCGCCCTTTTCATAGAAGTAAAAAATCTCTAAGCGAACTTCTTTCATATAGGCCCTTTGGACACATTGGGTAAGGTGCTGGAAGGACTCATTATTTAGGGATTAGATAGAAATTTAGACGAACGAAATGGATTGTCCATCAGACAATATGGCTTTAGAAAGTTACGCTCAACTAATTACAAGTACAGTGGAATTAGTAAAAAAAAAAGCAAAAGACGGAATAAGGGGGGGGGGAAGAATCTGTGCACTGATTACTATAGACGTAAGTAACGCTTTTAATACAGTGAATCCATACCATTGAACCTATGAGGCGAGAAGTATACCCGAGTTACCTAATGAACGTGGTTGAAGATTACCTAAGTGATAGATCAGCGTATTACATGGGGATAAACTACTAAGGAAACTATGACTTTTGGAGTGTCACAGGGATTACAAGTATAATCCCCTGCTCTGGAAGGTGTCTTATTACGACGTTCTCAGAATGGCTTTAGGCGAGAGACTACTTTCATGGGATGTGCAGATAATACAATTACTGTGTAGTATGCACTGCTGAATATATGGAGATTCTCAGCATTTAGGGTAAATGAGGCCATTACCGGAGTTAAAAATTGGCGGGATTGAAGAAGCCTTAGGATGGGTGTTCAGAAATTAGTAGCGCTCTTCAAAATAAGAAAGCCTTTACGCGACATAGAATCGAGGTTAATGGAGGGTGGAGTAGAAATAGTGTGGAAAAAGAGATTGCATATCTAGGAGTGCAGCTTCACCGAATTAGTTTCAGTCCATACCTGGCTAAGGTTGCGAGTAAGGCGGCTGCGAAGACATCTGGTAATCTGGCTCAACTAATGCCAAATCTCCAAGGTCCTAAGGAAAGAAAGAGAAGGTTAATAGCAAGTGTTGTCATGTCCCAAATTTTATAACACCTCTGTTCAAGAAGAAAGCAATGAGGAAAACAACTGGCCTCAGTGTAATTAATCGCAGCAATTAGGGTAACATAAGTATATCGAACTGTGTCTGAAGGTGCAGTTATGATACTGGTATGGATTCCTCCGATGGATCTGCTGGTATAGTAAAGGAAGGAAATTTATTTGGATCTTTTCCAAAAGGATATAGAGGACAGAAGAAAAAAAAGACAAAGCGTAATTGGCTGCTAGGGAGCGACTTATTAATTAGAGCAGTGGATTAGTGGATTAGCAAAAGAAGATGGTCCTTACAGCTGGTGCCGAATATTACACCCTTAATGAGGAAGCATGGAGAAGTAAATTTTATCTTACACGGGCAATGTGCGGTAGTGGATGTTTTGGGCCATGGTAAAGTATACAATCAGTGGAAAGGCCGAATACAACTGATTTATCTTCCAAGGAAAAAACTCAGTGAAATTCTAATACTAATATTTTGATAAATTGGAAGGAAATTTGTTAAAAATGCGTTTTAAGGAACATTTAAAGTTGTATATCATAAAAACATACAGATAGTGTTTATTAATAGAAAGAAAGAAATATTAGTTTTTTAAATTCGAAATTAATCTTTAATTCAATTAGTGTAATAAATGTATTGATACAAATTTCCTATAGTGCAATAAGAATAAATTTCAATAAAATAGCTTAAATAATAACTCTTTAAGGATTTTATAGTCAAATAAAGACAATTATAAGGTTTTCACAAAAAAATATTTACTTCTGAAGAAACATTGATAATTAAATTTAATTATTCAGTTCCATAAATATTATTTGTATTGTTCATATAATTTATATTGAATAATTTATAAGATGGTGTTGTTTAAAATAGACGGCCTTATATAGCTTGAACAGTAACAACGGCATAAGTAATCATAAGTCCAGTTACCTACAACATAGAAAACATTTATTTGATAACATACAACATGTAAACTACCACCAAACCAAAGTAATAAATCATTACGTACACCTCTGGTTGTACATGAATTAAGTTTTTCCAATAAAATTTTAATTGCATTACTTTAATTCACAATTAACAAATAACCACATTAAACTGATAAATGTAAGAGTATGTATATTTTATTTGAATTGTATTGAGATTTATAGACATTTTGAATTAATAGTTGTATCTATATAAACTTGTATCTTATACCGAGTTAATATACATAGAATGTTTTTTCTACTTTTGAAAAATATGTAAGTGTTAAAATTACAATTTTATAATAAAAATGTTTGCAGTGCAATATTGAAATTACATTTTTACAGACCCATAAAACTATAAAGACCAATATTTCTACTTTGCATAAAGATTATTATTTTTAAATGAAAGATAGGAAATACAGTATAATTTTATTATAGTTCTTGTACTAATATATATATATATATATTTTTATTCATACAATTTTACAAAAAAATTTAAATAAAAAATAAAAGGAATTAAACTTTATTACATTTTTAAATGAAATTTTAATTGTATATGTATTTCTAGCTACTAGTTGGAAACAACTCTAACTTAAAAAAAACACGCACTTATTTTACTCGTGTAAGCCTATTAAGAAATCTTTTTTTGCATGAAATCTACCTTCAGTGAAAATGGTAGGTTGACATTAAATAACCCACATCCTGAGAATTGTGTCATGGCCAGTTGATTCAGACGGTACATCGTGTATAACTAAAATAAAGACAAACATTAATATCTCAAAATAGATGAGAAAAAGAGTATATTGTATTTGTTTATGTACAAACCTTTTCATATTTATTAAAAATACTGATTGTTCATAATTTTTCTGAATGGTTTATAACATTAAATTAATTATCACATAGTTTACTAAGGAAGGATAGTCTCAAAATCTTATTGTCTGTTATCGATATTTCAGTTTATAATATTATTAACACATGATAATTAGCTTAGACTAAGTTCGTCAAGAGGAAAACTTTACTGTATTTATTGACTCTTTGTGATTATTATTGTTTGACTTTAGATACAAATAGAGATAAGTTGATTTCTTTTTTAATATACGTGCAGGTATTTTAGAGCTTCGCTTCTAAAATTAAATGACAATTCGTATGACTTTAAAATAGTGATTAAGAGTTTATATATATATATATATATATATATATATATATATTAATTCTGGACTACCTCAAAAACATTTTGTAGATATTTGCAACTTGTTCACCTGTTTGGTTTGACAAAGTGTAGATTTTTTACACAAGAAAATTATTTCTAGTACCCCTTTTTTACGATGTATTAATTTTTAAAATATTTAACCACTCTGAAACTCTAAATATCTGCCTACATGTTTATTTGTTTTCATAAATGAACAAATGAAATAAAAAAGATAAAACTTTTCACAAAACTTTTGTATTTTTTTGATATACGACAGCGTTTAATTTACTAAGCCATCATCATAAATTGTCATATAAACTGAAACTTTTCCAATCTGTGAGTGCAAAAAGTGAAGATGATGATCTAGTCATGAATCGTATTTTTTGCTTAAAATAAACTGTTGTTCGCATTTGCCTGTTTTATTTTATCTGGTGATTGTAATTCCAGTAACAGAACCTAATTTTAAGTAAGCATATAGCCAAATAAATGCTAGTAATACTTACCATTTTCTTATTACAACTTTTCTGTACCTTACCATGCCAAGTTATACGTATAGCATGCAATTCTACGGTAATTTCATGGATCTGAAAAAACCAAGTTATTAATAAAAATAAAATGATATTAATCATGTGTTGATAACTTACAATTTATTTCAAAAGTTTTTTTTACGAATTTTATTTTTTCTGACTTCGTACAGTGTTTTTTTTTTGAGAAAATTGGGCCACAATTAGTTATTTTTATACTACATAATAATTACTTTTCACCCTTAGTTTATTTGCATCCTAACTGCTTTGGCCATTTTGGCTAAACACTAATTGTTTCGTTAAAGGTAACCCATTAGGTTTTAGAAGTTTATTTTTAATTTTATCGATAGTTACCATATAACTTAAAATCATTTAGACACTAAATTATTTAATTCCTTCTAAATTAATTCACGTTTTAATTACGAGTAACTGTTACCTATACAATAAATTTATAATAACTCTGAGACACTAAAATCAATTTCTTTACTTATAATTAAAACAACACACGGTTCGTTAAGTTTTACCACATCTAGTTAACAACAGCATGGAAACGAAGGAGGTAGTTATGACACAAGTATTAAACCAGATATGTCAGGTGTTTTTTGTTAATGAAAGTAATTAATTATAACTATACAAAATAAATAAACATATTGAAAATGTTATTTATTGTTAATTACCTGATTAAAAACTTTTTGACATCTGTTTGCAACAAATACCAGTCGAACAAGAATTAATAATAAGTATGTCATCATACTTAATGAACCAATGTTGAATATTTCTTTTGAGGCCAGAATAAAGAATCCATACAAAACTGAATGAATCATGAAATCAAAGAAAATCATGACAAAGTCAAGGCTAAAATTGTGTTTTATTTGTTCATTGAAAACTTGCATTTCTTTCAGATTGTCCATTATTTCCTCAAGTTTATTTAAAGAAGACAAATTTAGTTCAATTTTCCTCAATAAACGTAATTGTTGTTTGGTAATATCATACTTTTTTTCTAGTACATAACACAAAACTGATATTAATAATTCCTTTGCGAATGGAGCTGTGTATACCAAGGTGTAAGTGAACTCTTCAATTGTCCGAGGCACGTCACTGATGATGTAAGTGTAAACAACGTTGCCGAATATCAATAAATAAAATATTAAAAGAGACACAAAACACTTGGGAGTAATACGGTCTTCGTAAACCAGGATATTGTATAGTTTGTAAAATCGTGTATATAACTCCAAAAGTAACCCTCGGTTGTAAAGAAGCGAAATTAAAACTGAACAGAAAGCACTGATGTAATGAAAGCCAAGTAAAATTATGAGGATATGTTCAGTGTAACATCCAGACTCCCAATTAAATTTTTCAAACACTGTGTAAATGCCAAAAATATTTATTGTTACTTGTAAAAAACTCATTATATATCCTACCTTGCACAGTGTCACTAAACGATCTGTAAAAATAAAAACATACAATAAATTAATAGACTTTAGATTTGAAATAAATGAAACCAAAGTTATTAACTTTATTGTTTAAGTTTAGTCTTGCCCAGTTATAAATTATCTCTCTCTCTCTTTTTTTTTTTTTTTTTTTTTTAAACAAATTCAGATTTATTAACACTGTTGCTAATTCTAATAAAATTTTATGAAAAGTAACAATGTCAAAATATAAAGTTATATATATTACTAAATAATATTCTTTCCTTTTCTTATTCTTTAGCTTGTTATTGCCCTGTAACAACAACCCCCATTTCCATTTCCGTAGAATGCAAAAATGAAATCATGACTTTTAAATATGATAAATCAGTAAGTGAGAGTTGTAAATAATTTAAAACCCTTTGAGGTTGATTTATTCACTTTGATATTTTGGTTTGAGTTTACAACACTATTTACTAAAATTAAAAATTATTTTATAATCACTGTTTTTACATAAAGTTTAAAATAACTACTGAACCAACTTATACAACAAAGAAAAGTTGTAAACTACATTAAAAAAAAAACAATAAATCTGTTAATAAAATGTAGCCTTCTCAGCATATTGGTTCTTATAGCAAATCTATGTAACCAAAGCAAATTTGTACATTGATGTTCGGATAAACTCAATCATACTCATTATTAACTGTAAGGATAATATGCTTTATCTTTATTGATAGGTTATAACTTTATTAGTTTATTTTAGACAGAAAACTGTAAAGTTTACAAAAGTAGTGCAATACAGAAAAACTAAAATTATTTCCGTGTTTTATAGATATGATATATGGTTTCAGCCAATTTTCGTTTGCAAAGAATTTTGTAATATTGTTCTATTATAACAGATAAAAAATAAGATATAAATATCCGAAGAATTTCAGTCAATTCGCTTTCTAGATATCATTATCAATAAGTCTACATTTCAAAGTTTTTCTTATAAAGAATGGTGTCCTTTTTCAGATCCGGGAAGGAAAATAATTAACATTGTATATTGCTGACTTTACATTTCATATTATGAATTGATTTAAATGAAACTGGCCTAAATCGTATTATTTAGAAGCTAAACCAAATTTAGCTAAATTAAAAATATTAAAAAATCCACATTAGTTCCATTTCCACCAATTCCACATTTGTTTCATGCTATAACAAAACACTAGCTCACTTTTATATGAGTAAGGAGTATTAAGAATACTGCCTGAATATCGAATATATGTGTAAACTTATATTTGGGGAAAAATAAAGCTTATAAATGAGTTTTTTTAAATACTCGGATAGTTATTGAAATTCCACCGCACTTCTAAATAACAGTTAAAAGGTTCACCATAGTCGGACAAAACAACTTCCTGCTTCCACTGGTAGCTGACATAATTGAATATATGCCACCCTTTTGGCAAACCCTACATAAAATATTAAGAAATTGTAAATACATAATTTTTTAAAGTCCAACTTTAAGTCTTTAAAGTCTTTAACGTTAAGTATTGACACAACAGATAAGCAAGGATATATGAATATTCAAAAACTTTTGCAAAACATTTGAAATAAACTTGTGTAATGAACTTAAAATGCAGTTTATTAATAGGAGTAGAATTAAAATAGAGGAAAAAGGCTACTCCTTACTATTAAACTAATAAATTGATTACACCACTACATAATCCTATCTCCATCCCCAACACTGAATGACGAAATAATTCTAATTCACTCTCTGTTAAATCAGTGACTCGTACTACCTGAAAACTACCTCAAGCAGCGTGTTACCCACAAGAAAATTTAAATATTAAAAAATTACTGAAAAATAGAAGGCTGTAGAAAGCTGAGTTATTTATTACACAATCTAGGAGTGGAAAGAGATTGTAACTCACTAATCAAATAAATAATTACCTCGTTGATGATGTTGGTTGTTTTTAAGTTTGTTTGTATACTTTACATGCAAAACTCCAAAACATTTACAAAAGTAATATAATAATGCAAAATAAAAATTAGTTCTCTGTTGTCTAGATATCATATTTACGTTTCTTTCAATCTCCAATTTTGTTTTTCTCAAGCGTTTCTTGTTATTGTACGTCAATTTCTAAACATTATAAATTTACTATGCAATCAGTAACGATTACCCTAAGTAGGACACTGCAAAGAGGACAAAATGCACTGCCACTTGTCAACTATATTTCAAATTTAACATAATTTTTATATATTGAGTGAACGATTCTCTACAATCAATATTATTGTAGACACTTACTCGCTAATATGAGGAACCAATAATTGTATTGAACTGTTAGGTTCTAACAGAGGAAAATAATAACATTGGGTTTTGTTACAAAGAATCAGTTTTATTCCCCCAATATACCCTCGGAGGCTCCATAGAGCGGGTACTGGTTTGGCTATCCCAAGGTTTAGAGCTGTACCTACACATTTTTTTTCATATAGTCTTGGGCTACAAATTTCTTCCCATTCATCTTTCCTATCGGGTTTGTCTTGAGAAACTTTTTTTCTGTTCCAAACCTGACCTTATTAGAAAATTCGCCGTATAGTGGGTTATATTTTCTTCCATTTTTAATAAAGTGATGATGATGACTGAAAGGTTTTTCGCTTTTAAACAACTGCAAAATTCCCCCCTTATGATATTTAGATCAACTCACATGTCGAACTATCATTTATGAAAAACTCATCTATCACCATTGTAAATTGTATACTGTTTTAAGTGAATGCAAAATGTATATAAACATAACTAATATATACAATTAAAACAAAAATTGTCAATAAATTTTTAATAAAATTGCAGTAAATTTTTAAGAAATGTTTTATTCATTACCAGGCAAATCCGTAGCGTAGAAATCGTTAATTCATCTTATATACCGCGACATTAAAGACCATCTAATTTGACATTTTCCTTTCCTTCATTGATAAAATCTTCACAATATTATAGGAGTATAACAATCACGGTATTTTAATATACCGTTTAAACTGTAACTTGTTGCTAAAAACTAACACATTCGTTCAATAACAAATCTAGAATGAATATATGTCAAGAATATGTAAAAACCTTTTCATATTTACTAAAAATAGTATATAAAAAATGAAATAGTTTTAAAGGATTGTTATTTTTATGAGAAGTAATGTTAATATTTCAGTTTGAATTTTAAATAAAACAACAGCAAAATACAATATTTATCGTAAATTTAGATATTGTATTAAAAATAAGATAATTTCAGGTATTTAAAGTTATAATTTTTTCAGATAATTCCTTGTCATTGTGCTCAATACGAGATATACTGAGTGTTCTAAAAGATACAATAAATAGTTTTTGCTTGTAAGAATATTTAGTTAGCCCTAACTTAAGACTCAAACTTGAAGAGTTTGAGCCATTTACAGAGCTCGTTCGTAATGTAATAAATTTATAAAAAATTACAAAAGTAATGATCCGAAAAATTATCTGATTGTGTAGGGCCTATTTAGAGACTTAAACATCTAGATCGGTCAGAATCCAAATTTTTGCACAATACAAGACATTATTTCATATGTAGAAAATATTTAGTGATCAGAATTCAACTAATTCAGAAAAAAAAATCACCTTTTATATTATATTGTTATACAATAATATATTTTTTAAAGACCTTCAATATACCTTTAGTTCTTAAACTAAGGAACTCAAAATACTCCATTTCTTTTTATTATGGCATTATATTTTGAACCTATGAAATGGTTTCCCTTAAATCAGGAAGATATAGAGGCCAATCTAAACACAAACGCATGTATTTCGTGCAAAAGTATCTCTTAGTTAAGTCATGTTTTAACCCTTCTCTCCAAAACCTACATGAAGTGATATCTTTTGTATCTCAAGTACCTTAACAGATGTGGCACACGGAAAAATTGCTATTTGAGTCACTAAGTTTTACCTGAAAAATACATTTACAATTTTCAGTTTACAAACATTAAGTAGTATTTCGTTCACTTACCTGATTGGTAACATCTGTTGGCAACGAAAATCAAACCGAAATAAAACGTTTGATATGCGTGATAGATCAATCAGTATTATTGAACAGGTTGAGTTTTTTAGTGAACGAAACATAAAATCAAATAAAAATGATGACAAAATATAGTATAAAATTGTGTTCGATTTGCTCATTTGAGATGTGGACTTCTTTCAGATTAGTAATTATTTCCTCAATTTATTTAAAGAAGCACACGTTTTTTAAATTTCCTTCAGGGTACGTAGTTCATGGTTAATGGTTTTATGAGTTCGTTCCGATACGTAACACATAATGGATATTAACAATTCAATTGTAAATGAAGTTGTGTATACAAAGGCATGTATTATCTCAAATTGAATTAAAATATTATTATTAATGTAGGAGTAATAAACTACTTTGCCGAATTGTAATAACTAGAATATTATTTTTATTTAATTATTAGTACAAAATTAAAAAGTAAACTATAGTAGCACAAAATCAGTAATACCGTAGGAATTTATATATTTTAGTCCCAAAATTCATGAAATTATATATTTTTCCCAATAATGTGGGAAAGTCAATGGGAAAGATTATGTAAGGATATTACATATGTAATGGCAACTTAAATTGTGACGATCTTATTACAAATAGAACGTTACTTCGTAGAAAACGTATGTTTCTAGAACTATTTTCCATTTTTTACTTACTTTTGTAAAAAATACCATATGCATATAACCGTGAATAATTATACCAAATAAATAAATATCTAAATGGAGTTTGCTGTCTCTTTTGACTTGAATGTTTACAAAAACTTGTCAAGCGATTCTATTATCCTTGAACGTTTCAATATTTATTTTCCAACCATTACTCTTTCATTTGTTAAAGTAGTAGCCATATGTTTGATAGAAAATAACAAACTATTATTAATAAATGTACAAGTACATTTTAAATGAAAATAACTAATTACACTTTCTCAATAACACATTATTTTTGTGTAATTTTTGGTAGCATTTGAAACTTAAAAAAATAAAATAAAATAGGACAACAACTATTGAGAAACGACTAAATAGTGAGAGATTTTAACATAATGAAGCAAAAATGATTAATTCGTTGTTTCTAGATGGATTTAATTATAAATGTATGCACACATAAACTTACTAACGCGAGAAATATGTTATAAACAAATCAGGACTTTGGTTGAAAAGAGTTTCTGAACAAACTGTATAATATATAAATAAATTTAATAAATCATGGTTAAATTTCATAATTAATGTATTGTATCTCTATCTTAATTATTTTATGAAATATAAATAATATCATTTATAAATTACTAATACGAAATACGTATATTAAAAATTATAAAAATAATGTAGGGTCCAAATAACAGAGAAATACAATGGTTTCAATCATAATAAAAAACAAAATACGTATAACTTTTTATACTCTGATTACAGTTTCCCCCCCCCACTTGTGCCAGTGACACAAAAGTGAGTTGTAGAATTGAGTTTTTAGGAAAATAAAACTAGACTTCTTGCACAACAAATGACTTAAGAAATGACATAATGAAAATAGCTTGAAAACCATTCCTGCAATCTCTATTATGACAATATCCGTCCCCTGTTATCTAGTCAACTTTAGTCTTGTACAAAACTAATTAAAAATAAATTATTTTCTTATCGTAAAAATAGTTAAAATGGGGAAATAAATTATTTTTAATACTTAATATACGAAAGTCAAATGATTTTCAACATTGACTCTCTAATTAATTGACTACAGTACAATACCTATACACCACACCAATAACATTATTTCTATTGTTAAAAGCAGTTAACAAACTAAACTTAACACCAAACAAAGTGAAGTCTCTCTAGTGGTCATGGGAAGCGTTGGTTTAGATTCTGGACAGTTTCCTTTCTTGGAACTCAAAAAGGAACATGTTAAACGTTTTTGATTAATCTGTTACTTGTAAGGAACAACAAGAAAATAGCGATCTTTGTTTCTTTATCAGGTATAGCTGCCACTTTGTTTGATGGTGGGAAGATAGCACATTCTGCCTTCAAATTGCCTTTCAACTTAAATTACCCTGAAAAATATCTATGTAATATTTCAAAACACAACAATACTACCCAGGTTCTTAAAGAGTGTAAGTTTATCATTCGGAATAAGTTTACTATGACACATAATAGAGGAATAGATGCGTTGGGCAGAATTCTTCAGGACTTTTTCAGTAGTAAACATCTTATGGGAAGAATGACAGTATTATTGGCCCGGGATTTTAAGAGGTACTATAATTTCTAAAAAAACGGTCTAGTACATGTGGTAACGTAATAAATGTATTACTTCATAAATTTACATTCATTTAAATAATCATGTTATAAAACGGTCTAGTACATGTGGTAATGTAATAAATGTATTAATTCATAAATTTACATTCATTTAAATAATCATGTTATAATACTACATAAGATGTTTGCGTAACATTTTAAGAATAATGTTTTTATAAACATATGTAATAGATTTCAAACTGTATTGAACTTTGTAAAACTGCATTAACACTACAGGTTTAATTGCTAAAGAAACACTATTTTGAGTATCAAAGTAATAGTTAATACAATTAAGATAATATATTATTTTGTTTACACTTCAAATTAAAATTCTCACTATAATATGCTTTATAATATTAAAGTTGTTATTGCATCTAATTCATCTTAATGAGCTTGAAATGTTACAATTGCATAGGTCAACATAATACCAGACACCTGTAACATAACACAAATTCGACACAGAAAATCATAATTATTACAATTCATAGTAATTATTAATCACTATGAATAATTGAAGTTAAAGATTTTTAATAAATAACTTCACTCATATTAACTTTCTTTTATTGGTCGTGTCCAAACAAGACTGTTGGGTCTACAAATAAAATTATTTTGAGATATTACTAGATACACATATTGCAATTGGACATACAGGCAAGAGGATGTCTTAAGATTGTTTTATTTGCATTTAAAATTTTGGATAAATGTGGCACAAATTGAGAATTCGAAATTTTAATAAACTTTGGTATCAGATCTTCCTAAAATAAAATGAATGAAGATGCATTCATCTTCCAGCCACATTTGTATGAATCACAAATTTAATATTAAATAGAGATTGCCGCTTTGTTTAACGTAAAAATTGAACTGGATTGTGTAATTGGTTAAGATGTCATAAAATAAATATCAGAAATAAAATAATGTTATTTACATTAATGGCATAATAATAATGTTATATTTCTCATACAGGTGGCGGTTAATTATATAAGATTGAATAAAAATAGAACACAACATTATAGTCAAGATCTTCATAAGATATTTAAATGTTTTATTTAAAAAAATAATCTTTCACTTTTTAACAAAGTTAGTGAATATAAATTAAAGTTTTTGGAAAAGTTAAAAACATATTTGAGTCTATGTTAACAATTAACGAACACTCGATGTTGCTTTAATCTTAGAAAAGTGAATTAAATTTATGAGATCATAATTAATAAATATACTATTAATTATTAAAAACATGAGTAAATATGTAACAGTAAAATAATCTGAAATTTATAAATACGATTATGTAATATAATTAATAAACTAAGAGTGTATATCATTTAGGAAAAAATGTATTAGATGTAAATAGTACAACAGTAATATATATTGTTATTATTTACCTTTACTGTAAGTGGAAGATCAACTTCAAATATACCACAAGCAGAGAACTGAGGCAACTTGATTTTCTTTAAATGCGCTACCAGATTCTTCAACTGGAAAATATTACAAAGTATTTTATTTATTTAACAATTTTTAGAACAATATTCACAAAATATACCTGATAAATTGACATAAGTTTCATTCTGGTTAACACATTATTTTAAGTATCAGAAAATTTATATAATACAGTCAATGCAAGTATTTAGCTTCATTTTTTATAAAATAAATACACATTTGGTGATATACGATTTACCACTATGTTAGGTTATGTTGATTTCATTTTAATCTGTAAATACGTAATTTTACTTAGATGCTACAATGCATTTTCTAAGAATATGACGTATATTTTAACTATGAAAACGAATTTTATTTATACAACAAATTTAATAGGTATTAAAAACATATTCTGGTAGTATTTTTCCACTATATTATATATATATGAACATTGTTCACCAATGTTTTAACCCTATAAAAATGAAATTTTCCTATTTTTTGTTTAAATTTAAGGACATTAGATCCTCCAGCTTCGCCAATATATAAATGTGAATGTTAACAAAAATGTGTGATTAACATTTGTTGTATAAATAACAAATAGTTTTGCTTTATTAATTGTATATATAAGTGAAAGAAAGCTATTTTAGATAAAACAATTCTAATAACTTTGTGTTTGTCGGTTGTTAATTTCTTTCTTTCATGACTTAATATTAAAGTGTTCAAAATATTGATTTTAAACCATTTTTTGGATGACTTTACAAAAACATGTAGAATACATTTTGATCGCTAAGGTCATAACTATGATTATGTAATTTTCTGGCATAATTATTATATTTATAATAAACTTACCATTTGTTTATCCTCTTTTTGAATTGTGCTTAGCCAGTTCAAATTAATGAAATGCAATCCGTTAAAAATTCTCTGAGCCTGCAATTGACATATAATATTACTATTAACAAATAATCAATATAAATTATTTATTAAACTCAATCAAAAATAGTCTGCCTTACTCCATACTGTTTTTAATAGACTTTCATTTAGCAGTTTATAATAGAATAAATCAGTTTACAATCAAACCTATTATATTTATTTTAACTTGGGTCTAATAGGCTTTCAATCCTGATATGTTTTCACTATGTTTTCTTTCAGATGGTGCACTTGTAAATGTAAATTTAAATCATAGATGTGCAATTATTATTACTATTATAACTTCTGATGTTTACTGACCTCTCAAACTAGTTTATCAATAATAATCAGACAGATAAATAGTCTTATAATACTTATAGTAATAATAATATATTTTAAAGGAATTATAACAGACATAGATTTTTCTAGTTATGAGTATTGTAATAGAATTGTTTATTAAAAGATACATATTTATGTAGAATACAATTTCAACAACCATAAAATTTGGGATGATTTTGAATGTCTTATTAAAAAAAAATTATTTGAATGGGTTGTGAAAACTGATATTTTAATACTAATATATATGTTTTAGACGTTAATGAATATATCACATGTCCTTAAATAAATAAACGAACAAATATATATATATATATATATATATATATATATATATATATATATATATATATATATATATATATATATAGAGAGAGAGAGAGAGAGAGAGAGAGAGAGAAAGATAGATAAAAAATAAGTAAATATATTTATTAAAATGTTTTTATTGTTTTATTTAATTACCCGTCCGTAATGAAGAAATAACATAAAAATAGACTCTATTATGCACTTACTTGATTAAGGACTTGTTGACAGCGATGAGCAAGAAATACAAGTCTGATCAGTAAGTTTGTTGAGTGAACAAATGTTCCATACCCATAAGTATAATAAATTCTTTTCATATCCAATGTAAAATATGCATAGATGATTGAACGGATAATGAAATCCATGAATATGAAAAGGACGTCAATAGTAAAAACGTCTGATATTTGATGAGTGTATTTTTCCAATTCGTTCAGCTTTATCATTATTTTATCCAGCTTCTTTAAACTTTTGATTGAATATTTCATTTTACCTAGATCTCGTAGCTCTTTGTTGATAGTATTATAAGTCCTTTCTGATATGTAACACATAACGGTTATAAGAAGTTCCTTAGCAAATGGAACTGTGTACACGAATGCATGGCAGAACTCTCGTATTCCTCTAGGGATATCCCCAATAATTATGAAATAAAGTGATATGCTGAACAAACACATGTGAAGCATAACGAGGACAATAAAGGTTTTAGAAGAAATGAACGATTTATTTAAGAGCTTACGATACATCTTGTAAAAGATTTCGCAGCAGCCAAGAACAGTTTTGGGGTTGTATAAATAAGAGGTTAAAATTGCGCAACACGCACTTGTATGGTGTAAAATATAAAGTATAAATACAACTTTCTTTCTTATGTTAATTAGATTCCAAGTTACTGAAAATACTTTATTATACATAATAGTAAGAATAATTAGTAGTTGAAGAACGCTCGTTAGATATCCAATTGCACAAAAAACAATTCTTTCTCCTAAAATAAATAAAACAAAGTTAACACAGTATTTAAAAAAATAAATCTTATAATATGAGTTACAAATAGTATACCTGTTTTCGAATGTTAATTTTTTATAAATAGTTTAAAATATCCAGAACATTGTGTGTAATTTGATTATTCTGTAAATTATCATAAGCGGACGCCAATAGAATACATGTTGTAAAATGTTTTAACAAAATATACGATTTATACGGTTTGAATGGGTACTTCTAAACTATTCAGCATCATCGATGCAATATGAAGAAAAATGATTGTTCACAGTTGATTACCAAAGCACAAAGAATATTTTACATTTGAGTAGGTGAGAACATTTGATTTTATAATGTGCGCTCGTCCAACATATTCTAAGAAATACAATATAAGAGTGTAATAATAGAAAGAAATGAAGATAAGCTTTTTGACTCATTACGTCATTAGTGTGTTAGCAAGAAAACGTTACTAAAATATGAATAATAACACTTCACTATTTTATAGGAGACACTTAGACGTATTGAAATATAATTTTTGCAATTTTAGATATACAACATTATAAATAGGTTTTATATACGTATTAAATTAGATTAATTGTACTAAGAAAGATGAAATAACCCACAATAACCCTAATTTCATACAATTGTGTTTCTATTCTCATCTACGAAATACAATTAGTTTATTGATGAAAATGTATTTTCGAATATAAAAATTTGAATGTTTATGGTTAAAACGTCTAGTAGGAAAAAGTTCCACATAGGAGCATAAAGAGTCAAACATGTTTCACTAAGCATTTTGTTTATATAACTTGAGAGATTATTGCTGTGTTCCGAAGATATATATGCAACGTCACTCGCTAACAATACTTATTTCAGATGGAAATAAAATAATTTAGAAAAATACTAATTTACAAAATATAGTTACAATTCAATCAGAAGAGCTAGCAAATATGTTAGTAAAATTATGTGTCAAATCTTTGAAGCTTGAATAGTTTGACCTTTATTTATAACTCACGAGTTAAATGGGTGTTTTCCACTTCGCATATAAATCTTGTTGCTCTCTTCTGTTTATCTTACTCTTTAAGAAACCTATATTCAAGATAACTCAAGTAAAGAAAGAGTTTAAATAATCAACTTTATGTAAATAACATAAAAATAATAATTTCTAAAAACGATAACATCTTAAATAAATCACTAGAGCACTGTGGTGATTGTATATGAACAAGGAAAAAAACCCCAAACCACAAAATAACACAACTACACAAAACTGTATAATGCGTTTATATGACCGTATGTACATTTCGATAGATCTGCTATCATCTTCAGAGGTACACTAGTTTAGATAGTTAACTTCTACTTACCTCTACGATCTTTTTTATATTTTACTTGCAGAACTCCAAATAATTTACAAAAGTAATACAATATTAAAAATGTTAAACGAGTAACTTGGTTTTCCGACTTGATATTTAACATAGTACTATATTTCAATTGTTAATTTAATTTACAAGAAACTTCATGAACAGTGGAGGTCATCAAAAATGAATTATAGCTCTTCTTCAATTTTGACAATGCCTTTAACAAGATACTACAAGTTGTCTACAAGATATTGAAATTGATATATAAACATTCACTTGATACTTTTATGTATCTATTATGTTCGCCGAAAAAGATTAGATTATTCCTTCATCAAACAAACAATCGTTCTATGTGTGTATCCATTTACAAAATTAGTCACTGAAGGAATAAAATCAATCACAATTTCGAATATTAACCTACTCTTTCTTAGTTTGGACATATTTTAAAACAATGTTAATGTATCCACTTAAAACAAACGATACACATATTATCTTACACATACATCTGTACAGTTAAACAATAATATGCGTCAATACAATAACATTTTACTTACTATATTACTTTCAAAGACAAATGACTAGTAGAAAAATTAATTCTAAATATATATGTTTAAAAGTACCCTTATTCCATAAATTAAATTTATTATTTTTTTCTAAATAGAACTATTTTTATCAAATTTGAAATGATGCAAAATTTCTGTTTTACATAAGTGTTTCATGGTTTTATGTTACAAGCCTAGTAGAATGAATGGAAATACGAGGGAAACATGAAGGATGAGGTTAAGTACCACTGCAGCCAATTAATTTTTGTTTCACATCGGTGCATTAACCTGTAAAATTAATTGCTTTGTATCACAATTTTAGTCCTGACAATATTTGTATGAACTTATTTATTTGAAGAACACAATATACTTATTTCATTTAATATAAAAATGGATGTTTAGTCAATATTTTATACGTTATCATGTGAATTAAATGTGTGTTATTAAAGGTGTGGTTTAACAAGACGCTTGCCATAATTTGTGTATTTAAAAACTAATACACAATGTTTCGAGTGCATAAATAAATTTCCGTTACCAAGTGACAAACCTTGAACATGTGGGAAATTAAAACTAAAACAAGTTGATTAGTGGCGACCTAACGATTTATCGCGTTAACAACCTTTTGTCCCTTATTAAAAAAAAAATATATATATTTTGTCCCAGTCCATTACTCCTAGTGAAGATGCACTGGTTTGGCTGATGGGATCATCCGATGGCTTTAATTATGAGGATTCAATTATTTTTCGTTTATATTGTTTTCCCAGTTTATATATTTTCCTTTTCCAATTAACATTTTTCGGCTATTTTCGATGTATCATTAGGCCTGATTGCACGTTCTTTAGTTATTCGTTAATTATTTTATTAGAAGTCTTTTTACCTCACCAATGTACTACCAATGTAAATTAATATTAAAAAAAAAATACAGTTTTAAAGGTTCAGAGTACCATTTTTAGGTTTGGTTTGATTGTTCTGGCATAACTTTACACTCGGAGTTCCTTTATTAGATTACAAGTTTTAACTTTAGTGTTCAACATAACCTATAGTGTTTTTTTTGGTGTTTTCACTTTTTTCACTTGAAAACAGAAGGTATACAATTTTAAAACGACGTGTACATGGTATTATATATACATACATATTGACTAACGTCCTCCTAAACCATATCAATAATATGAATAATTCATCATTGTCAATAATAACACACGAAAGCTTAAATTTACATTTGTATTAAAAGGAAAAATAGGAATTTTTGTTCTACATTAGAGTAAATGAAAATGTTTACAAAAACATTTTGTAAAAGTTAAAAAAAAAAAAAAATTAAATTGTATGTTTACTACAATTTAAATTGATGAAAAATAGTTGCAGGTATAAAAAATAATTATATTGTTTTATAGTTAGCTGAATATGAACCACAATAATTATTAAAACTATTTTTACATGTTTTAGTTTTGTTGATAATATATTACTGATGAAAAAATTGTTGGTAAGGTGTTACTCTTTCCTTTGAAATATATTTATATTTAATAATTATCTGGATTCTCTATTATATTTCAAAAATATATTTCATTTAGATAAGGATTTGAACAACATATGACTAAAAAACTGTTATAAATTTCGACAGAAATGAAAATTTTATTTTAAAGGTATAAATCAATCAACGATATTTAGCTTCATAAATACCTTTATTAATCTTTGAGTTGAATCATATTTTTAAATACAGTTTAAGTTTTTTATAATTTCTAATAACGATTTAGTATGAATTAGTATATTATTAGTACACATTTTAAATAGCATCTCGATAACGACAATTTCAATCAATATTACATGATCACACAAACTCCATGGAGTGCATATTGTGTACATTAATCAGTTAAAACAACATTTTCCTCTCTAAAGTGATTCATCACTAGCATGCACATAGTTTGTGAACTGATTGCAAATTATAAACTACCACATTTTTTATTAAAGTATTAAAAATAAATAACATTTCAATTTCAGTTAAATATTTACATTTATATCTTAATTTAAAACTATTTTGAATTTTATGTTTTTAAACGATCATTAATATATTTTATTTATTATTATTATTATAATAATTTATATTGTATAACAATAATGATAGCATAAAATTGTCAAAGCTATAGCTTTGATTATAAATATTACGTATTACAACAACATTTAATACTCGGTTTTCATTGTTGTAAATAACTGAAATTATGATTAGGTATAACACCGCCACTGTTCAGGCAGAGTGAGCATTGTAGTATAATTATAACATTATATTATTTTAGATTACTTTTAAAAATCATGTAAATAATTCATAAAAATGAATTAAAATAATTGAATACATCACGAGAATGATAAGCCTAATACGTTTTAGAAGATTGTAATAAGTTCTTATAAATTTTGTGTACTATTATATATTTATTTAAGATGACACACTATTCTTAAGAATTACCCAAAATGATTGAAATCTTGATTTTACTTAAATTCTTTGGGAATTACATAAAACTATTTTAAATTAATAACATTTTAATGATAAATAAACTACTTTAATATGTATTATACGGTAAATCATTATAGCTAGAAAAAAAAACTATAAATACATAATGGTATTATTAAACCGATTTACATTACAATAAGGTAAAGTCTTAAATGACAAAATTTTGTTTCCTTATTGTGAAATTCGCTACAGAGTTTCATAGATATAAAGTACTTTTTACTTGATTAAAGTTTTAAAGTTAGATTCAAAATGGTAGTATTGTTGAATTTTTCACATCTCTTTTAGCACCAATTCTAAAAAATCGAATAATTATCTCTAAAAGATTTATTTTGAAAATCTCTAGAAGATACGATTTGTTTGAGATATACTCTAAATTTATCACAAGTAAAACATTATTATTTATATTTATTCAGACGAAAATTAGAGATAAGGATCGGCAATATCTTTATCTCTTTATCTATAAAGTTTTGCCGTTTTTCATTACTTCTTTTATTTCCGATTATTTGAATTACTTTTTATCAGTATAGGGAGAACTTCAATTGAGAGTTGTAAATTGAAAAGGAAGATGTTTCTGTTTTGATACCCAGGCAATTACAGATTTTATTACAACTATTTTATATTTTGATCTGACATAACACGAAATAAAACCAAATTTCAAAATTGAAAACCTTAAAAACAAACATATTATATTGTGATTTTAAAATTTTGCAGGTCCCTAGCTCTCACGTATTTCATAAATATCAGCTATATAACAAATAAATTGGACGTACTATTTAAATCAAATAATTTCAAAATTCGTTTACGCTTAGAAGTTTGAATGACAGCTATGTAAGAAATATTTCACTTTTAAAAATTATATACATGTAAAGGCGTCAATTGTTGGTGAAATAGAGGTAAAGCGTTTCGTAAGGAATGTTAAAGTTATTCTAAAAGAACTGAAAGTGTTTCTCAAGGCAACACTATCATGTTATACAGGTTTTTTTATTTAATTAAATATGTTAAAAGGAATGAGATTATTATATGAGAATAATAATATTTTATTTCACAAGAAATTAAAACAATAAATGTATATATGAATATTTTATACACCCTTCTTGGAACATAGATATTTCTAAGTAGATACTCCATAACATTAAAATCAAACAATAATCCTAGCCTCTATTTATAATAGTATTTTTGTTAAACTTACGTTAATACTAACCTAAACTTATATATACTTTCTTACATCAATTTTTATACATACATAAACTAATAATAAACAAATAATTACGTATTATTTATTCATACCTAACATGCATAAGTACATTTATATATTAAACAATTTCGTAAAATAATATTTTGCCTACTCCATTTGTTAAATAAAAATTCTTTTATTGCATACAAATCTTTTCTGTTATTATGTATTTTTTATGTTTTGGGGAAGAATGAACAAGTTTCAGAGTTATAGATAAATATTATCTCCAACAATGTTCTGAAGAGAAGCTGCTACTGTAAAGTGACCTTCATTAATTTTTTACTGACATTCACGGATTTGTATTTTTGACGATATTATATTTGTCTTTGGATAAATTAACTTTTGTCTCATTAAACATTTAAAAACAAATAAATGCCGTTCAAAATAAATTTTTAATTTTTGTAAAGTTGAAGAGCAGGTCTGTGTAACCTACTAATTGATAATAATAAAAATAATATTTATTGGTTGTAACATGGAAGTATATTTCCACACCAGTAAACACAACTATATTGAATTATGAATTAGAACAAAATAATGTTTGAGAATAGACATTGCACAAAACCAGTTCAAATAGTATATTTTTCTTAGACCTAACATTAGTCCTTGTTAAAGTTTTTCAGAGATGGACTTTAAAATTTGCTCAATACCCTCTTTAACAATACTGTTCCTACAGTCAAGACTGTAGAACGTTTTAACATAATTCTGTCATTTGAAAACAATCTCATTACCCAGTGTAATTTTTGTTATCTTACACCAAAAAACGTGTAAAACACAGTTTTACGTACAATTTTGTAATAACATAATATGCATATCTATACATATTACATTAATTATATATAATGTAAGTATATAAATATATATGTAAAACTGTACTTTATTACATGTTAAGTATACAATTTAAGAAACTAAAGATTTAAAGAACAATAAATTTGTCAAAGATGAATGAAATAAATGATTTAGATTGAACTAAAATCTCATACTCAATGTAAATAAACTAACAAGATTACTTTTGTTTTCATATAGGCATAATATATTCTAGCTTTCAGATTTGTTATAATATTTAACCCAGGTGTATAGTTTCCGTGTTAACAATTATTACATTGCTGAAATTATTCATCATTCCAGGTATCTATTTTTCTGATTTTAAACGAATCTCAAACAATGCAGGAGAATTAATTATCTGTCGTTATTAATTTCATCAAGTATTTTAGCTCTTCTGTTAATTTAAATAGCATTTACCTGATTAAATAAAGTAAATAAAGTTTCATGACAACCTCCTTAAATTTTAATATATAATAAAAATCAAGTGTCAAGAAATATTTATAAAAATATTTTTACTTAAAGTTTGTTCTTAAACTATAATGAAAATCATTACATATATTATCACTACGAAAAAGAAAAATTTTAACTCATTCATTGCAATATGTGTTACCTCTCGTTTTATTGTAAGTAATTTATTCAAGTGATGTTAATACTAATCATACTTGTGTGAATATATATGTTAAAAAGTAGGTAAACATGCAACTTATCTACTATAAATCTAAATAAGAATCTTTTTTTACTTAAGCAAATTAAATTTGTTTTACAATACAAATTTTAGTAATATAGAGGTAATTGAATACATATAGATCCATTTAATTAATCCATTGTGTGTACTTTCTATTTGATATTCACACATATATCTCTATTAAATATTTAAGATTTATCCGCCACAATGAAAGTTGATATTTTCCTATTCATTGCTTTGGGATAATGTTGATATTAATAAATGTGGCTAATATTGCTGCGCTTGAAATGTTACAATGGCGTACGTTAGCATTATACCAGACACCTGTAAAAATAACAAAAAATTGACACACAAAATATGATTTAAAGAAGTTCAATTACAGGATTATTAAAAATCCTCAAAGACATTCAAAGTTTGTATCAATGGGCGGTAACGTACAATACAGTGAATGTTTTAGACGTTTTTTAATTTTGGAGAGTTTTAGGTATACGCACAGAATAACATAATACTATATTTGGATGAAAAAAAATCGGTTTAGTCCGAACATTTGGTAAAATTCTGACTGTGGTTACTTATAGCTTAGAGGACTGATTTTATTTGCAGCAGTTTTTCCTGTGTTCTTCTTTTTGACGTGTTTTTATGGAAAACTCCAATATTATCTTGTTCACAAAAGGAGTTGTTTATAAACTTTACATATACAGTATATATATATATATATATATATATATATATATATATATATGTGTGTGTGTGTGTGTGTGTGTGTGTGTGTGTGTGTGTGTGTGTGAGTGAAGGTTTAAAGGAATTTACATTTTGAAATCCATGAAATATATGACAAACTTATTTCAATACATAACATATTAATTCTTTGCCAGTTGAAAATATTCGCTGTTTTTCAGTTTGTTGATAAATAATAATCATTTCACAAATTAAAAAAAAAACAACAAAGAATAGAAAGAGTCTTAATTATTTAATTCTGTTTTAAATGTGTGAAGAAAAGTATTTAATGTTCCTTACATGCATAAACGTAGTAAATTTATATTATTTTTAAGTTGTGGATCTGTTAGATTACCTACCTGGGCTTGGATATGGACCTAAAGATATCAACGTACTTTCCAAAACCCGTTAATTGAAAGCTGGATATGAAATTAGTTGGCGAGATTTATTATGAGAAAGTTATTGAGCTTATATTGAAACCTAGAAAAAACATTAAGAAAGCGTATATTTCATCTATATAAAAAAGTTTTTTTTTACATTTTATTATTATAAAATAAAAATATATATCTTTTCTTTGAGTAACATACCAATATTAAATTAGTTTTATTGATATTAAATGTTGAGCTTGAGTTATGAGAAAAATTATATAGTATAACAAACACACAGAACACAATTCTCATAAAAAATACGCCTAAGTATCAGACGCGTTTCAACGACAAGGTTGTTCTCTTCAGTGACACACCAGCCACACCAACCATACCACAAGTATATAGTTGTGTTGAGTGTAAATAGGACGTAAGTATTTAGTTTTATTGATATTTAAGAAAGTATAATATCAGTTACTGCAACATTTTATACAAAATGAAAATTAAAAGTTATAATAAAAAATTATAAATATCTTTCACAATTTAAAAATAAATAAAATTTATAATTAAATTAATTTACTAAATTTTCTGTTAAACAAACTTACGGATATTAAAAAAAAACCTAATAAATGTGTACATTTCCATATGTAATAATATACAAGGTTTGTCTAAAATAATGCCACCATTATTGCACGAGTATCAGGGAGAGATTTGCAAATATACAAAAATGTATATAGCTCAGTTGTACAGCATAAAAAATATAAATTGATATTTTACAATTTGTATCATATATATATATATATATATATATATATACATACATACATACACACACACACACATATATATATATATATATGTATACATACATATATATGTATGTGTGTATGTGTGTGTGAAATAGTGAAATTCTTAGTTAAATAAATAATTTGTTAGGAACTTATAAGGAATTGTAAAAATACCAGAAATAAATATATATCGTCATATTTTATACAAGTGCAATAAACTATGGTAAAATGTTATATTACGACTGAAATAAAGTAACAACACAAAACTATTGGCAAGATGTGAATAAAATATAAGAAATGACAGAAGTACAATTTAAATCAGAATTGAGTGTTTTTGAACAGTAGACTAGTGCACACAGTCTTTGGTTTAAAGGAATTTGCATTATACTATTGTGAATCATAATTTATTGATAACAAATTATTGAAACGAAATAAATAAGAAATAATACAAATAAATGCGATTATTACAAGTATGGTCTATAATGTAAGTTGAAAACAATTTCGTGTCTTCATATTTTGGTGATAAAATAGGTATAAATATTGGAATAATATGTATTGTATAGAATAAAACTCGAATATAAGATCTACAGAAATTACGTTTACTTAATCAAACGCGTTTCAACGACAAAGTCGTCATCCTAAGTGATACATGAGCTACAACAACTAAATTGAGCTAATGTAGCTCTTGTATCACTGAGGATGGTGTCTTTGTCGTTGAAACGCTTATGATTAAGTAAACGTAATTTCTGGGAGATCTTATGTTCGAGTTTTATTCAATCTAATATTACTTCACAAGTCAAGGTCAATATTTATTTATAAATATGTATTGTAAATATTTACCTTTACAGTAAACGGAAGGTTAACTTCAAATAAACCACACGCGGAGAACTGTGGTAAGTTGATTTGCTTTGAATACGCCATTACATCCTTTAACTGGAAAATAATACAAACATTTCATTTTACTTGATAATCTTTGGAAAAATACTCACAATATCTTCTTAAGTCACTGTTATAAAAGTCCTTATTATAAAATGAATATTTAATGGTAACTTTAATAGGTATTAAAAAACTTTTTCTGGTTGTATTACTTCATCAACCTGTAACATAACAATGGTCTGTTTCAAAATTAAAAATAGTTAATACAACAGTTACTTAAACATTTAATAAATCTACTATCTCTGTTAATGGATAAGTCTGAATGATCAAAAATCTAAATAGTAACCTTTGTAAACATTTAGTTTTATAGGTCTTATCTATAAATAATAGAAACACACTTTTTCAGAATAAGAATTCTTCTCACTATCTCCTGCTTGTTCCTTCATTTAAAGCTATTTGGTTGTTGTACATATGCATATTTTTCTGGACAGAGTAAAACATTTAATGATACTTCTTCAGAATACGCCATTTTATGTCTGCTATATCTAGGTATAGCTTCAACACTTCTTATTTCATTAAAGTTACAAAACATTCTTGACATAAATAAACATGTATTGCAAAGTGGTACCCGAACACTGATAAGAAGTTAACTGCTAGAGAATATTGACAATCTTAAGATTAAGATTTAAAAAATAATTTCGTCTTACTGCTTCAAAAACAACTGTTTTCAATACATGCATTGAGATGCTAAAGTTGTTCTTTTTAGTCCTAGGACCTAAAAACATCAGCTGAGCTCGAGGTCATCAGCAGTTACTTCGTTTATACGAATTAATTAACGATTAAGTACCACTAACACAACTTAAACAGCTGTAATAGCTGCAATTTGTGCAAGATATGCAAACTTATAAGGGTAAATATGTTATAACATTTTGTTTTTGTGAAATTGTTTTCATATATTATTTACAGTATAACGAAAAATATAGTTCATCACTAGGGTCAAATGAAGCTTTTCGATCCTCGCTCATTTTCCGGCCTCGGCTCTGCCTCCGCCGTTAAACTTGAGCTTGAGCTTGTAATCTTTCATTAAATCATCAATTTCATTTTGTAGAACATACATTAACAGAACTGAATACCATTAAACTTTCATTAATTTAAAATACCAATGTCGGCTAGTTAAATATTTAATTGTACATTAAATTTTGGTTTTTGACTTTTTGTTGTATTATTTATTTTGATGTTCTTTCTGGTGTAATTAGAGTTTCAATATATTGCTTAAGTGAGTATTGCATGTGAATTCATGTAGACTAGTATTTATATTTAAATATCTATGAATTATTATTTTTTAGTGTTCACAAATTATTTTTCCAAATTATCTATGGCATCGACAACATAACCTTTAAATTAATTCACGTGATTTTAGTAGTAGTTCAGATGAAGAATTAACATAAGTTATTGAGTTATTAAGTAATAGAATTTACAGAATAAAACAACATTCATTTAATTATTTTTTGGACAAAGAATTCAAGATTAGATTTACGTATCAGTAAGGAAGGCCTAAGTTCACATTTTAGACCTAATTTCAAATTATCTGTCCCATACTACAGCCAGAATTATATCACTGTCCCCAATCGACAGTAGATTATACTAAGATTTTATGCAACTGGAAGATTTCAAGAAATAATTTGAGAATTTACATTTGTTTGCACTGTTACATTTGTTTGCATGATAAAACACTGTTTGCAAAATTATAAAGAAGGTTCCACATTATGTAGCCTTATTTTGCATACATTTCATAAAAATGTTTAAACTGCAGAAGAGTTAGTATTACAGTAAATCAAAATAAATTTTATATAGTTGCTTCTTTTAATATCATTAAAATTTGTTTTCCTTTCCTGTTTTTCCATTTAAATCAACTGTAGCAATGTAGCTAAGGAAACAAAATTGTAAACAATCAACATAACCTAAATATTACAACATTCGTTGATAAAATGTTTGAAAACAGCTATTTTTTTCCAATAATAATTAATCCTTCTTTAAATTTAATGAGAGGTTAATGTGAGATTAGGACATATTTGATTAATATTAGAAATAGAACGGAAAATCTAAATAGGCATTAGGTTAAACTGGTAATGAGCATTAATTAAATGTTCTAGAAACCGGGTGTAAATAATAAATATTCCATAAATAAAAATATTCTGTAGCTATCACAATAAACGGGCTTTTTGGAGTAATTGAGTGGAAGGGGGACATTGATAATCTAATATGTAAAAATGTAGAGGAAAAATAAGTTTTATATTTTTTCGGAACACTCTGTATATGGAAACTGAGTTTCCGCACACCTTGTAGGTAGCACCAATCAAGAGTTTTTCATTGATGTTCCTACGCTAACTAGAACCTGAAATATTGCTATATAAATATGCGGACTTTTGCCCATCTCTGTATATCGATTTTAGGTTTATTTTTACAACATTTTATAGATTTTTGGTTATTTTAATGACATTTAAGAAATATTATTATAACATTCTCTGGTTTACCTATTTTATTCTAACAACACTCACCTTTTGTGTATCGTCTTTCTGCATTGTGCTTAGCCAATTTGAACAAATGAAATGTAATTCATTACTAGTTTTTTGAGTCTGAAAATGACAATCAACACTATTTTTAAAAAGTTTTACTATAATCGGTTATCTGTAAATCTATAGTAAATTTATAAATGTACTGCACTGCATACTGTTACATGGTCTTATGAGTATTTAAACATGATGTAAATGAGCATTTAGTCTGTTGCTAGTTCGGTTTTGAAGTTTTTCTTCCTCGGAGATTGATATTCTACAAAACAGTTTACAATACAACTTCTTATATGTACTATGACTTGCACCTAATACGCCTAGATTCAGGAGAGGATGTTCTACTAGTCTCTTAAGGATGAATTGTAGAAGATGTGTATTTATTATTAGTGTCATAACGTCAGATGATGGAGGAATCCAAAACCGATTTAAAAATAATAGTTTGACATCAATATGCAATTTTTAATATTTAAGTAATTATAAAGTCATCTTTTATGAAATTATGACAGACAATGTTTCATGTAATTATATATATTATCAATTAATATGAATAATAAAAGACAGAAAATATAAATGGACGAAAATGTAACAACTTAAAATAAAAAAAAAAAAATGTAGTTTATCTTATGAAATATTCAAGGATGATTCAAATTCAATATATAATTTAGTCTGAATAAGTTATGAATATTAAGAGGATTAATAATTAAATATAAAATATATACTATCTGTTTTATCAGGAGTTTCACGGGTCAAATAATTTGATAAAATGGGTAAATTTTATTTGAAAAAGTTCATGTAGATTACGAATTATCCTACCTTATTGCATCGTTGTTTTGAGTTGAAAGCTGATTAATTAGTCAAAATATTTTTTATGCAGTCTATATATATTCCAGAGATTTGAACTGGACGTTGTGGCATACATAAGAATATTTACTTTAAAAATTTGTATAGATAGATATATAAAAGGATAAATAAATATTCAATTTAAACTCAGTATTGTGTATACAAAATCTGTCGATATTTATTATAATCGATAAATAACTTAACAATAGACACTTACCTGATTAAGGACTTGTTGACAGCGATAAGCAACGAATACAAGCCGGAGCAATACGTTTGATGCGTGAACAAATGTTCCATACGTATTCAAATAATTCATTCTCTTCAAGTCCAGTATAAAGTAAGCATGAACAACTGCTCGGGTGATAAAATCAATGAATATCAATAGAATATCAACAGTAAAAATGTGTGATATATGATGAGTGTAGGTTTCCACTTCTTTAAGTTTTGTCATTACTTTATCCAAGTTCTTTAAATTACTAATCGAATATCCCATTTTACCTAGATTTCTTAACTCTTTGTTGATAGCATCGTAAATCTTTTCTGATATATAACACAAAACAGTTATAAGAAGTTCCTTAGCAAATGGAACTGTGTACACGAATACATACAAGAACTCTCGTATTCCCGTAATCCAATTAAAAGTTATGGATAAATTAATAGATGTGCTGAACAAACACACATGAAACATAAAGAAGGCAATAAAACTTTTAGAAGAAATACTTGATTTTTTTAAAAGTTCCCAATAAATCTTGTAAAACGGTTCACAGTTATTAAGGAGAAGTTTGCGGTTGTAAAAAAAAGAAGTTAAAACTGCACAGCACCCACTTGCATGATGCAAAACAAAAAGCATAAATACTACTTTCATTCTTAGGTTAGTAAGTTGCCATGGTACCAAAATTACTCTGTTATATATTATAATAAGAATAATTAGTAAGTGGATGACACTCGTAAGATATCCAACTGGACAAAACACAATCCTCTCTCCTAAAATAAATAAAACACACTTAACTGTATTTGTTTAAATAATTAGTCTTAAAACTAGAGTTATAAATAATTACTATAAAAGAAAGTTAACCGTGTAACTACTTTAAAACACTCGAAATATTTTGAATTACTTATTTAACCTTGTGAAGTACCATACAAAATAAGGGCATGAAAGGATTAAAATGTAAAATGTATGAAATCTTGTAAAATGTATGCGGAAGAAAATACGTATTGAATTCATCAGTTTTTGTGTTAATTTATAATGAATATTTATTTTAAAAGTACTATCTGCACTCATAAAAAGAAGGGTAGACTGTTTCGCGTCTATGAGGAGGTTGTTTCTTTACTAATCTAGGCATCAAAACCATCTAATATATTCACCTCACAAGTAGACGCCAATTAAACGATTGGGCGTTATAGATTCGGTATGAATAAACATCATTCTTTACAGTCACCGAATTCATTCTTCAGTTGTTTGGGAAACACCAAAGTATAAAGAATATTTTGCATCTAGAATAGGGGTGAATAGATGCTTTTAAAATGTGAAATTACTCAACATACAGTACATTTCGAAGCACAATGTACATTCAATGCGTGAATTTTTATTTATCGTTGCCATTCGTGGTCAAATTATCCAAAAACAATTTTATACTCTTAGCGTCGTCATCTTGTAAATAAGCACGCAACTGTTACAAATAAGAGAAGAAAAACTCTTTGTTATATAAGACATTTTTGTGTGCACATACAAATAATTAATTACAATTTAATTAGAAAATGTTATAAAAAGATTTTATCTAATATACATGAGTAACTGTAGTAAAAAAACAAACAGTAAACATGTTAGAAAATAACATATTTAGTCTGAATTTAATGATATTCCCAGCTCTTTACGATGACAAATGTTTGCTATATTAATACAAAATGAAATAAATGGTATTAAAAAAAAAAAAATCATATTTATAGTTTACAAGACAAAGCAGTACTGATTTGCCGATAAGAAAGTATTTTTCACTATGTATTCTGTTTATATAATACAGTTTAAAGTTAAGAAGTAGGTCATAGTCAATGAAGAATTGATACTAGTGAAAGCTGTTTAATATAATGTACTTAGATACAGTCAAGGTTGAATATATATCTCGAGTGTATCAGTTTGGAAAGTATCGAATTTGTGCAAAGTTGTGTAAGTGTGGGTTTGAATGACAGAGCTGAATAAAAATTAAGATAATTTTAGTTATAATTATTATTTGAGATTCATAAGGAAATAGTAACTTTCTTTTCAACCACCGTGAGACTAGTGTGACAGTAATAAGTTATATTACATCAGAGTGCAGCAAGTAAATCATTGTGCAAGATAAATAGTGAAAGTAATAAAGTCTTTACGTATTTTAAACCGATAATTAATACTCACCGCCATGATCTTTTTTGTATTTTAGTTGGAGAACTCCAAATAATTTTAAAAAGTAATAAATTACTAAAAACCCTAAACGTGTATTCAGGTTTTCTGATTTAGCATTTAACATTTTACTTTAGTTCTTGTTTAATTTACAAGAAACCTTACTGATAGTAAAACTTATTGGAATAATATATTCTTCGAATTGAATATGCTTTCAGCAAAGATATTGATGTCTTCAAGGTGTGGAAATTGGTATGCAAACATTCATTCTATAGTTTTATATATCTGACAGGTTTTACAATACAGATTAGATTATAGCTTTACCAAGCAAATAACATTTAATTTAGAAATGCATTTACGAAATTATTCAATAAACTTATAAAATCGTTCACAATCTTGTAAATTAGCATATGTTTCTCTCGTTAGGGACATTTATATTATTAGAACAAATTAATTAAATAAATAAATAAATTAAATAATTGACGCACAGTTTTTTTCACATATACATTGTCACAGCGACACAATAATATTTTAAATATAACCAACACATTTTAATTTTATAACATTATTATACAACCCCATAGCTGGATGATATAGTTCCAATAGGTTTCATAACTTGTAGAGTTACCGTGCAATGGTGACTCTGGTATTGTGCCTAGGAGCTTCGGGATTTTTCATAATTTGTTGTTCTGTCCCATTTCTCGGTAATACGTTCTTTCTGTCGAAGTTTAACATCCTCTGTTATACACAGGTATTTAGTTGAGTGTTGGATCAATGTTCCGTTGTTGAAAATATGTGATGATGTTGATGTTTATTTATAACACCAATATTTATTGAATTTGCTTTCATTCGTTTTTTTTTGTTGGTTCGAAATATGAAAAATGGAAAAAGATAATATAGTCACTAAACATTTTCTTGTTAAAATCAAATATTTATCGTGTACTTTTTCGTTTAGTGAATAATGGCCTCCTTTCTTGGAGAAACTGTGAACAATTTTATTATTATTTTATGTCTAACTATAGGACAAAACAAAGATCTACAATTTCCGCACTTCACCTCTGCCTCGTCTGCAATCTTCAGTCTAATGAATAAGGCTACATTCATCAGGCACTATGTTCATAATATATCTATTCTCTGTTTTTGTAAAAATGTGAGTTTATGACAGTTTGTTTACAGAAAATTAAAAACTGAAAAGTTAAGACTATGATGGAGTGCCATACATTATTAAAATATAAGTCTACGGCGGTAAAAACTCTCAGGAACTCGCTGTACTCAATGGCTAACTATCGTATCAATCCTAGATCTCTAGCTAGGTCACACCTATTTCATCAAAGTCTAATGTTAGACCCTCAAAAAGGTATTACAAAAGATGCTCGGAATGCTATCCAAGTACAATATGCCAGCCCATAGAAGTGACGTTTCGCAGCACATAAGATGTAAATTTACTTGATTTTTCCATTATGCGGTTTATCAGATCTTCAATGTTAACTGGTTTGGTTTTATAAATATTTTGTTTTAAGACACCCCAGAAAGAAAAATCTATAGGATTCTTGTCTGGCGACATTGCCGGCCACTAAATAGTGCCCCTATGATTGATCCATGGGTTAGGAATACTTGATCTAAGAATATGCGTAACTCCCTAGCATAATGATATTGCTGCTCGTCCTGCTGGAACCATACTGAGCCGAAATTTTGTCCAAGAAGATTGCGCACCGGTGAGAGAATTTTGTTGTTTAACAAATTCAGGTAGGCACAAACGATTCAAGTTCCCATTTATCACAAACGGCCCTACAACATTGTATTCAATTATTTTGACCCAAACATTCACTTTTTGAGGGCTTTGTGTTTGAGATTCACTCATCCAGTGAGGATTATGGTCGCTTCAGTATCGACAATTATGTCTACTGGCGTGTCCATTTAGCATGAAGGTAGCTTCATCCGAAAACGACACTGAAGTTAAAATTTTTTGGTTTTTATGACATTTTTTTATCACTGTTTCACAAAATTCAGTTGGTAGAGCATTGGCGTGTAAAGCCAAAGGTCCTGGGTTCGATTCCCAGTCTAGGTCGTATATTTTTCACTTGAAATAATTTGTGTAAATAGGTAAGCTATTCTTCATAGGTACGCAATCTATTTCCGTATCCACTCATTATAAGCAACGTAATATATAGGTGTAATGGTACACCTGTCGCGCATTTGAGTGTCGTTTATTTATTGTATGTGATGTGTACGTTTTGTAGTGTTTTAATGTTTTAACGACCTCTCAGAAGCGAGTCTGAAGATTGAATATACGTTCAGAAACTCTTAACATATGTTAGAAAATAAGTCACAAGAAGAGAAATTATTAAATAACTTAGATTTAAATCCGTGACTTTGAAACGATTACTCAAAAATTAGTTCAACTTTAAATTGATTCTAAATACTCTACCCTAAGCTCCAAAAACTAAGAAATCCAAATTGTGCAGGCCACATTAGCGGAACCGAAGTCAAATCATAGATATTCACATAAATATCGACTTTCATGCGGGTGGATCCTCGGGTAGAGCTAGTATATATAAGCTATATATAACAGTTTGTCAACATAACAATTTAAATATTTATAATTAAATAACAGTCTAGCTTTATAAAAATGTGTACATATTTTTTTACATTAAAAAAGCATGTGTAAAACTTTGTTATTGTGTACAGAACGGACTGAGGATTGCTACAGCTGCAAGACAAAAAACGTTCTCTGGGTAAAAATTAGCAGCTTACCTAACTTCTCCAATCGTGTGAGCTTTAAAAGTTAATTAGAGTAAAAGGTCAAACAAATAAATTTCTCGTAAATATCTCATATTTATTTAGAAAAAGAAGGGATATTATAATAGTTTTACATTATAAATATTTCTATAACAATGAACATAAACATTTCTTTCGGTTTTGTAGGAGCAGCTATTTTGAAAATACTTCAATGCGAAATTTCCAAGAAGGTTCCACCTTTATATAATACACACTTCTGTGTTAGAAGAATCATTAAAAACATGATATTAATTGATTACAATATGATTATGTATTTGGTTAATAGGACTGGTCCAATTTGGTGAACTGCAATCAGTCCAAAGTAGAGAACGTTACATGAAAAACAAAAATCAGACCTAATACTAGACATTATCATCACAATTATTCAACCTATTACTGAATATGTAGGTTATTAGCTATACTTGAAGAGTCAGACAGAGAATATTCTGTTTCTTTGATCACATACAAAAAAAAGAAGATATAAAATAATGTCGGAAGCTGTACCACTCTCGTATCAGCGACGTCAATAACCACACCCAACTGAAACCTCTAAAATAATTTTATCAAATAAATTTAGAAGGTATTCCAATCTACCGAACAGTCAAACTAACCCAACCTTAATCTAATGAGGCGAAACATGATAAAATAAAATTAAACATTAGATTACTTCAAAAGGTCGTTATTTAAATGTAGGCTAGAGTTGCTGTAGTGTTTTGGTGGTAACGACTCTATCTTTTATGATTGTTCTCCACTAATTTATAACCAAACTGTTTTTAATATTTAACAAAACATAGGGATACATGATTCTATCTAAAATTATATTCCCTCATATTTTGCATAAGGACAAAGTAAGAACCTTGGTTTGCGCGATTTTTCACTCTTGTTATTTTCCTTAAAGTGAAATTTACTCGATAGGTGTCACTATTAAAACTATTAAGTTGTTCCCCAAACCAAATTTGGGGGTAGGGTGAAATTTGTCTAAATGTCAACCAACACTTAGTTTCCTTTGAAGTCTGTTATATCTTTAACAAAATATATGGTAAGCCATTAAAATAAAACACAAAATAATAGTTTTATAAGTTGTAATTAAATAACAAGTAAAATACAAAACGTCGAGCAAGTTTTCTCGATTACATTAGTACATAATAACTTATTGAAAGTTGTACAACCTTTAACAAGTTTAGCTAATCACAATTATATAATCTTTGAAAGATAATTAATACAAATCTACTTGCAAATAAATACACGAAGAGATAATGATATAATTGTGTGATCCCTTACTAACGGATTACCCGTTCTCAACTGCATTGATCTGATAAGTCCAACAAAGTAGCAAAATCAATTTGGCTGGAAATCATAATACATGTATACATATAATACATCTTAATTACCCTTGCTAGTCCCACTTACTTCATAATTAATTATAGTTTAAACGTAGTAATATCCTGCATAGATGACGAGGTTCAAATAAGAAAACAATGACGTAGTGTGTTGGAAGAGTTCTAGATTTTAAAGTAAAAATTAAAAATAATATGCAAAACAATATATCTTGTTCAAATGTTTAATTATTATGTTAAAATATATTATTTTGTAGGTGTTGTTATAACTACAAGATATTTAATGCTACTACTTTTATTTATATAGATTATTATTAATTTTGGCTTTTTATTAACTTAAAAATATTTTCACAGAGAGACTGCAAATTGAAAATGTTTTAAACCATTTTAAATCAATTATTATTAACTTTGGCTTTTTATTAACTTAAAAATATTTTCACAGAGAGACTGCAAGTTTAAAATTTTATAAACCATTTTAAATAATTTATTATTATTAACTTTGGATTTTTATTACCTTTAAAATAATTTTCACAGAGAGACTGCAAGTTGAAAATTGTATAAACCATTTTAAATAAATCCATTAGTAATATACCCTAAATATATTTGTTTAACATAGTCGGACAACTTAAACCAATTATTTTAAAAAGTATTAAAAGTTGAAAAAAAACAAGGTATTCCCATAATAGTCTACATATAGAACTCTATAACCCATTTACAAACATCTGTTCACTTGAGTGCAATGCTTTTATTTGTACGTCCATTTCTGCAATGCAATGTTTGATAAACACATTTACTACTTTATTTAATTCAATAATATTTTACATATGTATAGAGATATAGATAACAATTCAAATTGGTTTGATGATATTCGCCAAAAGAATTGTGCCTGTTTACTATTTTAAATATCAATAATGTAATTATTTTGTCATGAATGATCATTAGACGTGGCAAATTAATAAAGTAAAATTAGACGTTTTTTTAATTATATTTTTACGATAATATATATATATATATATATATATATATATATATATATATATATATATATATATATATAATATGTAAAAGCATAATTTGAAATTCAATGTAAAATATTAATTAATTTAAACGAAGTAGTTGTTCTATTTTACATTATTGTTGTTATATTATATAAATGACAATTTCATAACTGTATCTGTATAGAGGGGGTTTAAACAATGTACATTAAAAAATGCATATTTAAAACAAAAACCAAAAAAAATTCTTTCCTCACCTCTTCAAAAATTAATAATATATGCATTTTATTACGAACTTTTTTTATAACTTACCCTTATCAATAAAATTCCGATAAAACCCAGTTTACATTTAATACATATTCTATAATAAATAGTGAAAAATTTACGACTTTCATTTAAATGATATAGATTGTGTAGTTTATCGTGATAGTACTAAAGAGTAGTGTTTTAAACATTACTATTCAACAGTAAAATTGAAATTTGATTTAGGTGAACTTATCTTTGAAGTAACAGAATTAAAATGATCAAGATAACATAATATTTCTGATGTCCTAAATAAACTGTGGATATAACGAATAGTTTAAAAAGGCATTGCAATAATTATTGCTACTCCCGTAATTCTCATTCAATAGTTTTTATGTTTCTATGTTTCACCAAACTTAAAGCTCTCGAATAAAATTCTCATAATTTCCAAACTAGCTGGTTTTTAATACTTGTTAAGTAATAAGAAATGTTACATAATTAAGCTTATTTCATAGTCGATATTTTTAAGATTACGACATTTAGAGATTATAATGACAAAAGATTTATGTCAATTTCACATATATGAACTGGTCATATGCAATTGTGCTACTCACTTTAAAACTTGATAACATTATAGAACTGATTTTATTTTGACAACAAAAGAACTTTATTGTACTTTATGAAATTGTTTGATTATTTAAACGTATTTGGAATTATTTCAGGTCACTTATCGGTAATCTGTGAAAATTTCGGTAACGGATCACTTATTGTGTAAATACAATTTAAGTGTGGTACATATTTTTAAATTGATTATTTTTTATACAAATATTACTTACATAAAACATTTTTATAATTTACTTTGAAAATAATTTTTATTGTACGTAATTTTGTACTATAAATACACCATTAAGTTTTTATAATGAGTTCGGTTATGGCAATCCCAAGGTTATCTAGCTGGATCTACTCATTTCTTCATGTACTCTTTTGTTACATCCCGCCTCTTCATCTTTCCTATCTGGTCTCTCATTTATAACCCTAGATATTTTCTGACCATTAGAATATTATAGGGCTAGGAGTTATCTCTATTGTATGCTGTTTTCTTCTTTTTTATTTTTAAGGTGATGAAAATTACAAGGTTCTAATCTTTTAAACAAAAACAAGAAATTTACATAAATAGAGAAAACCTGTTTACAAAATATCCTGTAATAGATTTGACAATTGATTAATTAAACTATTTAATTGACTATTTTAATATTTTTACCATGACACATTTTATTTTATATAATAAGGTAGTTTCTGTTATTTTAAAGATGTACATAAAAACACGTTGTCTGCCATTTTTCGTTTATAGTTATGTAGTATAGTTGAGCGTTTGTGATACTTGTTAGTTGTTAAGGACATTACATGACGCTACAAGTTTATACACCCTATTGTGCAGCAGAGACCAGAGAACATAATTTAGCAGTTTCGACTCTTCAACCCGTTTTAATAATCGTAGTCTGATAACTTATTATTTTATGCGAGAAAGGACTTCTTGCATGGTTGATATGATGACATAATTAAACCAAAGCAACATTTACTACAAGTAACTTCTTAAATAATTAATTCCATTTAAGTAACAGTCATCACATTAGCCTTAGTAGACATTTCAAACAAGAAGCAATGTATTGAGTTCATTAGGCCGCGCCCACAATTCAGTAGTTTATATCAATAATTAAACATAATGTGCCCCCGTAATCTCAGAACCCATAACTTAATGAGAAACATGCCACACTAACCTCATTACGCAGTAGACTTGCACATCGATACTATTAATTATTTATTATGTGTAATGTTTTATCTTTGATTTGTTCAAAGGTATTAGAACTCAAAATTAAAACAAATTTATAAATGCAACAGAAATTGATTGTTTCATTACAATTATCTGAAGCATGATTATGATACGTGACTGACTTGGAATGTGCGTATTCCAACTAAATACATACTTATTATTTGATCACACAGATGTACGTATCAATATAGTGTTAGTTTTAGTAAATAGAAAGAATACAATAAAATAATATATAGTTAGCTTATAAATGTGAGAATATATGCTTTACTTATCTTAAAAAATAGTCTTAATTGATCTTTACTTTCAATAATATTTTAAGATGGATTTGTATCCCACAAGTACGTCATCTGTTTTTATTATTCTGGAAATAAATTGCACCATTCGTAAGTGGGATGTTAGTAAAGGAAAGGGTGAGTAGAGATGAGATATTTAAGTAAGGGAAGAAACAAAAACGTAATCGTCTTAGTCTCGAAGAAAGTTTTAATTACTTTTCAAGACAATGACTGCTACCATAACGTAAGCTTGTGTTAAATAATCGTTATTTAACAGTAGATTATTATTTATAAGATTTTGTTGATATAAAAGTTGTAAGCCTATATATTACACACTATCAAATTTAAATTAATCTCTAATTGCTTTTCAGGCTTAACAACTGAGGTATAGAATTAATACTTACCAACTGTTTAAAAATCTGGTCAGTCCGAAATATCGGAGAAGAATAGAACTTGTGATAATCTCGCGCTAAATTTTAAAGATAAAACGTTTCTTTGGCACAAATTATTAGGTTTATTCAAACACGGAATCACAAGGTAGTTGCCGACAGATTCGCGATTCATTTACTGCCAGTGGTGGATGCTTGAGTGCTACAGATTTATATGATTTGTAATAACTAAGTTTCTTTTAAGATATCAATATGAAACAAAGTATAAAACCTTCTTAAAATTTCTATTATAATACTGCAAGTTTTCATTAATATCGGTCTTTTAGATATTTAGACCGATCAAAAATCGACATTTATAGCTAACATTTCATAATTTGAAAAATGCATAGGAAAAACGTTTTACTGTCATAAATAACTTCCAATTGTAATATCTAAAGAATTTTCCGTTAAAATCTCCTCATGAGTGGAAACTATTATACATTAAAATTATCATTAAAATTGGTTCAATAGTTTTTAAGATGTAAGAGGACAATCAAATACCCTACTGATTTATTAGTTAAAACGAATTAGATTACTAACAAAAAGTGATAACTAGGTATTGTCAAATCAATGAATTGTAATTACTTTACTATTTAGTGTGTATTAGAATTACAAATAAGAATGTGTTCTTGAATAGGCCATTTAAAAACAGATGATAATTTTTTGTCATTCCTTAACTCGTCTGAAACAGGAAAGTGAAATTAATCAAAGTTTCAGTAATTTCATTTTTTTAAAACACGGAAAAATATAGTCCAGAAGGCATTAAGTCTTTTTGGATGTTAGAACACTCCATTGGTCAGTTATTTTCTTTCACTCTTTGTTTTATTACAACTTTGATTTTTTATATTACAAAGATTCCAGTTTCATAGGGAGAAAAGTAGATTCATATAAACTAATAATCAATAATAATTGACAAATAGTTATTAAATACCAATTTAATTGAATATAAATTAATCACAAATCAATTTCACTTTTCCTTGAACCAGAACTCAGTAAAGTGTTTTAAATGGACTCAGATTCAATTTCAGATAAGACTCCACGTTACTCCGACTCTTCCTTCGTTGGAAAGGTGGTTGCATAAATAATAATCCTTGGAGAATACAACCAACACACTTGAACATTAGAAAATATACATACTATTACATTTGTTCTGCCTCAAAAAATTATATTTTCATTTTATAGGGGGCAGAAAGTAATCAAATATTACATATTTTAGAAATGTAGATATTTTGATATGAAAGAACTATAAGAAAATATTTAGACATAATATTTAATATTTAACCATAATATATCTCTACATTTATAAAGCACAAAGCTACACTTGGTGTCAGTCTGTCTACTAGTTAGGTTATACTTAAAAACCGGAGTTCTTATTTTTTCAGGTTTTCTCTAGGCAACAACATATTGCCAGAGACAAAATTTAAATATGATTTGATTACTAATTGGAACTGCAAACCTTTTGAAATTGGCAGAGACTTCTAGAGTTGTAACCATTTTTTTTTGTTCCTGAACTAGACTCCTGAAATTATATTTTCCTAAATCATTTAATTCTTTTTAGAAAAATATTCAGATACACACATATGTTTTTAGTGAATTTAGCAATTTAGCAGTGTATAATTGAATGCTAATTGGAACTCAATACGTTTTTGAAATCAGTGCAATAGTTCCTGAGTATAACGAATTGTTTTTGCTGAATAAACAGGAAATCTATATTATTCTAATTTATTTTAAGCACTTTTTTAAAATATGTGATTTAGTGATAAAGATGTTGCTTGATTTGAATGCTAATTTAAACTCAAAACGTTTTTTAAATCAGTGTAGTAGTTCCTGATGCATAACCTTTTTTTTTCTGCCGAATATAAATTACTTATAAAAAAAATATAGATTCAAATTAATTATGCCTGTTAAGCAGTAGGCTTAAGTAATTACTAGCGATCAATTGTTTCATTCATTTTTATAGTTAATCTTTTTTATAAATGAATAATTTAAACACAATGAATAATTAGTAAGACAATAAAACAATAAGTTTAATAATAAGTAGTGTTGTGCTAATTCATAACAAGTTACTTGATTATTACAAATCTCTTGCAATGCTTCATATTATTAATCTGCAGTGAAGTCATCTTGACTATTTGATATGAAAGTTTTAAAGAATCATATGAATTGTGTTAGAGATAAAATCCAGCCCTTCCAGAGCTGACTGAACTTGCACATTCATTGCAAGCTTATCTTCATAATATGTCACAATGTAACTTATTTGTCACAAATATGAATAGCAGGGATCACTTTATTCTATCATAACTCAAAATGAGTAGTAGTAGCATTGTCTCTCGAGAGCAAACTGCACAATAAAAATATTATCATATGTGAAATCGTACTTCATTCTTTATTATTCCCATTTTATTTTAAGTTTATATCTCTTATATTAAAAAAGATATTAGTGAATATTCAAATATAATTAAAAGTATATCAATAGTTTAATATAAACCTTGTATGTTTTGCCATATGTATAACATTTCAACACAATTTATTCCGTAAGTATTTCTTATGCTTTACCATTAAAAATTTAGCAATTGTTGAAATTCTAGCTTTTAATCTGCTAAAATAATGCATAGGCAAACTTGCCATTAAGTAGTATCTATTCACACAATTCTAGGTTTCTGGAAAATTCCGATAACATTTCAAAGAGATATATTCTTTATTTACCCTGTTATAAAAATGTTTTAATAAACGCATCAATTACAAGAATGTAAACCAGTAATTATTTATTCACTATTATGAGCAAAACTATATGAAATACAATTTTATCTAATAAAAACTTTATTTTTACAATACAAATACCACACTTCAATGATTAACTAACTCATCATTCTTATATACACATAGATTTTATGTTCTATATCCTCATTTAGTAGGGTTTGTTGCCATATAATACACACAAACCCTTCTGACACTATAGTGTCCATTATTAAGTTTATATTTTTCAATACCTATTCTTTTAAATATTTTACAAAATTATGATTTCCTGTAAAACAATGAATCGAATAAAAACGAAATGAGGCACTACATTTTTAACGAAGATCTAATTATTAGATTTCCTTCTAAACAAAAATTAGGTTAATTTATCGATAGAATGGAGTTTGGAACTTGTAGCTTATTGTTTATTGTTTATCACACCTACTTTGATCAGGAAGAAACAACAAATAAAAATCAAGTTACCGATACATTTTTTTAAATTATTTTTTTTATTATGTTGGAAGTCACTAGGCACTTCAGCCATTTAAGACTTTTTGTGCGCTTCCTTATCTTAGGCAATCCACTTTAGTTCTAAATCCTTCGTGAGTCTTAGAACTTGTGCAGCTAGGTCGTCTTCCTTTGTAGGTATGCCTGTGAGGCCGAAAATCTGTAGTCTTCTCCTCTCCAGAGCTTCACAATACAAAAATATGTGTTCTGCTGTGTCTTTATATTGGTTACACAGTCTACAGGTTGTCCTGCCTTGAGTTAGACCCATGGTGTTTAAGTGTTCCCTGAAAGCTCTATGACCAGTCATGAAGCTTAAGACTTTCCTTAGGTTGTTTCTATTCAATGATATTACATACCTAGAGAGTTTCTGATTCGGATTGTACAGCGACCCGTAGAGTTTTCCTCTAGAGGCCTCTCTCCAGCGGTTGAGAGTTTCCTGTTCGACCCATCGTCTCAGAGTGGTTCTTGCGACAGATTTACTGATACCACAAGCAGGTTCTGGTCCGATAAATGGAGTCTGTGCTCCCAACTTAGCCAGTTCATCAGCTTTCTCATTTCCCTCATAGCCTCTGTGTCCAGGTATCCAGAATAGGCTTACCTGGTTTCGGGTCGAGAGTTGGACTAGAGCTTGATTACAATCCCACACTAATTTGGAGTTGAATTCGTGTGAACAAATAGCCTTCAAAGCGGCCTGACTGTCAGATCTGATTGTGATATGTTCGTCATCATATCCTCTTTCTAGACACAGTTGTGCGCAACCAAGTATGGCATAAACTTCGGCCTGAAATACCGTTGCATATCTACCTAGGGCAATGCTTATTTCCACCCTAGGTGATTTACTGAAGATTCCTGCTCCGACTCCTTGGGCGGTGCGAGAGCCATCAGTGTAGAATTCTAAGCTCTTAGCTGTAGCCGCTATTCCTTCTATCATGTCCTCCTCGTGTGGAATACACATATCGAAGGGCTGTGTCCATGAGATTTTATTAATCATATAATCTTGTCTCATAGTTAGAATTGAATCATAAGATTTAAAAGTACGGATTGTGCCATGCCCCTTAGGCCACCGGCTATCTCTCCACATTCCAGAGCAATATACTTTGTATGCTGCCAGACTTGCTTCTGCTATGATGCTGAAGTTAATCGGGTCTATTCCCAAGAGAGTTTCAAGAGCTGTAGTAGGTGTGCTTCTGAAAGCTCCTGAGATGCATAGACAGGCCAACCTTTGTATACTCATTAGCCTGTTAGTTGTAACGGTTTGGAGAGCTTTTGTCCACCACACCAGCGATCCATACTGAAGTTGTGGTTTAACCACTGCTTCATATAGCCATCTAATCATGGCTGGACGAAGTCCCCAGTTCTTTCCCAAAAGGCGTTTACAACTCATTAAAGATTTCGTTGCTTTTTGGATACTATGTTCTACATGTTTGTTCCAAGTAAGTCTTTTATCCAGTATCACCCCTAGATATTTGACCTCTTCTGATAGGCGCAAACGTGTTCCTCCTAGACTGATATCAATGTTATCTAGTTTGATTCTCCTTGTAAAGGGTACTATGATGGCCTTTTCCGGGTTTACAGCCAGGCCCTCATCCCTGCACCAGTTATGAATTATCCTCAGAGCTGTGTTCATTAGGTCTGATATTATGTTAGTATGTTTACCTTTAATTATCACGACAATGTCATCTGCGTTACTTTGCGTGTAATATCCCATATTATTTAATTTTATAATTAGGGAATCTACTACCATATTCCACAGTAGAGGAGAAAGTATACCACCTTGAGGGGTACCTTTAATGGCGGACACATCAAGTTCCTCGCCATACTGGATTGCTCGGATGGTTCTACTACTGAGCAATGACCTAAGCCAATTGCAGGTGGTCATATCCAGTCCTCGGGTTTCAGCTGCAGTAACAATTGACTTATAAGCCGTGTTATCAAAGGCGCCCTGAAAATCAATATATGCTCCAAGAGCCACCTCTTTGGACGCTAACGAGTCCTCAATCCTGCTAACTAGCTGATGCAGTGCTGTTTCGCAGGATTTTCCTGACTGATATGCGAATTGGTTACAATGAATAGGGTTAACTGATATTACCTCATTTTGTATGTGAACTTGTAACACTCTCTCCATAGTCTTCAATAGAACGGATGATAAGCAGATTGGACGAAACGACTTGGGGTCTGTATAATTACCCTTGCCAGGTTTCGGAATAAATACTACCCTGCTAAGTGTCCAGTAAGACGGCACGTAACCTAGGGTACCGATACATTAGTTTTGTATATCCCTAAATAGTTATTCTATTTGAGACCTTATTTATAATAAGTAAGTATAATATCATTACAATATAAGTAATAACAATATGACATAAATATTTTAAGACGAACATATTTTTTTTAAAGAACCGAAGTTAGGTTGAATAAATTAACTAGATAAACACCAAAATTTAAACGTATTATATTCTGAGTTCTGAACAGTATGATTTCATAAAATATTTAATCCTGACAAATTGAGGCAAGAGCAATTTGTCTTCAATTGACTTGCTACTTGCCGAAGTTATGTGTCTTTTTAATACATTGGATTCAATCAATTCATCACTGATAATTACAAATTGAGAGAAATCCTGTGAATATTAATGGTTGTCCAGTTCCAGTTATTGGATTTTATAGTCTATTACAATTATGTATATTTAGGTAGGGAGTGGAGTTTTGGATGGTCCAGACATGAAACTTCCGAATCTCTCGTCACTTGATTCTCTGGTTTAAGTAGTTTCAATTATGTGGATTATACTTTTTTAGCAGATACATCACCAACATGTAGATTATAACTGTGTAGGCACAAACATACAACAAGTAGTATGAGCTCTGGAAAGATTATTTTCTGAACCAACAACAAAAAAAAAACAAGCCAGCTTTGTTTTTCAAACTAACACTTAAACAGGTTTACCGCATGTCGTTATTTAGACCTATCACTGCTCTCGTAACTTTCATTGAATTTTGCATGTATTAAAACACTCTCTTTGATCGTAGCCTACATGTAATTCGACATGGTGATTTCGTACTAGGTAACTTAATAACTATGACTTTTTAAATTTAATTTCAACAAATTAGATGCAAAATATATAACATTCAATATTAAATAAATAATGAAATAGATTGGAACTATAGTTTATCTTCTGCAAGCTTTCAAAAATAAACTAAATAAGTTACAATAACTCTTGAAAACTTATTAAGTTATTATTATTAGGTTAGGTTAGGTTAGGTATGATTATTTCTTTATTTTTAGGCGAAATTGCAAAATCGTTAAGGGTGAAAAATTCTATATAATATTGGAAATAATATTTACACGTTTGGTAAAATATCTCAGCAAATTAAAAAATAAATCATTGTTTTAAATATTTGGCCGCCATCCTGGAGCGTTGCATCATTTTCAATTTTTTGGTTTAACAAAAAACACATAGGTTGATTTTGAATTAAGGCACAGAAAATTTACTGTCATATGTAAGTTAACGTATTTTTACTAAAGCTTGTATACATGACTTGTGTACTTAAAACTATTATACTTTTAAAGTAAAAATTAATGTTTATAAAATAAGTAAATATATATATATATATATATATATATATATATATATATATATATATATATAACTAAATTTAACTTAGGTAACAATCATAACTTTTAGCAAACAATTTGGTACTAATTCCTGTTTAAATGAGTCACAAATAGATTAAATTAATTTAGTTTTGAACTAAAATTATATATCGTAAGTTCTTTACATTATTGTAAACCATGTAATAAATTATTTGTAAAAATATTCCGTATATAATTGGTATACAGTTAAGGATGAAATATCGATTTGTCAAAGATTTCTCTGAGTTAAAAAAAAAAGCTTTATAAAGTTTCAGATAACTTTTAACAACAGGTGTTGAATTAACCAAGGATTCTCACGAATAACTTTGGCAAGTTAGAAAGTAAATTGCATTGTATATAAATAATAATATTCTCTTTATTCCAGGTTTGAAATCACTGATGTGTAGATTACCTTACAATAAGGAAACTGAACTAAATACACTTTATTGTCACTTATTTTATGAAAGGTCGGAAAAAGTTTTTACTTCTTTATAAGTATAAGTATAAGATAAATTCGGATCTCACGCTTGTTTTAATACAACTATCAAATTATTTAAAAGTGGCGAGTTGTGTATTTAGAAAGGGTTGCTGAGTGAAAATCTACTATTTTGTAAATAATAATTTAAAATACTTAAAGTAAATATTCAACAGCTTCCTGACACTATCTGAAATTTAAAAATTTTAAATTTGAGCAGTTTAAAGGTGACACACCAGGGTCTAAAATAGTATATTGGTAGTAGATTGAAATTTTTATTGTATTTGAGACATTAGACATACATAAGAATGTAAATTGTATGCTTTTTTAAAATCAAGCCTAATTGTTTACTTGCACATAAAAAAGGGAAATAACACAAAAGATCAAGAAAAGTGAAACGTTATAGTATTATCCAAGAACAAAGCGCATGGTCAATTTTTAGTTCATACAAAATGATTTTATTTTGATAATTTCACCCGATTTTTAGGGGTTAATTATGAAACATCGTAATAAAGCATATGGTAATTTCAACATATTTGCTGCTTTTAAAATCGTATTTATTTTTAATACTTACGTTGTAGATGTATTAAATTGATAACAAACTTTGAAATAAAATGTATCAATAATAACAAATGGTGAATAATATTAAGTGTTTAACATGACGCAATACTACGTGGTTACTGATACAAATTTGATTCATGATTTGTGATGTCCTTTGTAATAGACTTGTTTACGGTTATAGACTGAGTGATTAATTCTCTAGGTTTGGCCATTATACGCAAGATAATATACTATGAAACATTACAGTAATAACTATGTTAGAGTACTGAACATTGTGAAAGTAATAACTCTTTGATATAAGAATTGAAGGAATAAATTTATAAAAAAATATTATGACAAATTTAGAAAAAAACTATGTAGTTCTCTACTATCTTAAAGGAAATTTCAACACAGATACAGATCTGAATCTCAGAAAATGTAATAAATAAGAATAAAAATAGGACAGTCTTATAATTGCTACAGAAACTAAAAACAAAATAACAAAAAGACCACAAAAAATATAATAATATTTGAGGATGTATTAGTAAAATTTTATTATATATAATAATACAAAAAGCGTGACCAATATAACTAGTAAAATGTTTAACAAATAATTTTATATTAAAATTTGTTAAAGATAAAGAAACGTTTAACAACATTGTTATTTATAACATATTAAAGTAGTGATGATAGTGGTAAGTAAAAGAATCATATAACATGGATTATAGAAAATTTAAAGACTTTTTTATTTTCTTGAAAGATATTTTCCAGTAAAAGATATTTATTGGATAAAATAATATTAATTAAAAGAAAACAATGAATATTAAAATTATTACCAAGAAACAACGCCTTATAATATTTGTAGAAGTAGCCTATAAATTAGTTTCTGACTTTCTTGCAGTGACTTTACCACATAACCTTTATACGAGTAGATGCAAAGAGCAGAGGAGATTCGTGCGTGCCTCCAACCAACTCGTGTGAACGCTAACAATAAATGAAAAATTAATTATAATAAATGATTATTAATGTATTTTTTATTATATCCCGTTTAATTTCTATGTAATTATTGTGGAAATATATTTCACGACACCTGATTTAACGTCACATTTCTGATGATTTTATTACATGAATACAAACACATTAAAATCACAAAATTCCGATCTCTCCAATATATTCATGTAGCAGTCATTCAATAACAGTTTATTGTATTCCAATAATGTTAAATTTGAATTGGGATGATTTTTTAATATAATACTTAAATCGTTGGCTGATAATTGGATATACTGTATAATTGATACATCTTATTTTCAGTAATCGATTTTGATTGTTTGATCTAAATGTTTATTATAATTCATTCCCATGTATTTTTTGTGTGTTATTTGTTTCTTTGTATTATTTTTTGTATAATATTATGAAAGGTTTAATGGCGAAAGTCATTGGAGTTGGGGATTGTTTAACAGTTTTGTTTCCTCTGCAAAGTGGTAACTGTTCATTGGTATGTTAAATGATCTATGTATAAAACCATAGTTTACAGCAATATTTTTGACATATGGTGGTGTGAAGTAGCATGGATTCGTATTGCATTACAGTAGAGTTTAATTTATGTTTACTAAGGAGTGATGATGAGGTTCAAATAATTTATAAGAAGTGTAGATTTTGGATATTGTAAAGAAGTGTAGCTTACTGCACTGAAATAGCAAAATCAAATAACACCATCACGCCATTAGGCCAGTAGTGTGTCATTTGTAAGACAGTTCACCTTGTTGGGTTTCTAGCAGTAGTTTTAAAAGTTGTGAATAGTTGTGTTAATGTAAAGTGTTATAATTTTGCTATGGCAGGAGCATGGGTTGTTGTCAAATAAAAAATTTAAAAGGTAATGTTCTTAAAAGTCGCAGTATGGAAATTGTTTCAAATGTATATAAATTAATTATAAAAAGAAACAAACAACAAAACTGTGACAATTCCGTTGACTAAATCACGACTTATCATTCATTACTTTAAGAGAATTGAAACGGAACAATTTCATTTAGGTTTTGTAAAAAAAAATATATTTATAGATACATCCTAAACAACAATAACAACCTTTATAAATCATATAAGCATTATAACAACTAACCCAAGGGGTCTATGCTAAAGGTTAAATATTAAATATTTAAATCGAACAATTATCTAAAACTTTTCCACAGACGAAAGTCACCTGACCAAGAGATGATATTTCATAGTAGACTAAAAGTGATGTGTTTCTAATGATTTAATATTCATTTTTCACACTAAAATACATTATTTAATTAATTATTATACAATTACTATTTGTTCTGTTTGAATCTACTGATGCATCTAAACATAAATATAAACTCAAGAATCACTCTAATAGTGTACGGTAGGCTTAACAATCACGTGATATGTTTTTCATGTGTGTAGCGCTCATTTGCGTCACTTAGATAGAGATAATGTGTTGCACTATCAAAGGATTGCTATTAGTTCGGGTGCAGCGTGCACAGTTACGCTGGGCCTGGAGTCGTTGATAGACATTTTCTGTGAAAGTCAATTAATTCCGTAATGACTTCTTTTGTCAATTTACTTCTTATTAAGATTTTTCTCCGGGATATTATTTGTTTTTTCACTGTACATTGTCAGAGAGGTTAATTATTTTAAAGGAAAACTATATTTAACCCAGTTTTTACTGTAATATTAGGAAATAAATATTTTCATAATATAGTTATTTTTAAATTGTATTCCATTACGTATTTTTACAATTTTTAGTCAGTCTATATGTTGGTGCTTTAGTGAAATTACCATTGGTCGAATTGGGAGTTCGGATATTGTTATTTAGCGAGTGCTCTGAGGGTAGAACCGTCTGGTTATTATTTCACATAGATATGTATTATGATTTTTTTTAAAATAATATGTTTGGTTAATAGTTGATAATCTGTTTAATAAGTTGAGGTAATTCTGAGTGGGGTCTTTAGTTATTTTTTTAATTATTACTATTAAATAAATCATACACCTTGTTATTATACTGAGATTTATTCATTAATACTAAGGAATTCTCTATATAAGTTTTTGTCATAACGGTATTTTTTGTTTGTTTATTTTAGCGTTCATTGTTTGGACTATGTTGATTTCTTTGTTGATGGACATTGGCCTGATTCTGTTGTTATAAATGAATGCTTTGTTACTAATAAGACATCTCGTATTGTTTTCCTAACCTATATGTTGTCAATGCATAGCTGATTCAATATTTATTAAAGCTGATTGAAAGTTATGATTTTAAAAGATTATATTTCAGACCTTTATCAAGTACATTTATTTCTAATTCCGATACATTGATGTTTGTTAATATAATAGTCCTTGGATAAAATTCATGCTCAGTAAAGTTTGTGTTAATGTTTAGGTTGTTACTAAATATAGATATTTGTGAACCTTTGAGAATTTATTTGATTTTTCATTTTCCATTTTATACTTAACTCAATATGTAACATTAATTTTACTTGGTTAAGATCATTCCATCAATGAAATAGGCTATTGGACATTATGTTACGTCTTTTTCTCATAATTCATATATGTAATATATGGTAAATAATTTATTTTGATTTAAATTACACTATATTGTCAATATAGGTGTGCAGTAACAATCTTGTTATAATTTTCTAGAGGGTGGAATATTTGTAGAAACTATGTCCAGATTTGTATTTTCTTTTTATATTTTAGATGATCCTTATTTAATATCGTCCAAACTAATAACTACGTATCGATGATATATTTAGTGTTATTAGTGAATGGATAATTATTATATTTGATATTAATGAGCATACAACGACGATATTTTATAATAATTTTACGGTGACATCTTTGATTGTAAAGAAATATGAAACAAAATATATAATTTTGTGTGTGTGTGTGTGTGTGTGTGTGTGTGTGTGTGTGTGTGTGTGTGTGTGTGTGTGTGTGAGAGAGAGAGAGAGAGAGAGAGAGAGAGAGAGAGAGAGAGAGAGAGAGAGAGAGAGAGAGAGAGAGAGAGAGATAATGAGAGGAATTTCGTTTTCCCTTATTTATAGTGGATACTTTTCTATGAGAGTGTAATTACGCTTGGAAAATATTTATTTCATATACTAGTTGTTGACTGATTTTATTCCTTTATTGATGGATTTCAAAAAATTACATTATAATGAAATTGTTGTTTGCTTGATGGCGTTATAATATAATAATTTTCTCTATTGTAAAAGCTAATAGAGGTATCGAATGAATGTTTGCATATCAATTTACAAATTTGCAGAATTTGACGTCTTTGTTAAAAGCATATTTATTAGAGGAAATGCATTATTCCTATAAGTTTTACTATTCATAAGATAATATTTAATTGAACTGTACAATATAAATACAATGTTAATTATCAAATCAGAAAACCGAAGTACTCATTTAGGGTTTATAATAATTTATTATTTTTGTAAATTATTTGGAGTTCTGCAAGTATACTATAAAAAAGGACGTAAAGGTAAGCATTAAAATATTTAAAAACTTTAGTTATATTTCTTTTTGTGTCGCTGTACTCTGATGTGATATATTGCCGCACTATGTTCATGGTTGTTGATATACTGGTCAAGCCTAAGAACATTATAATTTATTTGTGAATGAAGTAATACTTACGGATGTGATAATTTTGATCTACACTCAGTTCTTTGATCTAATCCAACACTTGCTGAAACTACATGTAGGGTTGGTGATATATTTCAACAAATTGTGCCTACAGGGAATCCGTAATAGCGGAAAAACCCTGACTGTACTTGGTACTAAGAATATTATAATATGTAGCTCATGCTCAATTAACAGTCTTCTCATTCCTTGTATATGAGGACCATTCTACTTTCAAATATTGGTATGAGTGTCACCTGTACGTACTAATATTTTATTATTATTATTATTATTTTATATATAATAATCTACATTGTGCAATTATTGTAATAAAAACAGATAAACAAATTTTAAAAATACCATAGTTTAATAGGGAAGCAAAGGAGGGAAATATAGTATTTCAACCAAATTTACGAGTACACTTCTTTATATGATTCAAGGATAATAAATTTGGCAAAGAACACATGAGATGCTTTAGTTCAAATGATCATCAGTATGCACTTATAGGCAGTTGACTAAATGCCAAAAGGATTCAAGGTTATTCAATAGTAAATTTGGTTTGATTGGCCAAAATTGACATTCCTCTAGTGGAAAATTAAATAAGTTTCCTGGATTTAAACATAATTTACAACAATGGGGTTATAGGTATTTATATTTTGGTACTTAAAGAAATAATCAAATCGTTATGTAAAATATACAGAAAGTATATAGAAAACAATAGCTTAATAGAGTTGTAGATAAATTTAAGATGAAAGATTATAATACAATCTTATCCTATTACACATTCTTATTTTCTTAAAATTATTAAATTAATAAACTAAATTGTGTATTTGGTTTGACTTTTGCAGATAGTGCAGTGGCGTTGTGCTACGTGGGATATATAATGAGTATTTTACAAGTGATAATCAATATTTTTGGCTTTTACTTATCGTTTAGAATAGTTAAATGGGAATCTTCACCTTACATCTTTCGTTTGGTTATAATTTTAATTTACTTTCATTACATTAGTTCATCCTGCTCAGTTTTAACTTCGTTTTTCTACAGTCGGAGATTACTTCTGGACTTGTGTACACAATTTTATAAACTATACAATATCTTATTAGAGAAAGACTATATTTCTTGCAAATGTTTCATAGCTTTAATAGTATTTCATTTTCTACTATTTAGCAAAAGTATTTTTTCTTTTATTAACAATGATTTGTATGGTGCCAGTCTTGAGTTCACATTCGTCTTTGTATATACTGCTCCATTTGCGAAGGAATTGTTGATCTCCATTATGTGTTACGTATCTGAAAAAACATATAATTACGTTAATAACCAATTACGTATTCTGGGAAAAATTGAACTAAACGCCGCTTCTTTAAATAAGCTTGATCAAATAATGGATAGTCTTGAGGAAGTAGAGGTCTTTACTAAACTTATCCAAAATAACTTTACACTAGATTTCGTAACCACTTTCGTTGATTTTATTATTCATTGCGTTATAAACATGTTCCTTCTTCTGGTAGCTCTCAAGATGTCATTATTTTTCTCAGTGCCGAATACAATAGCGCAAGTATTGAATGTTCTTGTTCGTCTGGTATTTGTTGTTAACAGATGTCAGCAGGTTATTAATGAGGTATGTAAAGAATATATACTTTATTTTCCTATTGCGTTAAAATTAAATATGTATCTCTATTTTACAATTAAACTGAAATATTTCAACTTGAAAAATCTGTAAAACTAGAATTTCAAAAATATACCTGGGTTAGGAAGATGCGTTAAAACGTATGGTAAATAAGTGTTGCTTTAATAAGATAAGCGAGAATTGGTTTTAGATTAAACTCTGAGTTCCAGTTTTATTAAAATCATAAATAATACTTAACACACACACACACACACACACACACACACACACACACACACACACACACACACACACACACACACACACACACACACACACACACACACACACACACACACACATATATATATATATATATATAATCGTTATAAAATTTATATATATTTTATAATGAAGATATGGTTTTAAAAAATAGTTTAAATAACACCGAAAGAATGTAAGTTATCTTAATTAATTTAGAGTGACGTATAAATTAAAACCATGAAGGTGGTGGGGTGGGGGGGGAATGAGTAATAAATACTTTTTGTATTCATTTACCCAATTACGTCGTAACACATTAATATTGACCAAAATTCCTAATTATTAAGTATTAAATTAGTATTAATTAGTTAAGTATTAAGTTTTAATTTTCCGTTTTCTTTTTATCTTCCTAATTTCGTCAAATATTATAAAAGTTTATTCAGGTTATTCAAACTTATTAAGGACAAGTATTTGAATTACAGCTTAAATAAGATAGATGTAAATCAGAATTCTTTTCCACTGTTAATTCATATTTTATGATTTTATTTAAATAGATCCTTGAGAAATATCTAAAAACCTTAAAATTGGTTACTAGAAGTCGATAACACTTCATCTTTAACTAAGGTGGTAAAAGTATTATCCTTTGAGGCAGTGTAATGGGTTGTTGATGTGTGATAGCATAAACAGATTATTATTTTTTAAAACAATTATCAAAGATATTGGAGTAAACACAAAATTAAAATTAGCAATTATTGTCACCCATTATCTCAAGAACTGTAATCCTAAAGCCCATATGACTCGAATCTTGGCAGTTTAAACTATGGTGTCCTAAGGAATTATGTAAATTAGGTCAAATGCATTTAGGATTGGGGTAATATATAAAATATCACATTGTTGCATTTCAATTATTGTATTCAATGTACATTTATTACTAAAAGGAAAATATTCCTGAATTTTGAATAACCTTATGTAAAAAATCACACAAAATTAAAATTTGAAAACTCCATATTAATTATAATAATTTAATTTTACTTAAACAGTTAGGATTTTACTGGAGAGTTGTTAGATAAGTTTTATTGAGAGTTTGTATTTTTTTTTTTAGGCTTATGAAATTAATATAAATTTGCATTCTACACGAATAATTTGGCAGAGTAAGATACTTAAAAGTGGTGATAAGAAAAAAGTAAGTATTGGAATAATATTGCTTATATAGCCTATGTATTTTACTATTTTTTATAAGTAATATTTATGCATAAAAGTCACCCCAATTATTTTAATAAATGAATTAGAACATTTATTGTAAAATTATTTCAACAGTCTTTCTTAATATTGTTTTAAGAGGAGCAAAAACATTTTAAAAATTATGTTTCAGTAACGTTATCATGCAAATAAGAAGAAATACTTTTCATAAAAGATTTGTTTCATTTCCTTTTGGTATTTGGGGAAAATTAGGGCTTCCAACAACAAAGGATTTTGGATGTAATTATGGCAAAATTTTAAACTAAAAAAAAAAATAATAAAAATAAAAATATTTTTTTACAATTGATTTATTAAAAGAAAAAATTGACTACCTATGTACAAACGTTAGTATACCAAACTTCTGTCAGATTATACAAATAGTTATAGAATTACGTACGAAAAATCCAGCAACTTTTTTTGATCTATTTAATTAAATGTAATTATGAATTATTAATTTGTAAATGTATAGAATGCAAGCGATCTTAGTCATCCAAAACTGAATAACTATTAATTCATTACCCCTGACACCTACCTTAAAATGTTATTTTTTCAATTAAATATATTATAAGACTTACCGTCACAATAGTCTAATTTATCTGTAGTTATCTCACTACGGCCGTTTCGGCTATTCAGCCATTTTCAAGTTCTATGCGGGTATTACCGTTGTCTTAGTTTAAAATAGAAACCACGAACACACGACACATCACAAACACACAAGTTCTTTATACATTTAAAACATTTAAAACATGATGTAGTAGGCCCACTGTCACAACGCGTACTCAATAATGTTATTTTTTCCACAACTAATTTTAGATCATTGTCATTTAAAGATTTCAACGTTTATGTCAGTATTTACATCATAAAAAGTTATGAATTAATAATATTTATTAAACATTTTTCATTTTTTTTTGTAGAATTCAAATAAAAATAATTTTGAAGCTGTGTGATTACCTTTTTTTATTGTTTAATTGTGACATAGATACATTTTACAATTATTATCACTTTTTTTTTTCAGTTATATACGATGTATCGCCTGAACCAACTGAAGATGCCAAAGTTCTCAGGTTGTGGGTTATTTGATATTAACCTACCATTTACATTGAAGGTAGAGATGTTTTCACGAAATCATGCGTAAATATATATAAGTAACATGCATACTTCCGAGAGAGAGAGAGAGAGAGAGAGAGAGAGAGAGAGAGAGAGAGAGAGAGAGAGAGAGAGAGAGAGAGAGAGATAAAGTCTGGAGAGAAGGCTAGAGAATTATAAGATCTTTGAAGAAAGCAAATTGTTGACCAGGAGATAGAACATTATAGTTACATAACAAAAATATATCCAGACAATCCGCTGGCCTATAGAAATTGAAACAAAGTTACTTAAATTTATTTCGCTATATTGTCCTGTGCTTTAACAATCTAGCCAGAAATGGTGATATCAATCATCGATTTTATAATTCGCTATCCCGAGTATAAGGAAATAGTTAAGCCATTTCGTTTACTTAACTTGGGTAAGTTGTCAGATTTCCAAACGGACGGAGCAGTGGACACAGATGTTTTAAAAATAATAAATTGGTTATAATGACGAAAACATTTTATGAATATACCCATTCTAATAAATTATCCTAAAGTAATAAAATAATCTTTACGGATGGAAAGCAGATTGTATAAAATATTTAAATTAATAAAAACAAATGGTTTGACGTATGATTTATTTGTCAAGTGTTGTCTGTATACATAACTTTGAAGAGCTCTGCAAGTATTTCTGTATGTAGATTTGTCCCTTTGACCTTATTCCTTTCCTTTTTATTTCAAAACTCTAAAAAATTGTTCTATAATGTGGTTTGTATTTTTTGTTAATATAATAAACTTACAAATCTTTTTTTAACAATTTCTAAAAAAAAAAATAAATATTGTTACTAAAACAAATTTTACTCTTTGTTGTTTAACGGCTAAATACCACTTGGTCATCATCCCCTTATAAAAAAAGGAAGAATATAACATAAAAAAAAGACCGCTAACCCTCGAATACTATAACAGCTTGAGGATATAAAGAAAACAAGGACTGTCAAGAGAGACTAAGATGCAAGTATGGAACTTACTCAATACTAGAACCATAACATATGTTTTAATGTATGATTATGTATGAGTTAGACTATGTATTTAAAAATCATAGGTTTAGATTATTAAATATATTTTAATATCTCATATATATATATATATTAAAATACATTTCACTATAAAATTTATTTAAAATTTGTATAAGTTTGATTCTTACAAATTGTAAATATAAATAAAAACAATTACAATAATTATTAGTCAGTCACCTAAATCACACCTACAATATAAATGCATTGGAAGTTTTAAAATACCTTATTATCATAAAACAATGGAAGTACATCATTAATAATTATTAAGTATACGTACTTAATATGTTTAAAATGATTCTAAAATAAAAATAAAGTTTTTTTTAAATGATATTATATAAAAAACGAGCAATATGTTAACTATATTTTTCTTCACTATTAATATTATTGTTAAAATTTTGTTATATTTGAAGAAAATGTTGGGAAAAAAGTTGATTATGGAACTTGTAATTTTATTCATATTTTTGCACTCTCAAACATGAAAGTAATTTATATTATCACCGTTTGATTACTGTATTTAACCATCTTCTTTTGTTGTTATAGATTACTGGAATCATGATTACATATGCTATAGTCACTTTTCAGGCTGGATGAGATGGTGCGTGTAAAATAAAATATTATTATAATTTAATAAAATCTACTTAAGAAAGATAAAAATAATAATTTAATATGATGTTAGAACACATTTTAGAACTTGATAGTAATTTAATATAAATTCGTGGAATTGATTGTTTACAACTGTATGTTATTAGTGAATATTGAATTATTAATAATTAATGTATATCTTGATTGTAACTTAATTATACTTCTTCTGATTTGACTATATGTATTTAAGTATCTTGATTTAATTTATTAAAAATCATCTGAATTTTGTTATCTAATAATACAACTACAGGAACTTTTCTCCTAAAAGTGATAAAGATAAAAGCTTATTTTTAAAAATTTCATTTATAGCCTTTACTTAAAATGCTGTTTTGAATCGTCACAATATCATTATAATTATGACTGCTCGTTTAATATATGTGAACAAGCGTTTTTAACACTTACAAATTACCTCAACTACCACACGGCAAACATTCAAAGGTTTTCTTTAGTCATACATGTTAAATGTTTTTTCGTAGATTTTGTTCATCAAATACTCTTGACATATATTTACTGTAACATATTACTGTCCACTAGTTTTTCACTATGTATAAAATTTGATTTACTTCTTAAATTTCACGCCTTTGAAAATTTTTTTAAATGTTTAAAACAGCTTAATTTTTAAGGCAGAGTTCATCACCTGTTTAGTAACGCGAGCGTGTTATGCCTGTAGACCATTGTGTGGAGCGGAATGAGAGGAGAGGTCCAGACAACTGATTAGATTCACGATAAGCGCTCGGTATCAGTCTGCCATACAAAGTGTAACTGATATCAATGGCTCGTCACTACACATTTTCGTAAACCTGTCTCCTAGCTTCATTTATATTTACGTTTTGCGATCTATTTTTATTACGACGCTGTAGTTAGTTGTGTTACCAGGTTTTCCGTTTAAGTTTAGTATTCCATTTTAAGATAATATTATTTTCACACAAGCAGAGTTCATTTTCATGACCTATTTTATCATAAGTCTCCTTATTTATCATAAAACTCCTTTAAACTTCTGTACTCCTGTTTTAAAGTTTTAGTCTTTTTTAGTTTTAGAAATTTTGCATGACCACAAAATCTAAACATTTTAAAACAATTTCTAAAAAGTAATTTGAATTAAGAAATGTGATCATTTCTGACGTAAATAAGATTCGAGTTTTATGATGATTCAGGTTGCAATTATAATATGTATTACTGTATTAATTTCTTTTCATTCTACAGAATAAGAACATTACAAATTTAACGGAAATTTAAATCTAAACGCAGCTATTTTTTCCAATATTCTTATAAAAGCACTTTGTAATACTAAAAGCCGGAAACTGGAAAGTATAAAAATGTTGTCTACTCTATACAACGTGTAGCATTTTTCAAACTGGATGTATTTTTGAAATTTGAGCTAAACATTTTTTTCTCATTTTATAGACAAAAATATCTGCTAGTTTGAGACTTTACATGGAATATTTTGCAAAGGTAAACCGAGTTCTATCAGTTTTATGAAATATAAGAGACGCAAACATAATTGATGAGTTTTGTAACGTCTTTCATTAACAGATATAGGAAGACTATTTTTAACAGTGAGTTAAGGCAGATATTTAAAATTCTCTAATTTGAAAACTCATTAAATGTTACATATTGTTATCACGTGCTTTATTTTTTGTTTATTTCACGATTCATTTTAATATTTAATTAAACTATTAATTCATGCTACCTGTGTCCGAACTTGATTTATTTATATTTTTATATATGAATTACAAATGTTTAAAATACAAAACTGTGATGCTACCACCAATTAAATGTTTCTGTGAATACCCAGTCAATATTCTATGCATTTCCGTTAATGTTATTGGCTTACCTACTTCAGCAGTTATGTTTTTACACATTTTGTGCCGAATGATGATGTGGATGATTATTTATTGTTGAAAATACGCCTTGCTGTAGCTGGATATTGGAATGTCTTTGATTCATAATTCTAGAATATAGATTATTATTTTCCAATATAAAGTAGATATATTCCCATTAGAACATGTAAATAAAATAATTTAAATTTATAATTAAAGATTTTTTGATAATTTGATCATTCTGATAAATAGCAACCTAATAAAAGTTAAAAATTAATAAAATTTATTGTTTCTAATCCTATAAGTTTTTATTTCAATATTTTATTGTTAGTTTGATTAATACAATTATAATTTAAAACATATTATTATTATTTATACTATGATTAATTTGTTTACGCCAAGGTTCTCGAGGTTAAAAATTCATGTTTGATTTGTTAAATAAATATTGTAATATTTTACCATTTACGCTTGTAGCCTTACTGGATTGTTAATAATTAGTTAACTAATGTCAGTTACCTTATGGTGAAGCTATGGAATAATCCTTGTTTTGATGTCCTTTTTGTATTTTCTGACATGACGCCTTTCGAGTATTTATCAGTTATTATCAAATGTACTCGTAAAAATACACAACACAAACACTTAAACAACGCAAATTATTAACATTTAAGATAAAAACAAACTGATGTAGTTGACGATCGAGCCACATCGAGAACGGTCACCGACAACGTATGTCGCCAGTTTACTTTTATCTTAAATGTTAATAATTTGTGTTGTTTAAGTATTTGTGTAGTGTATTTTTACAAGTACATTTAATAATGATTGATAAATAGTCGAAACGCGTCATGTGAGAAAATACAAAAAGGACATCAAAACATGGATTGTTCGACAGCTTCACCATAAGGTAACTGACATTAGTTAAGTAATATTTTTAATTCAATTATTTATATTGTTAGACAATGCTTAATGAACTTGCCCTTGAATTGATACTTAAGAAAATATTTATTAACAAAAACAGTAATAATTGAAAATACTGAATCTATGTTGATGTAGGTATTTACATATGTGTGTATTAGGTTGTAGGCTAGAATTAATTATGTTAATGTTATGTTTATGTTAATGAATAAGGGAAACCAAAGCTAAAATTTAAGAAGCGTTTATTTTTCAATCGATAACTTTTTGCTTCACAAAATGTTCAAAATATCTTCAATTACTATAATGTAAAATATAAACTCCTATATTTCTTTTAATACAAAATTAAAATTGAAGCCTCTATTCAGGTGTTAAAGTTATTTGATATTGATGGATTGTTCATATTATTGATATGGTTAGGTGGACTTTAGTCAACAGGTGTATATATACCAACTGATACTCGACGTTTTTAAAGTGTATATCAACTCCCGTTGTCAAGTGAGAACCTAGAATATATATATATATATATATATATATATATATATATATATAAACCGTATTATCTTAAGGCCATGTTTTTTCATTAAAGTTAAAACTAGTAATTTAAGATAGGAACCCGGTGTCTAAATATATAGAGAACAGTTAAACCAACTGGTACTCGGGACACTAAATTGGTGAGATAAAAAGATTTCTAACAGACACTCCACAGGCATGGTAACAATGACAAATGCAAATTTTTGCAACATTTTAAGATTATTAATTACGTCAAGGACATTCAGTTGATGGATACACATATTTTTATATTCCAATTTTTTAAATAAGATTACAATTTTTATTTAAAGCAGAAATTATTGTAAATGTGTTCAAACTTATCTATCGTTTTTGAATAGTTTTAAACTATAAGAAACATTTTAAGACAATTTTTTGATTGAGTTTGTTTATCCATAAAGTTGTCTAAGCCCGTCAGTCATTATCACAAAAAAGTTGGTTCGATTAACTCAATAGTATCAAAATTGAAATGCGACATGTATCCCATTATTTAATAGAATTATTAAAGTTTTGACCAATTAGAGGAAAGGTTGTCAGGTGAAAATACTATGAGTTCAATAAAGACCCACAACTATTCAACGGTCGCTGGGGTTTAGGCCGATGAATTAAGAAGGTCTAAACTGAATGCCTCTGGAGTTTGGCATAGGGTGGGTCTACAATAAACACATTTGCCTTTAGTAGAAACAGCTCAAGTGAGGGATCAATACATAAGTTAAACAAATGAATTTAATTTATATTGGTATGTAATTAGTATGTATTTTGAAACAATGATAACCAGTTTTAAATCAGTTTTTATTTTCTTGGTTCCTGAATGTAACATATATTCAAAATTTGAAATTACTATTATTCTTTCATTTAATGATGCTTCAACACTAGTATTTTTTAAAGCGGTTTTAGTTCTAACCTTTTCAATTCAGAGTTTAAATATTACCCGCTTTACATATTTATACTTGGGATAAACTTGGGATACTTTATTAGGGATGGTTTTTATTACTAGATATCTTTTTAAGTATTTAATTTCTTAAAAAAAATTATAGTATTTGAGTTTTAATACATTTACTTTTTTTTATACATATTTCTATTTCTTTTGATTAATGTATAATATTTATTATTTTTTATTATCAACCTTCAATATATAAATCAAAGAAATTTGTCACTTTTTCTATCTAACTTAATACTACAATAGTTTCCAGCTATTCCACTACAATTTATAAATTAAGCTACCTTTGAAATTATATTACGATGTTTAATTCTCTTCTTGAAAAGTAATTATTGTTCTTACAAAGACATAGACGATTTCGTTCTCTTGCTTCCAACCCCAAGTATCCTTATGGAATTAGTTTACATTGCCATTACTTTAATGAAAATAATATTTATTGCCATGAGTGATTGCTATTTGCTATACAATAAGGTTCTGTGAGTTATAAATAGACGAGACAATTGAAAAATATTCTCCAAATAGGTTTTAATATGTATTTCAATTTTGTCATTATTTAAAACATTTTGCATTAGTTATTAAATTTTAAATTAAACATTATTATTTTTACAATTTTGTTGCACTAACAGCGATAAAAGGCCCTATGAAAAGGGGAGTACATGTCAAAAATAACGACATTTATATAAGGGTTAAATAATTAAGAAGGTTGGAAAAGAGCTTACCTCTTTAAGGAAATATTTGTACTTTCACTTTTTAGAAAACAAACACACGATTAATCCCAAAGGTTGAGAAGATAATTACAGCTGTAATTTTTATTAAAGGAAAACACAATTAAATTTTAGACTTTTCATACAACATAACAATATCAATTTTTTTAATTAAATTTTTTTTTTTGAAAATCTAAGTTATAGGGAACTTTAAAAACTTGTTATATTATTTAATTATTTAAACAACTTTAGTTTTGAAAATATTCCCTTAGGGACTGTGAGCCAAAAATTAGCTAATTTTATTACTCTTTAATAGATAAGAAAACTGCTAAAATTCAAACATACTAATTTGAATACATTGTTTCTTAATATTGTTTTAAGAAAAACAAATTTGAACAAATATAAATTTTAGGTACATACATATTTTAGATGTAGTAAATTAATGTAAGAGATCCTTGTTTTGAAGATGTAAAATAACTTTGGTTGTTTCCTAAATTATTTCGCTTTATTTTAACTGTAATTCTGGAAACTGTATAAACTTTGAAAAGTTAAAAGCAACAATCATTAGCCAGAATCAAAAGGTCTGATTCACAAAATTAGTGTATTCAGAAAAAAGTAACTTCTGTTTTAAAAAATATACAACTAAAAATTTAAAAAATATTATTAAATCTGTAAAAAAATTATATATTTAAATAAAATTTGTTAATAAACGTTTATTAATTAAATGTTAAAAAAAAAAGAATTAGAAAATGCCTAATATTCTATTCAGCATCAATATTCGTTTTTTTTTTAATCTAAAGGAAAACTAGAAGAAAGAAGTTTAAAAATCTATTATTTTTATTAGTTAATTAAAGCTCAACAATTCCTCAAGATTGACTATGATTTAATTAAGTTTTTTCAAAAAGTTTTTTTTAATTCTAATTTTCTCAGGTAGCACATAGGCTACTTTTTTATCTACTTATACTTTCTGATACATAACACATGGCAGATATTATCAATTCCTTTCAAATGGATTTGAATATACCAACGCCATGAAACATTGGCAAGAAATAAGTTTATTCCCTACCAGGATGTTTTATAGGTTGTAAAACCGTATACATGAGTCTAGAAGTAATTTTAGAATGTGGAGAAACGAAGTTAAAACTTAGCTGGACGGACTTGTGTAATTAAAGTACACAAGAATCATTACCAAATGAAGTGATGTAATGATTACACATTACAAATTTCTAACTGTTGTGTAAATACCAAATATAATGGTTATTTCTTGTAAAGCACCCATTTGTGTGTATCCAAAGGAGTACAATGACACTGACCTATCTGGTAAAGTCAAACAATATATCTAAATTAAATAATCTTACAACAATAAAGATTTTTATTTTTTGTAATATTAAAAGACTGAATAATTCCCCACGTCCACCTATGTCTTTACTTTTAAAATGTATTATGTGTTTACACTATGACTATTTTTATGTTTTAACATCTATTTCAGTAAATATGAACAAAGTATATAAAAAGTCAATATAAACTGAAACGGGATAGCTTTGTTCTTCAACAGCGCTGGCTTCGGTAATAAACAATTTTATGACTATGATTGATAAGTAATCAATAAATCAGTATGATAGTGGGTATTGTGTATAAAGTGATACACTTTGACATTTATCTTTTTAAATAATAAAAATTATATTTCCCTATTTTAACCTTCAATATTTATTAAATGTAAATAATTTATAATTCATTAATTTAGAACAATTACAACTAGAATTAAAAAGTGGTGCAATAAGAATGAAGCTGATCTATGCATTAAAACGAAGATATAAAAATAAACTTAGCCCTCAATCTGATAGTTCATTAGCAAATTTTCAAGTATAGTTGTGAAGTCAGTAATGGAGACGCATTATATTACTGGACCATTGCTCGAGAAACTTGATCTGCATTGCACATCGTGAAAACTTGTCAATTAAAGTATTCAAATATTTAAAATGATTGTTTTATATGAAGAACTAAAAAAATTACCGCGTTAATAGAAATGCAAATTAACTCTAAAACAATTGGTGACATTTTAAACAACTGGTCGTTTTAAAACAATTGATAACCTTATACGTCGCTGTTAAAACAGTCTGTTTATAAAGTATAATAAGTTGTAATCGTGTCTAATTGAAACATTCAATATTCAAGCAGCTAATAACTGAATATATGGTTTTTGTGACACACTCAATTTTACATAAAATTGTTTGTGAGATACTCTATTTTGGTGACATAAAATATTGTATAGTAAAGGGTAATACTTTCTTCAAAATTATTTAAAAATTAAATCAAAATTAAAAATTGTGTGATGTATTTAAGAAAACAAACTATTACTCAAGCCCCACCCCACAACATTTAATTATTATTTAACATAACTCATTGTCAAACCTGAAACTCATGTTATAAATATTATTCACATATACACCTTGAAATAATTGTCTGTCTTCGAGAAAATCAAAATATTTTATAAAAATAAATTAGAGTTAATTTAAATAAACTTTCAAATTTAATTGAATTGATTCATATTTTTCCAATCTACTGGAGCGAAGGGGGATATTTTATCCTCAAGTATACACAATTTTATAGTCCAATAACCCAAAATATATTCCTTACACTTGTAACAAATTTACTTGAATTTGCTAATTAACAAACACGTTCCTTGATTTGTAAAGCCTGGACTACGTTAAAATTTATATACATAAATAATACATTGTGACAATTGAGAATTTAATAACCCAAATTTAAATATACTTTATTATCTAAATACGGGTAATTATTATTATTAGAGCGATGGGAAAACATTTCATAATAATTAATTTAATAAGAACGTTTGAAATGGTTTTAAACATCGCATTATATAAAAAAGTACTTATTAAACTGTTTGGTAATCATGTGTTTTCACTATCAGGAAATAGTTTCTCAAATTCAATATACTAACTAAAGACATTACTGTGGGTTTATTGACACTATAGTCTGCGCAATTAATTCTATAAAAATAAGTAATCAATTTGGATTAGATCTGCATGTGAAAATTAAATGACGAAAAGAGTTTTAAATATGTTGAATCAAATTATTAAATTTTTAAAATTTTAAAGATATTTGTATTATTGAATATATCAAATTTTACAGAAATCGATTCATCAGTTTATAAAAAAATAAAGCACAGACAAAGTACAGGAAGATGTGGAGACTAAAATACTTTTCATACCTTAGGAATATCAGATACAATTATTTTCTAGTGATAAAGCATACCTTTTTTAAGAATGAACACACAATAATAATTAAAATATACTCTTTTCAATAGTGTACATATTAACACCTTACAAATTATTAATAAAATTCACAGATTTAACTAGAAGTGAATATGTTTTTCCTCAAGCCAAGTACTATGTTAGAACTTTATAATAAATGGTTTCAGATTCAATTATAGATAAGACTTTTCGTTACAACGACTCTTCCTTCGTGAGCAAAGTTACATAAAAAATAATCCTTGTGGAATAGAGTCAAAATACTTTTTCATATAAAATTATATATATATATATATATATATATATATATATATATATTAATTAGCCATATATGTATCTATGTATCATGACAATTGTGACTTCACATACACACACACATCCACACATTTCTGTAGGACACTGTTTCATGTACAAATATGTATTTATCTGTTTGAACATCGTAAATTTGATCATAAACTATTTTAATGACGATGTTGTTGCTTAATATAATTCACGAAAATATACAGTCCAAACAAGCTGTAACGATAATATAAATTCATTAAAAAAATGACTGAAGTTTTAATTGAAACTAGCTCTAACGACGATGTACACCATTTACAGTCAACTAAAACTAAATTTATTCACTTTATTGTTCTTCCGAATGATGATTATCAAAATTTTCAAACTGAATTTAAGGCAGTTAAATATCGGAACAGATTTGTTATAACATAATATATAAAACGTATGAAACTCAGTTGAATCTCCTTTATACTATGAACAAATGCTGGTATTTAGTTTTAGTTTTCAATTAAAACTGAATAAATTATTGTATATAAAACTGAAAGTAACTAACACTCTCTTCTTAATCTTTTAATACAAAAATGGCGGAATACTGCTTATACCCTTTTCATCATATTCAATTTTGTTTTAACAAATATCATCATTATTCTTAAAACATGCCAAAATGCTTTAATTGCGTTTTATATCAATATTAAGTTTTAATATATTTCCACTTACTGTATTATTTTATTTATCATGGTGTTGTAGTATTGTTATAAATATGATGTTTACGTAAATGTATAATATGGCTTCAATGACTTTATCATTCCTACTTTTTTACTTGTAAAATCTTCGAACATATTCAAGAGAGATAAATAATAATAAGCCATTAATATTTCTTTTAATATTAAGTAACGCCTAAAAACATAAGCGTAAAATTACTACATCACTATTGTGAGTTAGCTTTATTATCAACCCTTCTGTTTAATATTGTTAAATTATAAATAACTACATTTAAAACCGCCGTTATACACAATGTATTGCACAAAGCTGATTACTTTCAGGTTGTAAAAGAATGAAATGTTTCTTTGCTACATAAAAGTTTGTCATATTTCGTCTACTCCAAGTGTATCATAAAACAACACAATAAAGTTAATTTGTACTTATCTTTGACATCTTATCAGGGCTGTATTGACTTGAAATTTTATCTTTTCTTGTCTGAAAATGGTTAGTGCTACATCTTTTAACTTAAACTTTTTTAGACCATAACATTTTGTTTTTGATCAACAGATTAAAAAACCAACATAAGAGAGATTTGTATTTAAACATTGCATTTTGAAATATTCTACTTCTGTTCAACAATGTAAAATATTTCAAATAAATTTATCGCCATACGACCCAGCAATAAATCAAATATTATTAAAATTAACCGTTTTAAATACTATTTGGGAACTAATTTTTTTAAAAGCAGATTATTTCAACAATTACTAAATTTGCAATAATAAAAAGTAAAAATTAATTAAGGATGAAATAAGCACTAAGCTACAGTTTCAAATGTATTTATTAACTTATTTACATAAATATTAAAAAGGTTATATTTACATAATATTAATATTTACTTATTTACATAAGTAAGTTAATAAATACATTTGAAACTGTAGCTTAGTGCTTATTTCATCCTTATTATGGAGTTTCAACAAGTAGTTACTGCTGTTACAGTTAAATTAAAAATTAATTAATTATGCAATTAACCGTGTTGAAATATTTTACGTAAAATTATTCCAAACATATATAGTTTATAATAAAAATCTTAACATACATTTGAATTATACTTCAATATTCACTGACATCTTCTTAATAAAAGAGATGTAAGTTTAACATAAAATATGAATAGTAAAGAAGGAATGAAAAATTTCAGATACGACAACATTTTGTATTGTGGAGTTTGTCCACTAGAGGTAATGTTCCTGCATAGTTTGGAGTTATGATAAAAATAATGTGATGGCTGCTACTCATACGTTTAACAATACGACCCATCCTGAGGAAGATAATCGTGCAATGAATATACAACTATGGGAACTTTGGAGTTTACCTCTAACACCATTAGCTTCTATAGCACTTTCATATCATATGGAAACATATAACTGGATTGGAGATTAATAATACGAAGGACTGTAAAGAATGCAAGATATATGTGTAGTAATCAAGTAACTTTTTATGAATTGACATAACCCTACTTATTACTCAATTTAATATTTTCTTTTATTACTCAATTCATTTGTGTGTTAACACAAATATTAACTATAAAAATCAACAGAACAGGTAAGTGCTATCAATGCATGTTTGATTATATTTAAGATTTCTGATAATACTATACGTAATTAATGTATGCGATAGTAATTGCATCTGGGATATCTTATACAATTATAGAGCCCTACTGAGCTGAAAATGTCAATTTCTTTTAAATAATGAGAACATAAAAATAACTGTTTAATTTGAAATACAAAATTTCTAACTGTAATGATTTTGTTTTATTGGTATAGAATACTACAACGCACTTATTGAATTTCTACTGAATTTTGTAATCTTTCCATTAGAGATAAATAAATTGATAAACCGTTTCATTTTATTACATTTATTGACAAATGGAAGTGAATAATTAACATCAGAAAAAATACACGAATTGAAAACAAACCCCCTTTTTGTTTTGATATAATGTACTTGTGGTTTATATACTGACTAATGATACGGAATTAGTTTTAATTCATTTTAAAGACGTTAAATTCCAAAAATTATATAATATCATATTAATAATAGTTTATATAAATTATACAAAATTGTTACAAAAACAGCTCCAACAGAACATATGCTTGGGTGTCTTGTAAGCATTAAGAGTTTGTTGAAACTATAAACAAATTCAAAACAATAATAAAATTGAGATTTTAGCAATGTTACCTTACCTAAAAAAAAAAAAAATTAGCCAATGTGACAAATTAGCGTTTCCAAACAATTAGACTCTACGGTCTTATTTGCTAAAGTAAATCTGTTTTACTTCTAAAATGTATGAACAGAATAAAGGCAAGTTACAAGTAAAAACATCCATCTAAGTTACTTTCTCTACTCAGGGTTTTTCTAAATATAGGATGATTTTAATTCAATTTTAGCTGTGACATAAAAACATATTACAATTATTATTTTCTTTTTATTTTCGAGTTAAGGATCACCTGAACCAACTGAAGATGTATCATTTTTTTTATGATGATGGTTGTTTAATAAAATTTACTATTTAAACTAAAGGTAAAGTTAAGTTGTTATTAACGAAATCATTCGTAGCTGTATAATTAAAAAAAAAAATCCAATAAGTTGTAAAGTTTTTGTTATTAGACTCTCTTTATAACAAATCATGAATCACAAAGATATCCAATAATTTATCTTCATGTTAAAAAGGTATCTACAATAAAAATATATGTTAGGGAAGGTGAGCTTTATTACTTGTACTTTTCTAAAAACGATTTGTTGTTTACCGTTATATATTTTTGAAAACAAAACAATTTTAATTTTTAATAGACTTTTCACTTTAGGTAAACTTGATATACTATTTAATTAAAAATAGAGCTACGCACTTTTGAAATGTACACAGACATATTAGTATAAAGTAAGTATACTTTTGTCGACAAAAAAGAACAGGTAAACCTAGGTTTTAAAAATAAGACAGAGACAAATGATAACTTGCCATTCAAAATGTTTTTGTTTATTCTGTTATTCTAAAGTGCTTGCAAAAGTCTCCATATATGTGTAATTTTAAAACAAATTTCCGTGAGAAAATGTATTTTCATTTTGTAATGTTATGAATTAAAAAGTTTGGAATATCTTTTTTGTTACTATATATATTGGAGATAACGAGAAATATTAGAAGTCTCACAAAGGGACTTTCCTACTCAAGTTAAAAATAAAAATCCGGAAGAAAAATAAAACTATCTTGATTGTTTACGGTTTTTCCAAATTGAAAACGACTTTCAACTTATACTTAAAAACCACTTTTTCAATCTAAAAGTTACCTTTGAATTTAATAAAATTACATTTATATTATTCAACATAACTATTTCGTATGTTCAATAATTTATTATCTATGAATATTTTAGGATATTCAAGATAAAAAATACTTTTCATTAGATTTTAACAAATCTGTGGAAAATATTCGATAAATTATGTAAAATGTTGTCTTCAAAAATCTATTGTATATTTAACACCGTACATTTCTTGATATGTTGTTTCATTCTTATTTGATATTTATTTGCGTGTGTCTGCAAGTGCGTGCGTTCATGCGTGTGTAGAACATGACTTTTGTTTGCATGACGTTCGTAAAACAGACAAGATTGAAAATGATAATTAAATAACATACGATAATGTGAGGCTTATGTAGTCGAATTGTTTTAGTTTTGTGACTTCAGTTCGACTGAATTATACAAGCCACCACTAATCAAGTCTACTGATGGAGGAGACAGTAGACAGACTGACCTTGAAGAAACCAATTGGGACCGTGTGGGTTTACAACTCGTCTCCTAGTTGTGGAGCGCTTAGCACCACACTCCTCTGCAGTTACGTTCATTTAAGACACTCATAGCTACTACATAGATACTAAATTTAATTTTCCAGTTGTAAAGAGCATAATTAAATTATATCTGTACCCGTTTTCGTTCCTTGTAAACAAATCATCAGAAATTTATCAACTAAAACAGCATTTTTCTGACTAAATAAATAAATATAATAGAAAATTTTCCCCTTAAACTGTAAGAAACTTCAATTAAAAATTAATATTTATTTTTGTATTGGGTTATTACTATTATTACAATGGAAATAATTGTTACCGTTAAATGAAAATAATTTTTTGAAAATAAATATGTCAGTACAACTGACTAAATATTACAGTATCAGTTAGACTATATATGTTTAAATTAATAAAGCAAAAATCTATCTTTCAACTCATAAAAAAAAATCACTCAAACACAATAAAACTACTCATTTACGCAAATATATCTCATCATTGTAAGACGCGATTGAGGTAACGTGGTAAATGATTAAGGTTTCTTTTTCCACGTTACTTATTATTGTCAATGTTAAATAAAGAAAATGAATAACATACTTTATTAGGAACAACATAAAAATGAAATCTGTTGAAAATTTCCACAGATAAATACTTAGGTTACATTCCTCCACATTGCTTCTTATTTGCAATGTTATAAAAAGAAAATGAAAAACATAGATTATAACTATGAGCAGAAAACCTAAATCGTCATTCACACAACCACCAGCAAAAGGCATTCTTCCTGTTTTTATCTAAATTCCCGTTTCCAGACAACTTTCAACAAGGTCTTTCTTTTTAATTTGATTATGGGCGTTTTTGCCGAGTATATATTCCAGGTGATTGTTAACTTAGCGAACACCGTAACAAAGCATCTTTATAATGTTTGACTACGAGATATAGTCATGTTTTACTTACGTCCAAAAGTCGAGATCTCGTATATCAAATTGAAAGTACTTTTTTCTGACCAGATGCATACAATTTAATTTATAAATTTTATTTCTGCACGAGAAGCATACGTAAGTTTAAACATAAGGTGTAAAATAAAATATTTCTGTTTATATACGAGTGTCACTTCAGGGTGTTACTTATAGCAATGACTACATAAATACTTTTATACACGACATAGAATAGGGAAATAGTCTACGCTTTACGGGTGCTGTTCGCCACAAGTTTGACACACAGCTATCAGAAAGCGCTAGCAGCAGGTGCTTGACTGTACGCATCCCACTTGGTTGAGATTGTACAACTGTTGACCTCTCTCTCACAAACCTTCTCACTTACTTCCGTCAGCATAGTCAGTGTTGTCAGTTCGTGCGCTGAGATAAGCGATTCTCAACCTTCCCTCGCATCTCTGGTCCCATATGTGGCATCAGTGCGTTTTCTCTTACCCGCCTGAAACATTGTTTGACCGTAGAGCCACCTAGCGCCAGTCACATCAACTTCAGATTGGTCACATCAACGCCACCTAGCGGGTATTGGTCAACTCAAGAATAAGCGTAGAATATTTAACATGGCCATGTCGTGTCTTATAGTATTTATGTAGTCATTGCTTATAGTCAGTTCAGGCTTGGCAATAACGAGGGACCATGGCTTGTTCTAAACTTTTTTTCATGTAGCATTAGATTAGAAGTTTTTTTTTTCATATTTCTCTCTGGTCTCTCCTGACTAACTTTAGTTCTCTCCTGATCTTGACACTATTTGATGTTATTTATATTAAGATTTTAATATAATCTTACTTTTTATTATCTTTATACAGGTAGAGATTAACCGAAAGATTGTTACCCTTTTAAAGTCAAGTAGTGTATATAATACAAATTATTCGCCATTATAATACAAAATATATTATTAGCAGCAAATTACCATCATCATAATAAAATTAAAAATGATCACCTGTTACGATCTAATATCTTCATATAGTGAATATCTATTCATACACCTTCGAATGGGTTAATAATTCTATATATTGATTTGAGACTGCGACTATTTGATATAAAAATTACATTGGATATTATATTGTACTATCCAATGTAATTTTATTATTTGTCCTTTTGTAAATTATTGCATTTTTCTACTTAGAATAATCGTTAATATCTATGTCACTAATTTAATAGCTTTCAGAAATTTAAGTTCAATAATAGGAAACGTTTGAAAGACTGAAGACAGAAAGAATTTGAAGTATGACATCCACTAAACAGAAAAATCATTTTTGGTTTTTAGTATTGTATTACTTTTGTAAATTCTTTGGAGTTTTGCACGTAAAATATACGAGGAAAGTCACCAAAAAGCAACAACATCTACAAGGTAAGGAATATTTTGTTGATTTATTTTAAGAATGTACATTTAGGAGTCAGTTAAAAACTTATATTACTGTATATTATAGTGAAAACATAGTATAGTTTTTCAAGAGTTAATTAGTATAGTATAATTAATTAAACATGAATATATGGTTTGAATTTTACAGATAGTCCAGTGGCATTGTGCTATATTGGATACATAATGAGTGTTTTACAAGTAATTCTCAATATTTTTGGCATTTACTCAATGGTTAAAAAAACGAAATGGAAATCTCCATCTTACCTCGATAGTTTGGTGATTATTTTATTTTACTTTCATTACATCAGTGCGTCTTGTTCCATTTTAACTACTTTTCTCTACAGTCGCAGGTTACTTCTGGATATATGTGCACAGTTTTACAAATTATATAATATTTTGATACAGAAAGACTATATTTTTTGTAAATGTTTCATGGCGTTAATAATATTTCATTTATCACTAATAGGCAAAAGTTTTTACACATTTATCACCGGTAATAAGTATGATGCTATGTTTGAGTTATTATATGTTTTCGTATATACAGCTCCACTTGCAAAGGAATTGTTGATATCCATTATGTGTTACATATCTGAGAAAATGTACAATAACGTCAAAAACGAATTACGTAGTCTGAAAAAAATTGAACTAAATTCTGCTTCTATAAATAAGTTTCAGCAAATAATGGTTAAACTTGAGGAAGTGCAGATCTTAAATGAACAAATCCAAAAAATCTTTATAATAGATTTGGCAACCATTTCCTTTGATTTTATTGTTCACTCCATTATAAACGTTTTCTTTCTTCTATTCTCTCTTAAGACGTCAAACAATTTGATATTAACTAGCACAATAATACACGTATCAAATGTTCTGGTTCGTTTAGTATTTCTTGCGTACAGGTGTCAACAGGTTCTTAATGAGGTAAGTTATAATGTCTAATTAATTTTTCTATCTTTGTATAATATAAATTGTATATGCATTTCATAATTAAATAAAAATATTTAGGTAAGAATAATTTCGTTAACTCTAGAATTCGTTAAATAAAACTCATCATACCGGGTAGGGATGTAGTGTTCAAATTTAACGTACCTAAATGTTCCTTTAGAATGATATACAAGAAATTGTTTTTAGGTTAGTCTCTAAAGTCCTGTTGTGGTGGAATATCTACAGCTTTAACTAGTTAAATTTAAGTGTTTCATTAGTCATGTGATTTCATAATGATTATTTTAGATAGAGAGATCGATTGGTAGATCATTAACGCAGACAAAGTTATATCTTTTGTTCTCAACGTCCTTAGCCTAAATAAGTCAATATAGACATATGTACGCAGATATAGCGAAATTACAGAATATTATGTGATGTCTTTCTTTAAGTTTGCTTGCAAATTATTTAACAGCTATGCTTGAGTCGTATATATATATATATAATTAAGTATAAAATAATAATATAATGCACATAAACTTTCAAATTTATAAACGTAAAAAAAAGAAATAAATAACATGATTTATAATATAGTTAGAATAACGTAAAAAGCAACAATTGTGTAAGGAGGAAAATGAGCCTTCACCATAAAACCATAATTTGTATATTCAATATATAAATTACGTTGTTACACGTAATACAAATCCAAAATTATTAATTACCTTTTGAAATGTGTTAGTTTGAAAGTACTGAGACCTACAAACACCGTCTAAGAAGATGTTTTTAAAGTTTAACCACCAAACTGAAAACAATTTACAACAAGTATTGGTGCTACAACATGGATAGGGTTTAAACGCGAATCTTTTTCGAGTTTGGGAATTAATCAAATCCCTCCATGAAAAATATATCTAAAAAAATTATAACATATTACTAAACGACAGTAGCACGGTTGAAATACACCCTCTACAGACATTATATAAAATCTCGATTTCAAAAGAAATTAATAGAGCTTTTTATGTTTATGTTTGAATAAAACACGGAATATTATTAAATCGTTCTAAGATATAAATAGATCGTTTTAGACTCTCCTCGACTTTCTGAATGTTTAGAAATATATTTTCTGTCTTTCAAAAATATTGACAATGTGTTAAATACGTATTGAGTTTTGGACATTAGATGCGTTATCGATGTATCACGGAATAAAACTTGACTTGTTTTTAAATTGTCGGAGAAAATACAAACCAGATATTGATAATGATTATCTCAAGTTATCTTAAGAACAATAGACCCCACATTTTGAAGGTTTACTGTAAAGGCGACCCAAAGATTTAAAAATAAAATTTTGAAAGACGCTGTGGAGTTACGGTTAAATATAATGTACAACATTATTTTTTTTTTTATATATTGCATAAATCTTTAAACCTAACAGAAGAAAAATTAACAACCTGTGAATGAAGTGTAACAATATCCAAATTTGAATAAAATAAAATATAATAAAATAATTTTATATGAATTATTTAATTTTACTTTTCATTATTAACTTCTATTTTATTTTAGGCTCATCAAATTAATTTAGAGTTACATTCTATACGAATAATTTGGCAGAATAAGTTGCGTGACAGTGATGACAAGATAATGGTAAGTATTGAAAACATAATGCGCACATGTGTATATTCTTATATATATATATATATATATATATATATATATATATATATATATATATATATATGTGTGTGTGTGTGTGTGTGTGTTTTTTATATAAGTAATATTTGCTGGGATATCTCACAAGTTCAATAAATATTAAATAATTTTAAAACGGTATTACTAATTAAAATACCATCAGTTTTACCTTGAATAAAAAAACTAATTTTTGTTATACGTGACAAATTAACGTTTCCGACCAAAACGGCCTTCATGATCTTATTTACCAAAGGAAAATCTGTTTTATTTAAGAAAATTAATATCTGGTTTTAAGACAACGTCGCAGGGTTTACTTGCAAAATATCCATCAAAGTTACCTTTTCTACTAAGGCTACACAATAACATAACAATGAAGACAAATATACAACAATTTTTCTCCCTTATAAAAAATGTAAACATTATTTAAGTATTTGTGTATCTCTAAATTGTGATCTATGTATATAGAATGACAATCACATGCCTTCACCTCTGCCCATACCTCTACAAATAGCATCTATGTTTTTTTATTTTTGAAACAAACTTAAAAATAAAAAAATATATCAAATTTCTATAATTTTTGTATTTATACGATGATTTTATTTCCATTTCATTTGGTACATAATAATATCTGAAATATTTCTCTTTTTTCCAGTTATGCGCGAAGTACTGCCTGAATCAACTGAAGATGCCACAGTTCTCAGTATGTGGGTTGTTTGATATAAACCTACCATTTATACTAAAGGTAAAGTTAAAAAGTCATTCGCGAAAGCATGTGTAGATGTGTACAAACAACAAAAACGTATTTTAGTACACACATGCTATCTCGCACGCCCACCTTACGAACAATGAAAGTAGTCTAATAACAAAAACATTATTTAACAAAAACAAAGAGAAAAAGAAATACATAAAAAATAATAACTTGAAAATGTTAAACACACTGTTTTTGTTTTAGTTATATTTAAAATATAAGCAGATACAGGTTAGATATTTTAATCTAAATGCCAATCTGTGTTAAAAATATAATCCAAAAAATATTTCATTAGATTAAAATATGATTGAAAACAATATTTATAGAAAATAGTAATTTTGTCTCTTGTTCTTATTATAGGTACCCACAAATTATTACTTGCTTAAATACATTCTATTCTCCTCACATTTATTTTAAAATTCTTACAGAAAACTCTAAATAGTATTTTATACTGTTACAATTGATTAGTAAAGAATTAAATTTAATCTTATAACCTTCTCAATATAAGAGGTCTGTCAATATATCGTATGAAAATCATTATTATTGATTATTATAGTTTACTCCATTAAAAATATTTACAAAACCTAACGTATATTTTAAATATTGTATTAAGCTTAATAACCTTATATGACCACAGGTTTAGTTTTGTAACATATATCTAAGGATTTCCCATATCTTAAAACACATTTCTCTATTTAAGATTATATATATATATATATATATATATATATATATATTTACATTTTGCATGCTTACAAAAATTTTGAATAGCTATCACTATAATATCAATTAAAACAATTATTATGTAGAGAGATAACACAATGTCAACATATATTGGTATATTTATTAGTTTGTTTTCGATCAAATATTTGAAAATTTTATTAAAATGAATACCAACACCACATATTTTATTACCAGTGAAAACACATTTTATAAAAGTATTCATAGTTATTTTTTTATCACCTATATGTAAGTTATCATTAATAGTTATTATGTTTAGTTGTAATTGATAGTTTTTAAATATACTCTAGAACCAAATCCAACTATTAACAATATTAATTATATTCACAATTTATTATTAATGCAAGTTAAAAATAAATTAGTTTTTTACACAACAAATCTCCATATAGTTTCTGAAGTAATTATCGCACAACAGTGTTTAGAATAGAAGACATTATGTTTATTTTCTTAATTTAATTATTTGATTTATTTGTTACAGATAAATGGAGTTATGATTACATACGCAATAGTCACATTTCAGGCTGCATAAGAAAGCACTAGTGAAATTAATTAGTATTATAGTTTATTTTATTAGTAATTATACGTTCCTTAAGAGTTAATTGAAATAATGTAATAAGATAAAAAAGAAATTTATGAAGATATTGTCATACTATTTCTTTCTTTATGTATAAATAATATACAACGTTAAAGTTTTATCCTGGTTTTCATAAAATAATTAAAACAAATAAATATAAAGCCTTTCTAACTGAATATCAATGAGTTATGTTGAATGATATAATTAAATTTTTATATATTCAAGCTGCACTTATGGTTTGAAAAAAAAAAGTTACTAACATAACACGAATGGTGTCATTATTTATATTTTTAACATGTAGAAAATTCATAGAAAATCATTAATAAAAACAAACGTAAATTTTTTAATAAAATGTGTTATTTTAATGGATACGCTGCAAGATGTACAAAAAATGTATATTCAGCTATGCAAGCCTATCTAAACTCCCTCAAGTGGTAGTTCTCACAACATTTCATGACTTTTAACACTAAAAACATGTTATACATTTTTATTTTGTCTCGATAATATAAATTTGAATTGCATTTATTATATATAAGAATAAAGTGTGTTGTACGAGATAATGTTTGCTGTTCATGGGTTGTAATAAAATAATTACAGATATGTATATATTTAGATGTATTCATAGATGACTGTCTGAAATGTAAAGCTCAGATTTATTCATACAAATCCAAATTAAATAACTACTTGAGTGTTATATTTCATTTAAAGTATTTTGTTCCAAAGTATGTTCCATGTAAATATTATTTTTTAATGTTCACATTAGGCTTGAGTAGAGAATCTGCATTTGGGAGTGGGTGGGGTATTTATATATTGAACCTTAATTCCCTGTTGGTTGCACAGAAAAAATGTATTATATAAAGATAATGAACAAAAGAGAAGGTTATCAGATATAACATTATTCCGACATCAATCTATTTTACCTCCTCGGTAATTATAGTATAGGCCTACTGGAGGTTATAAAAATATTTTATGTTCAAAGTGAGGGTTTCTCAAATTGTGGAACGAAATTAATTATTAACTAATAAATAAAAACAGGGCCATCATACCCAGAGGAGAATTTACTATTAAATTTTTTTTTTACTTTCATGTCGTATATAAAATTTATAACAAATTGACTGAAAATATTAAGACAACCTGTAAAATAAATACATTTCTATGTTTTTTAGAATACTGGAAGCTGAGATTTGAATAAGTTAAGAATTTGTTGGAGTGTTTGTGTGTGTGTGTGTGTGTGTGTGTGTGTGTGAGAGAGAGAGAGAGAGAGAGAGAGAGAGAGAGAGAGAGAGAGAGAGAGAGAGAGAGAGAGAGAGAGAGAGAGAGAGAGAGAGAGAGAGAGAGAGAGAGAGAGAGAGAGAGAGAGAGAGAGAGAGAGAGAGAGAGAGAGAGAGAGAGAGAGAGAGAGAGAGAGAGAGAGAGAGAGAGAGAGAGAGAGAGAGAGAGAGAGAGCTTACACTCTTATTTGTTCACGCAATTCAATAATAGTTCGACCTCTGTCTACGTTTCAAAATAACTGACTCCTAACACAAGATATAATTATTACACTTTTCCAAAATATATTTGTTTTTTCAAAAATTCAAAATATAACTTTTGTTTGTTTTCTTCAAAAATTATTTATTAGCACTAAACATTCTTATGACATATTACTATATGAATTTACCTACAGGAATTATAAAACATAAACAAAAACACAACACATAAACATATACAGGGGTGCTGAAACGTTTGGAGGTGTCTTAATATCTTTAATATTAATTTTTCAATAAGAGCAAAACTTGCAAATCCATATGGTAGCTAAACAACTATATTCTAAATATCTTACCAACCCTTCACCTCCAATGGGGACTACGCAAGAGCAGTCAGTAAAGAATCCTAAATGAAAGCATGGATTGATACATCATTTTAAAGACGTCATCAAGCAGAGATAAATACCGCAAATCGCACTTCAAAAGGGTTATTCAATAAAAAATGCCAGCTGTTCAAAGATTTTCAAAATAAGTCGTAAATTATTATTAGCCCCAAGATTGCTGAATATTTATTCTTAGACATTGGCTGGAAAATTAAAAATTGGCATCCACCAATCAGGAGCCAGCTTTCCTCTCTATTTTGGTTTCTACTCAATATTCTTATTGCTTAGTTTTAAATGATTTTATTTTAAATCTTATAATACTATATGTTTTTTATCACTTATAATTATTTAGCGTTATTTTGTATTTATTATTTTTAATCTCTTAAGCTTAATTTCTAAAAACCGTCGCAGAGCGTGTGTTATGTGTTCGTGAGCCCGCAAACCTGTGGGGTATTATTATTATTATTTTGAGAGTTTCTTCTCTTAATCTTTTTTTGATTAACACCTGTTTTACAAATCTGTAATTTCTCTCATAATAATAAAATTATACTGGCTTAAGGTTTTATTTGTCACTTCTTTACCATATTTAGGGACCGTCAAAACGGACATTGCTCTTCAGTAATTAGAGTTTTCACTAATTATTTTTATTTCTGTAACTAAAATATTTAAAAATTACTTATCTTTATTATAAATAGACCATTATTATTTAAAATTTATTTTTAACACTTTACTTATTATATTTATATAATTTATTTTGCTGAATATTTAGTTTTAGAAGGTAATATCTTATTTTCTTTCACCCAAGTCAATTTTTGTTTCTTTTATTGAGCATGTGTAAATAATTATATTATATATATTTTTTTGAAAATTAAAAAAAAAGAACAAATTAAAATCATTTATTTATAGAAAGAAAAAGTAAGATATATTTCAAATATGACAATATTTTTTATTGTACTGTTTGCTCTCAAGAGACAGTGCTTTAACATAGTTTGAGTTGAGATAAGAATAAATAGATAGCTGCAATTATTATTTGTGACAAATCCGGCACATTGTAAGGTATTAAGGAGATAAGAGTGCAATAAATGTGCATGACAGTTACCACTGGAATCTCTAACACCATTCACGTTCCTTTTGACTACTTTCTTATTTTAGAGTTAGGGATGCAATTGATGAAAGAGGTGTAGTAATCAAGATCAATTAACTTAAAGTGGATTAGGTTACCAGTACTTATTAATGAAGTTAATATTTTATTTACTTGTATATTTATGCAAAAAGTAACTATACACATCACTATGAGGGTTGAGTGTCATCAATGCGTATCATATATTAATTCATATTTATGATTACATTACACATAATTAGTAAGAAATAAGAATAATATCTGGATTGCTGAACAATTAAGGGAGCTTTATATTATAATAACCAGGCATATTTTGAATTTTACATGTGTTTAATAAAAGAAGATAACATAAGTCATAGCAATAAACATTCAATTATTCACTAAAAAAAAAAAAAAATCCGCAAATGAGAAAATATGAACTACATAGATTTTGTTTTATTTTTATTGAGTCTTACAACACAATTGAACATTCAAATTTAAAAGCGTTCCTTTATTGAAAAAAAAATTGATGAACAGTTTGAAGTAAAAAGCAATTTCATTTCCAATTAGCTTTCAAATCATACATCATACGTCACTTGCAATACGTATGTTGTTGGTTCAAGCAAACCTGAAGAAAATAATAATACCGTTTCTTGAATTACAAGCTTACAGACAGACACAAAGAGAGACTTTGAGCTTTACGAAATAGGTTCAATTTGAAATGTTTTTTTATGTGTTCTTTCAGATGCTAAAATCTACATTTCACAAATACCTAATGTAAAATTTTTATTTTAGTTTATTTTGTTTTTTTGGCATGTAAAATGCGAATAGACATTTTTTGAAGTGCTAGAGAGAATGAATAAATATAATAGTATGGTTATTCTTTAATTTATAACCAGTGTGTTGATTATATTGCACAAGGATTATTATTTAAACAACCTTTCTCACGAAGGAAGAGTCGGTGTAACGTGGAGTCCTATCTGAAATTGAATCTGAACCCATTTAAAAAAACTTTACAGAAAACTGGTTCTAGGAAAAGTATGTACATTTGAATTTAATTCTTGATCTATATTCAATTGTATTGATATTTATTTATTATTTGTCAATTATTAATGAGTGTAATATTAAGTTAATGTGAGTTTAGATTTTCCTTATTAAACAAGAAGATTTGTAATTTAAAAAAGTAAATTAAAAGGAAAAAAAATTAAATGGCCAATGAAATGCTCTACATACCAAAAGCCCTATGTCTTCTGAACTGTATTCTTCTTTGGTTATTTTTTTTAAGGAAATTATTGAAACTATGATAAATCAAAATTGCAAAATTTAGTGATACATCAAGTTCAGGAATGACACAAAACTTTCGAATATTAAAAAAATCTCTATCAATATCAGCTACTCTATCATAAGTCAAGCATACAAAGTAGTATGTAATTGCAACGAAATCATCTGACATAATCTAATTATCACTTTTGTTATTAAACTCATTTGTTTGGATTTATTTATATATTTCTTATTTATTTAATTGTTTTTATTATATATAATTTTGTTTTTTCAAAAACTAAACAAAAAAACAAACAAACGATTCTTACAAATTATCAGTTTCTCATCCTGTTTTACACAAGTTGTATTGTCTCCAAAAAGTACACAAACAAAATAGTTTGATACAGCCAATTGTTTCAAGCTGAAACGCATCAACATGTTTGACTGAAGAATTTTCAAAATTTAAACCAAATATGAATTCTTTTAATGTAGAATTTAATGTAGCTAATGAAGTGCAACAAAGGAAGTACTTGCCTCTAATTTTATGTATTTTTACACTCCGTAAAGATCAAGGTGAGAATGTGTTAATAGCAAACTACACAACCTTGTAAACGGTTTTCGATTCCGCAATTGAAATCTGAAAAAATGCGGAAAATAAACTCCGTGAATAGGATGCTGAAATATCGAGAATACAAAATCAATGGATGTCAATTTTACCATAAATTACTACCTTCCAATAACGATAAATTCTCAGGTACGTATAAGCTGAGAAGTATTTAGATACGAAAACAAAAACGGATGGAATACATGAAAAGCACAGAGTAGAAATATTGAACACCACCAGAAAGCTATAAATGTTGCTTCAAATCAACATAGCAAAACAATAAGTTTTCTATAAAAATAACACAAAACTTCATGTTAAATGATATTGCAGTAAATATTTTACTTATTCTTAAAATGGGAAACAGCTCATTCTCAAATTTAAACATGTAAGAAAGGTGTTTGGTACAATGAACTAATGTGATCGATTGATAGTTAGATGTTATACAATTATATATATTTTGTAATTTTATAATAGAAACCATAAAAAACACCTTTATACGCCATTCGAAATTAATCATACAGGTATTACTTTTTGGAATGGAAATCAAAAGGAATATGTCAAAAGTAAAAAATCAAATTAGTTTTGATTATAACTTTAGTAAAATAAGATATATAAGCAGTACAGTTTAATATAAACAGTCGTTATACTAATAAAATGTTTATTCAAGTTGTATGCTTTAATTATTATTACTTATCTTTTTGGGGTAAAATAAAGGACATAACTTTAATTTTAGTCTCTATGTAAAATGTTATTAAGGATATACTGTGATCGTACTTTATTCTGATATATTTTTTCATTCCTACATTTTGTCTTACTGGAATATACTCAAAATTATATGTCATAAGGATCTAAGGACATAATAAAGCTATTGATATTTGACAACTCAGAATTTCGATTAAGCAAGACGTACATTATTATTTTCTTAATGTTCTGTTCTTATATGTTTTTTTTCCTGTTCGTTCCACTTTAGTTTATCCTCCAAGCAATAGCTATATTCCTGACGTAGTGTCGTATACAGATTGAAGTGTGACAATGGCATATGTAAACATAATTCCAGTAACCTACAACAACGAAAGCAGATGATTAAATATAGTAACCAAACAATAATTTTTACAATAACAGTAATTGCTAAGAGTAATATTAGTATTGTATTGATAATGAATTTCAATTAAATCTTTGTTTTAGAACCGTTAAAATACATTAATCACATAGAAACATAATATTTACTACCAGTTTATTTGCTACGTCTTGTTAAAAAATATATAATACTTTCATGCACTAAGAATACAATAGTGACAAATAAAAAAGTAGTGGAATTACATATTTTAATTAAATATTTGAACATATGAGTCAGAACAAACTCTTAAATCTAACAAATATATTGATATTATGTTTAGGTTAACATGTAATTGTCGCCTAATTTTTATTTATAATTTGTAGAATTCATTGACCATTTAAAATAAATTTATAATATGAAGTTCAATTTAAACAAAACTTTTAAAACAATTTTTGTTTATATATATATATATATATATATATATATATCAGGATATTTATCGGCATTTTAATTTTGCTCATAAATTGTATGGTTTTATAATAATGGTTCACGGCAAAAACTAAGATTTTTAAGTGATAATTATTTGAATACTATTCATTGAGAAAAATCTGTAAACTGGAAAGGTAATATTAATTTCATCCGATACAAAAAATTAAATGCTCCTTAATAAGCTATTTCTTAGCTAATTAATAAGCTAAGTTATTAATTTTTAAATAATAAAAAGAACAGATATGAATTCAAACAGGCGTACTGGGAGCTCCTCAAAGTAATGTATACAGACTGGCACACTAGACAACTAAATCAGGTGGCAATATACACAATATTTATATAAAGTCTTGGGTTTGCTTTACTTCACACATTTTTAAAAGGTGCTTTTATTTATTAAATCAGTAAAGTTTATTTAATTACGTTAAGTTTATTTATGAAATAGGTAAATAATAAATACGTTTTTCTTAATTGGAAATTATATTAATAAGTATTAAATAGTATTATTAAGTATGACAATTTATAAATATTAATAGTAACATATCTACAACAACAATCAAAGGATTTCTTCCATTAAGTTATTTAAATTATTCATTTTTGGATGAAACGATACAAATTTCCTAGATAGATTGTTTATACTTTTATTTATGTTGTGAGATATTTTTTAACAATTTACAATGTATTTGATGGAAACTAATAAAACAACATTACTTGTGTTTGTATTTTACAGTTAAGTTTGATTTTTTAGATTAATAAATCTACATTTGTTTTGTTGATGAAAGTACATTATTTAATTCCTAATATATAACATATAAAATATACGGTAATCAACTATCTTTTTGTTGTTGTTGCTCATGCTCTAGATCTGTTAAATGTCTTCTCCATCTTAAGTTTCAGATGTTTAAAATGAAATTCAATTTAATATACATGTCTATTTACTTGCCACCTACTAAAAAATAACATAATATGTTTATCCTTTTGTGTAGTTTATATACGAGTGATTTTGTGAATAATAACTACCTTCAATGTAAATGGTATGTTGACATTAAATAACCCACATCCTGAGAACCGTGGCATCTGCAATTGGTTCAGACGGTACAACGTGTGTAACTGAAACAAGTACACTGTAAGATCTAAGATGTTTATTTTGAAAGTTGAAATTGAAAATAATTAAGATTTAAGTAAAAATAATTCAATGTAACATGTTTACTGAATGTCCTAAACTTCTCAAAATGGCATATAACCTTTAATTATCAATGGCATAAGTTATATATTACGTAAGTTAACAAGAGACAGAAAACTCAAAAATTAATATTTACTATATATTCTTTTTGACTGCTTATTTCATATTTAGATTCACAATGATTATTACACAGCTTGCAGTTACTCAAATGAATAAATAATGTAATTTTTTATCATGTAATTTTATCCAGATGATGATTGTTTTTATGTTTAACCGGTCTCCATTTTGTATAGAAACAAGATAATAACTTGAAGTAATAAAGAACATTTTCTTTTCATAAATAAGATCATTAAAATTACGTGTAGAGTTATTGTTTAATATTTGCGCTATTTTAAAAATGTGTACGTTACCTCAACTAATAAGGTATTTTGATTAAAAGGAACTCAAGAGGTATTTGACAGTTTATAAACATGTCAGATACCCAGACCACTAGCTATGTATATATGTGCAATATATTTTCACTTCTCACCATTTTCTTATCACCACTCTTACGTATCTTAGTCTTCCAAATTATTCGTATAGAATGCAACTCTAAATTAATTTCATGGTCCTGAAAATAAAGAAAAGCATAACTAATAAAGTCTATAGTAAATAGTTTAAGTAAAAATAATTTACTCATACAATTGCGAAGTTTTCAAACTCAATTTTGCTGATTACGTGCACAAATTAAATAAATAAATTTCTAGCAGAACATTGTTTTCAATTATAGTTTTACATCTATACAAAATGTAAAACACAGGGATGGTGAACTTTACCATAAATCAATCTAATAGTTTTTGTCGAGAATTTTACATTTCCGAGGGACACCTATCCTCCGAGAAACTTCCGGAGGAGAGATTTGGACTACACAGGTCTTCAAGTAATGGGTGTTAATTTTTGATAATATTTCGCTTACAATTTTTAATTTTTATCAAAATCTTCTTCTTCTATGACACATCCATACGAAATGTAACTTTAAAAAATGGAAATAATTTTACCACCTGATATTATATAAACAGTTTGATAGACAGAGAGTACATTAATTAATTATTAGAGAGAAAGATAATGGAAAACAGTTAGTTAAAAATGCTGTAACAGCAGCATTTTTACACAAAGATACGCTATTTACTTACTATGTATAGTGTTATTTATTTAATACAAATATAAATATTTAGAGTATAAATATATTCCTTCTGAAATCGGGTATTTCAGAAATTCAATAATGTGTATAGGGTGTTTATTACAACGGTGAAATATTATATTGTCAAATTTAGTTATCATTTACATATTTCCAAGGAGAGAGTAATTTAAACAATGTGGTATTAATTTTTAACTTAATCTGGATTTGGAATCAAGTACTGTACTTATCAAAATTTTAATACTTTTTCGCATTTATTTCCATGTTCGGAGTAAGCTTTAAAAGTCTACTTTTAGTAAGGATAATCTAAACTCATGTTAATGTTTAATAACATATTTGGAATTTACTATTATGAGTAACCGCTTAAATAATAAAAATCTTAAGTATACGATTTTATATTAAAGCTAATTTTCTATCTTTCATAATGTATTTTTTATGTTATTAGAAATCTGTAATATAAATAAAATTATTTCTTTGTTTTTGTGATTGTTTTAACAAATGAATATATTCACATTTAATATAATGTTAATGGTAGAACACGTAGCCTTCTAAAGATAAATCAAGATGTTTTGAAGAAAACACTTGTTATATATTTTTATAGGTGCACATATATGTCTAGAAGAACGATATAGAAAGAAAAAAAAATATGTAATGTTTAAGTGGAACTCGTTAATCTTCTTATTCCTTTTATTTTTGTCTGAAATATATCTTTTCTAAAAGAAAATTTTGATTGAAATTAATAAAACCATTCATGTTCTACCACAAAAGAAAGTCTAATACTGAAAAAATTATTAATATTAAAAAAAAAACACTCTTAATTAGTATGACGTTTAACAACATTCAGCCATGTTACAGATTAACATATTAGGTACCCTAATTCTATTTTTAAAATTATTACTTAATGATAAAATAATTGTATTAATATTATTGTTTTTCGGAAATTTGTCATCAACTGTGTTTACGAAACAATACACGACGTTTCGAAAGTATAAATCAGCTCCCGTTATCAAGTGCTTAACTTACAAACTAAAACATTCTAAAGTTTTAACTGTTGAAAGCGATGGAATTATAACGCGTTCAAAGGCTAGGAAATTAAAAGAGAGGACACTGTAGGCGTTAACTACTGGTTTCTTTAACTCTCCCCCCTTCCAGCTGGCAGATGTTTGACGACCGTCAGTTGTTCTGTGACTGGTTGTGAACGGACGTATTTTGGTTGGTATTTGTCAGTTGCTGTGTACTCCGTTCATGATCTCTTTTGACTTGTGGTTTCATTATAACATGTGAGTTTTTTTAGTTTTTGATCGATCAGGGTTGGTCCTGGGTGGTTTTTCATTAGGTTTAGTTTCTGAACATAGGTCTAGACATCTAGGGGTGTGTTCTGCCTGCATGTTTTAGTTTTTAGTTTGTAAGTTAGGCACTTGATAACGGGAGTTGATTTATACTCTCGAATCGTCGTGTATTGTTTCTTATACAAAGTTGATGGCAAACGTCCGAACAAACAATAATATTATTTAATATTTCCCTAACCCAAATAGACCAAGTTATTTTAAAACTGATATATTAAAAGTTATACCTAATGGAAACATGAAATTGTACATTAAAAATACACTTTAATTATACAAAGATACGAATAATGATTTACTTGTTAACATACCTCATTAAGAACCTGTTGACATCTGTACGCAACAAATACTAGTCGAATCAAAACATTACATATGTAGGCTACTGAGTTCCGTAATATTGAATATTTTGCTATTTTTAGTGAGAATATAACAAAGAATGCATTTAAAATGGAATGAATAATGTAATCAAAGAAAATTGTTACAAAATCTACTCTAAAATGATTTTTTATTAGTTCATTTAAGACTTGTACTTCCTCAAGATCTGCCATTATTTTTTCAAGCTTATTTAAAGAAGCGCTATTTAGTTCAATTTCACTCAAAGTATGTAATTGATTTTTGATAACATTATACGATCTTTCTGATACGTAACACATGACAGATATCATCAGTTCCTTTGCAAATGGAGTTGTATATACAAAGATATATATGGACTCTCGAATTGCATCAGAAATATTATTGGTAACAAATAAATAAATTCCCTGGATAAACATTGATAAATGAAACAACATAAATGCCATAAAGCATTTAGACGAAATATGGTTTTTCTCTATCAGGATATTGTATAATTTGTAAAACTGTGTGCATAAGTCCAAAAACAATCTCCGATTGTAGAGAAACGAAGTTAGAACTGAGCATAATGTACTGATATAATGAAAATAAACTAAAATAATCAACAAATGAATGATGTAAGGTGTTGATTCCCATTTCAATAATTTAACTGATGAGTGAAGGCCATAAACAGCGACAATTACTTGTAAAACACTCATTATGTACCCTACATAGCACGATGCCATTGGACTATCTGTAAACATCAAAGTAAATATTTAATTTTTATAACAAACTAGCTTTAAAATATATTCAAGTTTGTACGTTATCTGCTATGACTGTTATAAGTAATCAGAAAAATAGTCACGCAATAACAGTTGTATATAGAGTAAAATATTTTGAAATGTTTTATTCACTATTAAATATTATATGGCTTATATATGCATATATTAACGAATGTGGAATAGGCAACTGCGTCTTTGCATCAGCTACGTTATCTGCACTGTTCATCGTGCGGACTTGTTAATTAAACTAAACTCTAAAAGTAATAACATATGTAACAAGTATCATAGTTTTATTTAAAGACTACTAAAATCACTAGATTAAAATGGAAACAAACTAAGTATTAAACAATCGTAGAAACACCAAGTTGTTTACATATTTTTAAGAAATGAAAAACCTCTATGGGAACCACCTCTTGATAAAGTATTGCATTTAGTAGAGATTTACACTCGAAATATTCCACTTTAAACAGCTAATTTCTATAACGTACAATGTTACACAAAATTGGTAAATGAAAATTGTTATATATCTTTTGAAAAGTATTTAATCAATTAAACAAATATTATACCATTCATTGTTATTGAAATATTTTTAAGAGTTCAAAATGTTATATAGCACATAATATTGACTGAATTATTTGTTGTAATTCATTGTCAAAAACGTGACACATGTTAAAAAGATGAAATGAAATGAAAATATTAATACAAATTATAAGTGCCGAAAAAAATGGGAAACTAGCTAGTTTCCATCAGGATTGTAGTTAATGAGTTGAATAAATCTATCCATAATTGTTATAGCGCTTATAGTGACAATTCATTTGCATTAAAATTGTGTGATGACCAGAATATCGGTTAACACGACTTATTATTGTCCATAAATTACAAAACACATACACATAATATACATGCGTACAACTGAAATATAATAGCAAACAATAAGTTATAAATTTATTATTATTAATTTTCAAATTAATAAGATGGATTTATTAAAAATTATACGATCTGTGAACTGATCAGATTACTTTCCATAAATTTCTTAGAAATTACCTGTCTACAGAAATATCAAAATAATATTTTTTAACAAAATATATCACTTTCAAATCAACATTCAAATAAACCTCTAGACCCAATCCACTGGTGAAAAATAATTATTTAACTTGACAAATACACACTTTTATTAACTATTAACTATAAAATGGACCTTACCTTTTAGATTGTGTTGCTTTTTTGTAAGATTACCTGTATATTTTACATGCAACACTCCAGAAAATCTACAAAAGTAATACAATAGTAAAAAACAAAAATGAGTTCTTCGTTGTGCAGACAACATATTTAAGATTCTCCCAATGTTCATTCTAGTCTATTATAAGTGTTTTGTATTATTGAGTTTCAATTTGAATGAGCTATTAAATTTATAACATAAACATCACCTAACATAACGTGGCACATATTTATAAAAATACATTCCCTAACAAATGTCAAACAATAATAATTCTAAACAATTTTCATATCAAAACCTAATGACACGCTCTTAGATTATTGTCACTTATGAAGAAGCAATTTATTATACTAAACTTTTATATCCTATCTGTAAAAAATAAAATGAGGTTTTTTTTTTTTTCACTGCTAAAATCCACATTGTAGGATAGTAATTAATTAACTATTATGAGCACTCATAATAAAAAAAATAGTTTTTCTAAACACGTCTAAATAAAATTTCAACAACTCCTTATGTTGTAGTTTTGATGAGGTACATGTGTCTCTAATAAATAAACCGTTTAAACTAAATGTTTTACTTCTGGTCAGACTTCTTCTGAAATTTCTACATAATGGAAAAATTAATATATCATGTAGTCCAACACAATAACTATTTAGGTGTTCTGATAATTCACAAACAATAATGAAGACCATCATTTATGCTGTAAAAGGACCCAGAATGAAATTGTGAAGAAGGCCAACAATGGTTCACATTAAGGGTGTGTATAACTGAAAACCTCAACCAGTAGGACAACATATATAAATATAGGTCTAGAATGAAAATAAAGGAAATTGAAAACAAATAAAAACAAAAGTGGTACGTTTTAATATTGCTTTTTTTTTTTTTTTTTTTTTTTTTTTTTTTTTTTTACAATAATTGTTTTTCTACATCTAATTTATTCCCCACTTCTATTACTGTTCATCATTGTTGAAGTTGTAGCTAAAAGTTCTTTGTACTGTCACTACCTCTATAGCTTTTATTATTCTTAAGCAGATACACCAGCAATGTAAAGTTTCTATTGTTGTAGGCTCAAATAGACATAAAGTCTTATGAATGTTTTAAAAGGTTAGGTTTACGAACAAAAAACAAAACAAGTTACTTAGCCAGCCTCGTTTTCACGCCTCCACTGCGTTACACATGTTTACATGTAGAGAAGATTTCACTTGCTATACATGTAACGGTGCCTCGGCTCTGGTGAGGTTTATAACTTTGCGATATCTAGACTTTGCGATTATCAACGATTTAGATAAAAAATATAAATTTTTCAAATTACAGTTGATATCTACATAATGTGAAAGATTAACACAATTCTATGTCTAAATGTAGTTTTTTAAGTTAAACTGTTTACTGGTTTTGGATTTTTGGGTGACTTTGTAAAGTGTCAGGGATAGAAATTAAATTAGTATCTTATATTAGCTAGAAATTCAAATAAAAACAAATTGGTAAACAATTTTTAGTAAATTATAAAATATATAATCGAGTTTAATATGTTGACCGTCACCGTAATATGTAGCACCATTTTAAATTTTTGTGTTTAACATGTTTTACAAATTAGAGTTGCAATCCTAAATATTCAGTTATAATAAAAAAAAAAATTCAAGACAGCTTGTACATACAAATGACTCAGGTATACAGAATTTGTTTTTAAATACAATTTAAATACAATTTCTAAATTTAATATTAACAAATATAATGACATAATTTAGTAAGTTGTTATTGTTGGTCATATCACTTCCTGGAAGGTTATTCCATTTTATGTCTTGCTTCCCAAGAAAGTTCAGGTAAGTTGTTCTGTTGTACATTGGAGATATGTATCCATTGTTAAATCCAATGTATGTCCTATGGTGTACTCTTCTGAGCGATAGATTTAGATGCGAGAAAGATGTGTTTCAAAACAATCACGTTCATGCAAATTCAAAAATTTGTTAGAGCTTCTCTTCTGGGTTTATTCTTGTTTGTTTTTCACATACCTCAGATACTTACTCACCTTTTACTTCTTAACTATTCATCTGATACTTTCCTACAGGCTTCTTGGATATACTATGATATCAGGTTCTTGACTGACTGAAAATCCAGAGGCTACTTAGACATGGGTACTCTCGTACCTTTCTTAGCTAATATATCTGCATACTCATTGGTCGGAAAACTTACATGGGTTGCTATCCACTGGAACACAATATATTTTCTGTAGCGATTTTAAATAATTCAAGACTTTTCTGATATTTTGAAGTAGAAATTATTGAGGTTGTTTATTAGATGATGTCACTGCCTGGGGAGGCTGCTTGGCAATCCCCCAGTAGAACCGCTTTCTGGGAGACGTTGGGTGCTAGATTAGGTTTTGTAGGGCCAGGTGAACTTCAGAGTCGAATTTCGTATTTTTTATGTCTGACCAAAGAAGAAGGAATAGTGTACTTCAGCTTCCACACAGTTCCATCATTTTTAGATCCATTTAAATACACTCTCAGCCTTGTTTCTTAGCATTCATTTCATTCAATATACGAAGTGCAGATATTTTGAGTTGTTGTGGTGTATACACCTTTGTAATGTGTCAATTATTGTTTATTTTTCTCTATGTTTTAACCGGTATGCTATTTAATTGTATGTTGTAATTTTGTACGTCTATTGTCTCAAAGTGTTGTAATGTGTATATATGACTTGTTTTATACAAATACTATTTGTCTAAAAACTAATGTTAAATACATAAATAAAATAAATAAATTCGTAAATTATTTCTTGTTAAAAATATGAAAATAAAAAATAGAATGTTTAATTTTAAATCAAAAAGTGAAGAAAGTGAAAACAATAAAACTTGCCTAATTTATCGAATTCAGTTATTGTTGTTATTTTTGTTTTGTGTGTTTGATTTTAATATTCGTACAATAACTTATTAAAAACTAATTTTCGTCAATTTATAGTTGGAAAATGATTATATTTTCGGCTTTAATAACGGGTTTTGGAAAATATTTTCTTATCTTTAAAAGATAAAACACGTTGTTTAATAGAAAAAGACTAGTCTGAAAGAATCTGATCATTTAAGAACATATTTCACAATTAGAAAAATCAATATTTATGTGTATTAGAAGAAATTTTGTAATCTATATATTACCTTCATTCAAATAAACTTTTAATTTATTATTTTATGTTATATTTAAGTGATTATTGTAAATAACGTCGACAAAAAATAACGGTTTCAAAAATATTTCAATAAAGTTTCTCATTCATTTCCCAAAATCGATCTAAAATAGATTAAGCAAACAATAGTCATTCTAATAAGCAAGACGCATATATTATTGAAAATTAGAAAGCTCTCAAAACATGTTCTAGGGTTTCATGATCAGTGGCTTATTAGGTAGGCCTACTCCATTTTACAGATATCTATGAAATAGAAACCCCGTATTGTCTTGAAAAGTTTAGATTTGTTTGTAGGTTTAAACGCACGCTGGTTATAAAAGTAAACAGATAAAAAAACAATGCAATATAATTTGGAAAATTACTTCTTTTATAAGAGCACCGTTGTCGAAGGTTCGCTTTCTTATTCTAAATCGGCATTTTTTGGCAGATCACGTCCAATATGTTTTGTTCGTTTTCTTAAATGCTACATTTGAGAAAAAATTGTTTAATTAGTAAAGCCGATTTTATAAAATCGGAATTTCCACCTTAAGGAAGTTAACACAAAAAACTTTTCCAGATATAGCCGAAATATCCTCACATATCAAATTTAAACAAAATCATTCCACTCGTTTAGTTTTCAGAGAACTGTACAGACGACAGACCGACATCCGAAAAATATTGTTGTTGCCCAGAGATTATCGAAAATGAAATTGTCGCGAAAAACGTGACATGATTTTGACCTGTCACAGAACTTTTTATGTACTACCTATGTGAGAAAAGAAAAACATCAACTACTTTTTGTACCCAAAAGGTTTTTTTTTAATCATATGACAGAAGGAAGAAATATAGTCACTTTGGCATTATAGGGTACCTATAATAATATAAGAAATAATTTATATACGTTCAGTCTACCGAATATCAAATTATATTTTACAAAGATCTGATACAAATACTTCTTATGGTTTTCCATGTTTCAAAATTTCCCCCCTACAGAAACTTCTTAGTTATATACAATGTATTTTGTTTTGTAACTTGTCAAATAATACGATATAATGTGAAAACAGTGAAAAACATTGGTTGATTGAACAACTGTTGTGCAATGTTTTTGAAAAACTTTCGAGGATAAATATCTGCAAGGGACTTAGAGAAACACTTCACACTCATTTGTAAGCCTATTGGTTTGAAATAATAAATACACTTGATTAAATTAAATACATTTCATTTTGCTCTCCAATTATATACTGTAAGTTCTTTAAATTATTTAAACTATGTAATATATTAAAGTGTTTATAAATCTGTTTCAAAATAACTTTGATTTTGTATAATTTGGTTGTCAAACCGTGAAAAGACACTCAGGTAGATTTTTACTTCGTATACCATTCTACGCACAGTAATAATAAAAACATAATTTATATTATTCAGGTATAAAACTTATAGCACCATAAAAGAAAGAGCAGAATAACCTTTAAGGAGGTATATTGTTAATTTAATCAAGTTGCTCAAAAGGTTAGTGCTACTCTTAATCACAACGATTTCTACATTGAGCTCAAACACGCAATGCTTTTAGAAGAATTAAAAGTTTATTACAGAGTAGAACCTTTCCTTCTTGATCATATTATTAAATTACATCTCAATATTACTTTATTGATTAAAAGTTAAAAGTGTAATTCGTGAAATTTGTTACTTTCTAAAAACAAGTTAAAATAGAATAATTTTTTTAATTATTTCTAATATCCTTGGTATCAATATGTTAAATAAACAAGCATATCCAACTTTAATTTTTTTAAAATAATTCCTGTAGGGCACATGCGAATAAAATTACTAAAGGAGCAAAATATTGTTTATATTTATAAGTTATTTTAAGGAAATATGTTAATAGGTTATTTATATATTTATTAGAATTTAGATGTATTGGCTAAAACAATATTATATACTTACACAAGGTACACAATTAAAATATTTACTGACAACACTATCATCTGAATTTTTGTCGAAATGCTCACCCCATGTATCTATCTCATTGTACTAGTTGTGTATAAATTAAAACAATTTGATAAAAATAAATAAAATCTACGCAAAAAAAAAAAAAAATTTTAAATAATATTAATGATATACAGCAAACGTAGAGATTAATATAGCAAAGGTAGATATGTAAGAAAGTAAAATGTAATATATGCATCCAATCATAGTTGTGCTACTGTGGATGTATATGTGAGAAAGTTTGTACGACATTTATTTATAATGGATACATTTTCACTAAGTATATAAAATAAATATCCCTTGCTAGGAAAGCATATATTTATTTACGTGATTGTAAATTATTTTATTATATATTGACTAATTTTGTAAATAATTATAGAAAGGAAATAGTTATTTGCAATATAAAACTATACTCTAATAATTTTTTGTATTGAAATTTTTTTACAAAATAGAAAAGAGTGAAAATGAATGTTTGTATATCAATTAATATTTTGCAGCCCTAACCATCTTTGTTAAATTTGAAGATAATTTGTTAATTTGACATACCAATAAGTTTCACTTTTATTAAGGTCATATAAATTAAATTATATATTAAAATACAATGTTAAATATCAAATCAGATAACCGAATTAGTGATTGGGGGTTTTAATAATTATTAGTTGTTGTTCTACAAGTAAAATATAAAAGAGGTCGTAGGGTTAAGTAATAAGTTAACGATCTGAAATACTTGTAAAGGTGGTTATTTAGTAGTTTACTCGTATTTCTCAAAATTTGGTTATGAAGTCGAAGTTATACTAAGACTATGATCATCTTACTTTTTACTCAGATTTTTCATCCGAACCAATCCTTACACAACTTTGGTGAAAGTCAATATTGTGTAAATTGAAACTCTTGATATAGCAGTACTGCCTTGTATACAAATGTAAGGATATTATATTAACCAGCTACACTCGTTCTTTGTCTCTAAATTAGTAACGCACCTCGAAATTGCATTAATTTAGATAGGTAAAAATATTTTACACTTTACGCTAGTTTCTGCAACTGGGTTCTGTTAGACGCAGTACCATATAGTACAATGACAGAACATCTTATTAAGATAATTATTGTGATATCATGAATGTACTATACATTTTTCTATTCTTTTTTTTTATGAGAGTTGGGAAAAATCTGCTATCTGATACCAACTCATTTGTTGAGTAGTATCTAATGTACTATTCTAAGATTATTACTACGAGAATCTCTACAGTGACGCACCTGTAGGGAGTAGAGGTGTATCAATCCCAAAGTAGCATGGCTGTATCTACACCATTCTTCATCTAGTCTTGTAATAGATCCCGCTATTTCGCATTAAGTCTCTCTTGCTCAACTCTTCTCTTCCGACTTTAACGCTATTGGAATATTCGAGTTTTTATGTCATGCTATGTCTCTTTCTTATAGCTACTATTATAACGACATTTTCAGCCTTTAAACTACAAACATAAAACAAATTATATCGTACAAGAAGTTATTTTTAAGTACACAATAACAAACTCCCATACATGCTTTCCTAATTGTAATATATATATATATATATATATATATATATATATATATATATATACATTTTTATGTTGTAAAACTGTTATTTGTATGCAAACATATAGGCCTATATATATATATATATATTTATATAAATTGTTTTACCGTTAATTTTAAATTTTAATTTATTGCATAAATTGATATCATATTTTTATTACGAATAAGGTTTTCATAATATTAGTAAAAACATTTTCTGTACTGTTTTCTTTACTATTTATTTTATTTATATATAGATAAAGAACAATTGTCTGTATCATATACATAGCTTTGCCCGTGGATCTATGAAATAAATTGAGGATCTAATAGTTGGCTTTACTAAATTTTTTTTTTTTTTTTTTTTTTTTTTTTTATTTATTTATTAATAATTACAACTAAGTTTGCCTTATCAAGTAATTAACATTTCACATTAAAGAAAGCAGTGTTTGGAACACCATCCACTGATGGAGTCCTATATTTTACACACAAAGTTCATGCGGTTACTTATTTACACAATCTCGTTCACCAAATCCAGAGGTTTAGTTCGTTTCAGGCGCCTCACATCCTCCGTGTTGTTGATTACACGGAGCATTTCAGGGTTCTCGTGTGGCTTTACTAAATGTGTGAAGTTTTGTTTTTAATAACTATATACAATATTTATCTTGAACATAACTTAAATACATGTTACAGTGAGCCGTATTATAAAAAAGTGACAACATAATTTCAGACCCATGAGTACTTTCATAGTGCGCTCATTGCACACTCATTAAAATGTACACTTTAAATAAAGAATTCGATATTCATTGAAGACGGATGAAACATATTAAAGTGTTATTATTACGTGTAATACAAATACATATAAATTTTTTAATTTTTTTACGAATTATGTATTGTTTTGTACCAAAAAGTGCAGAAAAAACTATGCAAAAGGGATTTTTGGGTTCCCATTTTGGAATAAAAGAGATGTAAATATGTATAAAAAACACTTCATTTTAGCAAGACCTTACGTTTTGACGTACAATTTGACTTAACTAGTCATTTGAATATTTTTAGATATTAAATTTTTAAAAACCTGTCAATTTGGCAATCATTTTAAAGGGAAGTTAATGCTCTATTTTATTATTTTTATTTTAAAGTATAAATAAGATATATATAAAAATAAAATCCAATATTTCAGGTATATTTGGCAACAATTTTAAAAGGAGAAAAGAAATATGTTTGGTCAAAATGATTGGTTTTCAAGAACCATTCAAATCAGGAACTTAATATTTTAAATTTTTTAGAAATATACCATTTAGGTTCCAAAATATTTAACCTTCCGTGCCCCCAAAATTCACTAAAATATTCTCTAAAATTATTGATATGGAAATACTACAATACAACTTTTACATCAAGTATCCACCTCAAACCGATTACCCAAAATACTTATTAATTTTGAAGCGTGGTCTAAATCTTTCCGTTTAAAGCACGAATTATTTTATAACTTTACTTCTAAATCGAAATATTTTTTTAAATAATTTAAACCGAGATTTTTATAGACACAACTTTTGAATGTGCAAGCGTAACATTGATATCTATAGTGCAAACTGAGCACATACAACAGCAGTATGTTATAGTGTATCCCCTATAAACTCATTGTGCAGCGTCAGATATATAATTAAATCAATACTGCTCTATAACTCTGGAAGGAAATCCAGGGAGAATAATGATTGCTTCGTAAGCAAACTGCCAATCTCTAATTATACTACAGGTATTGGAATTCTAAGCTTGATGTAATCATAAAAAATATTAGTAATTATGTTTTTAAAGAATTTAGTAATTCCATGTTTATAAACCACAGTGGTAGATAAAAATATGTTAATTTGTTTAGAACGTATTACAAACAAAGGTGTCCACAATCAAATTTCTAGTGTACAGAAATATCATCCAACTGGTCATCACAGCTGGTCTCCACAGCTGGTCTCCACAGTCCTGGTTCCAACATTTAGCATGTCAGTTCTTAGGAATCCTACATCCTTCCAATGTCCAATGTTTACTATCTGTTCTTTCTCCAGAATCCAGCAAATAATCAGCACCATTTGAGTTTCTATTGATACATTTGTCATTTATCTACAAAAGATAGGTTTGTCACGGCCACTAGGTGGTGATATTTTATTTATGAGTACTATTAATTACCTTGTGTTTCTGAACATTCTTGTCCAAAGTATATTTCGTGTTGTGCACAATATGAAGGGGATCTAGTTTTTTAGATGTAAGCGAAATCGTATTTCGAAAGGTTTTGATAGATTTATAACTAAAATGATTGCTATTTCAATTGTTCTTATTTATTTTTTATTCATAGTGATATACTATAATTATAATAGGTCGAGTATATATTAATGTAGTACTACAATTAAGACCTTAATTGATTTTGAGGACAGATGGGAATTATTGCATTGCCTGTAAAGTATTTTATAGGAGCATTTTATAGTACTGAAGAACCGTAATAATATTTAACATGTGTGATTTTCAAATAAACTGAAATCAATAATACTACAAAAAAGAGGTGTGAAATTTTTAAATGATATTGGATTATATTTTGAATGGTATTCGAGTGGGCACTTTTCGAATGAAAATTTACGCAATCAATTTTACTATAAGTTAAATACAATTTCATGAGCAACTTTCGGTTAGATGTTTAGGAAATGAAATTGTTTAAGGAAACTAGATGCTTTTAGAACTAACTTTAATCACTAAAAGAAAGAAAGAACAATTTTCCAAAATAAAGGTTGTTTACATGTAACAACTAAAGACGAGGATAGTCGTTGAAAAGTCATTTTACTACCAATAAAGTGATATGTAAAATTGTGTCTTTACTTTTCTTTGGTTATTTACGCAGAAAAAATATAATTTTAAAAGGAATATGTAAAGTGTAAAAAGAAAATTGTAGAAAGTTGCTTTAAAATACTTCATTTTTAGGAAGTTGATGCGTTCTGAATTTTCCGACGAGTAAGTTTTTAAGGGGAGGGAATGAAAAGGTTAAAAAATAGAAACGTTCATATTTAAAAAACAAGTTGCATTATTATGAAACGATTTTTGTTTTGAAATAGATTCTAAATAAATACTTTTAAAATGCAACATTATGTAAAGTGTGACTATATTTACATTGATGATATAACAATAAATATTCCATTTTTATTGAAAAATAATGAAAATTAATACTAAACATTTATTTAACTCAAATAATAACGTTTGAATATTAAATAATTGAGTTTCATAAAATTTCTGTTGTACTCGTCGGTGTTCCTTATTTTAATCGAAACAGTCAATTTTATTCAAATGGTCTAAAACAGGAAGTTTGGAATTTTTGATAATACTTAAGATTCTGGAGTAATGAACAATTAAATGAGTAAACAACGTGCGCAGATTAGTTTCAACGGCACCTTTAAAATTATATAACCCTGTCAATTACAAGTACTTCGAAACAAGAAAAGGTCATAATATAGAGTCATTTACAATCTTTCAAAGTTGTTTTTATAACAACAAGAGATAAACAAATTTTAACACTTTCGCTCCCTCTCTTAAAAAGCGACTCTTGGAAAAACTCTTGGGAGACTTCAAAGATTTAAAAAGGAAGTATTTAAAAGCATAGAATTTTACCACTTTAATTTTTAATGTTTTAAAAATAATCGCTCAGATTATAGAGCGATTTTACTGTAATACATTGAAGATTCAACAAATGTTGCTCATTCGAAATGAATATATTTATATATTGCTGTTTCTTCAATACATGTTTAATTTACGTTTATGTTTGTTTTTGTCTTTTATTGTTTCTTGATGTTTTGGTATAACTTCCATTTGTTGCACATCATTATATGATATTACGTATTATTTTTTTATTTATCATACAACTATTATAAAAATAATGTTTGTTATTAACGTACTTTATATTCAAACGGAAGTGAAATAACTGGAACATAACTTCACCCAAATTCAAGTTAACTAAGTTCAATGGTTGTTGTGCGACTATTACTGTCTTGGGAAATGGCAACAAGTTTTCTTATTGACCGCTGTAGAATTTAAATTGGCTCATATAAACTTTCTCCATATCTTTGAAATGAAACTAAATTCAAATTTAATTTAAAAGAAGAAGAAGAAAACAATAATCTATAGGGAAAGAAGACTTTTATTTATTTTTATGATTGTGAATAATTATCATTATGCATGGTTTTTTCTTTTATAATTGACAAATTATTATCACGTCTTCCTAATATTAGAAGAACATTATTAATTTTTAATTTTATCAACACCAAATTTAATAATTGAACTATGAAAATATTGTGTTAATTGAAAATGATTTGTTTTATGTTTTAACTCTTCAGGTTCTAACGACAAAATTATTGAAATGTACAAAATATTATTTGAATATAATTGTTTTGTTTTTATATCCAATACAGTTAATTTCATAAAAGCAACAATTCTAAATGTAGTCCAATAATTAATTCATGTTATCGTCAATGAGCGACAAAATTTGTTATACATATTTTATTACATATTTGTATCAGGCACTCTTATTTTGGGATGCATATTGCCTCCGCAGTTATTCATTTAGCACCACCGAACATGTTATAATTGCTGAGGACTATTGAAGTATTGAAGTAGAGTACTACACCCATCGGAAGACTGATTAAGAATTTATACAGACTGACCTAGCCTAGGGTATTGAAGTACAGAGTAGGCATCTATTCATCTCTTTTTCTCTTACTCGTTTCCATTAGAGAAAAAAATCAAATTATGATGTAGAAATTTAAGCTATATCACATACTGTATTAGCATTACTGAATCAAGCACACAACCACAGTAATATAGTCTTACTAATGGATTTAAAAGCAGGAATATCATCATACTCATCCATCATAAAATCTCTAAAAAAATTATAACTGTACAAAATATCACTTAACATTTTATACTTAAGTGGATACCTCCCCATGTTGTCATTCAGTGAAATAAAGTGGCGGACAAGTTGTCAAAAAAGGGACAGTTCATTAATGCACTGAAAGATCCAATAACTAAATAACAAATAAATTACTAAAAAAGGCCATCCACTAAAAGTACCAGCAATCAGTCAGTGCAATGACGAAACGTTTGTAATATCCAAGATTTAAGACGGAAAGAATCTGGAATATGTTAACCACAAAACGGAGAAGTCATTTTTTGCTTATAATATTAAATTATATTTGTAAAAATTTTGGAGTTTTGCTCGTAACATACACAAGGAAAGTCATCAAAAAGCAACATATTCAAGGTAAGGAATGTTTCGTTGTTGGTTATTTGTTAGAAAACTTATTTACTTCATTCATGGTAAAAACTAACTTTATTCAGATGGATTTTGGCAATTTAAATCAATCTTGAAATTTGATTAGAAAGTTGTGATTATTTAAAAACTTAATTTACGTATTTAAAAATATAAAAATTTGTTTTTTAGCTACACATTATTCCGTGAATCACCTACGAGTAACAATGTTTACAATGAATCATGGTAAATAGTGACATAAGTGAGTCAAAATTTTGTGGTGGATAAATGGGTAGGAGGGGCTTTTGTAATGCGTTTTTCCTTTAAAATAACGATTTAAACTTTATAAAAGAAATGTGTAAATCTTTACTTAATTTAAGGCGAAAAATAACGTTTTATAATTAATTATATTGTATTTTATATAAGATTGTAGTTGGTAGACATCAGCTCTTTGGCAATTTTGAGTTTAATAATTTCAACAAATAAATACTACATCTATAATGATAATAAATACCTGTTTTCGCCAATCAGTCCTGTGATTCACTAGCGTATTTCATTCCTTAATGCGGTTTTAATTGCGTATAAACATTCATTTTCGGACTAAGGGTAAAGAATTCACTCATACATTGTTGTCACAATATAAAATAAAATAAAATTGAATACACAAAAAGAATATGGTAAAAACATTAGACGTTAAAATTTACCGGAACTACACTGCACTGAGTTCCGGTACTACAGTTACCAGTCAGGTATGACGATTGATGAGTTGAGTATAATATTGTGTTTAAAAAGTATTTAAAAGTGTGGTAGTGAATGAACCACACTAGAGGATTAGAGAACGATTATAATGGGTATTTGTTACCATTATTAATTTATACAGTGATCAGGAGAACTTAATTAGAAAAAAAACATAATTAATTGTAATCATATTATTAGTTCTTAAAGTATATCACTATATTTCTTATGTATTCAGTAGCTTAAACTTTTACTTCAATCGACAAGCTTTGAGTGAATATCACGTCGCTCAGTTCATTGCTACTCCAATATCTACTTCATGAAGACAGATCTCTATCAAATACAAAGTGATATAACCAACAGCAGTTTAATGAGAATAAGTTGGAAAGGGTTGGTGGAGTATAGAATTTGTAGTTTATTTCTTTTTAATACGTAAATTTGTTTCATAATTAGTGGTCCATTCCTTTTCAATCACAGATTTATAACAAAAACAAACTATAACTTTTCAAGTGGTAATTTTAATTGCTTTGTTCAGTTATATTAATAAGTAATTAAAATATTTAATGAATTAAGTAATACATCTAGTTTATTATAGTGAAAACAAACAATACAGAACTGCATAAATTAAATCTTGTTTCATTCTCTTTTTTTATTATTAAATTAATTATTAATTAAATTTGAATATTTGGTTTGATTTTTACAATTAGTCCAGTTGCAATGTGCTACCTGGGATATATAATGAGCGTTTTGAAAGTGATGTTTATTATTTTTAATACTTACTGATTAGTTAAAATAGTGAAATGGGAATCAGCTGATTACATTGAACGTGTGATTATTGTTATCTTTTACATTAGTTTATCATGCTCCGTTTTAACTTATTTTTTATATAGTCTATAATTACTTCAGATTAATGTGTACAGTTTTACAATATCCTTAAAGAAAAATACTACATCACTTTCAAATATTTTATGGCGTTAATAGTATTTCATTTATTACTATTCAGCCATAGCGTTCATTCGTATTTCTTTAATAATGATATAAGTGAAATTTTTGAGTTCACTTATATCTTGGTATATATAGCTCCATTTGCAAAGGAAATATTGATATATATTATGTGTTACGTATCAGAAAAGACATATAACAACAGTAAACACCAATTACGAATTCTGAGAATAATTGAACTAAATTCCGATTCTTTAAATTACTTTTAGCAAATAATGGACAAACTTGAAGATGTGCAGGTCTTAAATGAACAAATTCAAAATATATTGATTTTATTTATATCATTCTATTATAAATGCTTTCATTTTTCTGTTTATATTTATGAAGCCAACAAAATACGTACTATTGAATTCCTTATCACACGTATCAAATGTTCTGGTTCGTCTGATATTTGTTGCGTACTGATGTCAACACGTTCTTAATGAGGGGAGTTGTCAATATTATTATTTAGTCTGTTCTAATTGAGTGCTCTTCAATGTGCTATGTTAATAATTTATATAAATTATTTTGAATGTCTTGACTTTACCAGATACAACGTTATCTTCAATGCTTACGCTTGTTTTCTTTTGAAACTTGTACAATAATGAGAATTAGTAACAAAATAAAAATTAACACTTTCACATAAATGGTATGAGCATTATATTAATTTATGTTAGTATAGCTTGATGATATATAACATGTAAAGAATATATGTAATTTTATTATTGTTAGATGCAAAAGGTTATTATTTTTCACATTTTAATTTTTATATTCTTCAACAATAAGAACGTATGTATTAATACTAATAATTTTAAAATTCATTTCAAAGCTTTTCTAACTTTCTTCTATGTGTTACAAATTTACTATTTCACAATTGACAGAGTAAGTTTCAAGAAATTGGTACTATATCCACACCTGCTGAATGTCCACCGAAGCTAGGTAATTATACTTTCAATACTCAGGGTAACATTCTAAACCTTACCTTCACCATAGAACCTAACAGTTTAGTTACTCTACTTTTCTATAGTTGTCCTGATCCATACTTCGAGGTTCTTACTATATCTGCACCTTCAGCCACCGAGGCTACGTCAATATACTTTCAATAATCAGGATAACATGTCAGACCTTACCTTCACTACATAACCTAACAGTTTTTTTTCCTACGTCTCCACAGTGTTCTTTAATTTTGCTTTGGAAGTCAATTAATGTATAAAAAAATAATGTTCGACTGAAACGATACCATGTCATTTAATAAATAATGGTTCGGGTTTTGGAGGCTTTATACATGTCGAAATCCTCTCATTATTCCATGTAACGACTATTTTAAATATGTTCAAGACATTCGTTTGTGTTTGAAGTGTTTAGCCATGAAGGCTGGATATTAAAAGTTCGGTGAACAATTTTGTAGAAATTACTTAAGTAAATGTAAAAATATAGTTGATTAAATCACATACATTTAATTTTGGTCTCCAATTACATACTGTAAGTACTTTATACTATGTAAACTATTAAATTATTTAATAGCTCTTTAAGTTATGTAATAAGTTAAGAAGTTTGTACAAATATTTACAAACCAATTGGGCTGTAGTGAGTGTGAAGTATCGCCCCCCCCTGAAGTGTTTCTCTAAGTCCCTTACAAAGATTTGTTCTCTGAAGTTTCATACAACTTTGAACAACTCTGTTAAGTCCACCACTGGTTCTCACTGGTTTCTCGTTTCTCGTTTTAACGTATAACTTTGGAAAGTTACTAAACAAATTATATTGTGTATAGCTATAAAGGATCTCTTGATTCCAAGGCTTGAAAACAATATTTTATCGTCACCCAATTTGTAAGAGATATATAATATATTGACGTTGTATCATCTCATTAGGTGTTCATATTAAAGTCAAATAGTTTTTCTTTACACCTTCACCAAACCAAATTCAGTTTGGACCCTCTATGTTTGAGATATATATTGATTATATTTTTTACCTCTTTGTATTTTTTCCCAACAACCTTTCTTTGATTTGATTGAAATTCTAATAATCTATGTAACACACTCCTCATTAGAAATTTATTATCGTTTAGTGTTTATTTCTTTGTACCCAGCTTTATTTGATTAATGACTGACTAGTATAAACAGACAGAAAGATACATATAAGTGGAAACATCAATTCCAAAATATACTATATATGTGTGTTTTATTGTTGAATACTATAGAAAAAGCAATACAGTTTCCTTTTTATGTAATATAATTGAGGTAAAATAGTAAAATTACATTTTGGAATATTTAATTTTAAAATAGTGTAAAAACGTGTATTATTCAATTAATTATTTTTATCCACATCGGTCACTTTTTAAATTAAACCGTGAAATCAATTCTTTTGCAATTCAATTTTAAATAATGATTATCGATGAACGAAATAATTTTTTTGAGGTTTTGGAATAGGATAATACAATAAATGAAAACAGTTATTGAGGAAACACATTAGGTTATAATATTTTTGTATTTTTATTTTTAGTATTTCATTATAAATTATAAAAGTATATAGAATTCATGTTGTTTAAAGTGAATTCATTTCAAGAAACCTAAAGAGAAATTATGAACCAGTTTTTCTTTCATTCAGATATTAGTTAATGGTGGAAAATTTAGATATCGCATTGTAATCTCATGGTTCTCAACGTTTTCAGTCATCAGGAAAACAAGCATATCGATATATTTATACAAGCATATCAAACATTGCAGGGAGGTTTATGTGGTGAGAGGAATTTGTCAATAAAGAATATTTTCATTTACTGAGAATATTTTGTATGTAGGATGGGAATACTTGGCCACATTGATTGAGTTATGTTCACTTCTATATTTAATGACACTTACAGTTTAATTCATGCTATTCGTCAGCTTATTTCAGAATATATAATAGAAGGCTTTATTATCTAAAATGATGGAAAATAAACTTGTAATGCTGAACATTATCTTTAAAACAAGGAAAATTTTATATTCAACGCTAAAACTCAAGACAACGCCACTTTATTTTTATGTTAACACAGAATTTAAGAAAGAGTAAGTGTTTATCATCTACTTACGTCAATGCCGTTCATTTTGTCTGTCGTATATTATAAATTTCGTAGGTTATACATTTTAGCTTTTGGCTTTACATTATATCAACTGTTTGTTTAATCTTTTAAGTTAGTTAAACATTCAATTTTACACGAAATTATAATCTGCAAATCTGTTGGTTCTGTTCTGTATGAATTTGTGCAAATATCTGACTTCCTTAAGAAGATTTATATCCAGAGCCAGAGATTTATATCTTCACGTTTGCTTAATATATTCATAAAAGTTATAAATATACTTTCAGGAAAAAATACAAATTCAATATGGCCATTTATTTGCAATAACCAAAAATTAGTAAGATATCAGTACAAAAAGACTTGCAAATCTCTAGTTATGAATGGAGTGTTTTTTGTGCATATAGTTAGTTTGGATTACTAATGTTACATGATATCATTGAACTAACATAACGGTTAGTTCTATACCCGCAATACATACATTCTTGAGAAGACATCCTCGACGGTTAATCTTTAAAATCTATTTGCGGCTATGACATTATAAAGTGTAGACGTAAATACATATGTATTAATGTAAATACAATAATTTAGACAAATTTATTTCTTACATGATATCTTCAAATTATTTAAATTAGGCTACGCAGAGGATTTACTGTAAATGTATGTTTATGGTGGTTTGTACAATGAAAGTGTAAAAACTAGAAAGGTATAATATATAATTAAAATTTGACGACATTTTACACAAATAAAAATATCATTAAAAATATTTAGAATAATTAAGTTATATTTCAAGGAAGATATGGAGGGATTCCGTTCAATAGCTATTCTATCTGAGCTGTGTGACTGATGGCGAGGATGAAAGTTGAGTTATTTAAAGTAGTATCTTTGTGGCTAGTTTATGGTATATTTTTACCAATACTACTCTATTAGGTCAATTGTGGAGTTTAAGAGACAAACAACTCTACACCCAAAAGTTGAGTGATATTTGGTTTATAAATCAAGTCAAATGTTTGTATGCTACTAACTATAATTATTTTAGGACATAAATTTGTATTTGTATAATTGAAGTAAATATTTCGAACTTGCAGTTTTGGAACTACCATCGCTAATTGGTTGTTTTTTGAGTGAGAGATTATTGGAATTTATACGCACAGTGTGAATTAAATGATACTTATATGTATGTGGCAATTGTTGCCTGATTGATTCTAAAGTTTGATGATGGTAAGTGTTCCAATGTACAGTTAGTCGATATACAATAATAAACTCTCTTTTTTATCTCTCTAAAGAGTCTTTTCTGTTGTACTAATTTACACCGGAAATAGTAGAATGGATTTAGATGAAACTCAGTAATACGTATGATTATTTTCCTTGTGGTTTAAAGAGGAATAATAAGTATCTCATCTATATATGTAAAATGTGTTACTCTTTGTTATTTTCTTACAGGTCTATTTAATAAAGATTTTTACTATCTAACTAAAGCAAATAGATGACCTGTAAATATATTTATTGATCATTAAAATGTTGACAGGATTAATAGTACTTAATCGAGAAAATTAATAACATAAGTAGTTGCTAGTTATATGGTTTACAAGAATATAACGCTATATACACGTGGCTATTCCTAATGGGCTTTTTTTGAATTTAAAAACAGAAATGAATCTGAGATAAACTAATCTCATGTTCGGGATGTTGTAAATCTCTTATGATCTATTTCATGCAGATTTAAAGTATATAAATTTCACAAATTTAAAGGAAACAAATTTATTTAAATTCAAGTTTTATACATGATAGATGTACTAAATCGAGCCTCAGAATAATAGCAAATAGGTGTCAGTTCTGTGCTAGTGAAGATAATAGAGAGGGATTTAACCCAATACAACATGAAGAAGACAATTCTCTACTCACTAAATTAAGCGTGTTATACTTTGGAAAACCTAATCTTTAGCTCAAGGCTAGCGACACAGAACGCCACTAGGTAGGTTATGGGTTCGATTCCTACATGGATTGATATTTTACCCATAGGGGTTCATATTAATGAGTATGGGCTAGGCAGTCGCGATGGGTTCTACACTTTTATTATTTGGTTTGTATTATTTGGTTAGATCTCTCTATTTCATCTTTCCTATCCAGACCAACGCTTGTTCTTTTCCGATCTTGACTCTGTTAGTGTTTTTGAGAAATAGGGGTTTTAATTTGACGTTTTAACTTATTTTTTTTAAAAAAGGTATTACAATGTTGGCAATACCAATTGTTATTATTTTCCTTGCCGTTTAAAGAGGAGTATTATCAATGTCAACTATTGGGGAAATATTTTTATTTGATAATTTCTCACAGGTCTTTTAATACAGAGTTAATCTATACAACTTACACAAATGGAAGACTTGGTGAATTCAAATGTTTAAAATGAAAATTTGGATTAGCTTGATTGTACTTAATCGAAAATCGAGTTACAAAAACATCGCACTCTCTGTTACCCCAAGTAAGAGTTACTCAGCTGTGTGTGTCTGCCCTCTGGAGTGGTGTAAAATCTCGTAAGGCTGCTGTGTGTTACCCTTTGTCGTGACGTCAATGTTCACAAGGAAAATGTGTGTGTGTGTGTGTGTGTGTGTGTGCGCGCGAGTGCGTTCGTGCGTGCGTGTGCGCGCGTGTGTGCTGGTGGGTTTATTAATTAAAACGCCTTGTTTTAATTTCAGGAACGCATCTCTAGGCAAGTCCTCTTGAATAAGCTGGTTTTGGTGTATAGAGCCTATGATTCTAATATGGGACATTTGGCATGTTGGTGTAAGAGTTCTAGTAACAATGGTAAAGCTATGGTGAAACAATAGGCTAACGGTAATGATAAAATATTATTTACAAAAACATAAAAGCATTTTATAGTTTATCTGCTCTACCTATTATAACGTGTAAGCAAAATGTTTCAATGCAATTTTATTATTATTAGTATATTACTTTATGAAAAATATCCTCTACTTGATCAATCTTGCTACGAATGTTCTGCGTGTGGAGCCGTTAGTATTTTATGTAATATGTATAACAATTTAGCAACATAACAGTTTATGTATATATATATATATATATATATATATATATATATATATATATATATATACATATAATTATAATATATATGCACTGTTCACAGTCCCTAGGGCCTGTGTTCAGTGTATAACTAAAACTGTTATAATAGGTTTCCACGTCCAGACTTGAATAGTTAAATATTAGATAAAAAATGAACTCCGTGTAAAAATTAACTGCCAGTTGATTTAATTGGTGTATATAGTTTCATTTTGTCGTTTTATATACAATGTCAAAAGCTTCCTTTGATTACGAGTAAGCTTTAAAAGTTATTCTGGGTATCAAAAATCTAAAGAATATATATATATATATATATATATATATATATATATGCGCACACACACACACACACACACACACACACACACACATAAATATAGTTATAAATTGGAAAATTTTGTATAAACATTATCTATGGTTTAATTTTTATAGTAGCCTCCATTTTGCAAATACTCTAAGCAAGACTTAAGGTTAATAGCGAGATTAGGAAACAGAAACCTCTAAAATATTTGTGTCTAATTAATTAGACACTGTTCCAATTTACCGAATACCGAACAGCCCAACTTCCACAAACCTTCAGTTATGTGTTTTTTGTAATCAAACTTCTTTCAATTTTAAGTAAAATATAGAGATGCATGTTTCTCTTTTTAATATCTATCAGATACCATTTTGTATAAGGATTTTAACATCCTACAATTTGGGTGATTGTTTTCCACTTGTTATTACTCTCAAAATAATTATTAGTCGAAAGGGGTCATTAATTAAAATTGTTGAGTTGTTCTCTAAAATAAAATTATGGGGGTAGTGAATAGTTTGTAATACACACCAACAATCTCTTTTTTGTTGGTTTCTTTTGTGGTCTATTACACTTCAACATTGTATTGAAGTAAAAATCGGGTAAACTATTAAAATAAAACACACTAATAATGTTATAAGTAATAATTAAAAAACAAACAAATACACACCGTTGACTCATATTATGTGATTTCATTAGTACAAAAACAAAAACATTAAAGATTATTGAATAGTAAGAGTTAACAATTTTGAATGATATATCCTTGTCAACAAAATATATATGATATATCCTTGTTGACAAAATATCCTTGTCAACAAACTCCTTGTCAACAAAATTAGATAATTACAATATTTTGCAATCCCTTGAGTGTGACGACTAATCCGATCTCAACTGCATTGATCTGATGAGTTCACTGAAGCAGAAATATCAGTTAGGCTGAGAATTATAACCAATGCATCGTGATGAACATATACACAGACAATACTTACAACTATATACTCCTATGAAGGAGTATATCCTGCATTGGGGATGGGATGCAAATAAATAAAAGAGAAAGAATTCGTGTGTATTAAAGGGGTTCAGATTTCACTTAAGATTAAAAATAATTTGCAAAGGATGTTAAAAAAAATAAAGTATGTATTTAGACAGTTATATTTACGAGAGTTTGCTTCAACTAAATTAATTTTATTAATTTATTGATTTTAACGCTTATACATTATTTTACCAAGCTAGTATTATTGATTAAATAATTATTTCAAGTGAAAAATATACGACCTAGACCGGGAATCGAACCCAGGACCTTTGGCTTTACGCGCTTAAAGCCAAAGGTCCTGGGTTCGATTCCCGGTCTAGGTCGTATATTTTTCACTTGAAATAATTACATTAATTTTATATAAATTATTAATAATTTTAGATTTTATAATATTTAGATATTTTTAGAAATAATCCGTAGGTTAAAAATTATATGAAACATGATTCGCTCTATCAATCGCTTCAGCAATTGATAAAAAAAGTTAATCGCTATTAGCAAAAGTTTTCAAACAACTTTAACTAATATTATGCTTAAACAATAAAGTGTTTCTCTCAAAAAATTGTCATGCAACACAAACCAATTTCTTTACAAACCACATAAATCAAATAATAATAATAAAAAAATCCCAGTAGTGTCTACTTTATAGTTTGATAACCGTTACAAACATCTGTTAACAAGGGTGCAATACTTTTATTTGTAGCCTACATACATTTCTCCATTAGAATGTACTTTTAAATACGTTTAATATTTTTCTTAATTCGATAATATTTTACATATGTGTACAGATAAAGATAATGTTAAAATTAAATGTAATATTAGCTATAAAACTTGTTCATATTTAATATTTATTAAGAAATATATCATATGTTTTTGACAGTTGAGTATAGAGGAAAATAAATTTTGCTACTTATGTGTGTTTATAAATTCTCTTTAAAAAATAGATTGTTTAACATAATTTGGTACTTTTTTCCCCTCTTTTTTTCAAAGTAGTTTTTGTTTTTTTCGTACTAAGCTTTATATTTACTTAATTACAAGGAAACAATAAAATATAATCTAAATATTGAAACCATTAATAATTTTCAAATAACAATATACTTTCCCTGAAACCAGTATTCTGTTGGGTATTTATAATACATGGGTTCAGATTCAATTTCAGATAAGACTTCACTTTACTCTGACTCCTCCTGCTTGAACATCCTTGAATAAATAATAATCTCTACAGAATAGAGCCAATATAATTCGTGTTTAAAATAATGCATGTTATACGAATATTTCACTTCTATCTCTTCAAAAAAAAAAAAACGTATGCGCTATTCTATATGTTAAAAAATATTATATAATTCAAGTTCCTTTGATATATTTACACTTTAGATTTCGGTAACTAGAAAAACACATAAATATTGTTTTAAGTTAATAATATTTAGTGGATAAGTTTACAAATGTGATGTGGTGTATAGTTGATAAGTTAAAATATAGGTTGACGACTATATTATGTAGAAAATACTTTTTCATTTTTGATTATTGATAAAATAAATATACATCAAATTTAGTACAGTCTTTAAATATATTTATCGTAGGATATGTTGCTGCCGATAATACCAGTAGAATAATATTCTCGCTTACTACGAAATATACGCTAGAGTATTAATTCAAAATAATATTGCATTAATTCCTCCAAGGTCCGATTCCAAGAAATAGGTCGTTATTTTGGAGACATAACATGTTAGTTGACGGATTATACGAAATATTAAATTTTGCTTATGTATCCATGTTCAAAATGCCACACTTGTTTCTCAGAAAATATAATATAAAAGTGAATTAATCGGGAAGTTGATTTTTTATTTTTATACTTGAAACCGATTGGGAAACCGAAAAAAATAGCAAAATCGGACTGAATCTTTGCTATATAAATGACATTTACTATGCATTTTGAGTACAACTCTTCAGTGCTTTTTTAAATATCTCCGTTTCTATGGGTCAAAAATACTCGGAAATGAAGAGCTTATGGAAATGGTAGGGTAACATTGAGAGTACTTCCCAACCTCAAAAAATTCGTATTTCTGGATTTATGGGTTTTTTTTTCACTAATAATGTAACAAAATGCTGTAATAATCATCAGGTCTTCACGAGAATTGGACAAAATATGTGTCTTCACGTTAGAAATAGGTGGTCAAATTTGCAAAGGAAAAAACATTTTACGGCCACAGAATTGTAATTTAATGAGAAGTGGTATTAGAGAAGTGCTATAAACATAATCTTCATTATCATCACTGATCAATTAAATATTTTCTGACTCATCATCTGCGAAACAGCATTTTCTCTTCTGTATAATAATCTATTAATTCAATAGGAGCATTTGAACAATTTGTACCTATGAAAAAATGACATAGAGCGAAATTTCATAAATATATATATATATATATATATATATATATATATATATATATATATATATATATATATATATATATATATGTGTGTGTGTATGTGTGTGTGTGTGTGTGTGTGTGTATCACTCCCATCCCTACACACACATACACAACTTAACGAAGTGGCGGTAGACACATGGAAATAAATATGGTCCTAATCTAGACAACGTCGTCGCACATTTACTTCAAAATATTTTTATAAAAATTTGTTGATTTGATTGATAATTACATTTAATTTAAAAAATTATGGAAATATGATTAGAAAGATATGGTATATATGAAAAAAAATAACAAAAGACTTAAATAAAAAGAAAAAAAAAAATTATTAAAAAATGGGCACTATATCTTGATAAACAAATTCTTGCTTATGTTCACTAGAAAGTAGATAAAAACTGTCAAATTGAAAAAATCGTACTCTAATGCTACTTAATATTATATTATAATGCTTTGAATTTTTTCAAAAAATTACAACTGTGAGCGTAAAAATGATTTTTTTTGTTGCAAATTTGATTACCGATTTCTACTGTGAAGACACATACTTTGTGCAATTTTCGTGAAGACTTGATGATTTTTACCGCATTTGTTAAGTTATTAGTGAAAAAAAAAAAAAATCATAAATCCAGAAATTCGATTATTTTGATGTTAGGAAGTACTTAATGTTACCCCACCATTTCGATAATTCATTCATTTCTGAGAATTGTATTTTTTATTTATATCATTTTCAATTGTTCTACGACCCATATAGCCGGAGATATTAAAAAAAATATTGTAGCGATATACTCAAAATACATAAAAACAAAAAAAATGGCTTAAATCCCTCAACTATCAATAGATCATTCATAAAAAAACAAAAACTGTAATTTGAATTAAAACCATAAATAATCCAAAACTATGACAAATTTTAATTTTTAATTATTATAAACACACGTTTAGAAACGTGATCCATAATCAAATGTATAAAATTGTTTACAAAGTCAACAAAAAAACTGTGATTCTTAAACGCTATTAATAAAAAGAAAAAATATCACAGCTATAAATTGTAGGCATTGGAGTATATGAGCTGTGATGTAAGGATTGTCGAAAAAAATATAGAACAAACAGAAAGATCGTTCAGGATAAGATTTAAAAGGACACATTCTATCATCGAAACGAAATACAAATTCAACAATAACAGAATCCTAATTAGTTGAACATATTATTCAAACCGACCATAAATAGCAAAGATTGTAGATTTCCACAAATCATACTGAACCAATGTAAAAAAGTAAAATACATGAATGCATTGAAACAATTTGATATATAAAAGAATTATAAACACATGAACAACTAATAAGTAAGTGAAAAACTCAACTTTGATTCTAGGACGCTGTATGATACTGTAATAAAAAACATTGGAAGAGATAACAACCCTTCCCGCAAATAACTATTGAACTTCGTCCTCAGTACTTATCGAGATAGTAGGGCTTAAGTATTGATGTATTTTTTTAATTCTATATTTTGGTGTGCGTGTAAAAACGGCGTATGTTTTAAATGTTTTGTGTTATAAAGAAATGTAGGTTTTTGTATTTTTCAAAGGAACCAAAAGCTGCTTAAGCAACCTGAAAATCGCCGAATAACCTAAACAGCCGTCATTAGATGGTATACAAGAATATTAAAAATAGTATGTCCTGTAATAAATAAATACATTATTGGTCATAATAATGGTGATTTTAAAACTCAGAATACGTCTAGCATTAATATCTTATAAATAAGAAATAAATGGTATTTTTTATGCACATTATTGTGTCAATAAAGATTGTCGCTTTGTTTGACATACAAATTGAATTGGACTATGTAATATGTATATTATTTATTGTCCTTGTATTTTGTCCGCCTTTGTAGATATCTTCATTGTTCTACTTATGATGATCGGCAATGGCAATTTCATCAATTTAATAGCGTTTAGGAATTGAAGCTCAGTAATACGAAACTTTTTAACATATCAAATTGAAGAAGGAAAGATTCCAAAATATGATATTCACAAAAAAGAGAGATCACTTTTCGATTTTAGTATTGTATTACTTTTGTAAATTATTTGGAGTTCTGCACGTAAGATACACAAGGGGTGTCGTCAAAAAGCAACAACATCTACTGGGTAAGGACTATTTTTTGTTTTTGTTATTCCTGAGAATATTAATTTATAATTCAAGGTGAGTAACTCACCTTACAACGACTTGGATTGGGGCAATTTTAGTCGTTGTAAAAATTTGATTAGAAATTTCAGGGTTTATTTAAATTTTCAATATACATACTGTATTTTAAAATATTTAAATTCTTTTATGTTCTACGAATCACCTACGAGTTCACAGTTTTTATAATGGGTTATTGCAAATTAAAACGTCATTCAGCCAATGTTTTGGTGGAAAGATAAGGGTCTTATGTAATGCGTATTTACATAACAAATATAAAACGATTGTTAGATCTCTTTTATAGATGTTTAAATAATTTGAGGGGTATTCTATATTCTATTTCATGAAACATTACAGACATTACATTACATATTACTTAGTAGACATCAGTTAATTGGTAATTTTGAGTTTAAATATCTAAATATAATACTATAATAACAATAATTTTAATAAACACATGTTTTTCATCAATAAGTATTAATTCACTAGAGTAGTTCATTCAACCATACTTGTTAAAGCGAGAAGCCAAAAGCTTCACTCACACGGAGTTGTCAGAAAAAAAAGTTAATTACACAAAAACAATTAACTAAAAACATCAATCGTTAGTCCTTACAGTGTAACTTGTAGTATAGGAAATAGACTCAACTGGACTGCGCTTGAGTTCTGGTACAATACTACAAGTTACCATAACAATCCTTGACGTTCGATGAGTAACATGCTCTATATTGTGTATAAATATATTTAAATCTACGATTGTTAATAAACTACACTAGTGGATCACAGTTACCCTATTGTTTAAAATAGTTATTCGTTACCATTATTAATGTATACTATATTAATACGGGAACTTAATTAGGAAAAACAAAATTGTAATAATTGTATTAGTTTTTACTAAAAACTATATATTTTTTACGTTTTACTTTTGCTTTAATCGTCAAGTATTCGCTATGAGAAATAAAAATGACATTGGTAATGAACTTGGGCAGTAGTTCATTGCTTCTCCACTAGTAATTTCACAACTATTCTTTGCAACAGATCCCTATCAAATACATATTGTTAAAATCACCTGGAATGTGATGAGTTCAGGTAGGAATGTGTTGGTTTACATAGAATATGTACTTTACGTGTTTTCATAAATACATAGATCTGCCTCATAATTAGTAAAACAATCCCGTTCAAACGCTGATACATAGAAAACTATGCCATAACTTTTCAAGTGGTAGCTTTAATTAATTTGTTCAATTTTATTATAAGGTACTGTAAGGGCCAAAATAAACAGTACTGAAATTGTGAGATTTAATTTACATAGTTTTACTAACATATACAAGTAAAAGGAAGAAAAATCGTTTAGACTCGGGTACTAACATGTTCAATATGACCTCCTTTAAGTTTTAGGAAACAATCGTACCGTTTTGAAGTTATTGCATCATTTTGGTGAAGAGGGGTTGTTTCATGCTCCTTATACACATGGTTATTTTTTAATGAAGTTGGACGATGGTAGCTGGTAGGTCTTCACGGAAAATATTCTTCTTCAACAATCCCCAGATGTAGGCGTCAGGTGGTGTAAAATCGGGAGAGTGGGCTGGGTATGGAAAGTTTGTTTTAAGGGAGATGAGGCGGTTGCCAAAAGTGTCTTGAAAGAAAGCAATGTTGGTTAAGGCAGTGTGGATGGTTGCGCATTGAAACTCAGTACTGAACTCTGACTGTTTTGTTTATACAAAGTGGTTGCCCAGTTTGTATCTTGTAGGGAAAACCACCATTGTTTTTTAACATTCTTCTCAACGACGTATCGCTTATACTCAGTTACAAAGATGTTCGGTTTATGCTTTTTTCCGGTGACTGTAATACTTGCTGCAACATTCTTCAGTGGTTTTCATTTGTACAGACAGTAGGTGGGCGACCTGAATAGCCCTTCCGCTACGTCAAAAAACTACATGTTCTTCGAAATTTTTGAACAACACTAATAATCACAGCACTACTAGGCGGATTTTTGTGAAAATGTTCCTGAAAACGTAATGCAGTGTGTAACAAACTTGGCCCACCCGCACGTCCAATTCCGTATGAGTGAAAATAATGCTCTACGATAAAAGTTTTCTCTGCAGTAGTTAGCACCATGTCAGCAAAAATTAACCTCAAATAAGAAAGGTATAATAATCACGAAGACGTGCCAACTATCAAAAGTTAACACAGCTGATTGAGAAGGCAGCTACACCTGATTCAGTTTCAGTACTGTTTATTTTGGGGCATACCGTAATTAAAAGATTAAATAAAAGAAATAATACATTTCGTTTGTTATAGTGAAAACAAATAATACGGAAATAGATTAAATTTTATTTTATCCTTAATCTTTGTTTCTCTTAAAAGTATTACACTAATCAATTCAGTTTATGTATTTGGTTTGTTTTTTGTAGATAGTCCAGTGGAAGTGTGCTACATCGGGTATATAATGAGTGGTTTGCAAGTGTTATTTAATATTTATAATATTTACTCATTGGATAATATAGTGAAATGGGAATATTCATCTTTCATAGACCGTTTGATCATTATTTCCGTTTACTTCCATTACGTCAGTGCATCCATCTCTGTTTTAATTTCTTTTCTCTACAGTCAGAGATTACTCCTGGACTTATGTTCACAGTTTTACAAACTATACAATATCCTGATGAAAAAAGACTATATCGCTTTCAAATATTTTATGGCGTTAATGGTATTTCATTTCTTGCTATTCAGCCATAGTATTCATACATTTATCACAAATAATTTTTATTTTGCAATTATTGAGTTCACATATGTCTTGGTATATACAGCTCCATTTGCAAAGGAAATATTGATATCCATTATGTGTTACGTATCAGAAAGAATGTATCACAACATTAAACACCAATTACGTATTCTGAGAAAAATTGAACTAAATTCCGCTTCTTTAAATAAGCTTGAGCAAATAATGGACAATCTTGAAGAGGTGCAAGTCTTAAATGAACAGATCAAAAGTAACTTTAACTTAGATTTTTTAATGATGTTTTTTGATTTTATTATTCATTCTATTACAAACGCTTTCATTTTTCTTATCATACTTAAGAAGCCAACACATTACGGAGTAAAGAACACAATAGCGCACATATTAAACGTTCTGGTGCGTCTAATATTTGTTGCGTACAGATGTCAACAAGTTCTTAATGAGGTAAGTTATCAATATCTTATTTATTTGTCTATCTTTTTAATATATAAATATCAGTAGAGTTTAATCTTTAGTTGTCAATATTCATAATGTAAAATATGTCAATCTTATATAAATATAAAAGTTATTGCCTCAAAATATGCTTCTGAGTTAATTAAACAGCCATGTGCTGTAACATAGGTCTACAAGAATAAATAAATAAAAACTATTACATTGCTCATAATTTTGCGATATATGGAAAAACGTGGGGGTAACGACAAACGAAATATGAACAATTTATACATCCCACATTATCAAGATCCGTAGATCTCACATTTTAAAGATTTTCTGAAGGTATCCCAAACAATAATACACTTTTTTCAAAAACTTTTGAAGTTGGCTTAGAATATAATATACAATATCCCTGTATTTTAGTTATATATAGGTCTACAATTATGACCAAAGAAAAAACTTCCCTTAAATAAATACAAATACTAACCCGTGTACATCATCGCACAACACGGACAATATGAAAACCCAACATTGTTTAATTAACATGATTTTAACTTGACTGTTGTACTATATTTTTATTGATTGCTTGTATTTTTTCTTTGTTTTTAGGCCAATGAAATCAATATAGAGTTGCATTCTCTACGAATAATTTGGGAGAGTAAGATACGTAAAAGTGGTGATAAGAAAGTGGTAAGTATTGCAAATATAGTGTACACATGTATATGTTTATGTTTTGATTATGTTTTATAAACTTAATATATGCTTGTCCTTAATATGAGTGTCCTAGAAGTACAGGAACTGTTAAATACATTTTAAGTAATGTTGTTAATTAAGATGTCTTGTAACTACTTTATATTACGTAAAATAATGGTCATTTGTCATATGTCACAAATTAGCTTTCATCCACAATGACATTTTAGTTATGAGAAACGTTAACGAAATCCAAATACATAATCTTAAGATATTATTTACTTAAGAAAAATCTTTAATATTTTGAAAGTTATTATTTGGTTTTAATAATAAATAGTGGCAAGCCGAAAAAAACGTGGTAATTGATTGTAATAAAATTAAGCTGAAACCTTCACGCAACCATAAGCTTAAGTTTTAAGTTGTACATTAAAAAGTATCAAAAGCATCGACCTTGAAGTGATTTAGCTTCCATAACAAACACGATTACATTTGATTTTTATAGGTGTTTATTACATCATTCATAAGTGATACAAGGCTATAATAAAATTCTGTTTACACTTGTTTGATACAGAATCATAAGATTTAATTTTCTTGACTTAATATTTCCAAAAAATATTTAAAGCTAGGAGTCGTAACTATAATATTGTCGTGTTCCTAATATAATAAAGATAGAATAATAAATACGTTATTTTTTACATTATATATATAAAACACTCATATAACCAGGAAAACTTACTCTAACATCTTGCTATAATAAAAAAAACCAAGATTGTCTAAAAATTACATTTTAATGAAGGATGAAAATTACAGGTGGGGGGGGGGTTAGTAGAAGCCATGGGTAGATTATCATTTTTTGAGTTATATATAAAAAATTAACAGGCTGAGAAATAATTAATTCTCAACTCTAGCATAGCGCAGCCCAATTCATTATACGTAATTATTATTTTTTTTTTGATAGAAAACTCCTAATACCAACAGTTTGTTTCAAAGCTGTTGAATTGTTATTCTCTGAAATGATACGAATTTACGTTTTATTATTTTGTTTATTAAAGTTCTACAAGTTAAATTATTGTGGATGTAGTGTATTTGAATTGAAGAAAGCCAGGTTGTAGTCCTAACATGTAGTTATTTTTACACGAATTTACGTTTTATTATTTTGTTTATTAAAGTTCTACAAGTTAAATTCTTGAGGATGCAGTATATTTGAATTGAAGAAAGCCAGTAGCATTATGTTATAGTCCTGACATGTAGTTATTTTGATATGCTTTATATTTTTGGTGGTATCCTTCTACAACTATATACTAACCACTAACTGGTGGTGTATTACTAACTGCATAAAGAAAAGAATTTGTCAGAGTAACATGTTAAAAATGTTTAGAAAAAATGTCATATTTTATTTATTATGAACGTGAAACTGCTTAAATTAATAATTTTGACTCTTGCGACTGGTCTTTTACGTATTTAGACAGTTAAATTTTAAAACAAGTATAGAATATGATATACACAACACTTGTTACACTATAGTCATAGAGTATGAATATGGGACATGTTAAAAAAGTATATCATTCTCTGCACATGACAATCAAATAAAATTCATCAGTTATATGAGTGTAGTTGACAATTTTGTCTTTTGTAATTAAAAACCAAGCCACATAAATTGTTTGTTAAACTATTTCAACTCAATTTGATAACATCATTTTGCTGCTTGAATTTACTTAAAGATTTTGCTACATCAATTACTTAAATTTAAACACTGTAAAGTAGTATCCAAGTCAAAATTATAGAATAAAAATATATTAATATTATTCGTCGAGCCATAGTTCCGACACAAGGTTACACATTTACATAAGAATGAAGATACTTTACGGATAATATTAAAATAATTTGTTATACATATTATTTCAATTAATTAAAGATTTTGTTACAATAACCAAAAAAAAATCATTCTGTTGAGGTACCACAAGTGAAATTGAACTTTGATTACTTCACGTGAAATTATACTAGAAATATTTATAAAAGACACAATAATTTTACGTTATGATGTTGTAAATTTTTGTTTACAATAGGCAAGCAAACAATTTTAAATTGTAAGTAAATCTAGTTTACAAAATTAAAATGTAATTAAAAAGTGATTAACGAGTTAGTTCTTTCAGAATCATAATGAAAATTCAGGTAGAAGATGAGGCACAATACTTCATGTAGTATTTATAAAAACTGTTAAATATAATTATACTATGCTTAAAATTACCTGGTTTTATGTCAGAGTGAAACTTAGAGCGTCCCGTTCAAGAGTTAATTTCCCTTGGAATTTTCAAGTATGTACAAATCACCCGTTTAGACAATCGCAAGCTTAATGGTCAGTTACCCTATCTGTAATGAAAAGATGAAACTCTCTTGGTTGCTGGGACAAGTTACAAGTTACATGGTTCTAGTTATTTAACTGTTGTGTGCAATTTTGTTTTTCTTATTTTGTTATATAACATTTATCTAAGTTATTTTTTGTAGTTAGGTTACAAATTCATTAATAAGAATGAAGACAAAAATGGAAATTTCCTCTTTACAAAAAGACAATATTATTTAATATTTATTGGTAATTGCAGACTTTCTAAGTACTTAATAACAGAATAACAGTTGTCTATGCCCTCCCAATCTTTACCCCGACATTAAAAAAACCAAAAAATCTGTGACTAAAAAACATTTAAAATTTGTTATATTCATTTCAGTTACACACGAACTACCGTCTGAACCAACTGAAGATGCCACAGTTCTCAGGATGTGGTTTGTTTTATATAAACCTACCATTTACACTGAAGGTAAAGTAACTTTTTATTCAGGAAATATAGGTGTATATAAGCAACAAAAACGTCATTTCTTTCACACACACATACACACAGCAAATACACTTTCCATCCCTTTCTCTCATTTTCAAAATTTTAATTTTAAAAACTTTAACTTGATAGTCATTTGATACAACATGTAGCCATTTTGATCTTTGTTCTACTTTTGATTGTACTAATAATTGTCTTTGTACTCTAATTGATTTATTGTAGGTTATTTCCAAAGTTATATTATAAACATCTTGTATTCGATTTTTACTGTCACAGGTCCAGATGTGTTAATTTACTACCACTACAGGGGCAAAAAGTTAGTTCGACGTATTTGTCGTGAATTATTTCATTTAACTAATGTAGGTGAAACTCAGTAATTCCTATTCGTTTAGTCTTATAGACCAGTTCCATTTAGTTCTTTCGTTTTGTGAAAATTCCTGTTGATTCAGCTGTCCTTAGAGTATCCTTTTTCCCTCTTTGAAAGTTCTATTTTGTATATCCTTGGCATTTCAGGTATTGTGTTTTTACGTTACTAATAGTGAGTTTGTTACTTGCTTTACTAGAGAAAGGAATTTGTTTAGAACTTACTAATTATGCACTAGGCATATTTAATAATAATTTATTTTTAAATTTAAACGACTTTAACCATTTTGCCTCAACTTTTAATTGTTTCATTAATTGACCAAAATTCTCTATTTAGTAAGCAAAATGGCAGATTTATGATAGTAAGTAATGTGACTTCGCCGATTGAAAATTCAAAACACAATAGTTTTTAATTTCCATTGAATTTGTCATTCTTTCTTTTCCCCTCTCAAAGTTCTGCTATCTACAAAATTCAAATTAATTTAGTAATATTTAAACTATTATTGCAATTATTTAAATTTTTTATTGAACGCCACTTATGTTTCTAAATGATCTAACTTAGTATATTTTCACTTGTTTGATGTTTGTTTTTATTGTTTAAACTGGCTAAACTTGTATTTTATTTAGTTAATTTATATTGTTCTATCCACGGTGATTTTTGTAAACAGTGGCCCCTTTATATTGCAGACTCTAACCAAAGGTTTTGTCGTCGAACATGTTCCCCACTTATGCAAATATGTAATTCATGTTTTATGGCTTTCGAAGAGTCCTGAAAATCCAGATTTCACAAGATTCCGCTTCCCCCTTTACGATATTAATGAATGAAGTGTAATCCACTTCTGTATTATTTTATGGTCCGTATGAAACTTCCATGGGAGCTCTGCGTCTTCTGGTTGTGGACTTTTGTTTTTATTTAAATTATTTGGATCTTTCTGTCATTATAAATACTAATTTTAAAAAAAATTATTTTTTATTTAATGTAACAGCAGATATTTCTTGTTGAAACTCCACATTAAAGGATTAAATAAAGCAATGAAGCTAAAGTTTCAAAATTATTTTAATAATATAAACGAGCTACAATTGTTTCGCCTTACGGCATTATTGGGAAACTGATAATTAACAAGTATTGACAACTATTTATACATACATAAGTAACAGGAAACTGAAGAGAGATCGGGAAGGGTAGGCGGAATAACCTAGAAGGTAGAGATTGTTTAACTATGTTATGGATGGGTTTTAGAAGGTGTGAAGAATTTAATACAATTTGGTCATATGACTTCGAAATAGGCCTCCTCATAATACTTGAAAAACACTATTACAAATCGTTGACACATATAAAAAATACTTGTTGAAACTGTTTAAACAACGTCACATTGATACAATGAATATAAACACACGATACGTTTATGTATAATCTTCGAAACAATTGTTTATTGTTTCCCACTAATACTGAAGTTGGTTTCCATGTACAAGAGATAAACGTGTCTATCGGGCAATCACTGATAACCAACTAAAGAACTATGGTAGTAATGGTAAATTAATAAAATTCACTTTACAGGACAAACACAGCTTTTATAAAATGTATAAATTAATTCAAGATTAGTTTTCTTAACGTGTGGTCAAGATTTAGTTGTGAATGTGGGAGTTTGTATACTTAACTGTGAAGTACTCGGAATATCTGACTGTACAGCGGTTTGTCTGTTTCATAGAACTCATGTCTCACATATTTCGAAATTTTTCAAAAATATCTCTATATGGAGCTTTATATTTTTGGCAATAGATTATTATTCATATTGATTGAGTTTCATAGCTTAAACTTCTCATTTTAAAGATGTCGGTTTGTAAAATTGCATTAAAAAAAATGTATTACTAATTATTGTAGATTCCTCCAGAAATATAATATTTATAGAATCTAATAAGTGTTTTATATATTGTAAGGATACTTAGATTAAGTATTTACGAGTTTTGTATCATATATTCAAAGTTTTTCTATATTTTAAAAATCATTTCACTGTAAATTTGTTTACATTGAATAATGCTTGTACAAATTTTGAAGAGCTATCACTAAATTGACAATTTAGAGTAATTACTATTTAGTCATCGTAACTTAGTATTATTATATATAATTATCAGTTTTGTTCTGAATCTGATGTTCATAGATTTTCCTTGATGACATTCCTGGTCAGGTCTACACATTACATGCCAGGTTGTCAGGAATTGTATAAAAACGTTTTTATGACTAGTAAAAACATATAATTACAAAAATATACCATAGGGTACTACGAAGTAAAATATTTCATAAAGTAAAGCAAAACACCATTAATAGTTAATAGTTAATTTTAAAATAAAAATATTATAATTCAGATTATTATTTTTGTTAATAATCTGTCTTACTTTAATACGCGTAAGTAAAAAAGTCACCACAAAATAATGTTACAATCTTGTTGAGCACTGTGGTGAAATTCACAATAATGATTTGAATTTGCCCCTAACCACAATCACTGGAACTTAATAAAACACAATTATCTGATTGATTGTTCTTTATTAATTATATCCACTTAATGCCCTGATGTACATTTCGATAACATGGCTATCATCATCGGAGGGTCTTGCTTATAAACTAAATCTAACCTTACATATCTATTACTAAAATAAAATTAAACCTAAAACTATGATAACCTGAGTGTAGGCTAAAATCCCTCCCACTCCACATATCAGTTGACCAGTAAGGGCTTGGGCTGGCCCTTTGTCAAGTTATTGTTATAAGTCTTTGACCTATGGAGTGGGGTGAAAGATAACTGTACCTCTAACAAAGCTGATGAGAACAGGTGGCCTACTCCTTACAAAAGTCATTATAACTTAACAATACAAAATAATGTGACTACTTAATTTATTACATCTGTATTTTCCCTTGATTACTAAGAAAGTTAATATCCATGTGTATATACATATATACACATACACACATATATATACACATATATGCATACATACACACATCAACATACACATATACACATGCATACACATACACATACAAACACATACGCATACATATACACATACACACATGTACATATATTACAACTAATTGAATACATAATATGTTACATTGATATACTTAATATATATTTTACAATAAATAAAATACATATTTAAATTCTACTTCACTTGTTACATAAATAAATAGAACTAACTTGATATCTGTGTTGATCTTATAACTAAAATACATAGTTGATTTTACATGATTTGAAATCTGTATTTCCTTAAGAATACCGTGAAAGTTAATATTTTGGTTTCAACAAAGAGAAAAGACAAGAATTAGGGATAGGTCCTTTATCTGCATTCAATAACCTATCGTCATTGTCTTTTTTTATTTATTTATTTTTATTTATTTTTTTTAAAAAGACAATGACGATAGGTTATTGAATGCAGATAAAGGACCTATCCCTAATTCTTGTCTTTTCTCTTTGTTGAAACCAAAATATTAACTTTCACGGTATTCTTAAGGAAATACAGATTTCAAATCATGTAAAATCAACTATGTATTTTAGTTATAAGATCAACACAGATATCAAGTTAGTTCTATTTATTTATGTAACAAGTGAAGTAGAATTTAAATATGTATTTTATTAATTGTAAAATATATATTAGGTATATCAATGTAACATATTATGTATTCAATTAGTTGTAAGATATGTATATATGTACATGTGTGTATGTGTATATGTATGCGTATGTGTTTGTATGTGTATGTGTATGCATGTGTATATGTGTATGTTGATGTGTGTATGTATGCATATATGTGTATATATATGTGTGTATGTGTATATATGTATATACACATGGATATTAACTTTCTTAGTAATCTAGGGAAAATACAGATGTAATAAATTAAGTAGTCACATTATTTTGTATTGTTAAGTTATAATGACTTTTGTAAGGAGTAGGCCACCTGTTCTCATCAGCTTTGTTAGAGGTACAGTTATCTTTCACCCCACTCCATAGGTCAAAGACATATAACAATAACTTGACAAAGGGCCAGCCCAAGCCCTTACTGGTCAACTGATATGTGGAGTGGGAGGGATTTTAGCCTACACTCAGGTTATCATAGTTTTAGGTTTAATTTTATTTTAGTAATAGATATGTAAGGTTAGATTTAGTTTATAAGCAAGACCCTCCGATGATGATAACCATGTTATCGAAATGTACATCAGGGCATTAAGTGGATATAATTAATAAAGAACAATCAATCAGATAATTGTGTTTTATTAAGTTCCAGTGATTGTGGTTAGGGGCAAATTCAAATCATTATTACAAAATAATGTGTAATTAGTTGTCAACTGATATACTTCTGCACTTAAAACTAATTATTTTATTAAAATGAAATATCTCCAGATAGTTTACGATGTAATTATTGTAAAGATTACAAAAAGCCTCTACGCTTTTGAAGATGTACCTTTTGTTTGATTAATCCAATTATACATGTCATTTGTTACAGATTACAGGAATTATGATTACATATTCTATAGTCACACTTCAGGCTTCCTAAGAAAGTAGGAGTAAAATAAAATATTATTATAGGTTATTTCAGTTTATTTTAGTGCTAATTAAAACCATAAACTGGTTTAAAAATAAATATCTAGCGTGACTTGTGAGAAATTATTAGATAGAATAAAACTCGAACACAAGATCTCACAAAAACAACGTTTACTTAATTTAAAGATTAGTTATTGTACCTCATGAATCACTGAGGATGGCGACTTCGTCGTTGATACGCGTTTGATTAAGTGAATGTAATTATTGTGTGATCTTGTGTTCGAGTTTTATTCTATCTAAACTGGTTTAATGTAATACAAGCATATATTTTGGAAGATACTATTGATTTTGTGTAATGTTACAGCGTTAAATATTTACAACTACATGTTATTTGTAAAAAAAATAATAAATGATAATATTTATCTTAAATGTACTAAAATATTCAAAGGGGGAAAATATTAGGGATTTCTAATTGTACATCTTAATGTTTTATTTTGTAAGATTTAAATAAATACACTTATTAAAAATATATTCATGTGTAACTTGTAATTTTAATAGGGAAACCGAAGATTCCTTAAACCACAAAACAAAGGTAATTGTGGTACGGAAAATCCATATTTTATTTATTGTCTATCTAGCAACAGTGTTCCTTGGATTTTCTATAATTATTGTGTTTAAATATTTATTTGTTGTCCTTTAAAATAAAAACTATTTGTCTGTTTCATCGTATTCATGTCACATTTATTTCAAATTTCAAACAATTGGCTCTATATAAAATTTTTTTAAATTCAATTATTAATATATATTATTTTTCTCTAATTGTTTAATAGCGAAAAACGTCGTGGTGATTATCACAAGTAAATATAGAAGATAAAATAAATAGAGACACTTTAATCAATTGAAGGTTCACCGTATAACCTTCCATTATAAAAATGTCGGTGCAAAAATGAACCTCCAGGAAGCAATATTCATAGAACCAAATATATATTTTAAATAAGGAACTTAGTTAATGTCTTAATAAAGTCACAGGTTAACTTTAGTAATATATATTCAATTGTCTATTTTGATCAGCTATCGGTAAATTAATAATTACAGTAATTCTTATGTAGTCATCTTAATTTAATATTAACATATGTTGTTAAAATTATCAGTTTGTTCTGAATCAGATGTTCATCGACTTTACATGATGAGATACCTAACCATGATTTTGAGTTTACACCCCTGGTTGTGACCAGGAATTACACAACCAGGACATTTAGTTATTTCATTTCTAGTTAACTAATATTATTTTTAATGATTATATAAGAAAGATTAACCTATTAACAATATTTATAATAACAATTAATGTAATTGTTTATGTTTTGTATTATTTGAATACTTTAGATAGAAAATAGTAGACCATGAAATGTATAATGTTTCTTTCTACTCATATTCTTTCAAGTTTTAAAGCTATTCCTTTAACTACAATAATATATTTATATACGGACTAATAATTACAAACAGACTCTAGCTTTGATAATGATTTTTATGTTTAGTTACTGTATTTAACCATACAGACTAATTACACATATCTGTGTCGTTACTCATATGGTACTGTATTTTACTGCTTTATTTGTTACGGATTACTGAAATTATGATTACATATGCTATTCTCACACTTCAAGCTGCAATAGAAAGCACAACTAAAACACATATTGTTATTGTTTTTTTTAAATATACCAATACTCATTGAAAATATACTAATAATAAAACTTGTATAATAAGATACAAGAATATATTTGTGAAGATAATAATTTTTTTTTCATTCACGTACGTTATTGCAAATAACATGCCTTTTTTCAAATTAGTTACAAATATACAATTTGTAACGTAACTAAATTAAAAATTCATATTTACCTTATTTAAACAAATATAAGGAGATATTTATCTCTTATCCAGGAGATTGTTTCGAGGTCCATACAGAGTTTTTCGTCATCTACATACAATCCGTAACTAATGTGGAAATATGTGTTTTCTACTGTTCTTGGACCGTTGTTAGTTAGTCAGGAAGTAAAATTTACAATGTAGACTTCGTTTTTCAGCGTGAGGACGGTATTTAAGCAAATTTCTTCATATTCAAGTGTGTTTGTACTCTTTTCATAGCTGAAGTAGGACCAAGTACTCAATGCACCTGCAAATTACTCCTCTGTTGTTTAAAGGCAAGGCAAGGCTGTCATTACAATATGAGAACTTGCTGTAGTTTTTGTTGTCTATATTCGGCCACCATATTGAAAAGTATGATTACAGCATGATATTGCCTTTACACAATTACAATAGTAATTCTATTTGTTGTAAATAAATGTTAAGCTTGTCTTGTGAGATAATAATAGATGAATAAAATCCGAACAGAAGTTCTCACAATAGTAACGATTACTTAATCAAACGCGCTTCTAAGACAAAATCGCCATCCTCAGTGATACATGAACTACAATAACTAAACTATAACTATTTGCTGTAACCATAACCAAAAGATTTCTTTTTACGACGTTTTTGCCCTCTTTCCAAGGATAACACTCAAGGTTACTTCCTGGTAATCCCAAACTAAAAGTAAACGCTATGTTTTAGATAAACAACACAAAATAAATGTGTGAAGTAAATTTTATAGTTTACACTATTCTCTCGAGTCTTATTTTCTCCCTTATTGCTCAAAAGCAAAAAATCCTGTCCGTAATCATAACCCTATAAAATAGATTAATAGAGTATATAATAAAGACCCATAGATAATGAATACACTAATAACTTCAGGGTCAGAAGAGAACAAGAATTAGTCAAAAACAACCTGATATGAAAGAGAGGTTTCTATCCCAAGACTACGTGAAGAAAGGTGTGACCCTAAGAGGTATTTCGTTCCTAAAAAAAAAAAAAAAAAAAAAAAAAAAAAAACATAACAAATACCAAATACTTGTAAAAATGTAAATAATAGTGTACTCTTGCCTTGTCACTGTGTGTTTAATTTAGGTACGTCCTAACTTGGTACACAAACTTTCAAAGATAATTAGATTGGAATTGTATAATATCAATTGTTTTTACAGTTTTTGAACACAATCAAACATTATGAAATTTGTCCAACTGATCGAAATGTTTTTTTAATAACGAATATGAAAAAAAAAAAAAAAAAAAAAAAAAGGATATACTAAAATACATATTATGCTAATTTGTTTGAAAATCTTTAAAACATATGTTATGTTCCACAATAATGGTTTAATAAAATCTGATTAAAAACAAATAATTTTTCATAATATACCTGTATAGATTGATGGATCTTGTTACATGTTTAACAACAACTTGTTGACATCCGTTAACAACAAACACCAGTTTAACCAGAACATTTATTGTGTTTACTGTTGTGACCAGTACGATCGAATAATTTAACGTCTTAAGTGAGAAACAAAAATAAAAAATGTCTAAAATTTGAACGAAATACAATATATAAGAAAATTATAATAATTTATAGTTTAAAATTACTTTTGATATGTTCATTTAAAACTTGCAAGTCTTCTAAATTTTACATTATTCCCTGAAGCTTATTTAATAATAAGTAATATATTTTGGATGTTATCGTACAATCATTCATAGATGTGTAATATAATAAATATCAATAATTCATTTGCAAATGAATACATGTATGCAAAAACATAAATGAATTCTGAATTGGATCAGAAATATCATTCATGATACATTTGTAAACACTGTGTAAAGAACTTGTAAGACATATAATTTTTCTCTAACAGGATATTGAACAGTTTATAAAATTGAGAATAAGTGTCTAGAAGTCATTTTCGGTTGTAGTGAAAAGTAGTTAACTGAATAAAAGAAAATAATAAAACAAAACTTTTCATCTATTCTAAACTAATCTAAACTAATTCAAAAATATAGAATTTTCATGAAATTGTAATCTTAAATAACTACACGTTGTGGTTAAATAACAAAAACATTCAAATCTTTTATTGAGCATTTCCTAAACCTATAACACAGTGCACTGTGAAGAGGGTTCCGCTTATAAAAACATTCAATTAAAGGTCTGTCTCTTAAGTTGCAAATTGTTTTCCATGACATATGGCTTAGGTTATAGCTTGTTTAAGCAACCAGAGTGACAAATTATTTCTTTTGTACAGTTTATAGGTGTATTAATATGTCAAAACTAAATTCTTGTTTAAATATATTTATAGTTATAGAATATATATTTGTTAATATTGTGATATCTAAGGTAAAAAACAGTAGATCATTAAATGGTTCTCATATGATAACAAAAGAAGGTATCTTAACCAGCAAACTGTAATTGAAGTTTATTTTTTAAGTTAAACCACAGTAGAATGTGTTTCCAATAGATGTTTAGTTTCAGCATTAAATCGAAACTCACGTCTGTGTGATGGCCGACCACTTGAACTAAGTAATTAAATTTAATTGCTAAATCTGTTCTTCTTTTATTTTGTAAATTTCATAGCAGGCGTCACAAGATTTATTTAAGACTTGATAATGACACTTACCTTTCCTCCTATCGAACTAAACAACTTTACGAAAAAAGTTACTAATTTATTGTTATGAGACTTTTTTTATATTTATGGGAAATAAATGATACAAAAATTGCAATTTTCGTTTATGTATGTCAAAATTAAATATCTTGAGCCATTGTTGAACAGATATTTATTAGTTTCTTCCAGAGAAATGGTGTATTTACGGTAATGACATGCTTTCTAATGAGAAACAGAAATGTGACTGAACGAAGCAATATGTGTTACCTGCTTGTAAAAGAAAATAATATTTAATTTGAAATTAACAATTTAATCTTGACTTGTAATATAGTTTAAGTTGTCCCGTAAGTTTTCGGAGTATACGGGTAGGAATAAGGAGTTGAAAAAGTACCCACTAACCAAGAAAAGTTAATTCTAGATGTCTGAATTTAATTGTTGATGTTGTGTGTCTTTATTGAAAAGAAGAAGAAAAGGAATATTATGCACTTTTTCATGTAAGTCATACAGACAGATATACAATAATTTCTAGTAATAAATACAAATTCTGTAAAAGATCAACTCTATATTTTCACATATATTTTGTCATAGTATTCAGTGTGCTATATATCCATTAACTTGTTAAATGTTTCTATTAGTTATTATTTAAAAAAAAAAGTATTTCAACTTGCTTAAACCTAATATACTTCAAGAAAGTTTATAGCCTATATTATTGCTATGAAATATATCTTTACACTAATAAGTGTATTTTAGAATATTTTATTTATTTGGTTTATTTTATTAGTGCTAGTTTAACTTATTGATATGAAATATGTTCTTACTGTAATAAAAGTTTCGTAATATTGTTTTTACGGCCTTGTTATTAATGCAGGTTTAAAGTATATTATATATCTACTTTTTACAATTAGTTTTATTAGATGTAAAAATTAATAATAGAAAAGTAACAGAACATAGATTGGACACTTAGTAGGGAATTACATCGTTGTATGTTGGCTGCACTGAGGGACGAACTACAATAGTTATTGTACTGAACAACAGAATGGAGGTTTAGTGGCTAGTCACAATACCTCATGTTTACTGGCGATGATAACCAAGAGGGTTTTTGCCTTTAAAAAACAAGAAAAATACACAATCTAAGTCTGTGTTTTTCCAATTAAGAGTATATAAACTGTGACAAATTTGTTGTTCTGTATAAATGATATATACTGCTTGGTGTGAAGATTAGATTTACTTTAATCACATCTGTTACGAGAATTAAATTGAAAGTGTAATATATAAATAAAATTTAGTTCTACATAACCCCAAATAAGGGGACGATAATAAATAGGTTTTCGATTTGAAAGGGCAGGGAAAAATTATTCAACCATATTTATTTCTATGTTCTGGCTGACATTTTAAGCCTAAGGTTACTCATTGTTCAAATTCTTGGAAAAAAAACATTTATTGTATTAAATGTTTTCTGTAAATAGTTTGTGATACTTTAAAAAACTTAGGGCACATGTTCGTTGTAAAACCCTTCAGTTGATTTTGCACAACACAAAATAAAGCTTCCATTTTCAATTTAGTTAGGAAATAAAAAATAATTTTATGTAAAAACATTTATAATTTTAAAGTGTACATATGTTAGTTTTGTTCTTTAAGATATGATTTTATTGTTTGAACTGATAATCATGAAACGATTAAATACTGTTTATGTGTTAATTTGTGTCAAAAAAATGATTGTCCCGAAAACATGGATTGTAAAATTATATATATATATATATATATATATCATCTATTCCGTAATAATCGAAACCAACACACATTATTCTAGTCTGAGTCATTTTTTATACTCAATTCCTCCTCCCCCATAACAAATCCTACCCACCTAAGATAATATTCTCGCACCATTGTATAAATATTCTGTTTGGAGTCTTTCCATTAAGCTGTGCAAGTTTGTTATCCAAGCTTGTGAGATATTCCCTTCTAACTCATGATAATAGACTTTACTTACCCTTCCTAATCCACATAATATTACTAAAGGATAAAATGTGTGTACATCGTTGGTCAATTATTTTCAATGTAAAACTGTGCTTGACTATTGAATAATATGATAGTCTACTTAACCCATTATTTAATATTACAGTAACATAGTATTGTATTGTATGTAGTATTGTAAAGTACTAAGTACATCCATTAATTTTTAAAAAATTCAAGATATATTAAAAAAAATAGTTTCTTTAGATAATAAAATAGAGTAAAAATCAGCCACTATGAATACAATGACAAGGAAATAATTATGTCACAGATATATGTCGTTCGACTTTTAAAGTAATCAAAAAGATTTTAACTTTTAAGAAATCAGTTATCGAAAAATTTATTGTAAGTCTGAACGTCAAAACAACTGTTCCTTTATGAAAATCCTTTAATAATGATTTATTTTGAGGGTTTTTATTTCTTTATTGTGATTAAGGGAAAAGAATTTTACTGGAATTCCAATTTCCTTTTATTAAGTAAATCAATAAACTATTCTCACTAATCTCCAAAACCAAATATAAACCAACCAAAACTATTCCTCACTAAAAACGTCATTTCGTTAATTGTTATTCAAAAAATGGAAATGAACCGTGGAAGACGGGTTTGAATAAATATCAATATATTTATATAAAGCTTACGCCGCGAAGGGGGGAACGTTAGCTAGCAATATGAATATTTTAATGTGGTTGGGTTTGAGTGAGAGCGTGACGTGAGGGTAGGTTGTGTATCGTTGTGAATGGGGTGTGGAAACAGTGTTAGCCTGGACTGGGAACTACACAATTCGAAAAACTCAGCAGCCAGCATTGATGCGCGATTACATGATAAATTATTATTTTAATATTAACTATTGAACTATACTACAGTAAACTAAACATTATATAATACTTGTTAGGGGTTGACTTTAATAACTTAGCGGTTCTTACGTAACTAACTAGGCCAAAATGGTCGACTAGCTAGAGTCACATCTTGTGGGGTTGTGACAGTTTGTAGCGCACAGTAAGATCCCGGGTCAAAGACTCACTCCAATCTGGCCTAGTGTGCCCTTATTTAGGTGGAGCACATCAGTGCAAATTATTAAGAAGAAACTTAATCTAAATACTTATCAATATCAAAGAAGGAAGTATGCGCTGGTCTCATCTCGTTGCCTTGTGTACGATAACAGTGGCTTTCTTGCTCTTCTTCGGCGCATGCCAACCAGCGGGATGGGGGAAAATACTAGACAAAGGTTCCCCTGTAACGTTGTATGCTGCAACTCGCAATACCAAGGAACCCCAAGATCCGTTGCACCCGGGATTGAAGGGGAAAACGGTGGTGTAGAAAACACCACAAACTCGACTTTGATATTATGACGAATCATATAACTTTTTTTATACTACCTATAAGACAATGTAAACTTTACATATATCCTTCCTTTCTCCTTAATATTTTGAGAAATATGCAATTAATTCTGACATCAATATCTCATGACATATTTTAGCTGTTTTTATTGTACGAAAACGTATATTCATCTTGTATATTACAAAACAGAATAAAGTTTCTTCCGATTATAACTACAATCTAGCGTTCATAATGTAATTAATTGCTATCATTATTTTTCTATTTTCTTATTATTACTCTCGTATTATTTTATTATTGAGCCAACACAAGTATCATACACAAATTAAAAATATGGAATGAGTTCAGAAGTAATGAACCAAGAGCAATTTGGTCAGTAGGAAATTGGAAACAATCAATCATTAATCACCGCATAATTTATTAACTGATTGCCACTACAGTTGACGCTGTTTTTTAATTGATTACTTGGACATGGGGAAACATAGTTAATATTTTAAAGGCTATCGCAATTCAGTTTAGAGAAATTGAACAATTTATTGAATTTTCCTTACAATGAAAGAGTTAAGAAACGTGATTATCTCTGTTTGTTGGAATAATTTAATGTAAGCATACAATACAAAATGTATAATAGTTTATGTCTAGCTTAGTTCAAATCAAATATATCAGTCTGTTACACATATTTTTACATTAAATTACTAAAATATATGCACATCAGTTATTACCCGTTTCGTTAATTATTTACCTAACTAATTAAAAACATATACAGTATATTTATTTACGGTAATTAATTCTATTCTTCTATAAGAATTTCCAAGATAAAAAGTCAGAATAAATTTATAAATGAAGTATAATTTGATTTTTAGTAATTTTGTATAGTGTCGGTAAATTATAATTTTGGTAGAGTACATTCTGAGTTCAAATAAAATGTTCATATTTTTCTTGTATAATACATAAGATAGTAGGTATATTTATTACTCCAATAAAAGATTAAAATGGTTATGAATTGTAATATTTTGAAATAGAAACATTTCATACCATGATTAATTGGATTTTTAACGAAGTTAGGAACAGAACTTACGGATGATAAAAAGAATTTTACATTTTATGACTTAATCCTCCCCCCTCCCTTAGAACACTAATTATTTCGATGTTATATGTTTAATATTTTTGTTTTGAAACACTCTACAAGATTATTTATTGGCTTATGTGTAACTTATGAAGTGTGCATGTATTGATCGACTCTCATTTAATTAAAAATATAGGCACTTCATTCAAAGGTTCTTGAGGAATGTAATGCAACGGTATTTCCAGTCCTAATTAAAATGACCAAAAGCAGCGTGGTTTGTAAACAACCAATTAAAATATTCAATTACTGCGGGCACACTAATGTAGTTTATAGTAAGCCTTAGTTCGGTTAGTTATAGACTACCATAATGTATTTGAAATTTAACCTTTTCCCATTTAATCGTCTACCGCTAATGAACTCAACAAATAAAAACCCAAGTGTGAAATGAATTGTTTGTAATTAACTGTTTCGTCCAAAGGGTAATTGATTCCACAGTTTCATAGTTTACAGATTCTGAATGGTAGAAGATTGATAATTTTATCTGGCTAACTTAATTTACAAAAATCATGTAAAACCTGCATTTAATTTTTAGAACGATTTATTTACAACAGTAGACAAATCTATATCATGATTTTGGAAATAAATAGTACTTACTCATCCATTAATATAAACTCGTTCCTACAAAGGGTCCTTTTAGCTGTGCATATTTTAAATGACCCTCTTTGTCGTGATACCTAAAAATAGTAAGTGAATAATTATCTAATCATTTCACTGGTTAGGTTAGGCTTGCAATTTCGTTTTAAAAAAAATATGTTTGTTAATTTTTGTGTAATTTTGTAGGATTGAAATACATACAATATGTGGAAGCATTTATTGTTTTGAATTAAAAAATTATATTTAAAAGAAATTGGTTAAAATTTTCAAATACAAATTTTAAATCGGATATTTGGGAAATTCAGCAGATTTCTTATCTTTGACCACTCTAGACTCCGCAAGACCAAATATCATATCACTACCTTATTATAATGGTACCTTATTTACTCACATGTGCAAAAAGTTCCAGTCTTTTTTCGTATTCTCTATAATAATCTGTAATAAATTTATCTTGAGCGAGACCGGTTGAAATTTTAGGAATAAGGCACCCATCCCCCAATTTCCAAGCTAATGGAAGGTGATTGCTCAAAATTTTGCAACTAAAAATCTAAATTTGTATTACTGAGATATATAGAAATTTTATAATTAAAAGATTTAATTTCTTAGGTTTATATTACAGCGAGATTAACACTCTTAAAATGCATTTTTTGAACGCTGTAACCAGCTGTGAGCTACTAATGAGCCTAGGGGAATATGGTAGATTATATTAGTCCTAAAATGTTATGTTTTGAATATTTTTAATCAGTGTTATTATATCACTCATAGTAAAGAGTGACAGTAGATCTTAAATGCCATTGAAGAACATGTACTATAATCAAAAGCAGCAGTGTTATAATAAAGCAAAAGAAGACTATGGGAGACGGTAAGTCATTATTAATATTATAATTATTTTACAAAAGTAAGCTACTAATAAAGGAAAAGGGAATACTAATTTTAAAATGAAATAATTTGACGTATTTCAATTATAATAGTGTAGCACCACTTTAAGTTTTTATAATTTCACAGTTCTTTTGGCAAACTGTAAAATGTAATTGAAATAAAAATCAAGAATTTAGTTTTAACATAAATTGATAATTTCTATTATTGTGCCATGCTTTCAGTTTTAGGCAACCTTTGGCTCTAAAACAGAATATTGTACACATTTAGAAACATTTTGAGGGATTTTTCCTCCTAAATCGGATCATGGTTCAAATATTCGTTTTAGATGAAATTTGTTTTAAAGTATAGTGTGCAGTTTCATACATATATTAAAATATATTCTTGTATTTGGAGAAACATTTTAAAAGAACACCAGTAGCACAGTAGTGTTTATTGCTGTAATGACTAAAATATCAGTTCTGGGAATATATGTAATCGATCAACCATGACATTCTGTATGGATACACAAATGCAACTGCAACATAATTATCCCACAATCATTTGTTGAATTAATTAGTTGTTTATTTTGCTCAAATAATTAACATCAACAAGTTTAATGAGGGCAAATAATTAAGAATACCGACGTACTTGTTAACCGCTAACGAACGCAAATATCAAGCCATGCTTGGAATAAAAAGTGCATAAAAAGTGCTCTCATGACGTACATGTTAATTACAACAGAAAACATGGATTATATTATGTATTTTGTGTGGATTGTTTCTATGTATGTTACATAAAGATATAATTAAAAATGTAACAATAAAAATAAGTAGAATCCAAATTACGTTAACGAGAGAATTTATAATGTTAAGGTAATAATATTTATAGAAATAAAAGTACAAATTTAAAAACAAAATAGCGTCTGGTACGAAAACATTGCTCCAAGTTTCTACCATGTGCTTATATAAAACTAAAAACACTAACAAAGAACGAAAATTAAACACGAATTCAAGCTTTGAGTTCAAATATCTCCAAAATATTACAATAATGTCCATGAAATGTGAATTGATTGCTTAATTCAAGCATCATATCATATCATATCATATCATATCATATCATATCATATCATATCATATCATATCATATCATATCATATCATAACATATCATATCATATCATATCATATCATATCATATCATATATATATATATATATATATATATATATATATATATATATATATATATATATATAAAAGAAAGTTAAAGGCTCTTAAAAATTGTGTAGTGAATAGAAAACACAAAGAACACATATCAATTTGCTGGACAAGTAATTATCGATACATACAAATAATAAACAGTTCACGGTCTAGTAAACCCACTGAGAGTTTTAATTTTTTAATTTTTATCTATTTACCTAATACATAGCGTGAAAATTCAGTGAACTTCATGATGAGTAATGATAAAATAAAATATAATGTTTACGATCTATTACACATTTTGTTTTTAACATAAGTGAAATGTACATAAATTTAAAATGTATTACATAACGGACGGAATAAGTACAATATATCAAGTGCATTCCATTCTTTAAACCAACCTTCATACAGTATGACAATCTGAACGGGTTACTTACTTTAATCGGAAGGATTAAATTTAATAAGCAGAGTTTACTATCTATTATGAACCCAATGGCCTACAAACTGCAATTTGAAGGATGTACCAACTGTAACCATGCGGTAGACTGTTAACTGTAACTAAAAAAATACTAATGAAAAAAACAAACACAATATTTAGTAAATTCTACAATTTGATTGATTCTTGCCGACCATGGTTTCGCCAGCATAGGCATTTACAAGGCAGCTTAACTAAGACTTTTCGATTGGTCGCTATGTTGGATAGGATGAACATAGAGACCTCTAGTTTACGTCATTATTCTTATTTTTAAAAGTCCTTTAAAATGAGTTATCACTCAATAGGGGTTGCTATTTAAAATTCTTGACTTACCCTCAAACTACCCAATTTTGGGGGTAAGGGTTGAAAATGTTGATACTTCAAAAAACTCCTCCTTTGGTTATCTAAACTTTCCCCAAAGCAAATCTGTCTATTTCCATTAATAAAAAAATAATAATAGGGGGGGGACTTTTAGGACACTTGGTATACTCTACAATCCGACGTGTATAAATTAATTTACATAATTAATTGTTCAATTTTAATCAGACGCCGATTTACAGATATTTCATTCCTATTGCATTTGTGTAAGTTACTTATAAATCCACAATGTTGACGTTTTGTAAATAAATTGTATTTTAGCTCATAAAAAGTTAGATAACCGTAGGTGGTTTCATCAAAGTTTGTTAAGTGCCTTTGCATGTCAGTTGAGCAACAGGATACCACATTACTCTGAGTAGGCAAACTTTTAGGAAAACCATTCAAATTATATTGTTTATGTTTCACGAATTGGAACGAATGTGATTCAATTCTATTGTTATTCGAGAACCTAAATTGTATTATTTGACCCATCTTCTAAATATATATTTTTTTTGTATGTCAAAAGGCGAAGTATCGAATTTATGTGAGGTAATAAAATACAATAAATACAATGAGTTTAAGATAATATTTATTATTATTTACTTCTAGGTTATAACTGAAATTATTTCTTATCACATATTTAAAGTCTTGAAAATTAATTATATAGATGTAGTTATAAAACTAATAAAGATCGTAAGAAATGAGTGACACACTCTGAAGTACTGTAGAGGAAATATTGGTATAACTTTGAATGAGATAAACATTATTTTTCAAAATAATATACAAAACAAAGTTATAAAAAACTTTACATAAGAAGCTTCTAAAAAAAAGAAAGAAAAAGAAAGCTGTATTATAACTCATACTTTAAAATATCAAAAGATATTTTTATCATATTTTGACATTATCATGTATTAACTAATAAAATGAATTCACACTATAAAAAAAAATCTATTTAGAGTTGTAATTTGTAAATATCTGTGCATTTTCTTCCTACGTTCAGTTTAATTTCATAACTATAATTTAAAAATCAGCCAGCTTATAGAAGTTAACTAAATTTTGATTTCAACTTAACTTGTAATATTTTAATTGTGATGTTTTATTTAAATAAATTAGGCCTAACTATAAATTTGTTTATTTAACTACCGAAATTTTATGCAATACCCTTTTGATTTTAACGCATATATTTTTTTTATACTAGGTAGTATCAATAATTAAATAATTCTAGTGGAAAATAGACAACCTACATAGACTGGGAGTTGAACCAAGGACCTTCAGCTTTACGCGCCAATTCTATACCAACTGAGCTATCCTTTGTCATTTCCCAACATATGGCGTACACTAAGGGAAACGATTATGGATAGCTCAGTTGGTAGAGCATTGACTGGTAAAGCTAGAGGTCTTGGGGTTTAATTCTCAGCCTAAGTCGTATATTCTCTTGAAATATTATTTAATTATTAACACTAAGTGGTATAAAAAACATATAAGGGTTTAAATCAATATTTGAATACGTAAGGGCGCAAGTTGAGAATTTCAATGTAGTTTTAACGAGGTAATTAATTTGATAACTCGAAATTTTTCAGCAAAAGCAAAGTCATGTGAGAAGTGTACGCCTATGCCGAAAAGTGACTAAGGATACCTCAGTTGGTAGACCTTTGACGTGTATAGCCGAAGGTCCTGGGTTCAATTCCCAGTCTAGGTTGTCTATTTTCACTTGAAATATTATTCAAAAACCTTTTGTTTACGGTAATATAGACTACGAAATAAATATCCAACAAACGTAGAAGGCCTAAAAATAACTGTGTGTATTAAGAAGAAAAAAAAATAAAAAAAAATAAATAATAATAATAACATTCCAATTGATTTTATTAGAGAATGACATTGCAACCATAAACATATTTTATTTAAAACTGTTACTATAGCATTAACCATAATATTTATTTATGTGTGAATGTGTATTTGTTTAGATGTGTGCAGTTGTATATACAGTATATATAGAAACAGGATCTACGTGTTTTTTTAAGTATTTGACGATTAGAGGACTGTAATTTTGTTTTTATAATGTTACTATAATTATTTTTATGTAAAGAGTTTTTATTCATTAGGTCATATATTATGGCAAGTACACGAAAAAAAAAAAAAAAATAACAAAATAAAACTTGAAAATGGTTGAGTATCATAAACGGCCGTCATGATGAACAGGAGAAATAAGACTCTTTACGGAAAGTTAGATACAAATTGTATATTAAGGTACACATTTAAGTATAGTTTAAAAACCTATCAGTGGCACAAAATTAGTAGAATATTGGTACATATTTACACCGTACAAACATCACATCATGTTAAAGCGCAGATAATTTAATTACTCAAGTTAAAAGTGGAACTATTAGATTTCTTAATACCAATTCAGAGAACTTGTTTGGACCCCGGTTTCCATTGATGACTGGGTAAGTGCTATGATTCACTAAATATTATTACATATATTTGGATCCCTTTAATATATCCCTTAGGGTGTGTGTGACTTTTTTAATTATGTTCTGAATGTTTATCAATAATCATTAAGTCTATAAATTTTAAAAGAATGTATATATTTTCACTAAAGAAAAACTTTAAATAAAATGATTGAAATTTAGATATTACTTAAATGTTATTTTTATATTCTAGATTTCGACGTTAATCTAATTATACTATATTCCTTTTAGAAATAAGGCAGATGTAAGATTGGAATCCTAATTTATATATTTGGGTATTTAAAAAAAGTATAAGCTGGGATATGTCATTCAATATATTGTTTCTGTTTGGTGTAATTTTATTAATTATCTGGAAATTGATAAAGATTTGATACTGTTCTAATAACTGTATGCACCTAACTTAGAAATAAATGAATACTTAAAATATATAACTCTTACATTAACTGTTATGGTAAACACTAAAGTTATTATATTGATAACTCTTTGAATATATTTATATGCAATAATAGAAACGATATGTCATAAAATTATACAATCTAACGTTCTGTCATAATTCATGTCCATGAGATCAGAAAGTAATTTAAAAACAATTGTATTATACACATCGCTTGATATTGTCGTTCGTTAGCACTAAACAAAACAAACGTGTGCAACAGAGTTACAATTTTGAATACAAAGTATAAAACGAGTGTGTTTTTGTTCTTTATTGTGTACCTTCATTAAAACATTTTCTGTTAATTATCAAAGTTTTACATTTGAAGCGACGTCTAATTGTAAAGTCACATCCAAATATTCTTTATATATATTTAAAATGGGTTGTTATTTCGTTTTAAATGTCTCCGAATAATTCATACATTTTTTGGGAAGCTGTAATTATTTGTTACCAAAATTTGAATGGTAACCTAGACAATATACTAACCACATATTACTTGACAGAATAGTCTTCTTCGAGATTTTGATTTGTTTTGTATGTATATTAGTGAACACAGTCATCATATATCATGTGTATCTTTCTCGATAAATGCAGTAAATTTAACATTTTGTTAATGAGCTTATACAAGAGGAGATTTAAACACACTTCTCACCACTTCAAAGTCTAAAAAATAATAAAATTGGTTTTATACATTAATAGCCTGAACTGCAGTTCAGTATGGGTTAGGTTAGGTTAGGTTATAAAGTCATACGTGAATCTATTTTATAACGTGATTTGTGTATGCAGATAAATTCTTCCTTTCCGGCTTCTTTTGCAAATACCACTAACTTTTATTTTTATTTCAACCTGAGCAAGGAAGACACAAAGACTTATTTTCTAACGTAGTTTTTTTAATATTTTTAAAGATATGTATTTTTCTTTCCCTGTTTGCTCTATTGATGGGAAAGGATATCATTCCGTACACAATCACTACAATATCTTACAACGTTAATATAGAAAAAAAATATTACAATATACCTGCAGAAGCGACTAAACTTGAAATTTATATTTATTAATAAAATATAAACATACTATAAAAGTTTTCATTATTTAGATGTTGACAGCCACTTGATAGTTTCCTAATGTTTACCCTAACTAAAAACCTATGTCTGTTGCTTTAGTTATAATGCAAATTTATAATATGTGCGATTAAGTAAATAATGTTTTAATAAATTTATTAATGAAAGTCAATTTTTTTTGCATAATTATAATTGTCTTTAAAAGCTATTTATTATTATTTTTTTCAGAACAAATACACACAAAAACTGACTATTTATGATATGGAATTATTTAGATCTGAAATGAAAGAGGATTTTGTTATGTATACATGTAGGTCCTAAAAAAAAGTTCGACGTTGCGTTTAAATTGTTGATTTGTTAAAACAAAATAGGTAAATTGATTTCCTACAAGTTCGTTCACTGATAAACTATTATATTTTTATTATTGCAGTGGTAAATTATTTTTAACTGCTGATGTATTTGTGTTTGTTTTTCTAATGTTCATTTTACAGTGTTGGTGTTGAGTCATTTGTAACAAAAAAAACTAAGTAATCTCATCTCCTTGACCTAACCTAAGGCTCAGAAAAAGTTAAATTCCCTCAGGTGGTTTCAGTGAAGTTGGTAAGTGCCATTGAATTGAAGTTGAGAAAAGAGAAACTGCAAAACTTCGTTCGGAGAACCATCGCCAGTAACTTTTGAGATAACGTATGGTATCTATCTCACGATTCAGATTGCATTATAATCGCAGGTATTTTTCAAGAAGGTAAATTATTGTAATTTAAGATATAATTTCAAGTATTTATTTTTTCTGTGTATTTAAAAAGGTGAAGTAGTGATATCCATTACTTGAAACTAACAGTTATGAGACAGATATCGTATATAAAAACAGATAGGTATAAATGTCATACTGTAATTATTATCAAATACATTCAGGAAAATATTCATTCCTATTGGAAAGAAAAGAAGGTAATGTAATAAAACAATAAGTAATGAATTGTTATTGACTTTGGAAAATGCTGACTTATTCCCCAAAAAATAGAGAAATCCAAAAATACGTGATCGGTTAAAATATACCTGGTAATTAGGAAATACGTGAGAAAGTAATTTATTATATGAAAATTATATTGAATATTAAAGTTATTTTATTTCATCCCAAATTACAAATTTGTTGAATTATTTGTTTAAAAGTTATAATAACGTAACACTGCTTTAAATAAAAAGATTTTATTATACACACAAATATGGTAGATAGGATAATGTATTGCAGTTGAAGGAGGTTGAGTCAGAAATTAAGAAAGTGCTTTCTATATGATTGAGAAAAATTCAGAAAAGACGCTTGATAAAGGTGAGCCCATATGCTAGACTAACATTTTTATGGAAAACTCAATGTTAAATTGGTAGTAATTTTGAAGAAGAACTGTTTTTAGGAATGTAGTTAACTCATTAATAGAGGTTGTGGGAAGGTTGGAATACTCTTCACGGTTATATATAGTATGTTTATGATCTGCTTAATGGGGATAATTGTGAATAAGTTAACTATATCATATTTAATACTATTGTTATAATTATTTGTTTTAAAATAAAAACCACAATGTAAGGTCCCAAAATACTACAATCAATTTATAACAACTCTATTTGAATATAGTATAATTATATTAAGTTACAAATAATTGGCTTTTCCTGCTGACAGAAACATACGTAGCAGACCCTTGCTTTTAAAATAGAATAACTAATTAACAAAAGTTTATGTAAATGGTGTCATCATTTCAGTAAAAATTCTTCACAGTTATTTATCCTGAATATATTATATTTCATTTCGTATTCAAAATTTAATTTTGTTCACTGTTAACAGTGATTAATTGTAATAGTGTTTTAAGATTAATGGGATTCCGTCTTGCTAATCTAAAAATGTATTATAACCTAAAATATGGCAACATCTTCATGGAATTTCTGAAAATATTATTTAAGCCTATAATGAAGCTTAAACTCTCCTTTAACTCCTGCGTGGTCTGTTTGCCTACAGTGTTTAAAATATAACAAACATTTCTAAAGTTATCGAAAATAATCACGTTTATTTAAACGTTTAATCCAACAATATCACAGAATTGAACAATACTCGTACATGGTAGCAACATTTGTGGTGATTTAAAAGTATACGAGACCGATTGTATAATTCCATAAGACGATACTAGCATGATTTAACATAATATATTTTGAGATCATGCTGACATGGTGCCAAAAGTCCCCATTAATAGCCAGCACATTATGGACTACCTGCGCACATTTCCTGAAAAGAAAGAAAGTACTTTATTTTATACGTGCTAATCGATAATGCTTAGCACGTGACTAGAATGTTCTTTTTTTGTAATTCGTCAACATTTTCAGCTTATTTATAGAAGAAAAAACACCAAATTGAAATACCATGTGTCCAAAAAGCCCGACCCCTCTTATTTTTTTAATTAATGGAAATAGACAGATTTGCTTTGGGGAAAGTTTAGATAACAAAAGGAGGAGTTTTTGAAGTATCAAAATTTTCAACCTTTACCCCCAAAATGGGCTAGTTAAGGGGTAAGTCAAGCATTTTAAATAGCAACCTCTATTGAGTGATACCTTTTTTTAATTGTCTTTTCAAAATAAGAATAATGGCGCAAACCAGAAGTCTCTAAACTTATCTTACCCAGCATAGCAACCAATCGAATTGTGAATGTTAACTTACAAACTCCGACTGTTTTTATTACATTACAAACTGCTATGTGTTGGTAAAATGATGGTAAGAGCCTTACCTTGTTTTTTAGATCATATTAAGTTATTGAAATGGCTACCATTTACTTTTTGGCAGAAATAGATTCTGGACTCAAAAGATTGTTGTACATTTCGTAACATTTCCGGTCTAATTATTAACGTAAAATTCACAATTCGATTGGTTGCTATGTTGGGTAGGATGAACTTAGAGGCCTCTGGTTTGCGCCATTATTCTTATTTTGAAAAGACCTTTAAATTAAGGTATCACTCAATAGGGGTTGATATTTAAAATTCTTGACATACCACCAAACTACCCCATTTTGGGGGTAAGGGTTGAAAATTTTGATACTTCAAAAAACTCCTCCTTTGGTTATCTAAACTTTCCCCAAAGCAAATCTGTCTATTTCCATTAATAAAAAAAATAATAAAAGGGGGACTTTAATGACACATGGTATTTTGGTTTAACCTAATTTATAATAAACCAAGGACTCTTTAAAATATGATTTAAACAGATGACGATAAGGATAATTTTACAATTTTACTAAAATATTATTTTGAAACAGTAAAAACTTTACTCTTACTGGTGACATTCCACCTTATTTGAACGCTGGAAAAGAGAAAGCTAAGGGTTTTTAGTAAGTTATATTGTGTAGTTTGTTCTTTTTTGCAGAAGCTAGTTACTATATCAACTTTAAATTTGTTTGGAACGGTTGACTTTCAGCATGTATGCGTTAAATTTATAGATAAATATTAATATCAGAGCTTAATTTTAATCTCGTACGCGTTAAATCAATATATTAATTTACTTCATATTAGTTAATGTACAGTTATAATTTGAAAATAACCTATTTCATAATTCTCTAATTAATGTTGTTTAGATTAATTGCATTATGTTCATACAAAATGGCAATCCATTAAAAATATTATGAATACTGTCAAAGCTTTTCTCCACCTCTTTAACTTCATATATTAAAGTAGAGACATTTGTATCATAAAACGTATTACTACTTCCAATTAATTGTATAAATTGAAAAAATATTTAAACATATAATCCATAGCATATTAAAAAAACGTTGTTAATAGATTGTAAAATTATAACATGAACTATGTGACTTCATGTAGGATTGTGGTTTTTATATTCAACAATTTTGGTAAAAATGTGGTTTGAACATTTCTATAAATTTAGTCAATGTAAATAAAGATATAATAAAAACATTAAAAATGTGTTCATAATGACTCTTGTTCCCAAACATAAAGTTAAATTAAAAATTTCTCCTCTCTAAGAATTATTGCTTCTTTTCCTTTTAAAATGACTTTGAATGTAGCTTCATGTCAAAGAAATTGAGAAAGTTTATATGAGCCAATTTAAATTCTACTGCGGTCAATAAGAAAACTTGTTGCTATTTCCCAAGACAGTAATAGTCGCACAACAATCATTGAACTTAGTTAACGTTCATTTCGATGAAGTTATGGTCCAGTTATTTCTTTTCCGTTTGAAAAAAAAATTTAATAATAAAATCGTCTTATAGTATACAAATGTAAATATATCTATATGAAATTATATATATACAGTGTATACAAATAATATAATATATAGGAAGTGAAATATTGAAACATTAAAAGAAAAGAAAATTAAAATATCTTGTAGAAACGTTAACATAATTGAATAAAAATAGCTGTATTTTTTCTATAAAAGGAGCAATTAAAAGGTAACAAAAAATGTGATGTTTATTCAAAATGATTATTTAAAAAATATATACATAAGTCTGGAGCTCTCTGAAGAGTCGCTCTTTACGATGGCATAAGACTTAAAAATCGGAATTCAGAGAATATCTTTCAAAGTAGTATAATATACTACATTTACTATATAGATACTATATTTAGCAAAATAGCATCAATTTTAGTAAACAAAATGGTATACAAGTTTTAAATATTTTAATAATCTCTACATTTTGGATTAACTAGTTATGCTGCGATTAATATCACCTAGTTTTTAAAGCTGGTGATGAAACAACCACCCTTCAACGGTTTTTACTCGCTTTACTTTTTCTTACTCGAAAACTATAAGTCTTATCAAAAATTCCATGAAAATATTATGCTAGTTATTTTAGTTGACTTTGTTGTGAATATGAATATGTTCGAAAGCGAAAACAAAAATTTCCAATAATGAGGGATCACAGTATCTTGAACATTATTGGTATCTTACTAACTACTAATTCTATGAACATCTTTAAAGGAATTTCGATATATTATCATAAAATTTAAAAACCCATTTTGCAAAGGGCGCCATTTTACAAAATGACACGTAATATTAAAATACGAATTTTGTATGTATTTTCTGATTTTACACCAAACTTTAATGTTTAAAACTTGGGTATTTTTTGATAAACCCATTCGTTTAAGTGTTTAATTTACTTGAACTTTAAAAAATGTAAGTTATGAGCATTTTACGGAGGTGATTTTGGTACTCTCCATTGCTACATGTTCAGGATTTAGTTAGGCTTAGGCTAGTAAGTGTAAATGCCAAATCAGGACTAAAATTATAATAACTCATTTGTTCATTCCCTAATCCGTTTTAAATTGTCTTTTGAGGAGGATTTAAAGCCATTAAAGATAATTGTTTTCTAGCTATTTAATTCCTAAAATATGGTGATAATTAAAGGAAATATGAGCTAGTTTATCTGATCCATAAAGTACTTCTACTAATTTTAATCCTGTATTATTATTTACATTACCTAAATGCCTAATTAAATGTACGCAACAATAGTACCAAAAATAAAGATAACTATCATATTGGAAATGGAAGCCATTTTCAAAGTTTGCAAAACCGGTTATTAGATTACTCGGATACTAAATGTGAATGTGAATAATCCTTTTGAAAAGACCTTTGTTCTAAACCAAACTCGTTTGCAATTTTCACCCGTGATTGTTAATAATCATTGAAATTACTTCATTTTCACTGAAAATCACTCTTATAAACATCATTAAGATAATTTAGTAGTTTAAAATGTTACTTATGAAATAAATTAAAGCAATATAAGTTAAGGTTTTCTAAAAAATATATTATTTTTAAAACATTATAATATGTTAATTTTATAATATGAACAACAATTGAAGTAACTAACATAATATAATAATTGGGTTTCCAAAGAAACCTAATAAAATACATTTTCTGCATTATATCCAAAAACTGAATGCTTTTTCGGTGAAGTAGTTATTAGTTTTTAATAATTCTTTGCTATCGATTAAAAGAAAAAAACAAAGTCTAGTAAATCTATATTCGCCTAGATATTTTAACCTATTAGGCCTAAAATGGTAAAAGTACAATATTATTAAAAGAGGCTCTCAGATACAAAACTATTTTCTATTGTCTTTTCTCATATTCTCTTCTACTCTACATATAACTTGTAAAGGTCAAAAACAAAATGTTGTAATTTAATTTTTGTTAATACCTGTAGATAAATTTCACGTTTTAATTGTGTTCTGCTACATTTTAAAGGAAATCCTTTCAATTTCAAGTAAAAGTTACATGTGACATGTTTCACTTTTTAATTTCTATAGGCTGACATTTTATATAAGGTCAACAAATGATTACCCATGATTTTAGCGATTTTTCTCCACTTTTCTCGAATGGAGATATAATTAGAAATTATTAAGCTATTCAACAAAACTAAAATTTGAGGTATAGGGAAATTTTTTTAATACATGAGAACTAATAGTTAGCTTATTTGATGATGTCATATTATATTATAGATCTTCATTATATATTCAACAGTGTATGGAAGTACAAATTTTGTAAGCTTTTAAAATTGAAGCACTACAACTTTTATAACTAGTAATTAAATACATAACGTTGAGCAAGATTATGTGAATCAATTAACACTAATTAATTCATTAAAAGAACAACATTGAACACTTTTGAAACCAGAGTCCACATTTTTTGAATATAATAAATAAAACTATAGTTGCCTACATACAGATGATTAGAAAATAACATTATTATGCAATCCCTTAATCCGTTCTCAACTGCATTGAACTGATGAGTCCACTAAAGTAGAAAATGCAATTTGGCCAGAATCATTTCATATGTATCGAGATGAATGCATACTCAGACAATTCATACAACTTAAATACTCTCGTTGAAGGATTTAAATTCGGAACTGAGGACAGGGACAAAATATAATAAAATGAAATAGCGTGTGAAACAGTTTTGTATTTCACTTAAAAGTAAAATTAAATTATAAAACATACAAACAAATCTATTATTAAATTATGAAGCAAGACTTAATTATATATACGAAAATTACTTTTATCCTTATTCATATTATACTTTGACTTTAGTTTAAAGATTGTTATTAACTTTTGCCTTAATTAACTACAAATATTTTTTGAGTTCAAGATAAAATTTGTCAGCAAAAAAATTGAATCAACTGCTTTTTTAAACTACCTTACCAAGTATTATGTTTAAACAATACGATTTTTTCAACCCATGTCGGGTAATAAAAGCCAGTAGTTTAAAAATACATTTAAAACATGCTGAAACACTACGATAATCCCATAATGACTTTATATAACCATTAAAAAACATTAGTTTGCTAGTCTATAAAATGTTTATTTGTACGTTTATTTCTTCAATAGAATATATTCTTTTTAAATACGTTTACTACTTTATTTAATTCAATAATATTTTACATAAAATTAATATTAGTTTGACGTTATTTCATAAAATGCGTCTATAATTAATACTTTGTTTTTTCAATAGACTAATGATTTTCAATTACCACTAGAAAGGGTAAAAAAAAGCAAAGAGATTAGCACAAGCTTCTATCACCATTTCATCAATGTCAACTATTTTTAATTTTAATTAAGTGAGAAATAACGTAAAATGGCAACCATTTCTGAACATTATAGGGTAAAATAAAAATTTTCTACAACGAAATAACAGAGATTTGTTGTTCTTAAATATTCGTAAAATCCAGAAAGATCTTTTTATTTTAAAACTTTAATTTTGTGAAACAATAAATTATTGAATAATTAAGTATAGTATATATATAATTAATTCAATCCCGTTTAAAACTGCCATGCGTTTCCACAGTTTATTTAGGGCATCAGGAAAATTTTAGAATAAATGAATTATTTTTACAATTTTAAATATATTGCTTCAAAGATATGTTCCAATAAATGAAATGCAAATGCTACTGTTGGACAGTAATGCTAAACAAATTCTCGCAATGCCTTTATTTTAAACCACTACAAAGTAATCTGAAGATAGTACGGCTATGATGTGAAATGTTTACTAATTTTAAAATGGACCATTATTCACAGTTAATGGAAACTAGGTTTTATCAAAATATCATTCATATGAATGGTAAGATACGAAGACTAAAGCTAATTTTAAAATACTTAAAATATAGCTTGTATAAAATAGGCGGTTAGAACTTTAGCACTTACAAGAGTGTCACAGTGTCTAACAATGATTAGACTTAAAATAAAAAATAAAATAAACTGCATTTCTATGGAAAAGGGTGTATATTAAACTCCTACATAACAATACGATATTAACAGTTATAAAACTATTATAATTTAATTTAGTAATTATTCAGGCCATTGTTCTGAATAATCCCAGTTATGAGATATTGAATACTGTACTCTGATAATTACGAAGTTTGATTACCGTATCATAAGAGATAATGAGTCAGGTTAGAAGTCTTGAAACTTGACAGAATAAATCAATATCAATATCCATACGTCGTTTTGATCAAACTTGGAGTTTTATCTAATTAGTATTTCTAAAACGTAATTGAATTTTAGTAATCGTAAGATCTTCCTTTCTACATGATAATTTTACTTTGTAAGCTGATTAAGCGATATCGTGGGGGAAAAAATTAATGAATACATGAATATACCTGAAGCGGTTTAGAATTTTATTTGTAACTCTTAGCCTAATTATAATCCAAAATCTTGAATGATCTTATTCTCCATGTTGCTCGCAATTGATTTTTCTTCTTACAAGTTAGTCGTTAGGCCTGAAAAACAATTAGAGATTATTTAAATATGATAGTGTGTAATATTAATTATAAACCTACAACTTTTATATCAGTTTTCAATGCTTCCTCAATAGTAACTTATCTTCTGTCAAATATCAAGATTTATTTAAAAATTATTTAACACATTGTCTTGAAGAGTATATAAATTTTGTTTGGGGCTAAGACGATTACGTTTTATTTCTTCCCCTGCATAAATAGTATTCTTCCATATTTACCCTACATTTTACTAACGTTCTACTTTGGAATACTGAAATTTCGTAGTTCAAGTCCAAGAATAAAAAGAGGTGAGTACTTGGAGGAATACAAATCCGCCTTAATATATTAATGACAGTATCATCAATTAAGACTATTATTTAAGATAAGCAAAACATATTTTCTTACATTTGTATCTTACTTGTATTTTACATAATTGTATATCGTATATAATGAGTTATATAAGAAATATTCATTTTTATAAATTTCAAAAATGTGTGTGCAAAATATAATAATAACATTAATACAAGCGTAAATGTAAGTAAATGTAAGTAAATACAAGTAAATACAAGCGTAGACGTAAGGAATTTACGTCTTTAAATACCAGTATACGGTATTTTAAAAAGAAATATAATTATACCCTCTATTTATACACCCCAGAGCTTCTAAATAAGCTACTAAAGGTATATTTAAATAGGCACTCTGACTAGTTGGTATTTATGACATACCTAATTCCATTTTAAATTAGTGTAAAATCATATAAAAAAATTCTTGTTTTCCTCCTAATTTTTTACTCACTTTTTATATATTCTATTCTTACTATTTACTGAACGCAATACAAAATTATTACGTACATCTGTGTCAGTAATATTAAAATGTATATTTAGCTGTAATACACACAATGAACATAATTATAATTTCACTTCAGATAATCCTAATACAATACATTTCTTATATATTTATAAATTTGTTATATTTTAAATGTGAGTCCTAATACCTCATAGCAAAGCAAAGATAAATAGTTACACATAATAAATAATTAATTGTAATGATCTGCAAGTTCATTACATAATGAGGTTAATGAGACATGTTCGACATTAAGTGATGAATTCATAATGTACGGAGGCACATTATGGTTTAATATTGATATAAGCTACTGAATTATTGGCATAGCATAATGCACTTAGTGTAAACTGCTTATTGATTGAAATTTCTATTACAGCTAATGTGAAGATCGTTACTTAAGTGGAATTATGTATATAAGAAGTTACATGTAGTAAATAGGGTTTTGGTTTAGTTGTCAACATTTTCGTACCACGCAAGAAGTTATTTGCAATTCAAAGTTCTACTGACTTCTCGCATTAAAACCTAGTATAATACTACAAGTATTAAGAAGAGTTTAAGAGTCAACTATTTGGGGACTATATAAACTCGTAGCGTCATAATCTTTTAATACCCTAACCCACTCAGAACACCATGACCGCTCTGCGATACTACGTAACTTAAAAAAAACAACAAAAACATACTTAAAGGCAGACTACGTGTTTTTATCTAAAAGATCTACCAAGTCACCCTTCTTGTTCAAAATCCAGTAAGAATGCAGAGAAAACATTTACGAAACCTCCATCACCAGTGTCATCAACATCGACTCGCATTAGTCTCTGTGAACTTTGACTGTAACATAAAGCAGGAATTTGAAGGAAGAAAATAAATAGACAAACGCGTAAGTGCCAAATTTTAACATAAACTCCAGTGAAGGAAAGTCTTCAGGTGGAAGAAATAAGAATCGAAGAAAACAAATAGGAAAAACTGTAACTATTCAAGAGAAAGTTATTTGCATTACTTATAAGCAAACCTGAGAAAAACGGAAATATGCCAAAGTTTCCGTAGAGTAGAGTAGTGACGATTCTTTGAGCACTGGTTCATTGAGGGCTCAAAATGTGGACACACAGAAACAAGAGTGTATCGATTAAAAGATGTGAGGGTTGTTGTCTCATTTCAGACGTGCTAAATTCAATATGTTTACACATGTGTAATTTGTGAAGATTAATGATTCAGGTGACTAACGCCTTTATTTACATTTTTTTTCGTTTTTGTAGATGCTTGAAATAATATTTGCTTGGGGATTGTTATAAATATAGGATTGCTCTTAAGTTATTTTTTAAATTTTAGTAGGCTTTACTTCTTTTAATATTATGTTTTTTTCATAAGTTTTCTTACTTTTATAGTAGCCTATACTTTTGTTACTTTAGTTTTTTTTTTTTTTTTTTTTTTTTTTTTAGTTACTAATACACTTATAAGGCGTAAACTACTTTAAGTGTTTATAATTTTATAATATTTTTAAAGATACATTTTGAATAAAGACAATAATTTACAATAATTCATCTAATTTATTTTTGTATTAGTGAATTCCCTGTGTGTTTTTCTGGTATATTAAACTTATATAACAACATTCCCTCGACGTAAAACAACTTGCACGGTATTGGGACACGTTGTTACAAAGTACGTCGGCTTAAGAAAGACTCATTTTCTCAAAAATTATTTGGAAATCGATAACAAAAAGTTAATATAGAAGCCAAAGGTACAATTTTATAATATAACCCATTAAAGGAAGGTATAAATAATAACAAACTTAAGCAAAAAATTTCAAACGGAAATTGGTAAATCTCCTCTATATGTTATTAAAAAGATTTTTTCAAACTATTACAGAATTTTGTAGTCGTAAAATTAGGATTAGTAAAAACATTTCTAACTAAGTGATAATTTGACTTTACTAGTTTACCATGTCTAATGATTAAATATCATCAAACCAATTTTAATTGCTAACTATATCTGTACACATGTGTAAAATATTACAAACAAATAAATTTATTTTTCAAACATTCCATTGTAGAAGTGGACGTACAAATAAAAGTGGGCATACAACTGAACAGATGTTTGTAATGAGTCATAGAACTCAATGTAGTCGATAATGGGATAACTTTTTTATTTCAACTTGTTTTGAGTGACTTTTAAATAATTGGCTTTTCCAACTATGCTAAAAAAATTAAAATATTACTTAAAATATAATAGTAGTTAAGATTGTTTGATAAATTACTTTATTAAAAATGGTGTATTAATGGTTTTCTACATTCAGTCTCTCTCTGAATATATTTTTTAATTAATAACAAAATAAAATTAGTAATAAACTCTCTAAATTAAATTCATTAAAATATCTTGTGTTTAACAATTATACAAAAAAATGTCGTTTTAAATATTATTTTTACTTTTAATTTCAAATAAAATCTGACACTCTTCTATAGACATTTTATCATTATTTATTTGTTTGAACAGTGTCCTTTATACAATTTCCTATTAAAATTATAAAGTAAGTGGCACTTCGAAACATAGTTTTTAAAGTTGTATTATATGTCTGCATACACGATGCATGTGTTATGATTTGCAGCAAAATTGATTAGTGGACATATCAGATCAATGTACTTGAGAACAAGTTATCCGTATTATTAAAGGATTATATAATTACATCTCTTCATGTGTATATTTGAGAAGTATATTTGGATTAATTATCTATCAAAAATTTTAATTGTATTTTGCAAAATGCGTTTAAGGTTGTACATCTTTTAATAAGTGAGTATGTATTAATTTAATCGCTTAATTCACTTGTGTTTTAGTTATAACTTATAAAATATTAGTATGTGTTTTACTAGTATTTTAATGGGTTACAATATATTGACCATATACTTTGTTGAAGATATAATAGACAACGAAGGAAGTTAAGTCTTGATTGAATATAGCCATATTTTGCACTACCCCCCAAATTTTTTTTGAAGAACTACTTAACAGTTTTTGATAGTAACACCTGTATTTATTCGAAATAGTAAATGTAATTTGAAAGGAAATAACAAGAAAAGAAAATCTCACAAAATATCGAATTTTAATTTTTACTTTTATAAAATGGCAGCCTATAAAATTTTAAAATAGACCAATGTATCCCTATGTTATGTTTAATATTAAAAAGAGTTTGCCCGTAAATGAGCGGAGAACAATCATTAATGATACAGTCGTTAGAAGCAAAACACTGAAGTAGCTCGTAGCCTACATTTAATTAACACTTTTTGGAGGAATTTATGGAGCTAAAATTTAATTTTAGGAAAATATTTCATATTGCACCTCAATGGAAGGCTCATTTAAAGTAAAACAAATAAGCTTAAGGCTTAGTAATTAGGACTATTCGGTAAATTGCAATAAATATCTAATATTATTGATACGATGATTATTTTAGAGGTTTCCGTTGGCTGTGGTTGTTGAAGTCACTGATACTAGAATGGTCTCGCTTCTGACATTATTTTAGCTTGAGACTTTTTGTTTGTCACATCAAAGAAACAAAGTATTTGGAGCCGCCGTCTTGAAGTATAACTATTAACCTACAAATGCATTCGTTGATTGAAAAAATATGATACTATCGTCTAGTATTATGTATGATTTTCAGTTTTCATGTAACGTCTAAATATAAGCGTTAAAATGTAAACGTCTAAATGTAATATTTCAGATCTTTTGTGGAAAGTTTTGAATTGTAAGAGATAAAACCTGTATGTCAAACTGTTTCGTTTTCAAAGACCATTCAAATGTAGTACCAAATTTTGGAAACAGACTTTTTAGATTTGCCAATCCCTTTGTACTTTCTAAAATTCACAAAAATTCTAAATTTTAAATTCTCTTTTTAAATTCTTAATAAGCAAATTACTACAATAAAACGTTTACCCTAAGTTTCCACCTTAAATCATTTAGCCATAATACAATTGTGATGTGTGGTATACATCTCTATGTATGAGGCAATATTTATTATATAACCATGCTTCTAAAACGTAATATTTTTGTTTAATTAATATGAACAGAGATTTTAAAATATCAAACTCTTCAATGGCCAAATATCTATAGCTCAAATCTAGCATGGTACAAAACAGTACTTTATAGCTTATATCATAAACATTTATTGTTCAGCAACAGGCATATAATTAAATCAATGGAGTTTTATATTTTTTACATTGCATCTACAAAGGAAATCTAGGGTAAATTATGATTGCTTCCAAAGCAAATTGACCAAAACTAATTATATTGAAAGCGTATAGCAGTTAGGATTTTGTTATTTATTGTAAAAAAATGTACAGTGTTATGTATTTTCAATCCAACAGTATTTAAAACATTATATTGTAAAAACTAATAACAACAGTGTAAATTGAAATATTTCTCTCAAAATATTTACGTTTTCATCTCTAGGACTAATTTCGTGATGATAAAATTATTTTTGCTTTCACTGATTTTCCATCTAAGTTGAAATAATAAATATATGAATGTGAAATAGCAATACTTAGAATGAATATTTAGCTTGGACATTATGATGAATCAATAAATGAGTGAGAGAGTAAAATTTCGTTAACTTTATTAAATGTGGCTACGAACCATGATTTTTTTACGTTTTGTGACTAATAAAGGGTAGTATTTAGTTTACGGAGAGTATTTAGTTCGTAACACCAGTGGTATTCACGTTGATAGTCCGTTCTAAACACTGGGTTATATAATATTTTTATTTTGAAGTAAATACCTTTTATTTTCTAATATGCAGACCTATCTCAGATAAAAAAGAGGAGAATAATATACTGAACCATATTTCAATTAAGGACAATACAATTTATTGGAATATGAATTATACTAATTTCGTTATAGATTTTGAAATAACGAAAAACTGCTATATTATTTATAAAAATGTAAATCATAAGTAGGAAACAAAAATAATATGAAACATTCATGGAAGCAAAATCCATCCTACTCATTTCCTAAACAAACCAGTGACATTCTGCCTTAATTATTTGTCATAATTCACAGTCAAAATGATCACTAATATCAAAAATAATCTTCTTAAAAGTGAGCCACACAAGATGTTAATAAAATTGTTACATTGTTTCAAAATTAACCATTCTTAGCTAGGAAGGAAAGCTTATTAATGACGTAAACACAAATTGAATCAGTAATAACAACCTTAAAATGCCCTGCCCTGTCGAAGTTGTTGATTGCTTGTGAAGTTATTAGTAAATTTTACATGAAAAACACCAAAACATTTACAAAAATAGTACAATCCTAAAAAGCAAAAATTACTCCATTGTTTCATCGATATCATACTTACTTGTCCCCCAATTCTCATTTTTAACGTTTCTAATCTTTTCTTTTCAATTATTAAAAAAAAAAAACTTTGTCGTTTTATCAAATAGATTATTAATAATCCATTACCCTAGATAGTGAATTGTAGATAATTGTAAAGACGATAAAATACACAGACATATGCAAACATATTTGAAAAACAAACAGATATTCCATAACAACACATAATGACACTGGATAATAAATGCATTGACACTCACAAACTTTTATAACCAAACAGTTTATTTATATTAAACTGTTATATCATACCAGATAAAAATAATATTAGTGTTAATCTGTTTAAAAATATTCAGTTGTTTCATTTCATCGATTTATTGAATTGATACTTTCAACATTACAAATTTCAAAAGAAAAAAAAAAAAAAAAAAACAACAACTTAATTTCTTTACTAGTAACGATATGCAATTGCGTTTTCACCCTTTTTTTCATTTTGAGGAAGGTATAGCCATAAATAAAAGTTTGAAACAATACTGTATAATTGTTCGTATTATAGCTTTAAAAAACTAATCTTTAATAAAATCGGAAAGTTTCTAAGCATGGGATTGTTAAAACTACGGTCTCCACATTTCATTCTCTACGACAGGTCGTTTTAATTAATCTCTTCCTGCAACAACGTACATGTACCCTATAAAGGTTTGAATTTTCGTCTCCAAAAGTCAGTTAAAAAAGTGCTAATATATACTTTAGATTTTTTGAACTATAATCATCTAGTAATTTTGATGCCAGGAAGATATTGAGTGTTCAGTTTATATATTGCCAAATGTTATTAAAAACTACTAATTTTTTTTCTAAACTTATGAGCAGTTTACAAATAAATATGCATTTTTTATATATTTTTTTGACCTAAGTGTTGAAAATTATTTTTTTTAAATAATCGCGAGATAGGAATATCGTATCCTATTACAGAGAATTATACAACTCTACATAAACTTTCACAAAATACGTGTCAATAAGAAGCAAGAAGCCGAAGTTGTTCAAAGTTTTCCGTAACTTTTAAGAAAATACCTTTCTAAAGCCTTGAGTCTTTAGCAGATTGATGTTTCACATTCACTTAGGAACCAATTGGCATTAAAAAAAGTTTTACAAGAGTTTTGATAATTACACAATTTCTTGCACTAAAAGAATTTTCAATGTATAAATATAGGTAAAAAATAAATGATTTATAATCTAATTAAGTGTATTTGTCACGATTAGTAAAGGGGAATTTATATACAAGTGTTGGTTAAATATATTTAAATCTGACTATCGTATTTCAACTTACTATTTATTTATAATTGTTTATATTTATTTGTATTTATTTAATTATTTATTTTTTAGGTTAAAGTAGTCTATGTATATAACTCGAAGACTAATTTTGTGTCTATGCACTAAATTTTGATATTTGACGTTGACACATCAGTTTTTGAAATTATTATATTGGGAGAGGAGTTTTTTAAAATTTTAGATTGAGAATAATATTTACTTAGGATAGTTTTATTTTCTTTACGTAGAAAATATTTAAATTCCGTGTATTCAACTTTCAGCTACAAGATCTCTGCAAATCAACAAAAAATGTACATAAAAATCAGTAATAATTATGATAGGGGGATTAGTATACATAATGGATATTTGATATACACTGTTATCTAAAAGATCTTCTAATCCGCTTCATGTGATAGGAATATTGTATATTTCCTTATACCACATAGTGACCGTTACCATGATGACGACAGTATTGATTTACTTTATAACAAAAATATGCTGATTAACAGCATTTTACAAATACTTCAAGCGATATTCTATTTGTTGTCTAGCACAAGGTCATATTAGGGGTTCTCTCATGATTTGACCATCCGCTGTTAGTATCTTCGGTTTACGTGTGTACCTAATTTTCGACTAACAATATGGTTTCAACTCTCAAGCATAAATTACAGGACTATTAAAAATGAGCAGTAAAATCTAACAAAATCCACCATTTAAACTAAGTTGGTGGAATGCAATAAGTTATACAGGTAAGAAGAGTGAAAAATGCTTTTGAAACATTCCTTCAACTTTTATTTTATTGTCATTATCTATTGTAACATAACCCGTACAGGAACATACAAAGCAACATAATATTAAAAATTCCATATGGTTTATTTTATTCATTCGAAAAAGTGCAGTTTATTATCTTTAAAAATAAGTGAACTCATCTTAAACATGATAATGTCATATCATCCTTAACCTAATAAAAAGGTACTAGCTATATTGGGGATGCAAACAGATATAATTACATATTTTCAACAGCTCAAGATACATCTAGAGTAACGACATATACGCCTACATATTGCAAAGATATCTAAAACTAATACACCCTCAACTTGTATGTTTAAATGTTGATACTTTACAGTCAAACAATAATTGATAGACATGAAAGTATAAGCTGCAAAACTATCACGTTATGAATAATTATTAACATAAGTTTATCTTTATACTTTACTTGTTGTTAAATATGTATTATGTAAATGATTACGTTCAGATTTTAAAATAAAATATTGTTTCCAGTCAGTAAAGTCATGAGCAAGTGGAGACTTGAAATTGTCATCTAAATCTAACCTTTCCCCTTAAAAAAATGTTATTAATTTTGAAATTTAATTCTAGATACCAAAATCATTTAAAAAATTTCAATGAATTGTTTTACGGAATTTGTTTCAGTGAGTATATAAATCAATAATACTTAATAATATTATTACTTGTATTTTGCTTGTAAAGTTATAGAGCTGTTATGATTTTACTTAATTCCTCTGGAATTTTCGAATAATACATTATTCGAAATTTCGGCCAATAGTTTTGCTATTTAAAGTAATCAAGTATCAACAACAAAATTCTCGTCCTTTTCTTTACTAAATATCACAATAGAAGTATATTTTTTAATAAAACATAGCATTTTAATACCCTACATTAAAATCTAACTTAACTCAAATTGAGCCTTCTCGATAATTTGAAATAACATCTTTTAAAATCACTATAAATATGGCTTAATATTATAGGTAGTTAATATTTCTAAATTCCAATTAAGCCTTTAAATTTATAGTAATTAAATTTAATTAGTATTATAAAAGTTACAATATATTATCAATTGACCATTTATTACATATAACTGTAGTTATACTTTTCTCTCATAAATTGACAGGCGTGATAGTGAAAAGTAATTTAATAAGCTGATTGAAAAGGAAAGGAAATTTAATTCATCTAAAAGCACTGCGTGCTAGAGTTCAATATAAGAATCTTTGTGATTAAGGATTACAGTAACCTACTAGCGACTTGAATATAGTATATATAAGTTTATAGGAAATGATTCCCTTTGCGTTATTGGTAAGTTTAATATGTGAATGATACAAATTAAGGTCTTTGAAGTAAATATTATTATCAATATATTACAATATATTTATATTGGTTTGGTGAAAAGTCAAAATCTTGACTACATTAACTAAATAAAAAACTGGATTATTAAAATTATAATTTCAAAGTAATTTAAATGTTTTTATTTATAAATAAATAATTCATTCTTTTTAAAATGCAATTATTTCCAAATAGATCAAATGCAAATAAACCCGTTCCCAAGTCAACTAGTGTTTTAAAGTGATTACACACATTTGGACCACATTATACGATTATTTCAATCATTAGCACACAAGTTCGAAGGGAAAAAATGCAAATAAAATATGATAAATGCATGCAGTAATTTTAATTGTTTTATTTGATCATATAATATCAAATCTATAGTTAGGGTATTTTATATTCGATTTTCCTGATAACTAATACTATAAGTTGCAAAATAATTTAAAAGTTCTCTTCAATTTATTAATAATAAGTGTACCCTGTTCAGAATAAACACTAAAACAAAATTTATGAAAAAATGCTAAGACGATGTCAAACAAATTAGACCTTGTATTTTCAAACAAACCTACACACAAAATTCAGACGTCATGTACAACTAAAACATGGTCTATTAGTAACTTCATTAAACGATAAATTTCACAAAATTGGCTTTAGAATTTTCAATAAATTTGTTGTAATTTCAAAACAAGATAATCTCAAAGTTGGGCACACTTTCTTTCCACGTAACATTAACTTTTTGATTTCACATATTTAACTACACATTGATTTTTTAAATATATACTATAGCCTATATGTATATGTAAATTTTACTTACTATCATACAACACGCCTATAGCACATTTTTGTTAGTGGATTTTCTTGTATTAGAGATACCTCTTAGGTTACTCAGTCGAAGTATACTTCCGACACAACTCCGTCTAATGCATATGAATATCAACAACTGAAAGAAACACCATTTATCATAATAAACATTTTATTTGATTTATACCAAACGACGTTTCAATTACTACATCATCTTCAGTAGTTTCATGTTGACAATCATTCTTGGGACTGAAACATAATGGGCAATAATGTTGGACTTGCCAGTCTTAGTTCAGTTCTATTACGGTTTTTGTAGTTGTAACTGAGCGAAATGACTTCTTTATCACGTCCCTTTAATGATATTTCTGTTTATTGTAGACAATTCTTTTCATTTGTTGATTGAAGTGTTTCTCATTATAATGGATTATTAGGGCTAGTGATAATTTGGTAATATTTTACTGTTCATAAAATATCTAATACACATAAATCTATGTTATTTATATTTTAAACCGTAGAATAATATATTTTCAATACGTTAAATTTAGTCTTAACAATATTGTATAGCTAAATAGTAAATTGCCTTAAGATTTAGCGTTATTTTATACTAATAAATTCTTAATTTTATTTCTGTTGTTATTGAAATCTAAGGGTACTGTCCGCGAGAGTAAAGAAGTCCCCTCAGCCGGGACGGTATGCACCAGTGTGTTGATGTAACCGCACGTTATTTGCAGGCGCTCTGCTTGAGGGCTGGGCTCCGCGCTGTCCAAACATTTCGTGTCGCAGGGAGTTTTATTTCTGCTTATATGGCATCCCTGTACAAAGGCTGTTGAGTGACCCATCGCAGATGCAATTATAGTTGTGGAACGGTCAGAGTGAGGCAGAGATTCGGTCAACTGGCACTAATCGGCTTAGCTTGCCCGGGACCGGGTACCATTGTTGGGGCAACCTTACTGACCTGCGGGGAGACAATAGGCACTGACTCATAACATATTTGTCCACTACAAATATTTAGCTTAGACAATTTTTAATAATTGACAAAAAAAAAATCACTACGACTTTTGTCATAATATGCTGTGAATTTTGTTATAAAATCTCAAATAAATCGGTTTATTTTTGCTAGTACAAGCATATACAACAACTATTGTTATTGACAAAACTGAAAAATTATTATTAATTTATGTGGGATTAATACATGTAGTCTCTCCAACCATAAACGCTTGTTTTTCCAACTTTATGTTAGTTGGTGTCCAAGCCTTTTTTACAGTGTGGCCGGCAGCACACCAAGTTTCATCCAAGTAGAAAATATTTTTTTGTTGCTCTCTATACTCTTTTATTTTGAGTAAGTATTGTCTTATCCATTGCACTATGTCTTCCCTTTCAATAAGGATCGACCTGCGTTGCCTTTTCACAAACTTAAAGCCTAGATCGTTCATAAGTTTTCTCGTTGTACGAGCACTTACGTTTGGAAGATCGGCATCAGCGTTTATCATTGCAGTGATCTAACACAATTAAATAGATACAATGAAGGAAAATCTCACTTGGCCATTTTACATGTTTCGGGACAGTTAATGTGAGCGCAGAATGTCGTGTGCGATGTGAGCGACGGAGCGTGGCGCCGACTCAAGTAAGCGCCTGCAATTTTCGGATAGGCCAGAGCTCAGGGGACTTCTTTACTCTCGCGGACAGTATAAAATATGTATCATAAAATAGTAAATTTTTATGGTATAGATTTCTCTGTAAGTATTGAACCATCGTAATATAAAGTGGATTTCTTAATAAAAGTAGGAATAGCAGTATCACTGTTTCAAAAAAAAAATTCTTAAAAATTGTTATCATAATTTCATATTTATTCCTTTGGTAACTCTATTATTACCCAACTTGTGTCTGAATAGTGTAATATTTCGTTCAAATGTTTTGACTGTACTTTCAAATACTGTTTTATCAATGAACGTTTATAAACTTTTAAAATTATTTATCTGTTATTATCTTAACAATTCGCAACCTGCAACTAAGTAGTGTATAAACACGTAAATTTATGGTAGAGTATAATTTAAAGACATACAATTGTGGTGTTGTAAGACATAGATGTAGCGGTTATTTTGTTATATAAATGTAAAAATAAATTAAAGTTATAAAATTTTAAAAGATTCATACACGAAATAAAAAAAATGTACGTTATTTTCGGGATGAAACTTGTTTACGATTTAAAAAATAAATGTCTTCAAAATAAAAAAATTGAGAAAATTTAAAAGTAATCTTATTACCATCTCCGATGATTTTAATAGTTAAATAATGATAGAACACATCCGATATCTTTAGAATACATTTTTATCATTGTATTTCACTATCTCTATTTTGAATTATTAGGTATCTATTCTGGAAAGCTTTGATTTAATTCATTTTGTGATTGAAGTTTTCATAGTTATAACTCGTTAACGGATTATCTTTAATTCATAGTATTCCCAAATTAATTATGTACAGCAATTGACAGATTGTTAAAAATACGAGTAAGCAATCATTCTAAAGAGAAACACATTGTTGTTTGAATTTTCTTAAAATAATAAACTCTATAATTTCAGTGCAGTGAGGGAAATCGTAATATGACAACTACAATGGCTGCAGGTAAACTGTAAATTATAATTAGAGGCATGTGTACATACTGTTCTACCTCTGAAGATCCAACCTGGGTTTATATACGCGATAGTAATTAAGATTAAACATCTTCAGACATATAACTCGTAGAGATATTTACAGCTGCATTTTAATCCAAAGAAAGAAAATAATAACGTAATTACATTTTTACAATCTAAAATAGAATTTTATGTATTAAAAAAAACATCATATTCGTTACTTGAATGTAATCCAAATTAAAAGCATTTACATACAAATCGTGAACATGTTATCCTGAAATTTAATTTCGATCATACATACACACGATTTACTATAGTGTTTCCTTGATAACATTAAGTTAAGTGTATGTATCTCATTATAAGTTAAAGTCATTTTATCTTTAAATAGAGAAAATTTCAGTTTATGAACTAGACGAACCGATCATACAAGTTTCCTTTAAGTATTTTTAGCCAACATTTTAATATATTTTCTATTATCGTCAACATTGTATTTACAAAAAATATCCTAATGCAACATTTAAACCCTTATTTGACAATTTTCGTGTCAACTGAATCGTTATTTTAATTTTATTGATATCCTTACTGAAAACTGAAACTTATAAAGATAAAAGTCGTACATCGAGGCTAATAAGAAATGTAAGACTTTTTGTCTTAGTTTTAATGTGATAATGATTTCTCTTTTACTTGAAGATTATCACAGCATCATAATAAAGCTTCATATTTACGTCCATTAAGAAAAATAAAAAAATAAATAAATGTTACCGTCGCGGGACGGTAGAGAGAAGTGAAAACTTTAACTGTCAATTAAAAAAATTAATAATATTATTTTAAACATTCAATAAATGTAATACAATTATTTATTATATTTTGCATTGATTATTAGTGTGACTGGATTAGATTTTTAGTTTTAATATATATGGGTATGTGAGAAAGTTTGTGCAATATTTTTCGTAGATATATCAGTTTATATATACGCTGTGCGCTCGTATCCGTTGTCTATATATATTAAAGTTGCATTACGGTACGGTACGGTGCGTGACGCGATTTCCATTGAAAAAGTCCATCCCAAAAAAGTACCCAACGCGCCAATAGAAGTTTTCACTTCAAAAATATATAGAAACAGTTAAATGTTTGCTAATATTAGTTAATAAATATGAATCAATTTAATTCTGCCTATAAATATGTGTCATTCAGATCAGTAATAAAATATAAAAAAGATGGATATATTAATATTCGTATATTATACAGTATACGAATCTAGTGAGTAAAAAAATCATCCCAAAACATGGTTTGTAAAATTGTACCTATATACATTTTATTCTGTAGAAATTGATTCAGTAATCCTTTTATATAGTAATATTCCACAGACTCAATAAATCTTAGACGCAAAAAATCTTGCACCAGTGGATAAATAATCTGTTGTATTCTTCATAAGCTGTGTGTTTGTTAGCAAAAGCTTGTGAGATATTTCCTTCTAAATCATAATAACAGTCTTTATGTTTTCTTTCCAATCTACATAATATTATTGAAGGTCAAAATGTGTGTAAGTTACTGAGAGTTTATTTTCAAAGTAACATTGTACGAGAATATTGAATAATATGACACTTAACCCATTATTTAAACTTAAATCTACATAAAATTTTTAAAATACTAAAACCTTGGTTTATTGTATAAAAAGTGAAATATAAATTTAAAATACCATTTTCTTTAGTTATTAAAATTGAATAAAAATCTGCTACTAGGAAAAAACTGAAAAAGAAGTGGTTACGTCATACATATAAGTCGTTCAACGTTTAAAGTTTTGAAACAAATTTTAATTAAAAAAAAAATATGGTAGTTTTTGATGGTTTTAAATAAAACCTTGTGCATAAAAATAAATCTCCAATAGGAGATGACTACTATGCCGGTCTGTGAAGTACCGCCCGTTATCTCGTGGACATCGTAGCGATTCACTTCTGTCAAATTACAGAGGTTTCTATTTTGAAAAGAAATGATTTTGAAACTATTCGCCCAACTAATATAGACAAAATAAAATTTCTCTGTAACCAGGTAATTTTCCAAAAACAAGTTACGTAACTAGATTTAGTTAAACGAATGATTCTATAATGTTGAACATTTTTCTTAATAACTTGCAATTCATATCTGGAGTCTGCTATTGTTTAGTTAAAGTTGAAACTTAACTGAGAAATTAGTTTTTTTTATAAGCCTGAGTTACAAGAGCAGAATAACAGTTTATTAACTTTACTTATTGAGAAATATGTCATTTTTAAATGGTGGATAGTGGATGGTGTGAAGGTGAGATTTACTTTAAACACATCTTGTTCTACATGACGGCTTTGTTTATGGACAAGTTTTTCGACTGTAAAACAAAACTATGCAACCCTATTTATTGGTATATAATTAGCTGATATTTTAAAACAGAGATTACTCTTAGTAAACAATATTTTTTTTCTGTAATTGTTTTGCAATCAATCCAAAAACCGAGGGCACATGTTTTGTTATAAAAACCTTTTGTTGAGTTTGTACGAAAACAATTAAGCTTCTACTTTGCGTTACGTTAGAAAATATATAATAATAATAAGCATTTAAAATGATTAAGCTTTAGTTATTTTAGATTTAGTTGTAAATATATGATTTTTGCTTGTTTGCATTTAATTAATAAAAGTGAAACAAATTAATTTGGTCTATATATCTGTGTAAATTAGATCAGTATTTAAAAATAAAAATAATGTATGTTTATTATTTTAATGTATATATAAACAAAACTAGCTTAAAAAATTTTGTCCCGAAAACAGGTTTTGTAAAATTGTTATCTATATCCTCTCTATTCGGTAATAACCAAAACTAACATACATTTCCCTATTCTGAAAGTCATTTCTTATACTCTAGTTACCCTCATACAATAAATCCTACCCGCCTAAGATAATATTCTCGCACCAGTGGATAAATATTCTGTTTAGAGTTTTTTCCCGTAAGCTGAGCATGTTTGTTAGCCAAAGCTTGTGGGATATTCCCTTCTAACTCATGATAATAGCATTTGTGTTTCCTCCCCAATGCAAATAATATTATTAAACGACAAAATGTGTTCACATTGCTGGTTGTTTATTACAAACGTAAAACTGTCCATGAGTATTGAATAATATGACATTTAACCTATTATTTACATCAACATTATATTATAAAGTAATAAGTTCATTGGTTTAATTGATAAACATTAAATATATAATGAAACATATTAATGTCTTTGTATACAAAACACTCTTAAAAAATCCGACATTATGAATAAAAGAACAAGATACTGAATGTACCACAGATATATGTCAATCAATATCTTAAGATTGAAAAAAGATTAACTTTAAAAAAAATCAGTTATGGCAATATTTAATTTATTCTAACACTTTACGTACAGGTAAAAGAACTATTTATTTTCGTAAAATACTTGACTAAATTGTTATTATGAGAGGTTTCCTTTATTTTTGATATTTGGGGGAAATTAATTTTACAGCAATTGCGAATTTCTTTCAGTCCGTAAATTAATAAACTTGGTAAAACTTTGTATAAATAATCTCACTCTCTCATATCTAAAATTAAATAAAACAAACCAAAACTGTTTCTTACAAAAAATGTCATAGACATTTACTTAGTGTAAATCGTATTTGATGAAAATCGCGGTTCAAAGTATATTTGTTTTACACTAATTATTTCAGAACTGTAATAATGAATTATAAGCGATTTTTCACGTCGCCATAGGTCATTAATCTTAACAATTTACTTAGATTTGCGATTGATATTGAGAAATTATGTTCTGTTTAATAATTTTAAGGCCGATATTTTGGGATTTTGTTACCGATAACTCACGAACCAATATTTTTAGAGTGATGTCGACCAATTATTTTTAGAATGTTTAAGATGCTACAATTTGGGAAATATTTTATTAAAATCATTATATCCCATTTTAAAAGATCATAATTTTGTTTTTTATGGAATTTACTTCCAAATTTTTAGGTATCAAAAAAATGAAATGACTTCTTGAAATGTGAAAAATATTCGCAAAAACGAAGTTTGATTAAAATCGTTTGTCGTTTTTTGTTCTCCTTAGAAAAATTCAGAGTTGACAGAAGTCAGATGCCAGACAGACAGAATCATTTTATAAAACATTTGACTCGCAAAACCTTAAACTCGATATAATCGATAAAAATTCGAAACAGTTTTTTGACCAATCCCATAACTTTTTCTATATGGCGTATACAGGAAAGTACAATTATTTTTATCCTACCAGTCTCCCATTAATTTTAAGACACATGCAGTTAATTCCGTCATATTTCTATAGTTTGACATATCCATTGTAGTTTGACATATTTTATTCAAAACATTATATATATGTTTGGTTTCTTTGTACAAAAAACGAACATTCATCGTGGGCTATTAGTTAATAATGGTTGCTCCAACGAAATTACAATATAGCCATCATAATAAATAATCACAGTAATTACTTTTTTCACGTTAATTAGTCTTGTATTGCTATTTTATCATTGATCCTAACTGCTACCAATAACATAAAAAATTAATAATATAGAATGAGTTAAGAAGTTATGAAGAAAGAAGAATTTAATCTTCAACATACTGTAAAGCATCAATCATGAGTCACAAGATGTTTTATTCACAGTTTGCCTTCTACAGTTGACGCTTTCTTTTCATTGACCTTTAAGACGTGGTAACAGAATTAATATTTTAATCACAACCCATTTGATTTTTAGAGAAAATGAACAAATACATTTATATAATGTATATTATTCAATATATATTACAATATATTATTGTATTATAATTGAAACATTCTTTAAATAAATGAGTTAAGCTCTGCCGGTTAATACTTCAATTGTATGCATATAATACAATAGTTACAATAGTTTTTGTTTAACTTAAGTTAAATGAAATATATGATTTTCACAACAAATTACTTAAAAATACGCACATAATTTGTTCCTAAATTAAATCCCAGTCTCGCTAATTAGTTATTCTTATTACGATTTCTATTGTTATTATTTTTTTGGCTTAACCTAACAAATAATTCTTAAGTAATTATGAGGGGATACAATACTGCATAAATAATAATAATATATTTTATTTACTGTAATTATTTATTTTCTTCTTTAAGAATTTCCAAAATAATAAAGTTAGGACAAATTTCTAATATAAGTATAACGTGATTCACAGATTTTATATATGGTAACGGTAAATTACCTTTTAGGTAGAGCACATTTTGAGTTAAAAAAAAAGATCATATATGCTTTGCTCACCAAAAAAGAAATGAGAATAGGTATTAATTTTATGTTACTAAACTTTTTAAGTTTTGATAAATTTCAAAAATAAATTCTACTATTTTGAAATAAAAACATGCCATACTTTATGAATTATTGGAAATTTTACCAAGTTAAGAACAGAAATTGTGGATGATTTTAATAATAATTAATAATAATAATAATAATAATAATAATAATAATAATAATATATATATATATATATATATATATATATATATATAGTAATTAACACACACTATGTTTTAATGTAGATTATTTTAATGTTATTATTTTTTTCTACATTTTTCTTGTAACTCCCTGCTTATGTGTAAATCATGTAGTGTTTATATATTGATTGATTCTCAATTGAATTAAAAATACAGGCACTTCATTCAAAGGTTCTTGACGAATGTAATACAACGATATTTCCAGTCCTAATTAAAATTATCAAAAGCAGCGTGGTTTGTAAACAACCAATTAAAATATACAATTACTGCTGGCATTACTAATGTAGTTTATAGCGTGCCATAGTTAAGATAGTTACAAACTTTTTTTTTCAATTAATATTTTTTCAATTATTCGTCTCTACCTCTAATGAACTCAACAAATACAATGTTTCAAATACCTATGTTTGAAAATTATGATAGATTCCACTGGCTGTTTATTTTGGCTGATAAGTATACGGTAGGCTATATTATTTCAAATTGAAAACACATAAAATTTACACGGATTTATTATTTCCTGTTTCATTTGTGTCTTTAAAATATATTAAACAGTGTTGACATTTTGTACAATGTCATATAAAGTTAGATAAGTGGTTTTGCATGCCAGTTGAGCACCAGGATACCGCAATAGTCTGAGTAGAGAAACTCTTAAGAATACCTTTCATTAATATAATGTTTATGTTTAATGAATCGGAAAACGATTGTGGAGAAATTCTATTGGTCTTCAAGAAGGTAAATTGTATTTATGACCCATAAATACAATATATATATATATATATATATATATATATATATATATATATATATATATATATATAACTTATGACACATAATAACGAATATTAAAAAAAAAGAATAAACAGGTTACAAACACAACAAAACATAATTTAAAACATAATAATAAACAAAATACGAAAAATGAGAAATTTTAAGACAAAGACAGGAATTTACCAAAGATCGTGTGCTGGCCCCAGAAAATACATAGAATAAAGAGGCCGATCATTTCAAAAGAGGTTCAAACTACGAGTGGCAGTTTGGTTTTATATAGCAGGCCTACTGGACATAATTTTATGTTTTTAATATGTATACTGTTGTAATATGTGACTAAGGATTATTATCCGAAAGAAAAGATCAAATAGATATGAGAGCAGTAAATATAAATAACTGTCTTATCTTGCGTAAATGAAAGTTGCGTAGGTCAACCATTACCACAATATTTGTTTGATAGCATTGATTGTATAAGGCGTAATCAATTATTAGATTAGGAAGTGTGCTTTTTATGAATTCTTAAACATTCAAATTTCTAAATGTAAAGTACTTCAAACCTCTTGTAGCCTAAATTTATAACATTAGGTACATGAAATTTTTTATGCCAGATTTAAGAAAATAAAATACCTATCTCAAGAAATTGAGAACCCGTCTGTTTGATATGAACTTAAAAATTAATATTAAAAAATGCAGAAATAAGCTACAGGTTAACATTCACAGACACACGAATAATTTAATAGTTTATATATTATGAAGGCTAAACTATAATATTAGTTTCCAATATCTATTAAAATATAAAAATAATCAAATAATTAAAAAAATGCAAATCTCTTGGAATTGATCAAATTAGTTTATAATTAATGAAAGTAATTGGAATAGAATATGTAAACCTCTAACATACATTATAAACACTAGTGTTCAATCAGTAATTTCCCTAAGAAATTAAAAAGATATCATAAACACAAACAAAGGATCAATTAATTACAAAAAATAATGAAGAATAGACTTATTGATTAATTAACTTCAAGAACTTCTACTTTTTAATCGTGAAAACCACTTGGTTATGTTTAACTTAAGGATGTTATAAATAATGGCAAAAGTGTTAGTTGTTTATTTTTAATTATAAATATATCATTTGATACTGTAGATCAGATATTTTGTTGAATTATTTGTATAAGACTGGTGTTAGACGTGGTGCACTTGACAGATTTAGAAGTTATACTTGTTAGTAATAAGCAGGATCGTGCCAGTATAAATAAGAAATTGATGAACGTTGGAAAGGTGAAATTACGGGTCTACTGGAATCTGTTTTGGGATAATTATTGTTCATAATTTTTATTATAAATATCTCTAAGGATAATGTTTTTCTGCTTTTGCTGATGACACCTGTCTGAGTTAGGCTATGTAGATAATACAATTCAAATCTATGAATTAGAATGAAGTAAGAGAAGCAATCGCTGCAGATTTGTGCCTGCTTTGCTGGTGGTTAAGTGAGAATAAAATATTACTTAGTCCTGACAGATTAATTATGTTAATTTTATGGTAAAATGTGAAGTGAATTATGAAAATCAAGTTGTATATATATATCCATCGTATTGTAATTGCAAAATTGCACATGATGTTGTACAACAATTTAGTTGCTGTGAATGTCTTGGTTAATGATAGTGAATTATAGTGGAAAAGTCATATTTTACACTTAATGAATATTTGATAATAATTTTATATTATTCTTGTCTTTTAAAGAAGGGTGTCCTCAAAATATCTTAAGGCAAGTTTATCTTGTTTTATTCTACGTAAAATTGAATATAGAATATTTTTAGGGGTGGAACTAACAAAACATATTTGATATCAATTTCTCTACCTGTTGAGAATAATATTTGGATATTATAAAATATGTAAATGTGTACTGATATGAATGTGTGTAATTGTATATACAGTATATAGAAGGAGGAACTGAGTTTTGTTTTAATTTTATTTATTTTTAAAGTGTTACTATTATTATGTTTATCTAGACAAAGGGTAACAACAAATTAAATAAATTAAAGAAGTAAAAACTTGAAAATGGATATAAAATCGAAACGGCCATCGTTATGAACATGATAAATTTAAAATATCAGACGGAAAGTTAGATACAAGTTGTATATTGAGATATTTACCTATAGTTTTAAAACCTATCAGTGGGAAATAGTCTCAAATTGGTCAAACATTTACAGCATAAAATCACCACGTAGAACGTTCTAACTATACTATATGTGTGAATATAAAAAATTATTATATCAGAAAAAGTTGTGTATTGCAATTGGTGTTTTGGAAATATGGCTGTTTCTTTTCATATTAAAATCACCTGTTTCTTGGCCGTTTCAACACAGTTATCAATAACAATTATAAAAATGTGACTTTATGAGATGGACACCGTTATCTCAAGATGTTTGTCTAAGAAAAGCAAAGAAATTAGGTATGTGTATAGCTCCTATCTTAACAACATTTAGACATACTATAACCAAATAATTTATTATATAATCATTATTTGAATATGTTACAAAGATGTATTTTTTATATTATCGGGGGAGGAGGGGATCATAGTAAGGAAGGAATACTATTAATTTTCATTTCTTTGTTTCTCCCGAAAGTAAAATTAATGACCTGTGAAGAGCTTTGGAATTATCCACCCCATTTCACACCAAGCTTAACTTGAGATAAATGGTTAATTAAGTCACTTTTCGGGGAATGATCTTTTAAAGGAGACAGTAGTTGAAATGATTTTTGTTTTTGTTTATTTTTATAAAAGAAGCAAAGATATTGCACAATCTATATGAATTGAATTAGTTAGTTTTTATATGAGAATAAAGATAAGATTGTTATATATTCCTCAACGTTTTGTTATATTTTAATGTTTGTCTTATATTATGTGTGTGTTATAAATGCATTAGTTGCTCTAATATTATAAATTAGCCTCAGTGAAATACATTTCATATATTATAGGGATAATTAAGATCTTGAATAATAAGTATATCGTTATCCCAATCTGATAAAATATGAATTATTTATATTATGTAGATATATTGAAATATGAGTTGTCAATTAGAACTGTCAAATTCGCTAGATGATGTATTTAAAACCCTAATATTAATGCAAACATACATAAATCAAATATGTATCTTATTCATTTGTGTTGTAGATTTTTTACATTTATTATACTTTCTTAAAAAAATTTATTAGGAAAAATATTCAATCCGAATTTCGTTCATAGATTGTTATTTAAAATACCAGCATAACTATTCAATTGCCAATAAAATAGTGTATAGATTTTGTGTCGCTAAAATGTTTTTTTTCACATTCTAAATTTTTTCCCTGCTTTTTTTTTGTTTTTTGTTTCCGAACAACCTTAACGTTTCATTCCATGTGTGTTGCGGATCCTACCTTTGATAAAAAGAATGGACACGTATAATACTTTTACTTAAAATATTGCAATCATTCTTCTCTTTGTATATTATAATAAATAAAATAAGTGTTTGTGTTATTATATTCGGTCATAATATATACATGTAGTAATTTTGTTGTCAAAGAGCAGGAGTTGAGATATACAAAGAGAGTTTATTTATATTCAACATCAGTTATTTATTGGTTGTTATGTTATGTGTATGTTTCTATATTAGTAAGAATATCTGAAGTAATTAGTTTTAAATGAAACATTGTTAATAAGCAAATTGATTTTTTTAAATTGGAACTTGAAAATAAATTATATCTGAAATATATAAAGCCATTAAGTCTTATTAGGTTTAAGTTAGCTTTTACATAAATATACAAACAAAATTATATAATAAATAATGTAAATTAACTAAAAAATATACAATTAAATAATAATTCCATATGATTTGAATACTTTAAAATAAATAAATGTTTCTTAATAATATTTAAAATTAGTTTTTGAAACAAAATTTCAAAATTGTGTTGGTGGTTGTTTCTAATTTGAAGTTGATAAAAAAATATTTCTAATTTGCATAACAAGCATTACATGTTCAAGTACAAAATTAGTTTTATCGTTGAACATAGAAAATTAAAAGGGGTATAATTATTTTATTAGATATAGGATTGGTAACTTGAATAAGATATTTATTATTATATAACTAATAATTACAAACAGAGGAAAACATCGAAAGAGAATATAAGTTTTATTATAAATATACTGCAACTGAACATATTCGTACGTGTGAAGATGCAATTACAATATATTCTGAAATAAGAAACTTTGTTCAACAGTGACATCCCTTGTAGTTAACAGTTTAATTTAATTTAGTTTAGTTCTTTTCTTAAATGTTACTTTTCCATTATACATATGTTTCGTTGTTATAATTAGATTATTTCTTTCTAGGAAAAAAAAGTAGTCGTATGATTAAAATCAAAGTTTATATATTTGGGTTTTTTGAAAAAAGTTAAAGCCCTCCTGTGTCATTTATACCATGTTTCTGTGAACTAGATGTAAAAGATAATTTTTGTAATTATTTGGGAATAAACAAGTTGTTTTGTTTGTGATCTACAACCACATTGGGAAATAGGGTTTTCTCTATAAAATAAAATACTAAAGTTCTACTTATTATATTGATAATTCTATATATTGTAGAACGAATTGTTATATAATTACACAATTTAATCCTTGTGTCGTAATTGATCTACATAAAATCAGAAAGAAATTGATGCACAATTTTAGTGTAGACATGACTTGATATTTTCGTTCGTTAGCTCTGAAACAAAACAAACGAATGTAACAGGGATGTAATTTTGAATACAAAGTAGAAACTGAGTGTGTTGTTTTAATCGTGTACTTCATTAAAATAGTTGCTGTTAATTATTATCGTTTTACTTTTGAAACGACGGTTTAATTGTAACGATACAGCCATTTTTTTCTTTATATATGTTGAACATGCGTTGTTATTTCGTTTTTCATATTTTCGTTTTAGTTTATACAATTGTTGGGAAGCTACTATTAGTTCCAAACTCTGGATGGTAATGGTAAAACAACAGTGATGACAATTCGATGTATTAACACATATTACCCTACTGAAAAGTCTTTTTAGAGATTTTGTTTTATTTTTTATGTAACGTTCTGAACGGATTCATTATACACCATGTGTACGTTTAGCACTTTGAACTAAATGTGATTACCTTAACATATTCCTAATTAGCTAGGCACTAGGAGGTTCACACACTTCTAACATCTTTATGAGATGAAAAATATTAAAACTAGTTTTTTACACCTTTTATATTATTTAAAAACCTTAACTACAGTTCAGTATGGTTAATCTATGCGGACATATATGTATCTACTCCACACCATTAGTTGTGTATGCAGATACATGTTTCGTTTCTTATAAATAGCAGATTATTTTATTTTTATTTCAATCCAAGCAAGGAAGTTACATAACGTATTTTTGAATGTAGTTTTTTTAAAATATTTTTAATAAAATATATTTATCTCTCCCACGCCTTTATTGATAGGAAGGAGGATCATTCTGTATAAGTACAATATAATATATTACACACGTTTTAATTACAATTTTCAACACTTTTTAATTAGGAATCGTTTAAAGTTTAAATTTATAATTATTAAAAAATATAAAACATCCTGTAAAAGTTTGTATTTTGAGATGTTGACACCCATTTAATAGTTTCCTTTGTAACCGTAATTGATTTCAACATAATTTAAAAATAAAGTAATAACTCGTTATTATAATGATCTTTATCAGGTAATTAAATATTTGGTGTTCAGAACAGATACACACAAACAAAACTGACTACCATCAATATATAATATTCCGAGACTATTTAGAACTGAAAAGTAAGATGGCTGTGACATTTGTAGTACCTCAAAAATGTTAGATGTTGTATTTAAAGGTTCGACTTGTTAAAAAAATAGGTAATATGATTTCCTACAAGTTTACTATTATATACTATTATATATATACTATTATATCGTTATTATTTCAGTACTATATTATGTCAAATTGCTTATATATTTTACTGTTTTATTTGAATTTAAAATGAACAGTGTTGGGTTTGAGCAATTTTCGCAAGAAAGTCATAAAGTAGTCTCATCTCCTGACCTAACCTAATACTCAGAAAAAGTTAAATCACCGCAGGTGGTTTTAGAAAAGTTGGTAAGTGCCATTTCATGTTATTTGAGCAACAGAAAACCGCAATACTCCGCTTGGAAAATCATCGTCAGTAACTTTTGTTACTCATGGTTTCTCTCTCACGAATATGATCGCATTGTATATTACTTCGCATTGTATATTGAATATAGTAGGAATTCTTCAATAAGGCCAATTGTAATTTAAGATACAATTTCAAAGTATTTCCTTTTCTTCTCATTTCACAAGGTGAAATATTGATACCCACTACGTGCGTGAAACAAACAGTTATAAAACAGACTTCGAATATAAAAACAGATAAAATCTCTAATTAATAATAAACTACTTTTACGAAAATGTCAACATTTATTACAACATTACATATATATATATATGTTGATTGCTAATAAATGTTTTTAAGTTTATTGCTATTGACTTGTATGATTCTTCAAAAATCTAAGAAATCAAAGAATACGTGATTGGCTCAAATAAAAAAAGTTTGAAATTAATAAATTCTTAAAAATTAATGTTATTGTTTGAAAAGATTATTGCGTATAAGAGTTACAATTAATTGTTGTTATTTAATTATTGCTCGCGAGAGTTATAAATCCTTGAGAATTTATTGAGTAAATTAACCACAAACCCATAAAAGCGATTTTAAATACCTTACGCCTTATCGAATTTATGAAATGAGTCAGAAAGAATGTTTAGATTTTAATTGAATTGGCAAAATTTAAATAATTTACGCCACAGGTAATTTGCTTACAATTACTTGTAAGTTGTTATTTTCGTGAATATTTTAATAACTGAGAAATTATTATTGTTGACCATTTTCATACCTAGTTATTACCGTTATTATTTATTTAAAAAAAATCCAATAATAAATTGACATTTATCATAAAAAGTCATTTTAAAATCGACTGTGTATAATATATAGAAATGCAATAAAAAAATTAAGAGATTAAAAATATATTAGATTATAATTGTTTAACAAAAATATTATCATGTGATTAGAATATACTTCAAAATACATTTCCTTAAATGGTTTTCAAATGTACTTTTGTATTTGGATATATAATTTGAAAATTATAAAATTGTATTTAAAATGGAATTTGATGAAAAAAAAGTTAAAGTGAACATATTTAATATATTAATATTTGAAATTATGTTATATAGTGATAAAAAAAATATATAAATGTGTTTTGAAAAAATAAACGTTTCATAAGTAGGTAAACTCAAAAGTTTTTAAATCGTTAAAATATTTTATAATATTGATTGTGAAAATTTGGACAAAATTGAAAAATGATAAAAAAAAATATTTAAAGTTAAAAGTAATATAAATAACTGCACAGAACTATATTTATTACAAGACCAAGCCGAAATAAAGTTAATAAATACAATGTAAAAATATAGTATTAACAAACACATTTTGCCAAATTATAATGTTTACGAAAGACGATTTCGTTAAAATTCTTGTCAAAAATAACTTACGGAAGTTAAAATATAAATATTAGAGGTCTTGCTAAAAGTTAAAATAATTAAAATTTGACTTAATTGATTTGGGTAAAATTAAAATTTGTATGACACAATATAATATTTGTAAGTAATATACAGAAGAGTTTTTCCACAGATATTTAATAACTAAATTTGATATAGTACGTCAACTAATCCAAAATCCAAATATTTAATGTTTTACCTTATATATATATATATATATATATATATATATATATATATATATATACGTACTGTTGCAATTTCGGTAAATTCGACCATCATCAGGAAATTAGAAAACATTAAACTCATGATTAGCGATGAGTATCGCCCGAGCGGTCAGACGTGCACGTCTTCGAACGTTTGTACATAACCATGAGCCGTATTACTTTTATACCGAGCTCCACACGGAGTGAAAATTATGTTTGTGTTAGTGTTGTGTAGTGTTTATGTATTCTAATTTTTTGATGATCGTCGAATTAGCCGAAATCGCGATAGAATATATTATATAAGATAAGGCAATTAAATATTTGGATTAGTTGATATCAAATTTAATAATTCACTAATCCGTAAGCTAAAAAATGGAATAAATTTAATTACTATTCATTTTTACGTGATTCCCGTAGTTTTTATTCAACAGTGTTGTATTTGTGCCCTTTTATAAAGCAATTTCCAAAATATACAATTCCCACCGAACTAAACTGTAACTCATGAAAAGTTGAATAACCGCAGGAGGTTTCATCAAAGTTTGATAAGTGACATTACATGTCAGTTTAGCAACAAGAAACCACTTAACTCCGCGAGGAGAAACAATGGAAGTAACTTTTCGAAAAACCATTGAAAATTTATTGTATTCATTATTTCAAGCATCACAACTATAGAGGATTCTATTGTTTCGCAATGAGAAAATTAAGTATTCGTTGTTAGTGGAGTATTAAGTTTATCTTGTTTAATGTATTAAATTTATCAGAGGTGTAAGAATCGCGCTTAAAAAGTAATAAATAATGAAACACATTACACAAATATTCTCACTCACCCACAACAAAATCAATTAAAACGTCAGGTCGATAGTAATAAATTAAAATGCAAAAACGAACCGTGGACATAGTTCTTGAAAACAAATAGTTAAAATAGCTTAAAATCTTGTTCTACGGCTTAAGTCGCTCAACATGACTACAATTCAGCTTTTAGAGAATCAACACCCTCCAACGTACATATTTGTTATTGCCAATTATTCTTCCACCGTAATATAATTCTTACGTTCGATTTTGAACTTGAGTTTGAGTTATTATTATACAAAATTTATTAACTATTTTGATATATCAGGTCGTTGATAACAGCCCCGTGGCCGATGTTTTTGTTTACTCAAGCACTGTATACATAAATGTAATCATAATTGTATTATCGAGACAAGAGAGTGCAGTTTGTATGATAAGTTATAAGTATAACCGTTGGTAATTGCTTATTTTTTCTATGTGGATTATGTATTACTTAGCATATCTTGTTAACGCCAAAAATAAATTGTATTACGTCACATAAAATATGGTATCTTTTAATCTCCACTGGATGACATTAAATATCTAATATAAGTAAGGGAGAATATTTTCATTTCAGTAATCAATATGAATACATTGAATTTGACTTATTGGACTTTGTATTTTTTTTTAAGTATTCATTTTTTTTTAAATATAGAAAACTAATTGTTAAGGTCATTAATATTAAATAATAATAATTAACTTAGGCTTAATTTGATCAAATATTGCTACATAAATCTCAAACGAAAATTTTAGAAAAAATAAATTCCGCATTATGATAAAACCATAATATATTTCAAACAGATTATATGAGTTTGACGTTGGTTCGCTAAATATATTTTCAAGGATTGATATATCCTTCAAGCAGTGGTTATACAAGAAATATGTTTACATCCACTCTCGTACAGTCTGTTTACAGTCTTTGGTAAAGGTTTTTACACAACTTATTTTGGCAAAATCCCAGAGACAACTCCTATATTATGATAACCGAAATGCGTTTTCTCATAGATATTTAAAGTAATTTAATAAACAAGGATAGTTTATAAAATTCCTTTACCAACTTTTATCGCCAACTCCATTCGTTTCCTACAAACAAATCCAAATATACAAAATTTTCAGGTTCAATGTTAATTTATTAAAATAATAACCTTGATATATTTTAATAGGTAATTTAATTTAGGAAATAAATTTACGGTGTAACGGGTTTTTATGAACCATAAAAATATACTAATTTTAATTTTAGAATTAATATATTTATGTATTTCTATAGCACAAAAAACCAGTTAAATCAGAACATTAAAATTAATTTTTGACAATAATTCGTTACAAAAATAACATAACCCTGAGAAACCTAATGAAACATAATATTATTATTTTAAATAATTTACGTCTATAGCTTCCCTAAGTAAAGTAAGAAGTTTCAAAACATTTAGAATGCAGTTTACCTCTTAAAGGGTAGAACATTTTAAATAAAAGTTAGTATTGAAATTAATTATTATATTATTTTATTTATTTTTAAATTTTAATGTATATTTTATTTATTTATTTTTATTTATAAATTTTGCTTTAGCTTCACAGTATTTGGCGGTACGTTGTTTATAATTAATACGATATAAAAATATTACCTATGACTAAAACTAACCAAATATTATAAATTTTGTTTTTGTCTTTCCTATTATATTTGGAGGTGGAAACGTTTTAACTTAACACCAGCTATTTGAAAAAAAAAATCATTCTTGAAGTTATAATATATTTGGTTGTATATCTGTTTATTTATCTAGTTCTACTTACAGATATCCAAAATATGAGTTCAATATGCTGTCTAAAAATGTTTCCTAAAAAAAGTCTATGTTGAAGTTCAAATTTAATATAGCTGCTGCAATGAAAACACATAATTAAGAACATAAAATAATTGGTCCCTACTTTGAATTAAAAATGGCAACTCTGTTACACGTTTGTTTTGTTTAGTGCTAATGAACGCAAATATCAAGCCATGTGTATAACAAAAGTGTTGCTAACTATATGATCAAATTCAAATATTGTACTGTGAATTTGTAAATTACAGTTCATATAGTAATTTCAAATATTACTATATTCCCTAATACTTAAAGGAAACAAATAATAGTATATTCCGGTTTAAGTCAACGAAGTATTTTATAATTATGATATATTTATGGAATGAATTGAGTTTAAAACGTTTTCAATGCTTTTTTGTTCAAAGGAAATGTGATTAATTTATGCTGTTTGTAGTGTAGAGGGTATTGATAAACCTACAGGATGTCAAAAGAAGATATGTATCATGTTCTAGATATCGTGATTTTGATAAGGTGTAAAGAAGTCAGGAGATAAGGTATCTAATAGTAAGAATTTGACACGTCCAACTCAGGTAAAAAGAAGCCTTTTATTCACATAGAAAAAGGTAATGGATACATTTCTTACTTAATTCTTTTTACAATGAAAGTTTCAAATAATTAATTATAATTTATTATGATAGAAACAGAAAATGTTATAAATATAGTTCTATTAGTTGTATAAAATGTAAATTTTATTATAAATGGTTGTGACATTGTTACAGATATTTAGTGATCATGAATACAGAAAATTATGTACTTTTTTATGAATTATGTTTATATATTTTGTTGATTATTTATTCAAAAACAAGGAAAAACTCTCAAAGAGAATATATGTCTTTATATATAATAACTCCAAAATTCAGTTATTGTTGAAGAGCAAGGCTTTGTTGAACGCATGCAACCCTTACAGTTTACACTTTCAGTTCGTCAGTTTGGCAAAAATAACTGTTGCAAATATTCCATTTAGACTCAATTAGTGTCTATGAACTTGGGATTATTTTACCAAGTGCAGCCTACTTGTCTCCAGATAACATCAAAATATATCTCCATAAGAAATACAATTATTAATTTCTGAAAATCATGTCTTTGTTTACGAGTTATTTTATATTATTTTATTATAGGTAAGAGCCATTTCGGACATCATAACATCTGCATATTTTACAAATCAGATACTTTAATTTCTTAACTTTCTAATTTTCTATATAAAGTGACATTTAAATCAGGCCATAGAGTATTTTCATGGAGTACTAATTTACAATATAAGTATGTTTACGGTCATTTTTATTTTAATGCTCCCAATTGAATGCTTCCCATTGATAATGCCATTTTAAATCGTGATTTTCCATTACAACAATAAACCTATTAAATACTTAATAAATTGTTCTTATATTTTTGAATATTTTTAGACTTTTTAAAGTGTTATATTTTATTAGATTACTTTATTTTAATGGATTTTGTACGTTGTTATTTTCTTGGTTTTGTTGAGTTTTCAGTATATATATATATATATATATATATATATATATATATATATAGCATGTATTTTTATTAAAATACGTTCATAATAAAAAAAAAGTTAAAATTAATAAAAAGTAAGATAATAATTTAATGGCTTCAAAAAATGTTGAGAAAATTGTATTCACAGTCTCAACATGCATGAAATAAATAGCACTATAAAGTTGCTGCAATAACTAAAACATGTTTAAAAAAAATTCCAAATTATTACGTAATTTAAGAAGTGGAACCATTTGACAATTTTTAATAAATGAAAATTGATTTTTTTTAAAATTATACAATATTTAATTTCTACTGTACAGAATTTCACAATTGTAACATTTAACACAATTATTAACTATGTTAAATTATGAGCAATTTTTAACAGGTCTTTAATAAAATAAATGTTAATTAACATAAAAACTGCATATTTACAAAATTAATTTGTTTAATGCAAAAAATATAAATTTAAATCCTTAGCCTAGTAGAGTACAACTAACTAAATAAAGGAAGTGAATATTTAATACTTGAGGAAAACACCTGTTTTAACTAAAGAAAACACTATTTACTTAAAATAAATATTTTGTAGCGAAAAATAAGACATTGTAATTTGTACTGTACAACTAGGCTAGTTCACTTGTTACAAGAAAATACTTAAAACCGACAGAAACGCATTCTAAAATTCGGACTGTAGAGACTATTCAAATAAAAAATTAAAAGTTTTGTTGAAAACTTTAAGTGTGCACTTCAACTCACACACCTGGAAACACAGAATATTAGAGCGTATTTATACCTACAACGAAATAAAATAAAGCATCGAAACCCAATGCCATTGTTAAACTCTTGCTCTTAGGAACTAGTAATCAACGCAAAAACTAGTGTGCTTGTTAGCAAAATTGGTATTCTAAATTTCAATTTTATTACCACATGTTTGTTCGCGTTAACGAGCTGAATTATTTGGGTATGAACTTAAAACATCAAGTTGTAACTATTCAGTATAATTGGATATTTGTAAATAAATTGTTTTCCTACGTAATTAATGGTTTTGACTTTCGTTGAAATGGTTAAAAAGTATCAGTTTGTTTACAGATCATTTGTATTTTGTAAATAGGTAACAATAATTAGTTGACAATCGTCAATATCAACAAAAACATTTAGTATTAATATCTCCAGTTTGTATCCAGTCTATTTAGTATCTAGCATATAGTCAGGCGTACAAAAAATATACACAGTTTATAGACGTATCTTACATTACATTAATTTGTAAAAAAATCATCATAATGCGAAATGATTGTTTTCATTATTTCCTGAATATAGTAAAGTAATACGTAAATATCTCCGTTTTCGATCGTCTGTCTTTACGTCTGGAAGTCCGTTGGTGTCTTTGTTTTCTTAAACACTTTCCTGAAAAATGCTACCAATGTTTCACTTGCAATCTGTTTACTTTCTATAACAGAATTTCTATATTCTATCATTTTAATAGATCATTTACTGTAAATAGAAACGTATAATTTTGTAATGTAAATTGGCTAAAACCTCCAGCCTCTGGTAAATAGTACTAAAAAAAGTTCTACATTATTTAACCAAACAAACTACGTAGTACATCAACCACAAACTACATTGTTCGAAGCCAAAAAGAATAGGTATTATGATCAGAAAACACTATATACCTTAACTAAATCAGCCTATATATGTACCTCTAAAATATTACTGAAGTTAACCTTCTTGAACTAAATACTCTAATTTCAAAAAACTAAATACTGTTATCACAATGTATAGCATGCTCTAACGAGAACATGTTACATAACTAAAATCTGAACACCACATATTATAATTCTAAAAGACTATATACTGTAGTCCCAAAGGACAAAGTTATGTTATTATAGCTATTTGTATGCTGTTACTTGAACGGGGATACATAAATTAATAGAAACATATTACATTCTATAACTCAAAAAACTACATAATATTTACTGCAGGCATGGAGTCCATCCGGCAAACCAAAACAACGTGCATACTATCACTGCTTAAAACTTTGCCAAAATATTAATAACTACTGTATATGTAAATAATATTTCATCTCGTTACCTCTTTTAAAAGTCAATATATTTAAACAATATAAATGAATAAATAATCAAAGCAAACTAAACACAACGTAAACAATTTTTTCTCTATGGCATGATCGTAATGTTGTTTTATGAAATAGAAATGCGAATAATAAATAATGAACATTAACTGATTTCCACTATATTACATACCAGTTGTCATAGACGATTATAGTGATAACAAATGAAGGCAATAATTATTAAACGTATTTGTTTAAAGACAAATAAAATAATTGTTTTTTTTTTTACTCACCTTTCTTAGCTTTAAAATAAATAGAAGAAGGGATTGCAATTTTTATAAGGTAAATATTTTGTAATATAATATATTGGTAGAATTTTGACCATAAATAGACAAAAATGTGTCAAGAAAAGTCCAGAAAAAAACTAAAGGCAAAATTGAAACAAACCTCCTTCAACAAAAACTTATTAAAGAAGTTTTATAAAAAATAAAAAGTAATACAAACAAAAGTTTCCTAAAGTATCATTCACTAAACGTATTGTTATCACAAAATAACAGTGTTATAATTATTAATATCGTGTTAAAAGGTGTAACATTAGATGCTCTAAGAGATATGTTAATGACTTTGACTGTAATGTAATTTATTCTCTATAATGCTTAATCACAGGTACAGGTATACATTTGTTCTCTCTTTATGAGTTTCTAATATTCCATTTTGTATATCCGTAATAAACATAAGAATATGGTCTATTAAATATAATTCTAATTGTTATTACGAAATACGTAATTTATACAAATTCTTTTGGTAATCCGAGCCAAATTAAAATGGAAATTGCACAGGATTTTGATCACCTAATAGATTTCAAATAGACGTTTAATAAATTTTGCTATCCATTATTTCTTGATTTTTTCTTCTCAAATTTATGATAGTAAGATAAGTCAATCTTCATCAATTGCAAGTATCTTTTTGCACAATTTACATTCTTTAACTCATTTTCTCCTAAATTTCGTCCTTAAATTACTATACAGGACTTAATTAAGTAACTTTTAAAAACTATAAATATATATAGAACATAGTCGGAATATACATAGAAGTAAAATATTAAGAGCCTAATAAGATATATGTAACATAAGCATTGGAATAGTTTATATTTTGATTAAATATATTCAAGTAGATCAGAAAAAATAAATAATATTTTAATCAAACATTAACATATTTATTTATTTATTATAATAATAAATAATAACACCATATAAAATTACAATTATTGTTATTTCAATTTCATAGTGCAAGAATAACTGACATGTGTGGTAAGCAAACCATGGACCAATATTGTGAACAGTATAGGATATACGTAATGCCTTTGAATATATAAATTTTAATAAATACCAAAGAGCTACTAGGCGTATATCATAATTATTTTATTTAAAAAATTTAAATTAAAATGAAAAAAACTTCATACATTGTGTTATTTCAAAATTTTTAAACACATAACAGGACAATATAAAATATAACATGAAGGTGTATTTCAACTTTTTTCAAAAGCTTACAGAACTTTTATTTAAGTTCTTATACACTGTAGAATTTTTAAGCTACCCTTTTCGAGTGTGTATTTTAGAAATATTCTTGGAAGAGTATTTAGATATTCGATAATTTATTACAGCATGCCGCCTTCAATTTTAATATTTAAATCAGGAGAGTTATTGTAATGTTCAGGAGCTAAGTTTCAACAAATATATATCTCTTGCTGGCAATCAATTCAGAGTTACGATGCCTGTATCATCTATCTGCATTTTACTCGAATGCAGCGAGGAGAAACAAAACCGGTTGGGGTAAAATTATCACCAGTTTTGAAAGCCTTTCGGCTGATTCAATGCCACACATATTATTAAAGTGACTAGAAATACATAGTTTTTGTGTGATTTTAAATTCGGAATTTATAATAATTCGAGGGAAAAGCATTTTGGTACTAAAATAATCATTTTGGATGGGGAAAAAAATTATTACAATAGAAAATATATATCATGAAAGAAATTTAGAAATAAAAATTGTTTATTTACTTTATACAGTGTCTGTTTTAGTTAATATGTTTTAAAATTATTCGTGTTAGTTAAAAAAAAAAACACACACACACACACACATATATATATATTCATATGTATATATATATACTACACATGAGAGACTCTCAAAGTCGACTACTCATATTGAACCAGGACGATGTTTATGAAAACTTGCGCATGTGGTAAACTTGGAGAGCCTTTTAGTTTAGAGGAATGATTGTGGTTTCTTGCCATATGGATTAGAAAAACCTACCATGTAATATACGCAACATTTTTGTTAAAATACATTTATACTAATTACACGACTGATTAATAATTGCGAATGGGTACTAGTCGTTACTCTGGGAAAATTGGTAATATCTAAGGATATTTCTTTTTGCACTAAGATTGAAGGAGTTAATCAGAGAAGGTATATAAAACTACATTGGTGTTTGTTTTGTGTATTGTTAGTTTACAAAATTTACAATGATTGTAAAACATATGTAAATGTATGGTTTATGTATCACGATTCCGTCGTACTTTGTCCTTGTACCGTCTATAATTAAAATACTAAAATTCATACAAATAATTTATTTACAAATTCTGCACAAAAAAGTTTTGTTAGTGAACACAACCCATTAAAAAGGAAAACACTTTATAATTTTAATTCATTATTTAACTGTACCAACATAAATGCACTGTGATTAAAAGGAAACCACAATAATAAAGCATATACGATTCAATTCGCGATTGACCGGAGACCTTTTCACTTAGGCCAAAGCGTACCTAGTTAAGTATTTCAGCAAATTTTATAAAAATAAATGCATGAGTATGTCAGGGCAAGGTCAGAACCATCACTTCGTATAACTTAGTCATATTTCTATATTAAGACGAAATTATATTAAAATTAAGTTATTACAATTTGTGTACAATTAGTCCACAACAATGATTGGGTTATTAAAAACAATGAATGTCCTCTGTACTGCGCTTGTACGTAAGTAATGTCCTAAAACTTGGTTGCTTCTATAAAGGAGAGCAGAAGGGAGTCACGCAAGAAAGCTTCAAAGGAGGGTGTCGGAGTAGAAAGGAAATGCATGTAATGTCCTAGTAGTCATAACTCTGCACTTTATCATTCTTGATACTTCTATCTTTCATAAGACCAAGCAACTTTTCACCATGAAGCAGCTACAGTAGACGGGACACTAATTCTCGAACTGTAGTCTTCACTCGAAGGTTTAATGTTTTCATCTTGAACCAGAGAACGTCTTTCTCCTGAAGTCATAGAACATTGTGAGAAACAATAAAACTTTGAATTGTTATCCTATTATTAGACGATTACTTATGGATGCTTATTAACTTTTTAAATAATGAAGACATTCATCTCAGGTCAGATATCATCGTGTAGGTCTGTGTTTTTAGTATCCGTATATATATATATATATATATATATTTGAAATTACAAATCTTCTTCATTAAACACATTTTGTATAGGTAAACACTTATTTAAAATATTTAGTAAGTCTTATTATATACTCTAATATGTACCAAATATACACAAGGATATATGATGAATAAACATTTTAAAACTTTTACTAAACGTTCTGTTGTTGTATTGAGAGTTTAAAATATTTATTTTGAATGATGTATTATAAGTGCAGTAGAGTTAAAGTTCAAAAGGTGTTAAAATTTGGTCTTTGGATAAATTCTGTGTAACTATAACAGGACAACAATTTTCCTATTTCGTACACCCAAGAAAAAGAAAGTTTTTTTTCAGTTTACATCAATTTTGGGTGTCTTCATATTATTATTATGTCTGGATGGATGTCAAAACCAAAACGATTAGGTGCTCTGTTCAGTTCTCATTTTATATTTAGCTTTAAATGGTTAGTACTAAAACACTCAATAGTTAAAACACAGCTCAAGCGTTATTCATACAGTAATAATAATTTATCATCAATTGGGAATAAATTTAATTAGGTCGTTATTATAGATAATTAACAATTCTCAACGGGTCTTCTGATAAATGTAGAATGCATCTAAATAGGCTTTCAGGTTAATAGATAGTTATGGAATAGATCCACATAATTGATGGTGAGTAAGTGTAAAGTGTATTGTAAATCTGAATGGTTTTGTCTCTGACTTTTCATCTTTTAATTCTGTGTTCAAACATACATATAAGTAGTAAAACGTCGCAAAACCATTGACAATTTATTTAATTTAAAAACCTTCACTATCAACAGTTGAAGCGGGGGGGGGGGGAGTTATGTCTTGGATACTGTTATTATAAATCTTGAAATTCATTTACATATAAAATGTTCTTTAATTTTATTTAAAATTTAATGAAATATTGACCATATTTCAAATGTTTTAGCAAGTAAATATGAGTTTTGTATTATTTTATACTCATTTAATTTCTAAATATTAAAAACAGAAGTTTCTCATATAAGGAGATAAAATTGTTGTTTTCAAAGGGCGTACACAGATCATATTTATTTTTTTGAAAGTAAACTGTTTGACATAAATCATGTATTATAGATTAAACCACTGCAAATTGCTTTAAGACAAAAAATATACCTTTTTGAAATGTCTCAAAATCACGTGTTAATACTCTGGATAAATTTTACTTTATTTATTCAGTTGAACGAATATCCAAATGATGTTCATTGGTAATATTTTTTAGGCTTTTGAGAACAACTTAGATAAGATCTTTGGTTATTTTTAATTTGAACAATGATAATCCTATTTTAAATAATATGGTCACAGATTTAATAACACCACACTTTCAATAAAACTATTAAATACAAAAATGTATTACAGTAAAATATACCCAATTATAAGCACGGGAGATTCTAACACTTACTTCTAGAAATTCAGTCAAACAGTACATGCGCCAAAAGCTCGTTCGGACTATGCACAGTTTACCCAAGAAGAGTAGATAATACAACGTATTGATCTATTTGTTTTCAATATACGTGCTTAAATCACGTGAAAAACATTTGCAGATACTGGATGGAGAGAAGAGTGAGAACATCGAGTGATGTAGAATAAGAAAAGTGAATGATTCATTAAAAAGAACATAATCCACTTAACAGCATATAATATGTTGAAAGAATAAATAGATTTTTATACGTTATAAACTATAAACTAAGTTTTAGAATAAGGATATTTTGTATAATGCAGTTGTAATATTCACACAAGTAATAATTTTAAACTTTTAAATTTTTTAATAATTTAAACAATATTTAATAAATTTTGAAAACACGTTTTACGACTTTTAATCAAAGTTTCTAACCGTATAGTTTTAGTAGTTAGGAACAACATATAATATACTATAACTTCAAAAAGAAGAGTGATGTCAGCAGAATCCCACGTGTTTAGTCATGTGAGCCTCATATATAGATCAAGTGCCGAACTTTCAATCTGAGAACAAAATAAATCAGGAATTTATTGTATAAATTATGAAATATCTTTGAAGAATTATATAGGCCAAACAAAACGAAATGTCAGGACAAGAGCAAAAAAAACACTTTGCATACTTCAATTAAAATAGGCCTAAAAAATCAGCTATGGCTGAACATTGTTTAGAGGGAAAACATTATTTTAAAATAGAAAACTCTGTGTTGTTGCAAAAAAAAAACATTTTTGCAAAAATGTTGCAAAATTAAATACAATAGATGCATGAGAAACTTTGTATATTAACAAATACCTTAAAATACTAAAAATAATAAATTAATACCTATACAAAAATCTATGTTAATGTAAAATATAAATTGTATTGTTAGATATAGGATTAGTTCAGAATATTTTATTAGTTAGCTGTTAACACTTAAGTTATTCAGAATGCGAGGTTAATGCCTTAATATTAGAAAGAAGGTTTAGGCCACTCCCCTTTAGTTTCAAATAAATACGAGGTTTTGCACAGTGTTAGGTAAGTTATAGTTTAGTTATTATAAGCTCCTCTGATGATGGCGACTGAATAAGTAAACGTAATATCTGTGAGATCTTCTGTTCGAGTTTTAATCCTTCCAGTATATACACGTTTCAAAATGTAAATCTAAATTTTAATTTAACACCAATATTTTTTAGTATAAGTATAATTTCAAGATCGTTATACACTGAACTTATGTCTCTTTTATAATGGTTTGTGAATGTGGAATTATATGATATTGTACAAATGATATTATATAAGAACGCCAACATATTACACGGTTATACATACATTAAGCTTATACATAAAAGAACAGAAATACAGTCTATAAAAGCCAAGTTGCTTCTGGTAGTAAAGATTAAGTATAAAATATTCTAGGCGTAAAATAAAAAAATAATAAGTCATATAAATAGCGATACGTTAAAAAATTACACTTCACCAAATTACTTTGAAAATTCGTTTCAATTCAGAATAATTCCCTCACAATAAATGTAAATATTCAATATAGTTGTCGCATCACATAGCTGATGTTCATTCAATATATATGTTTTATTATATAGACTTCTGAATATAATTGTTTTAAACTAATATTACAATAAGGTTTGATAATAATATTATTCAATGTATTTCTTGATTATTTTGACATTATGTTTTCTCCTATGTTAATTTATTAATTGAACCAAATCGCAATCAATATCATATATACATTAAAAAATAGATGTTTTCAGAAGTAATGAAGCATGAAGAATTCAATCAGCAGGAAACTCAAAATTAACAAACATTAACCACCGTATGTTTGTTTCACTGATTGCCACTACAGTTGATCCTGTGTTTTAATTGATACCTTGTGGCGAGACATACATAATTAATATTCCAAATATAGTTCCAATAGAAATTAGAGAAATATAACAAGTGTGGAAATATTTGTTAATACTACCATTATTGTGACTTTTATCAACAAATAAAATATTACGTAACATTGTCCAGATACTTAATTTACGTTAAGACATAAAATACAATTTCTACAGAATTTGAACAATAACGATCATCACCCAAACAATATATTATTGTTTCTATTTAGTTTTACTTCATGACTTTTCATTATTTCGAGTAATCGTTTGTTTCATTTAATAACAAGGTAAACTATTTTTATTATTAAATAAGAACTTCATTTTGATCGTTTCCTATAGCCTAATAGTTTTTTTTCCCGCCGTTATTTAGATATCTCTGTCTGTGCCTTCGAACTTTTTTTTTCACTGTTCTGGCAAAGAGAATCTTTTGTACGTTCTTCTTTTTTTCAAGTGACATAATTTTCAAAGCCACATCTATTTAGTTACATTCACTAATAGTTTTAACCTTATAATTATTTCAAATGATTTTAACACAACAAGGAACGTTCTCATATAAAAGAATAAACAATTTTTCTCAATGTTATATTTGTATTTGTGTATTATATCCATATTTCAGGTCAATAATAAGTCGTATACTCTTTTGTAGATTGTTTCTTATGTATAGCTTTACCCAATTTCTCTAAATCCACTATTTCCCTTAAATGTGACTTTTATGGAAAGCATAATCATTAACATCCCACCTCGGGTTTTAATTCTTGTTTTATGATACGTAATTGAAATATAAACAGTTGCGAAAAATTATTAAACATTTTTGAGTTTTACTATATCTGGTTAAATGGTGGGAGGGTCCTGGGAATGAGGGGGTTGTTATTTTAAATTGTGTTGGATGAGTTCAGAGAGTTTTTTTTTAAAATTAACGACTAAATAAAATAAAATGGAACGCTTGTAATAGTTGAAAATAAGTACAACTCTAAAAGTAAAAAGTATAACACACTTTCATAAGAATATGAACAGTTAAACTAATTAGTTGTTAGTTTTAACTGTTTTAATTGATTTGTTAGTTTATGAAAAGTTATATCCACAGAATTATATATTAATGGTTTCTAAAGAAAATTCAGATTTTTCTTAAAATTTAAATAATGTTTTTCAAATTTGAAAACGAGACTCCAAAACTGTCTAAAGTGAAAACATCGCCCCTAATAGACAGGTGGATGGTTCAAATTCCTAAAACAAAGAATCAATAATAAATTTTGGAAAAAAAAGTAACAGTTTTGGATTATGCTTGTTTTCTAAGTTTAAATTTTATCTTGCCAATCCATTCAATTAGTAAATAGATCGGGATTAGGTAAGTTCCATGATGACTCTTGATGTTGGGATGATTGCCTCTTAGGAAATGTACATATAATAATACACAAATACATTTTTTTAGTTATTAAAAACAGTTTTGTTATATTTGTCATAAAGATAGAATTACTGTCTATTGTTGGAGTGAAAAGTTAAGAGTTCAAATAAATAATAGTGGAAATGTCCCAGCTCAACATATGATTATCTCAACTTATAGAGTTACAATTTTTGGGGAGGAGGGTCCCGGCACAACCTGTAACCATCTAAAGTAATCTAAACCTTTCTTAACCATTTACCATTCATATTGATGGAGAGGTGAACCCTTTAGCCGCTTTGGAAAACCTTTTTTTTTGGAAAAAGTTAAAATTTTGTGGTAAGGGAAAATATAAAATGAAAGTTGTAAATGTATTTTAGGAAAATTATCAACATTTTGAAAGAGGGGTGCCCCGACTTAACCTATAACCATTCCTTGTGGGAATTTCGGGGCAGTTTATTTGGAAGTTGAGATTTAGGATTGGAATGGTGTTGGAAGTATGTTTTAGGGTGGGATGATGAGTAGAATAATTATAGGGACTGGGGACAAGGGGAGGGGTGAAAATAAATCATAATATGTTACAAAAAGCAAATTGAAAAGGGTCAAAATTATGGGGGAGTTGTAACTACAGCTCATCCTATAACAAAACATTCTATTTCCCTCTATCTTGTTTTCTTGTAAGGCGATGATAATTTAGAAGTTTTTTGATATAAAACCAACCAGAACGATAAATGAATCATGGTTTACTTGAAAAAGCTTCAAGGCTAAATAGTGAACACAAATATTTGTAATACGGAGATATTTGTTTTCTGAAAGACTGGTCAAACCTACAAACATTATTAACTCATAGCTTTGCTATATTTTATGGATTACAGTTATATTTTGTATTCTTATATATGGTACTAATACTAATTTCCTTTTTAACAATAAATCTTTAGACTTTTATGCGGTAAAATATATTAACAAGTGGTTTTTAGATTTATCCAGAGATAATATATAGGCCTATATATATATATATATATATATATATATATATATATATATATACTTGTTAAATTATTTAATTTATATTCTAAAAGTAAGAACAGGAATTTAAAATAAAATCGCAATTATAACTAATTCATGAAAATAAGTCATGTCTCAGTTGATTTATAGAAATTGATTAAATAATATCAACTAAAAAATACAACTAAACATGTGTTCTCAATTCCACAACGAAATGATCCATTAATATATTCCAAGCAGATTTTCTGGCTTTAAGGTTGGTTCACTCAATAAATTTTCAAGGATTGATATCTCTCCCTAGCAGTGGTTATACATTCCGTTTAAAGCTCTTGGTAAAGGTTTTAAGCAATGTATTTTGGCAAAATCCCAGCCACGACCTTTATATCGGGGTAACAGAATGACGCTATTCCCGTGGATGTTTTAGTGCAAGCCAATAAATAAGGAAAGTGTATTCATCGCTTCGGCAAGAGCCATCATATAAAAGACATCAAACTTTTCTATGTATAAAATAGTGACAGAAGTATCACACTTCACACCTATATTCTGAAGTTCTACTATTGGTATACAGTATAACGTATTATTAAAAAAATAATGTATTTATTATAAAAGCAATTTATATTTCGTAAAGAGATGTTACCCTGTTTATTAAGGATTTGATAAAACAGAAAAAATAACAATACTAACAGTTTATTGCGGAACCAATGTATTAAGTTTTGTTACAAATAATTAGTAGCAACAATTACTTCTACAATGTTCATATTAGTTTCACTGTTTATTAGTGCTTAATATACTAGTAAACACAAGTTCATAAGACTAAAATGAATTTTAAAACACTGTACCTAATAATTTTATTTGTCTAAGTTTATAATACTAAGAAGGCGTGTGTTTGAATTTTTTCATCGAATTCAAATGTGTTAAATATTCTAAACTATAATCATTGTTTTGTATTTCCCCCCTCTAGTTAAAAGTCGAAAAATCTTTTGGTCTACATCGCCTTATAAAACAAGGAAAAAAATTAATATTTATTAACATCCCTGATACTCTAATAGCTTCAGTTCAGAAAAAAAAAACTTTGGTCATGGAAAACATTTCAGGAATGAGCTCTAACATAAGACTACATGGTAAAGCCAGAATTCAGTAGAGCGAACGCCTATGTAATTCAATATTTGCGTGAAGTAATGTCATACAGTCTATATTATGATAATTATTTAATTAGGTATTAAAACTTCGTGTCCAGTCAAACATTTTAAATTGTATATCTTAGTACTTTATATATTTTATATATATCTTATACTATATATATATATATATATATATATATATATATATATATATATATATATATATATATATATATATATATATATATATATATATATATATATATATATATATATATATATATACTACTGTACAATTAAATATATATACTGTTTACAGTCAATTCTACAAGAGAATATAGAATATAGAAGCATACAGGAATTATGTGGGAAACCAAATAGGGATTAGTAACGTTGTAATGATGGCTTCACTGAGGTATGATGTAGTTGTTTATAGCGAGAACAGATGGCGAGGTGTATAGCTCGCCACACTTTATCAACTTTTATAACATCTAAGAATTAGATAAACAAGGCAATGTTTTAAACATGGGATGTTGACAACTAGATTACTTTTTATTTTTAAAAAGAAGTGGCGGAGAAGAATCTTTATGGGATAAAAATGTAGTGAATATACGTTACACACTATATTTATAAATAAAATACGCTTTTAAATATATTAAAGGAATTATTTTTGTATTACATTAATACAAACCGTGATTAGTCGTGTAATTTATTAAAATTGTGCATGATTTTTAAATGTAAACTATGGGGGTATAAAATATGGTATGTTTATTTCTGTTGGTTTTATAATAAACCATAATAAACTGTAATTTTTAATGCAATATAAAACGCTTTCCAAACCTTGTGCATCAGTGTTTTTGAACTTCATGAGTGTGGTAAAATACATGGTACTATAATTTGCTTGCCTAAAACAAAATATGATTTTTTTTTTTTTAAACAACTACTTCTTAAATAAACAATTTACTAAATTATAAATTATTCAGCCTAAAATTGTATTATTGGAATAAATTTTATTTAGATTAATTTATATTATTTGTACATTTCTTTCAAGCAATATTTACTTTCAAATTTTTAGTGAATTTATTGAATAAATATAAAAACCTAAACTTCAAAACAAATTGTGGTAACGTACGGTAGATAGATTTGTTTGTTTTCACTTATTTTAGATTCTATACATGTTTACTTTAAATAAAATGTTTGTCACTCCAGTATGGGGTTAAAACAAAAGAAACATGTAATATGCCTTTTGCATATCATCGCCTGCAGAGTTATGGTTTAATACTTCCAAGATCACTACGAAGAAGTTAATATGAATTATATATTGAAAACCCAAAAAATAATAACCGTAGTGAATCATGAGTAACCACTTACTATGTATAATACAAATATTTAAATTTCAAAATGGCGACCACTTAACATAAATATGGTCAAATAACATAAAGTGGCGACCACATATGTTTTTAGTGAACGTACGAGGTATTAAGAGGTAAATATATTTAGACTATAGACATATAAGTATTTGCAAAAATATCAAAGCTACTATGATATAAAATTGTCATTTAAAAATATGTGTGCGTGACTAGGCTGTTTCAGCGCCGTAACTTAGTCATTTTTGTATAGAACAGAATTCGTACTTAAGTAAATGTGTTCCAACTGAAGTTTTTTTAAATCATAAATTAATATAAATATTAAAATTTCGCTAAAGTTATTGACAAATTATTTAAATTAACCAAATTCATTTCAACCATTGTAACGGTGGAAATAGTCTTGTACATACCAATTTAAAATAGTGTTTCTTATTTTGTCCAATTATTATAACTTTTTTATTTTATACTAGAAGCGTGAAAAAAATATTTTGTGTTTAATTGATGTTATACGTTTATTTTACTTCTGAATATAAAAACAAAATAGTCTCATAAAAGCAGAAAAATTTCACTTTATCTAATGCCATAGAATATATATAATTTCAAAAACCACATAGTCGTATTAGCTCATAGTAGACTACGAGTGTAGAAAGTTGGAAAAAACCAATTTAAAATTACAAACCTAAAAACATGGATGATTTTTGAACGGATTGTCCCTAATTTTCCAAAATTATATATAAGTGGGTGTCGTTCAATTTTATCTTAATGACATCCAATTCTCAAATAATAATTAAAACAAAGTAGATAATTTGTGATTCAGAAATTTTCAATGTTTGTTATTCACAAGTGATTGTTCTAAGTGGATTATGACATTAAAAAAAAAATATTATAAGGTGGCTAAAACTTCGAGGGTAAATGCATTTAATCTAAAATTATTAACTCAATCAAAGTAAATTGATTTTAAACTGAAGTCATTGTGATAGTAATATATCAAACAACTTATGTTAGTATTCAATGTGTATTTGACAATGTTTCGTAGTTAAAGGTTTTTACTGATGAAAAATTTATACAATTTGATTTATTAAATGTGTATAATCAGCTTCAAATGAAGCGGCCATGGATATGAAAATGATAAAACAAACTATGTTGATAGATTGTGATGTGACTGCCCTCTTGTTCCAAATAACAAAAAACTCATCAAAATATGAAACTTTCGATCTTGTTATTTATGACGCCAACTTCACAAAAAAAAAAAAAAATCATTGAGCATAGAAGTGTTCCGTTTGTTTGTTTTACTTTGGTTTCAAAAGCTTTAAAAAATATCAATGTAGAACATTAAGTATTAAATGATAATTATAAAAATACACATGTTCCTTATCGAACTAATATTTTCAGTTTGAAAAAAGAGTTCCTTAATAGAATAGATTTGGCCATCATTAAGTTAAAATAATGTATTGTAAAATATATTGAATCGTAACTTGGTAGGTAATAGACAATCTAGTAATTTTACGAAACTTAAAAATTGTACAAAAATAAAATATTAAAATCTTTGTAGACGTCTGTTTTTCTACTTTACACTATTGACAATAATCTTTGAAATCCATGTCAAAACTTATGTCATGCAGATTAGTAATAACCAAGTAAGAGGTTAAATATGTAAACCATTTACAATTAGTACGATCATTATCGTGAAAAAAGAGTGGTTACACGTTACAAATTAAGGAAAACTATTTGACGATTTCCTTTGTCGTTCAACACAAATAAACTGACATTCAATTTCGTCATTTAAGGGTCCGAACATAAATGTCGTTCTCTCAACATTCAATAAATCCCACCAGTGTAAGACATTTTCTCTCGCCAGTGGATAAAAATTCTATTTAGACTATTTTCGTAAGCTGTGTGTGTTAGCCGTAACGTCTGATATATATCCCACTAAATCATGATAACAGCCCTTGGGATTTCCTTTCCATACCACACAATATTATCAGTTGACAAAATTCGTGTAGTAAATATAATTTTGCAGTATGCAGTTTTTTACAATAATTCACTTCTGTCTAACTGTAAGATATGTTAAATTATTCTGCTTTATATGAGCAACGTGTAGCTCATAATAATTATATTATAAATATTAGATATTTATAAATATTATTTATTATTTATAAATATAATATAAATATTAGACCGTGCAGCTGAAAAATACATAAAATTTGTATATACATGTATATAATACTTAGCTATTTTTTAAACTGGAGTATTAAAATATATTATATTTCAAAATTCCAGTTTCTCTAAATAATAAATAACTATGTAAATATTTATGAATATATAAAAATAAAATTAAGGATATGTCACAAATTTATATATAGAAATATAAATTGTACATTTTTTTAGAGTTCAGTTATAACACTTGAAAACTTTTTGTGGTTATTATACTTCATGATATCTCTCAAGTTTTACTGTATAAGAGCACCAACTTATTTAACCGTGATAAATACAGTAATATATATATATATATATATATATATATATATATATATATATATATATATATATATATATACAAAACAAGAATATTATATATTACAGTATTTTGGTCATTTTTTAACATCAATCATGTTTTAAGGAAACAAATAAATTTACAAGTAGGGGTTTATAGTAATATTGGACACAATAATTCTTAATTATTTTCATATTATACTTCTTCCTTGCTATATTTTATTAATTAATTAGTATCATATACTAATAATATAGAAGATTTGAAAAGTAATTAAACAGGAAGAATTAATTTGATTTACGATGAGTTTTAATTGCGAACTTGTGAAGAGGACAACATCATTTATGTTCTGAAGATTGGTCTAATTAATTGAGTTTAGACACAGTTAAAAGTATGTATATTTGTTAACTTATCACTATTGTGACTTTCTGTAAATAAAAAGGATATGAATTCTAGATACTTCAATTTAGATATAAGATACACTTTGTTTAGAATTACATTATTGATGAATATTAAAACATATATAATTAATATATGTATTTGTTGTTTCTGATTAGATTTTCATTGTTATTTTGGATCAATTTTGTTGCTATTTATCAAAGTAAAATGGTGTTATTGTTTTGTGATTAGCTGTGATAAGTAAGTCACTGAAATATTGTGTCATGTATTATATAACCTAAAGACTACCACTGATTTAAAGTATAATTATATTTTATATTTCCTGTATCTAATTATTCCTATGTACATTCAAAGAATGGTTTAGAAGCTACAAGTATCGTTTTGTTTTGTGGCCCTCGGAGTTCTTTATTCACAAACCATTGTGGGCTTTGGTGTAACTTTCACTTGAAGAAAACAGGACAATCACGATTATTTTCTTATTACGCTTTGTTTTCCTTACATATTTCATCCATGCTATTGTATCTGTATTAGATGGACTTTTCTGAAGCATGGTTCATCTCAACAAATTTAATAGGACTGTAGGGTTTAATAATAGTATTTTTAAATTCTAATTAATATATCGAAAGGAATTTAGTAAACAAACAATTATAATATATAACTAATTCTTGCACAATATTGTATTTTCTAGTATGCCCTATTTATGGTATTTACAAACTTGATAAAATAATCATAATGAAACATATTATTAACAAATTTTTCTCTCTTGGCATTAACGTCTCAAATAAAAACCAATACATGAAATATATTGACGAAAGTTAACCTACCCTTGAGTTACAAATTTTAATTGTTCTATTGAAGGTAAGATTGTATTTTCTGTTTTAGTGTCTTTATCTTCTGAATCCTAAAACCGTTCGATTTTCTTCTACGTTATCGAACTATATCTCTCGGTTCCCGCACCGAAAACAAAAGAGTCTTTGTAGGTCTGGTTACTCATTCGTTGAATGTAATATATCTTAAAAACTATGACAGCTAGGATAATTTGGAATACATAGTTTGAAAAAAGAAAGAAAAATATTTTAAAATATTGTCATCTTGTTGTATTTGGATACGAATTTATTAATATTTACAAAAATTATATGTCAATGAGATCACATGTTTTTATATTGTGAAGAACCGTAAAGTTTTATTTTCTAGCGGCAAAACATTCCAATTTCATTGAATTCTTTATGCATTATTTATAGTTATATGATTATGAACGTTTGAAAGATTACCTTTACAATGATATATTACAGATTTCCATTATAATATTTACTAGGGTCAAAATTTTATTGAAAAAAAGAATTATGCTGTATTAACGTGTTAATTGTGTTTCACAACTGCGCAATGTTGTTGCATTTCTCGTTTACACCAAATACACAAATTTTATCAATTAATTAAATATTATTTACAACGTTTTTGGTTTTTAATTGCATGATTATGGTTCTATTGAAAATTAACTTTACAATGGTATTAAATTTATTGCGCTAGGATTGTTCATATTTGGCGAAATTTTTAATTTAAAAAAAAGTGATTTTTGACTCGTTTACCGCTAGAGCATGGGGTTCATCTAAATGAGTCGCTAGTCACATAGAGGGTTTTATCTAAAATTTTAAAGGGTTTGTTTCAACTTCAGGCAGGTAGATTCATTTAATACGGTAATTAGTACATTTCTACTATTTTTTTCTTCAACACAAAAAAACATAAATATGTTTTTTATTTATAAAAGTTTTTAATCTTGTGTAATTATATTATTCCTGAACAGTAATATATTTTGTCTCTCATGGGTTTGATTCAATAATTTAATTTTAAAATGATTTTACTAAAATTCGAATAATATTGCTAGAGCTAATTGGCAGAAATACAAAATTGTCAAGGAATTAAATCTTCTACACATTTTGATTTTAGATCAGTAGTTGAAATATCAGAATATTGATACTTTTACGAGTACAACATGTATTATTTTTAAATTTATATATATATATATATATATATATATATATATATATATATATATAAATATATATAGACAAGGACATATATTGCACAAACTTTTTACAGACCCATACTCGAAATCAAATAAAAACTAACCAAAGTAATCACACCAAAAATGTCGCCTATTTATATTGATTCTTTTCTCAATTTTATAACTCTTAGAGTTTCCTCTCCATTATTAAGCTATTTATTTCTGTGCCTCCCAAAGTTTCTCCTTCCATTTGGTCTGCCAAGGTGAACCTTCTGTATCCACCCTCTCCAAGTGACGTAATATTTCAACCCTCATCTCTTCAATGATATTCACCGATGGATTATAGTCATAGGGTTATTCTAATTATTTTTAACTCCCCATACAATGTTCACTTATAAAAACTAAATTAGTCCCTAATATTTTTGACCAAGTCCCTATTTTCCTTTCATTTGAAACTCTCAGGGTTCAGATCTCAGAACCATTTCTAAAATATTAACACCTTTACAAATGGGAAAAATATAAATATGTTGTCTAATATCAATCGGGATACAATTTTTGCATCGAAATTAATGTCATTAGTCATTATGGTTTTAAAATATTCACCAATTTACTCCGTAATATATTTAATTATTTAATGATCTCTACTTTTATGTCTTTGACTTTATTAAGTACTCGATAAGAGTTGTAAATTTTTACAAAATATCTTTTAACACATTAAGATATACGAGTATTTCAGAATCCGTTATCACCAATATTATTTAAACAAATTAATCTTTTTAATGTTCAAAAGACAACTATGATAACTCCAGTGTTCGAGATACAATATTGTGGAACCATGGTTTGCCTCATGGAGAACATATCTTTTGATAATTTGCTGTTCCAACTATTGATACGGAATTAATGTTACACATTTTAATTTTGAATCAGTAGTTTGAATTTATCATAAATTTTATTCCTTTATAATATGTATTTCTTTAAAATTAACCAAAATGTGTTCAATATTAAAAACAGAAAAAAGACGTGAACAAAAAGCGTTAAAACTTAATATTTGGTAAGAAATGATATTCAAATTTGTTGTATTTAAAAATGATGACTTGTCCAACTCTTTAACTTACTTCTCCAACTTTGGAGGAACCATGTTTTTCTTTGTTATAAGTCTAACTATGTCGAATATAAATCTTTCACCTTAAAAGATTTATATAACTCAATTTAAATAAATTTATTGTGTGAATGCATTTCGTCAAATATAAAGCTTAATTGTATAACAATAAAACGAGTTTAATCCAAAGTATTATTGAGATGGCGGGTGTATATTTTGCTGAAAGTGAAGACTGATCTACGAGTATGTTCACAGTAGCTGTTTGTATTATTACACATTACTGTATGTCATTGTGGGTCACGTCTACTGTACATATATTACGTCAGAAGACACATTATAGTAAGCACAAACATTTGGAATTGCTGATATATTTGTTTTCTGAAACGGGTCAACTAAATTAAATTATATTTTTGGTATTTTTTAGTGATTGTAATTATATATCAAATAACTATATTATTTTTTTTGTAAAATAACGATATTTTAGTTTTTAGATATAAATCTCTACTTTTTATGTAGTCAATTTATTAACGCATTGCTTTTAGAATGTTCACAGATTGTGTATACATTTAAAAAAAAAATTTAGTTTATTATACAAGCAAAATAGCAATAATAAACAAATTCATGAAAAATAATAATTTACAAGTAATTACATCAGAATGTCTAAATTGACATTTAGAAATTATTAAATCTTGCCAGATAAATAATACGATCAAACATATTTTCTATCGTAATTCTTCGATAAGATGGTCCAATCATTTAATTCGAACAGATATGAGGTTGATTCACTGAATAAATTCTCAAAGATTCGTATCTCTCCCTAGGAGTGGTTATTTATTTATTCTGTTTAGATTTTTACACAACGTATTTTGGCAAATTCCCATAATACAACATTTATATCAGGTATATAGATTTTATTTTTATTTTAATTTTTTTCCTTTTTTTATGAATGTTTTAGTGTAAGTCAATAAATACGAGACGTGTATTTATTCCTTCACAAATAATCTTCAAAATATCCCAATTTGTTTTATTCATAATTAAGTGGTATATATGTAAATGTGTTTTCTACAAGCGGAAATCAAATTTGTTAAAGAGATGTTAACCTGCAGTAATGAATTGATGAAACACATGGAATACTATCAGTTTAACTGAAGAACATTTTGTGATTTAAAAAACTTAAATATTTAAATTCGTTTAACAAATGTTTCACAATTTATTAGTCCTTAATATACTTGAAAAAACAAACCCTTATGCCTAAATTGACCACTTCAAATTTGTTATTTGTCTAATACTGTAAACAAATAGTAGCTGTAATTAAAACTACGAGCCTTTCAATTGATTTTTTCTTATAATTAAAAATTAAAATATATTTCAAACTATTGTATAATTACCTAATAATAATTTGTTGCCGGAACAATAATTCTAATGTAGTAAGTTGTAAACTTTACAATATCATAAATATTCATTATTTATCCAATAGTGTCTTTCCTGTCTAAGTCTCGGTGGTTTAAAATTGTATTCACGGAAAATTACCAAATTTTGTCTTTGTTAATACACTACTATATTTACAGTTATAACTAGTTCTGTTAGTGTAAATGGAATACATGGGCATATTGGAATTATGTTGGGAATCAAGTAGGGAATAGTAACATTGTATTGTTGGCTGCACTGTGGGAGGATGTAGTTTCTTAAAAGAAGGACAGATGGCGTGGTGGGTAGATCGCCCACATTCTCAACAGACGTGTATATATACAAATCTAAAGCCAGGAAAACTGTTGGTGATTTTAAAGTTATGCCTTACATAAAAATACTATTAACATGTAAATATATCATTGGGTATCCAATCATTTAATGTTGTTTAACTAATTGTTGAAATGAATGTATCGCTTGAACAAAATTTATAAATATAATTTTTTTTTAAGTAATAGAAACAGTAGACTAAATTTTAAACACATTTTCACGACTGATCAATGTTTGCGATATGCGTAATATTTTGTTACTCATAGAACTTAGTGTACAAGTAATTGTCTGTAAATATTAACTTTAACTAAGAAATTACAAGATTTTGCCTCATTGCGGATATAGTTGTGTAAGTCTCTAATATTATAATCTTATATTACCAAATTATGAAATTTTTAAGTTAAAATGTGTTGTTTAATTTTTTTTGTAATTATAATAACTTATTTTGAAATATTTAATAAATCTTATTATCTATCAGATACATATTGTAATATTTAGTTTTCTATTATATAGACATTTTTTGAATTTGTCTAAATAGTTTTATTTCAAATGATATTCGACTATTACTACTGTAGCGGGCTTTTAAATCTAAACAGTAGAAATTATTTCAATAACGTTTTCATATCATTATATGTAGTACGTTATTGCCATTTGATAACAATTATTGGATCATCAATTGAGATTAAATTTAATTTGGCCGTTAATTGGGGACAATTAACAATTCTCAACGATGTGTGTGATAAATGGCGAGGACACATAAATGGGATTTGAGGTTAGGTTAGGTTAGGGCATAATAATAATGGCATACATCTACATAATCTATTATAGATTAGTGAACTGTTTCGTATCTGTTTGAATCGTACATTGTAACTCAGCAGTGGACACGTAGCCTATCGACGTTCCTTCCAATCATAAATAAAAGAATATATATCTACTAATAAATAATATACATTGAACGTCTTCATATTCAGCCATTGAATTGAAAATCTTTGTGAGAAGAATCTTGAATAAACTTAGTGAATATTGTTATTTATTTGTTTCACTTATGTAGGCATAAAGATTTTTATTTTAAAAGAAGTTTTATGAAATTTGGGCTAGTATTTGCCATGTAAAATTCATGTTATGCACTTATTAACTTCTGAAAATACACATAAATAATGTTCGTGTAAGCAGAAAAATTACACTTATTCTAACGGTGTAGGGATTATTAATTGTATGAACATTGAATTTAATAGTATAAGCTCAAACTAGACTGCGAGTATAGGAAGGTGACTACAATTTATAATGATAAATAAAACAACGCAGATCGGATGTAAATTATTCCATCCTTATTTTTTCAGACTAATAAATTGGTCGCTGCCATCAATTTCGTCAGTAATGGCGTCCAATATATTAATAATAAATGAAATAACGTAGATGATTAATGGTTTGTACATTATGGTCTATTTAGCAGTTAAAAATAAATCTATTGATTGGCTTATGACGTTTTTAAAAATTAATTATTGGTTGTCGTCAACTTCGAGGTTAAATGCATTTAATCTAAAACTACGAGTAATAACTCATTCAAAGTAAATTGATTTTATTTAATCTAAAGTCAAATCTCGGTATGCGAATGAGGATTGTTTAAACCTTCATAATGAAAGACGTATGTCCAAGTGATAGCTGTAAATAAAACAACTGATATTCTTGTTTATTATTTATTTGCCATTTGTTTCATAGTCAAAGCTTTTCTGATACAATATTGATACATGTTGATTTACTCATTGTATAATATAACTACCTATATACAAAACGTAAAAATGATATAACAAATGATGTGGGTAGTATATGATATGCCTGTCCGTCTTGCTCCAAAATCACATAAGATCCGATCGCAGTGTCTCACATTTTGACCATCTTATTAATAACGCCAAATGTACTATTACGAATTTAAAAAAAAGGTAAATAAATCAACAAATACTGATTCCTGTGTATTTGTTCTGTACTCCTATCAAAAGCGTTCTAATGAAAAACTTATTACTATCTTGTAATGCAATGATGAACTGTTCTCGGAATTATTCACCACTTAAAACATTTGATCTCTCTGATTGTATTTATAAGCATAATTTAAGTAAATTTGTTTAATTTAATTAAAGCAAAATGGTATACATTATATTTAAATACCTTGCGATTAGTAAGGAAATGAAATAATATATTCGATACGGATATAATTTAAGGACTACCGGTGACCATAAGTATATTTTCATTTTGTATTTCCTCTATCTAATTATTACTATGTATATCCCAAGAATAGTTTGGTTACTAGATTATCTTCCTTTTTCTTGTGAGCATCGTTATGTATTTCTAAAAAAACATTGTAGGCTTTGGTGTAACGTTAACGAGAGGCTTTCCTGGGGAATATTATGACTTATGTCGCAATGTTTTCCTTGTACAGAATAATTATAAATGAAATATAATTGCACAGCTGGGGTTAATAATTATATGTATGAAACTTATTTTCATATTCTCATTAAAAATATCATTAGTAATTGAAGTTTTAATGAACTAATGAAAATATACGACCTATGCTGGTAAAATAATGTACTTTATAGTAAATCTAGTTAGTATAGTTACAAAATTTATAACATATTCATAACGGAAATAATGAATTGTTTGTATTTTTTTCTAAATACCACTTGCATGTACTTTCTGAGATACACACTCGTGCATGAAATGTATTGATGAAAGTTGACTGAATGTTGTGTTCAAAGTTATAATTGACCTAGATACTGTTACATATATATTTAGGTGTACTAACCTAATTAAAAAGTTGATAATTCCAACTTAAAAATTTAATTACTTTCATTGTGGAATGGTCCCGAATCACTGATATATAATAAATTAATAATAAAATATTACCTTTTTATGTCCGTCAAGTGATAAGTGGATCACATAAGTGGATCACTTGACGGACATAAAAAGGTAATATTTTATTATTAATTTATTATTTAATTACTGTAAAGCATAGTTAACCTTTAAATTTTTAGATATGTATTTTCATTGAAATTCTCTTCTCTCTCTTCAGAATCATGTAATCATTAGATATTCTACTGAGTAACCTAATTTACTTTAAAACAATGTAAACTTTTAAAAATTGCTTAATCTGTATTTTATTTTACGAGTCTTTACTCCATCTTGTGAATATCAAAATCGTTACATTTTCCTCAACGTTGCCAAGTTATATTTTCGGTGTTTTCCATTTATATCATTTTTTCTCTAGCCTGGCATTATCCTTCGTAGTACTCCATTATTTCATCCTTTTCAATTGACCCAACCTTCAAAGCCGTATTACTTCAACATTTTTTAAAGTCTCTATACTTCTATTGTTTTCAACCGTCATGTTCTATATATCACCTCTAGAAGTCACTGGTTTTGAAGCAATTTTGAAAATTGTTTTGTATACTTAAACACTAACAACATTACCAGTTTTAAAATGAAAATAGTTTTTTGAAAAGTGTAGCATTTCTCTGGTAGAACATTGTTTTAATCTCTCCTTATTGTTTCAAGATATTATAAGAATTCTGCTCCAACAAATCTATAAATAATAACATCCAGTGTCTCTACATTTAAAACTTTCTTTGTTTTTATTTTATACTTGCTATGTGGTGAAATTTCCCAAGGTAAATTTGTATATACATCACGCAAGTGAAATAAAAACTGATTCTTGAACCGTGCTCTCTTAGTAATTATGTTGAAATTAATCTTGTTGAGGCTTAAAAAGTTATTTTGTTTTCCTCAATATTAGGCATTAAAAATAGTTTACGATCTGGTATTAAAGTTTTCACATAATTTGTTTTTAAATAAGTAAATTTATACATATGCAATAAGTATTTTTTACAAATAGATAAATTGTAATTAATTATTTAAAATATTCGAATAAATCATTAATGTTTAAGAATACAGGTATTTATTAGAAAGTCTATTTAAAATGGTGTAGTAAATATGAAAAAAAAAACCTTGCATTGTATCAAAATAGGTAAATAGTAGTTCTATTCTAACAACTGCTAAACTATCTTATTTAGGCTATATCAAATACATGGGGTATTTACGTTCCTGCAACACTATATGATTGTGTCCTGGTGTTTTGCAGCTTTCGAGATATCTATTTTAATACCACACAACTTTTTGTCTTTCATTCAGAATGCTAATAAATCCTCATTCTTCCAAGCTTAGTTTCTTAACCTTCAAAACCGCATCTTTTCAATGATTTTTAACAATGAAGGCTAATCATGGAATTTTTCCTATTTACTTTTGTCCTACCATACAACTGTTCCGTATAAAAGACTAAATACTGTTCAATAATTTTAATTTCTCAGGGTCCAGATCTGAACTTTGTAGGTCACTTGTTCTTATTACACTTTTGTAGATAATTAGTTTTGTTTGTCTAGACCCTAACATAATTAACAGCTTTACAATGAAAGTAACAAATATTATCTTCTAATTTATTCGTCAAAAACGTATACACATTTTTATTTTAATCAGTAGTTTTCCCCTTTTGTACAGTAATAGGTATTCTTTATAAATAACTAAAATTTCGTCATTGTTAGAAGCACGAAAGAAAGGACAAGTTCATAAAGTATTTGAAAATATCTATTTGGTCAGAAACGTTATTAAAAGAAATATAGAAAACAACACTGTTCAAATTTTGCTACACAGCTAAACAAAAACCATCACCAATAATGTCAGTTCAGTAGGTTTAATATTATATATTTAAAAAGTGCCTAAACTAGCTACGATTATGCCATATACACATCTGCAGCCTAAAATGTACTTAATTTAAATCTAGCTTTAATGACGAGATCAAGACTCATTTTAATTTTCTGCCAATTATTTGTAAATCGTAATTTTTTTACTTCCGATTTTGCACCAAGATGTGATTCATTAATGTAACGAAATACATCGGTAGTGTTGATATGATACAAATTCGTTTGAGTCGATAAGAGTTTAGAGAAATAACAACCCCGTTGCAGATTTTTTGGTTTCCTATCGACTGATCAGGAACCGGCATTTATTTAGAGCTAGCGACCAAGTTATTGTTTATGGTCCTTAGAGGCTAAATGTAAGCTAATTATGTAATATTATGGAATTCACAATTATGTCAATTTTTCGTATGGTATGCAGAAATGTTACTAATAATAACAAAATAAATCCATATCCAATATTTGATTGAAATCATTTTACTCTATTGCTTGTAGAGTACGACAGAAACAGTCGGATAAAGGCAGACAAACAGGTTTAGATATTTTGCCCCATCTATAATCTTCTATAATTCACACAAACTTCTCTATAGTATGTACAGTACATGTGACAGTTATATTACAGTTAAAGTGTTATCACTTTTAAAGTTATAACTCAACATTATTTTATGTATATATATATATATATATATATATATATATATATATATATATATATATATATATATATATATATATATATATTTTTATTTAATCAAAATTTACGGAGGTAGTACGTTTCTTGTTATACCTTGTATAAACATCATAATAATAGTAGCTGTAACAATAAAATGTATGAATGTATAAAAATTTATGACAGTCTTAAGTTTCTGTAAGACTTTGATTTATCACACGTTTTGTCAATCTCATTTTGGCTCACGTGTTACTGCTGTATATGTTACAATACTTGCAATGTGCCAACGATAAGCTCAAACACTTGCTGTTTGTTATTAAGATCTATCAAAATGAATTAAAGTTTAGCTTTGCAATTTTCTACGTCTGTGCTAAATGGACAGAATGTTGAAAAATGATGAATAAATGTAAACATATTTGCTAACTCAATTCCTCAATGAGATAAAATAACAAGATATTCTAAGCAGCTTTCATGGGTTTTATTTGTTAACGATTGATAGCTCTCCCGAGCAGTGGTTATACATTCTGTTTAGAGGTCTCACTATAGGTTCTTACACAACTTATTTTGGCAAAATCCCAGACACAACCCTTATATCAGGATAACGGAACTGAGCTTTTCTCATGGATGTTTTTAGTGTAAGTTAATAAATAAGAATAGTATCTTAAAAATGAGCTATCCTGAAGTCCTAATCGGTTCTACTATTGCATAGAAGAGTGACATTAATTTAGTTGTATTCGGCAGTTCCCATATTACTTTCTATAGTAATTAAATGTGTAAAAAAAATAAATAAATAACCTGTGAAATAACTTATTTACTAAAAAACAAAAAAAAAAAAAAGGTAAAATTTTAACTAGTATTGAAACAGGTTTTTATTTAATTTAAAACTTTCAAATGTATTAATTTTTTGAAACTTTTGTTTATTTAATATAATACATAATAAATACAATTCGTGCAATCAAAATGTTACATAATAAACAATAGAATATTCATATTACAACTTCTCACAATTTGTTTGTCCGTAACTTATTTTACAAAAACAACAAATTCAGAACTCTTTTACACAACTTTAATGTAATTGTTTATTTGACTATGTTAGAAAAATCATAATTGTAATAATTAATATCAAGAAAGCGTGTAATATCAACCCTTTATAGGCTAGAAGTAGAATTTTTCAAACAATCAAAATATTTATTTTCATTATAGCACAACAATCCTTTGTAATATCTTTTTAAGCGATAACACAATAATTCAAGAAATATCAATCATTTTCAATAATAATATGTTATAATAAATTATAAACTATTTGTTATATTTTTCTTCCCCAATCTAGTAATTCCACATACATTAGTTGTAATTGAAAATAAATGCCTTCAATAATAATAAATACATGTTTAAATTGTGTTACAGTTAGAGCAATGTTAACTGCAAATACAGTTTCCATGTATGTTTTATTAGACGATAAAGGACGACAGGATACTTGATGTAGGTTGGGGATTAAGTAGGGAATATTAACTTTGCTTGCTGGCTTCAATGAAGTGCAATATAGTTGCTTTTAATGAACACAGATAGCGTGGTATGTAGTTCTCCATCATAGTTCGTCAACATAGTACATTCTTAGCATGAGTCAGCAAAACAAAACAAAGTATTAATAAATATCATACATTATATAAATATATTATTTTTAATACACAATCGTGTTTTATTTTTAATTTAAATGTCAGATTGGCTTTGATCAATTGTTGAAATGAATTCAAAAGTGAAAGGTATAAACAATTCATAAGCTGTTGTTATATTTATTACACGATATCAAACAAGTTTTCCAGTAAGTGTTCTGTTACGTTAAAGCATAGTTCTGTACTACATAATGGCTCAATAGTCCAAACTGGCTATTTATTACCCATTTCATTTTAAGAAGGAGAAACAATGTTTTTGTACTAAAATAAACATAGAAAGAACAATTAACCTTGAATGAAACAGATAGGGTGAAAACCAGAATTATTGTAAGTTTGTTTGGTGTTTGTTTCCTGTAATCGATTTTTAGAATATTTGACGTAGATTTTGGCTAGTATTATAAAATAAAGTAGGAAATCAGCAAGAAATATCGTCGTTACGATTTATCTTGGTCATTGTGTTTTACATATGGAAACACTATACAAATATTAACATTTCAAAATGGTGGCAACTTAAAACGTCCTTATTAGAGAAATACTGTACTCTTGACTGTTTACAATATAAATGTACTACGATAATACTACAATTGCAAACAGATGTAAGTATCATCTGATCGAATAATATTTCACATAAGCGTAAGCATTTAAACTTGGTATATATGTATATTATGTTATGTGATGCCTGTGTCATACTATAACAGGTATAACGAAGCGAATCTTGTATCAAGAAGAATTTACATCCCATGAGATGTGTTAAAATTCTTCTGAGATAATAACTTCGAATTATTATAAAAAAAATAATGTCTACTGTACTATAGTTATACGTGCGTAAATAATATCTTTAATCTTGGTTGCTTATTTTAATGGGTCCGGAAGGAAGTCACGAAAGAAAACCACAAAGGAGGGTATCGGAGCAGAAAGGGAATCTACGTAAGGCCTCGGTAGTTGTAACACTGTGCTTTATCATTCTTGATATTTCAATATTTCATAAGACCAAGCAATCTTTCACCATGGGAGCTGCTATAGTGGGCGGGACACCAAGTCGTGAGCTGTAGATGATACCTGCTCGGTTGTTTAATGTCTTCATCTTGGGCCGGAGAACGACTTTTTCCTCAGGTCATAGAACACTGCCAGAGAACAATAATGTCGTTACTATACTACTTCATTAAAAAAAAAAAAAAATTCTGAATTGTTATGCTATTATTAGAGGATTATTTGTGGATACATATTAACTTTAAGTAATGCACGCGTCACGCGTTCCCCTTAGGGCAGAAATCATCGCGTAGGTCTAAGTTTTATTTTTATCTAATCTTTACAATATTTTAAGTTACACTAAAACTTGTTCATTATAAACCTTTTGAATTGGTAAATACTTACTCTGGAATAGTTAATAAATCTTTTTATTTTCATATAGTTAATATGTACAAAATATGTAATGAATAAACAAATATGGCTGTTTAGTGCAATTTTTTGTTTAGCAGCTTTTTTTAGTGTAATGTAATTTTATTGGAAATACATGTAAGGCTGTTCCTAGTGTAGCCAGAGAGAGAGAGTCTGTTTTTATAAAAAATGGTCTTTAATACCCACTTAAGATATACATTTGTTTCATATATATCCAGTTTCTTTTTTAAGTTTTATATGTAACTTCAAATTGGTGTAATCTTGTTGAGTAGAGATGTGTTAACAGCGAAAGATTAATTCTAATTGTAACTTCATTTGCTTACTGTATATTCCATAAATAAAGTAATGAAGTCACAAGACTTTTCCCAAACAGCTATTGCCACAATTCCCCATAAATTGTGATGTAGTTTTAATTAGGGCAATTATATATAATTTACAATCTTCAATGAGGAGTGTGATAAATAGCGAGGACGAATGATGAAAAGTTCTTTCAGGTTAGTAGATTACACCTAAAGTGAAAATTTTGAAGATAAAAATAAAAGTTTCTCTTAAAAGCAGAAAAAAATCGCTTTTTCTAAGTGAGTAGAACATATTTTCGTTTAAAAATAGAAAGTTAGTTCAATGTAGACTTTATGTTCAGATGATATATTTATGTTGGCGATACTGGATATAAAATTAACGAATTAAATAACACAGATTGTTAATGATTTAGTTGTGATTCATTGTTCAGAGTTTGAAATCAAATGTAAGACCGAATAACATATATTATTGAATATTGGTATGACTGTCTTTTTCCCGCGTTGGTACATCCAATATGTTAATATTAAGATTAACAAGGTAGATTGTTTGTTATTAATTGTTTTGTACTGTTAAAAATTTAAATTTTTTACATCGGAAATTTACATTTTGTTCATATTGTGATGGTTTATTTAATATGTTTTTGTGGTCAAAGCTTTTTCTTCCGGTCAAATAATGATACATGCCGGCAAAACAATGAATGTGAAATACATAAATTAAACGATGCAGGTAATATGTTATTTGTCTGTTCTTGTCAATCCAAATTCCACGTAAAGAAAAAATCAACAAAGATCGATTTGCATGTATTTATTCTACACTACTTTAAAATGTTTTCAATTCATTAATGAAGAACTATAATTTAAACAAGATCTTTTATTTAATCGCTTAAAATTTAGACATAAGATAATTTTGAAGTTATTTTATTACACTGCAAGAAGTTTCGTCTTTACCTAAGTTTGGAAATCATTTACTTTAATCTTGTTAAATGAGTCTAATATCTCCTTGATATTTGGTCTCAGAAATTTCTCAAAACAGAAATTGATTATGAAGAATATGATTTTAAAATAAACAGATAAGTTTTGTGCAAGGCATTCATGAAAATATCTCGTTTGATTTGTGATTAAATTTTATTAAACAGAAAAACATTTTTAAACAACTAAGTTGAATATGTTAATAATAGTAGTTACCAAGTGAATATACGGATTTAAGGATAGGAAAATTAGTTTTTAAACACTTTTGTTCTCTAATACTCAAAACATAACTGGTATTCAATTTCATCATCTGAAAGTTCTATTAAATCTTGTGTTCCCACATTCCATAAATCCCACCAGTATAAGAACATTTTCTCTCGCCAGTGGATAAAAATTCTATTTAGACTCTTTTCGTAAGCTGCGTGTGTTAGTCGAAGCTTGTGAGATATATCCCACTAAATCATGATAACAACCCTAGCGTTTCCTCCCCATTCCGTAGAATATTAGTGGATAAAATTTGTGTTGGAATTGGTGTACTATGCAGTTTTTTCTAACGTGTACATTACTTTTACTATAAATATGATACATTTTATCAAATTGTACTACATAACAGCTACAAATATATTTTACCAATATTAATATAATACAGTAATGCAATATATAAAAATTTGAAATGTTTCTTAGAAACCCAGTTTCTTCACATAGTAAAGCCAAGTATAATTGTACTTGTACTTCAAAAAATACCAATTTAGATGTCACAAATATATAGTAAAAAGGGCTTAAATGGGCTTACGTGAAACAATTGTACTTTATATTGTTTACGAGGCACTTGGAATTTTTTTTTGAGCGACTAATAGTTAATTTTTTTTTTAGCTATAATTACAATGTCTTATTATAAATAGTTCCCATTAATTTTTTTAACATTACTTATCTCTATTTATTTAAAATTATTAGCCTACCCGCTATTAGTATTGCATAAAAATTAATAATCTAGAAAAATTCAGAATTAATGAAGCCGGAAGAATATAATCAGCAGGAAACTTTTGGGCATAAATCATTAAATGTGTGATTAATTGATTGGCAGTACAGTTGGTGCTGTTTTTAATATTGAAAACTCGTGGCGAGGAAAACGTAACAAATTGTCTAAAGACTGCTTCAAAATGGATTTAGAAAAATTCATCAAATATGGAAATATTGTGAATACATGTTTTTAACAATACTACTGTACATAGATTACATTAAACTTTCCTAAATTGAGTTAAAATGTAAGAAATATGACTGCACCGGGACGCTTAATAATAACATTACTGAAAACCCCTTTCAAATATTAATTCAAAACATAGTATATTAGGTAGCAACCAATTAAAATATACAACTGATTCTGGAATAATTTATTTTATAGTGAGCCCTAGTTAAGACAGCTAAATTATATATATATATATATTTTCAAATGGTCACCTGCCACTAACCAACTCAAAGGAACACCCGTGTATAACATATATTGCTTAAATTCATTAATTATTAAACGTTGGTCCCAAGTTACAATTAATTGTTCCCACTGGCCGTTATATATAATTATTTTAAGTTTACTGTTCTAATTAAAAGGATTATAATTGCAAATGAGTAATTCAAGGATAAAATAAAGCAATAAAGCTTAAAGTTTCAAAATGTTTTAATAATATAAATGAGTTTTACAATTTACTGTAAAACAAAGGGAAATTTTTTAAATGATTAGATCTGCGTTTTATTTTGGGGTTCTCTTCTCCGTCTTCTGAATTATATAATCTTTAGATTTTCCTAAATGTTCTCGAGCTATCCTTTAGTTGCCTCCCAAATTACTTTCTTTATCCAGATTATCAACAAGAATCTGCTTAATCCATCCTCTACATGTGATCAAACCTTCAAAATCATGTAAATCACCTCTTAAATAATTTTAGAACTATTGAGGTTAGACATGCAATTATTTTTAATGTACCATACAATGTTCTTAAATTAAGAAATAACAATTTTCTAAGTATATTTTCCTTCCCAAATCTCTAACCATGTTTTCTTTCCAGATGTCATTGTTCATATCTCTGGCCAAAAGATCAATAGGCCTATTGTTGTTATTAGATTTATTGATAGTATATGATAGTTAGTTTCCTATGTTTAGAGACTGTATTTGAATAGAAAGAAAATAATACTTGTTGTCTGACGTAAAGATATATGTATAAAATGCTGTCATTAATGTTTTTAGATAATAAGAACTTACTCTCCACCTAATCTATAATTAATTATTGACAATCAGTTTTATCAGTATATGATTACTTTGTCACTTTAAGTATCAAAATCAATGCTCACCCCAGTTGATCAAAGGATTCAACCATTCAATGGTGATAGGAAATCTTCCACACAGATCTCTGTTGACTAACAACTATGACGCTATTGGAGTATTCCAGGTCTAGATATCTCTAGTTTTGCTCTTTTCTTCTTAGTTTAAAGTAATGATCACTCTCTTGAAATAACCCAAAGGAAATTAATATAATTAATTACTACATGTATTTCATTTGTATTAATTCAAATCTCACATTTATTGATCACTCCTGGTGTTATATCAATGTTGAGGCCTCATTAATTTTCAATTTCCTTCCAATATCAAATAATATGGATATGTTACTACAACCTCTGTTTCATTGCTATCATCCTCCAACACTTACTCATCTACATACATTCTCCTATGATTTGAGTAATTCTCTCAAATTTACTGCCTTTCTTTTTTAGTTTTTCTTTATAATGTACAATTAACTATCATATCGCGTACAAAGCGTATCTTTTGCGTTTAATTATTTTGAAATAGTCCAATGTTTTGAAGTATGTAGTTCTTTTATTTTTTTCAACGAACTTCACTGTTTCTTGTATTTAAATATTGTCATAAACATATTTCATGTTTTACACCCACTAATTGCTATTTCTCAATTTCCTCCATAATCTTTTGTCATAGCAAGTGTTTAAATGGTTGTAATTTACTCATTTTACAACAAATAAAAAAATCATCATTATTTACTTATCTTTCTTTGTCCATAAACCTCAAATTCTTCTGTTGTTGACTTTATTAGCCTTTTTACATTGTTCTTACAGCTAATCCTCTGTAATTTATTTTAATTATTAATAGTCGATCAGTACATATTTTGATAGTTTTCGGTTGCTTAGTTTAAATTCTATAGCAAAAAACACATATATTTCATAATATTTAATAATCCACTATTTCCAAAATGATATTTTCAAAAAGCGTCAGAAATAAAATCTTTTAAAGTATTTATTTCTATTTCATTCAGAATAAATTTTTTGAAATTGTATTTGAAAATATTGGTTTCGTGTACATTAGTTGAGAGTTAAATATCCGTACCTAATGCAGTAAAATAATAATAATAATAATAATAATAATAATATATATATATATATATATATATATATATATATATATATATTTCTATAAGTATTTGTTGTGGAAGAGTTTAAAATTATCACCGATTATAATTTTTTTATTTTCATTTAATTTATATAGATTGTAAATCATAACACAAGTATGACTATATATAGTTTCTTCATTCAGAACAATCTTTATACTTTACAAAAGTACAATAATTCAGCATCACTGAATAATATCCTAACTTGATATATTGTTTACTTTGCAGTTATAATTAACATTAGTTGTTTTATTGAGGACACATAATTAAGAAGACAATTAGTTTCACTAACTAGTTTATAATCAAAATTACGACTCTGTTGTCACACGTAGGTTTTGTTTTGCTCTAACGAACGCAAATATCAAGTCGCGTGTGTATGTATTATCTATTTGTGTAATAACTTAGTTATAACTGTATATCTCACCACTAGGACCAAAAGTGAAGCTTTTCGATACAAGCTCAAGTTTAATGACCGAGGATAGAAAAGCTTCTTTTGGTCCAAGTGATGAACTATATTTTTTGTTATACTGCAAATTTCATACAGAAAAATATTTCACAAAAAGTGAATTGGTATTACCTATTTAGCTTCAAATCGATGGTAACAGCTGATTTAACGGTTATTTACAATCGAGAGTATCGATTGTTGTTATAGATGCTTTACAATCGTTAATTCGTATAAACGAAGTAAAAGCTGATGACCTTAACCTCAGCTGTTGTTTTTAGGTTCTAGACTAAAATGAACAACTTTAGCATCGCAATGCATGTATTGAAAACAGCTGTTTTTCAAGCAGTATGACGAAAAATATTTTATACTATATCTTCCGTAAATTATTATATACTTTTATCACAGGCTTTTAACACACACACACAAAATGTAATTTATAAAATGGACGTAATCTAAAACTTATCTTTTTTTTAAATTTTTACATTTTTATAATCGAATACCATTTGAACACAATTTGAGTTTGTATTAAACAACTTCACAATTTCGTTAGAAATCTCTACAGTATACACTTTAAGTTCGTTAGTTATTCAAACAATATTGTCCAAGTGCTTCCATTTTGACCTAGAAACAGTGTCAAGTGATAACACTTGTCAAACAGTGTTATCTTAAACCACTTCAAAAACCAATGAAATATAGCCTATCTCAATAACAAGTTAAATTTCAATTTTCTTTTCTATTAAAAATCTAAACACAGTGGTAATTTTATTTGTAATTTTACAAGTGGTAAAACTTAATTTGGCTTATCCAGACATAAGTTACTCTATTCAGACGAAAAATCCATTGTTTAAAACTAATTTAAACGCATAGAATAATGAATAAAATTACATTTACTCTATTGCCAACGTCCTGGATATGAAGAAATTTATTGTCTATTCAATTTTTAAAATATCTCCTGCTACAATAAACAAGTGAATCAATGAGACTAGCACACTTCTCTGTGTGCATCATAGTATTCACAACTGATTATCCAATTGTAGTAATGTTCAGGTTTTTACTTATTTGATATCAATATTTTTTGTAAATTATGTTATATTTACGTAAACGACACAATTTTTTAGTTTCTAGGATAAATAAATAAATAAAAAAACACACCTACACAAATTTATATAAAAATACAGATACACTTTCAAAAGTTACTTACCACACTTGGGAATAAACAAAATAACAAAAAAACAAAATTTTTTGTCAAAAGTAAAATGTTTATTCCTATTAGACCCTTATAGCTATTACAACAACAAATTGTTGTTGTAATAGCTACAAGGGTCTAATAGGAATAAACATTTTACTTTTGACAAAAATTTTTTTTTGTTATTTTGTTTATTCCCAAGTGTGGTAAGGGACTTTTGAAAGTGTATCTGTATATATTGTCACCACAGTGCTCTGATCTTTGTTTATTATATAAAAATGTCTAACAAAACTTCGCCCAAAATTGTTGATTCAAGAAAACAAAACCGAAAGACCACACACCCTAACATTAATGAATTACATAATTTAACTCAAATGAATGACATACTTACTCTGAGCAGACTTCTTAGTAAAGCATAAATAAATATATAAAATAACTCAAACTGACTATATACTGTAACATGAATAGATTACACCTCTAACTCGAAATTCATACTACATCTTGAATACTACACCAAACTACTTATTTTAACTGGAATGAAGTATACAGTATAGGGATTGAACTATAACTCAATTCGATATAAATATTATATTCGTAATAGATCATAACCAAAAAAATTACATACCAGAATGTACTACATATATTAGAAATAGAGAATATAGTATTATTTGAAAAGACTACGTAAGTTATCTTCAATGAACTTCAATTATACTTGATAATGAAGTTGGTATTCTCGAAATGTCAGCTATTAATTTTGATATACAGATATGATGGTGAATGTACAATAATTACACAATATAAACAACATGAACAATCTATCATAATCAAATAAATTTACAGAAATCTTAGTTATATTACATCTAATATTTCAGTTTATTTCTAAAAGATTATTTTATTGAGCGAAGCAGTGATAAATATCGTATAAAATTAGTAATTTAGAATGAGTTCAGAAGTAATGAAGCAGGAAGAGTTTAATCAGCAGAAAACTGGAAAGCATCAATCATTAACGACCGCATGTTTGATTCACTGATTGCCACTACAGTTGACGTTTTGTTTTAATTGAGACCTTGTTATAAGGAAAACATAGTTAATTAACTAAATACTGTTCCAATTATTGTGTTTAGAGAAATATACAATGTCTGAAAGTTAGCTACTAAATAATATATGAAATATTATCAGGATACTATAGTGCACATATACAATATAGTTCATAATATATGTAATAATATTATTAAAGGAGATCATCATTGAAATCATATTATTAATATTATTAATACATTTCATCGTCTAATTGAAGTTTCGTAATTACTTTTAGTAATGTTATGCAATTTAGTAAAATAAAACAAATAGTCTTTTGTATGAGATCACCTGTGTTATTTATTAACAAGTAGTGATTAATAAAAAATTACATTCAACGTATTGTGACCTCTGGAATTCGTCCCCCCCCCCCAAAGGTTGACTTTGTTGTAATGTTTAACTGAGAAGGGCCGGCGTACGTCGAATCCTTGTAACTTTAGGTTTATATATTTTAACACTAATATTAAACTAATATTAAACATTTTTTAATTCAATTCTTATAATTGACATATTTTACGTTTAATAATATTATTTTGAACACCCTTTAAATTCTAATTAAACATATCAATATCCACTTAGATTGTAAACTGCTAATTAAAACATGACTTCTCCTGGTACAATAATGTAGCCTACTCTATAGTTGGGCCCTAATTAGGATAGTTACAAACTTTATTACACAATAGTAACGAAAACCCTATTTAATGTTGTCAAATGCAGTTTCCATTTAAGAACTCAAATGCAATTCTAATGGATTCTTTAAGCTTGACTGACTGTTCCATCACAAGAGTTATATTTACTTTAACTGGAGGTTTCACTACTTTATACATATATGATGTAATTGAAAGTGCATTGAAGTAGCGTAATATACTGTAAAGGTAGATAGCCATTTAATTAAATATTACACCTAATTGGTGAAAATTAATTTCAATAATCAGGGTAAATATATACTAAATATCATGTCGTTGTCCTGGCCTCAAAATTGCTTGAGTATAAAAATAACCCTGTACTAAATACTCTCATATTTAGCCCTGACGACAACGATGTGAGGAAAGTAATATTTTTCTATTCCTCAGAGTTTGTATCAGTAAAATTTTGAATGACGAATTCTAATCGATCTAATTAGACTTTAGTGGTTAAAGTAATTGTGTGATCTGAAGCTAGCGTTAAACAAATTAAGCAGGTACCATTATCTAAGATGAAATGAAATACCCCCAAAATAATATATCAAATTTACGTGTTTAATTATGAGCTCAACATACCTCCACTTTGACTGTTTCCAATCTACATAACGAACACATCAATATGCCTTATATGGCTCTATAAGAAAAAAACTCTGTAGGAGATTTCCGTGAATTTACTCCGGCAAAATATTCACGACCGCGAGAATATTTACATCAGTTTTCTTTGTTTATAATTCTATTCAAAACGTGATTCTAAGTAGTAAACTGTCCTCAATATACCTTCTACGTGTATAGCGATGAAAATAATAATTTTTTTCCGAAGAGGGGGGAAATGCGCATCCGCACCAACAGTGGCCCAGCCAGACCGACCGGTGGGTGGGGCTCCTCATCTGTGTGACCCAAGAAAACCCTTCCTCTTTTATCTAAACCTTGTTTAGATTTCCATCATGGACCCTCGTTAGCATAACACAAGAAGGCTGTTTTTCGCCAGATTAGCGTTTGATCTGTTTTGCTAATGCTGCTGTTGCTTCACGTGGTTTGGTCGTCGACCAGACCGATCTGTTACTTCGTCCGTAAAATCGTTTCCACGTACTTAGTTACGGCGTCCCAATACTCTTCCTTCTTCAGCATAAGCTCTACCGTGTTTTTGGGAGTGAATTCTCCGATGTTTTCTCTCAGTACTCATCTGTACAGAAAGACACATAGGGCTTTCTACATTTCCTTGTTTGAACATGTAGGAACGGAAGTAACCGTGTCCAGATAGCAGTTGGGTCAGATAATAGTTTACCTTCCCATGACACCTCTCTATCCAACCTTTCACATTTGGTAAAACGGGCACAGTCCATTTGCCTCGGCGATCCGCGTCATACCTTTGTTTCCACTGGTCCATGGTCACAGCCCTTTCTTCGTTCGCGATCCTGACTCTGCCGATGTCTTAACCGGCCTTTTCTGCGTTACGTCTTCTCTTGTAATTTGTCTCTCGTTCCAGTGCTAGCAGATCTACTGGTATGGCTCATGTAATGGCTAGTACTGCCGGTTCTGATACAGAACGGTATGCACTGCATACTCTAAGAGCAGCCCTACGCTGCACCCTGGCTATTCTTTTTCGATGAAACCCTTTTGTGGAGTCTCTCCCTATATCTCTGCTCCGTACAAAAGTATGGAATTGGTGATTGAGATCAACAGTTTTCTCTTGCTAGGCCTCGGGCCACCGATATTCCTCATTAGTCGACTGAGCCATTGTGTGACCGCCGATGCTTTATCTGCCCCTGTTCTAATGTGTTCTCCAAAGCTCATTTTGAGTGTAGGGTGAATCCCAAATATTTAATGATCACTTTTGTCTCAATGACAAGGTCCTCGATGTGCATTGCTTGGATGTTGTTGAAAATTGCCTATTGCTTCTTAGTTACGAATATCAGATAGGTTTTTACCACGATCGTCCAGCCATCTTCTCAAAATCCGCATGACGCTGGATAGCTTGTCTTGAATCTCCTCTTTATTCCTTCCAGTGATGACGATCGCTATATCATCGGCATAGCCTATTAGATGGCATCCGTGGTGCAGATCCATTTTGAGAATATCGTCATAGGATATGTTCCAAAGCTACGGTCCTAGGATTGACTCTTTTGCGGCTCCTGCGGATACTTTCTTAGCTCTTAGACCATCCTTGGTTTCATACAAGAGCTGTCTATCATTGAGGTAATTTTCCACCATGCGAAGTATGTAAGGGGGAACTTTGTACTTATCTCTTAGAGGGTTCACCATATTTTCCCAACTAGCCGAATTAAAGGCGTTATTGTCGTCGATGGTAGCAAGCAGAATAACCTCTTTCGAATTTTAATTCTTTTCTTGTTCCATCCGAAACTTTTCTCTAAGAACTGAGACCGCGTCGGCAGTTGATTTGCCCCTTCGGAACCCGAACTGTCTATTGGATAGGTCCCCATCAGCCTTTACCGCTGTTTGAAGCCTCGGTCTTATGAGCTTTTCTAGCATTTTGACCGCAGTGTGTTTAGCATGCACAGAGGCCGATTTCCCGATGCACTGTTAGTTGGGGTCTCCTTTTCCTTTGTCTATAAGGATAGTTTCGGCCATTTCCATATTTTTGAAAGGCCCAGTTTTTAGACATGTGTTATTCATGTTCAGTAATACCAAGGGAGCTGTTTCTGCCACTAACTTAAGGGTTTCTGACGGATTACCATCTTGCACTGGCTCTTTCTGGTTATTCATAGATCTCACCGCTGTCATCAGTTCTTTTTCAGTAAATAGGGGTATCTCGTCAGCGTGGACGTCTATTTTGCTGGATTTGTCTCTCCTAGTGTTCCGGAAACAGTACTGCGACTATTGCCTTCATTACCTCGATGTTTCGTGGCGGTGGTTTTGCGTACTTGCCGACTTTCTTTAATACAATTTTGTACCCCACGGGTCGTTATCCACTTTGCTCTCCAATGCGATGTTTTGCTCTTTTTTATGGCTAGACTGAGATGCTTTCTTGCTGCTCGTTCTTCATCTTTACGTGTGTCCGTTTGAGTCCAGTCGTTTCTCTTTCTTGCTCTTTGCGTTCTCCTTCGCAGACATTGACACTCTCTTCTTAGGTCCGCGATTTCGGCAATCCACCAGTAGGCAGGAGGTCTCCCTTTTTGTCCATCTTCCTTGGCATTGATGTTGCGCATGATTGCTCAATGAGTTTCGTGGTTGCCACTACTAGTTGCCCCGCGTCTTCTACCTTCTCCGTTGGGAGTTCTGCTAGAGCTCTTTCTCCTTGCTGGATGGTGAGTTCAAATGTTTCCTTGTCCAGATTCGCGAGATTCCATCTCGGGACGCGCTGTTGTTTACGTCTCTGCTGTAAGTGACCAGTGGAAAACATAATGTATTCGTGATCACTCAGATTGAATTCATCAAGGACTTCCTAGTCATTTATACTTCCTGCTATATCCTCGGAGGACATCGTTTAATATCTCTAGTCCAAGTCCGGATACAATATCCATAATCATTTTTGTAATCTTATATTCAATAGGCATACAGGCGAGAATAATTATTTTATTTTAAAATTCGTTTCTGTGAATATTTGGGGTGGAATAAACGTCAGATATATAAATAGGTTTATAAATCACTAATCAAATAACATAAGTTAATTAATACAAGTCTGGGTTAACATACCAGATGTTCCAAAATTATGGGACAAATTCCATAACTTTTAGACAACGTAAAGTAGAAAGATGAAACTTTGGTAATGTATTTCTTTAATTAGAAACTACATTCATAATCTTTCAACACCACTACCCTACTCTGGAGGGGGGGGGGGGTCCTGTGGGGACAAATAATTTTTTTTATATAGGGCTTGTGACAAATCAATTTGATACTATCGAAAGTAAGGTACGACAAATCTAACCAAAATGGCGGCCGAAAAAAAAATTTTGCAAAAAAAATACTGGAACCCTCCCGCAATTTTTCAACAGTAAAAAATAGAAAGTGATCTTGTCTTTAAAGAAGTAGAAAAAAGACTTTGTAAAAGTAGTTACGAATTACACCTGGTATATTCTTGTATTAAGAATATTCAGTAGACTGTAGTATACAACCAGAGCGTCACTAAATAATGTCCACAACTGATTGGTTGTTTTTATTGCTTTTTTAATGACAACCAGAGGATTTAATGAGAACTGTTAATAAGGTTTACCACATTTATTCACTACTTTATATTCAAAATTACCACTCTGTTGTCACACGTCTGTTTTGATTAGTGCTAACGAACTCAAATGTCTAGCCGTATGCATTTAAAACAATGTTACGGTATGCATCACTTAGTTAAAATAGAAGCATTTTGTAACGCATATTGTTGATAACTTGTATCTATTATAATTTTTAATATATTCTTCTTAAGATCTTATGCAGTTTTATTACGTAAATTATTCTGGCAAGGGAATAAAATTAATAGATAATTAATTAAAACGGCTTATTTATTCGTCTAATAATTACAGAGAAATAAAAATCCCTCAATATCTTACATACGATAACTCCAAAATTCTATAATTCATGATTTTTCTCAAAGAATTTATTTACTCAGCTTGTTTTGTAGATTGCCTTTTCAGTTCGTTATGGTTTCTTTAAAAGCTAATGCCACAGCAGATATTATAATTTGATCCAGTGTGGAATTCAACAAAATTGGAATTACCTTTTATTTGCTATTACAATTTTTATTCACAACCAGGAACATTTCATTTACAGATGGTTGCTAAAGTTCCGGTCATGAGAAGTGTAAGTAGATTTTTTAAATTTATTTTGAAGATACGAAATACTATAATAACCAAGAAACCATAAATGTAAGCACATCACTAAATCCATCACAATGTTCACCAATAAATATCAAATGTTATAAATTGATTGACAAAGGATTTGAGATTTTTTACTTCAAGTTTAATTATTAAGTTTAATAATGACGTTTTTAATTACGAAAAATGACAAAATTAAATTTTGTTTCAATATTTCAGTCTTAATTACATTATGAATTTTTAAGCGACACCTACCTCAAAGTTATAACTAATCTTTCAGCAGCTCCTATGTTTATTTTCATATTCGTATTATGCTTTGTTAATTTGTCAAAAACAGCAACTCATCAAATGAGCTCTGATATTTTATAATATTGAAAGAATTTATCTGGATATTTTCTGTGATTGCAGAAATTTGTATCTATGCTAAATATGTTTTTATAACAATAAAATAAAATTCCTTTGCTACATTTTACTATAACATCTCCAATAACTGAAAAATAATTCAAATCAATAGAAACTTATATAACTTAATACCGACATAAATCTTTAAATAAGTAGGAAAAATCGATCCCTAAGTTCATATAAAAATACTGTAGCTATGAAATTGAGTAAGTTGAGGACAGTAGTCATAAGAAATGTACAGAAACTAAAAATGTGATGCACGTAATAAATATATTAATGAAATAATCGATTATTTCTGTATCAATATTAAAAAATTCATGATAAATATTTAAGTGACTATTTAATAACATTCTACTAATTTAAAACGAAACTATTTGTTGTTTTTATTCAAATTAACAATTAAAAATAATTACCGTGTAAATTTATTTCCCAACGACAAAAGTATTCATGAATATTCAATGTATTGTTGTTTTATCGAATACAATTTGAACTCTAAACAATTGTAAATAATTCTGATTTCCCGTTTAATAAATACCCATTATTCACAAGCGACAATGATGATAACAAATGATTCAAATTGAAACACAATAATTATTGAATCAGTTTGTTTACAGAACAATTAAAAATGTTTTATTTATTCACCATTTGCAGATCCATGCCATGACTGTGGTTTTGTTTTGACATGAAGAAACGATTGGCATTTAACAGAGATGAAATTATTGCAGATAATATTTCAGGTTTTAAACGAGTTTGTGCAATACATATTTTTTATACCTGAAGAAAATATGGATAACTTGGTTGGTAGAAAAATTGGTAGTAATTATAAATATGTATTTTTTAATACGCTCAACAACAATATATTTAGCATCTTATTCTAATTTTAGAAAAACCCTACAACACGGAAAATAAAATAAAATGTGAAGGAAATATTTAATAATGTGGAGACAAAAAGTTTCCAGAACAACATCCAGAAGACAAAATACAATTATTTACACACAAATAACAAATAATAAATAATAAAAAAATCATACTATTTTTTACAAAATATTTAAAATTAACGTGAAAAGTAATAAAAATAGAGCAATCCAAATAAAATTCAATTATTAAATAAAATATTATTAAAAAACTATATCCTATATAAAAAGCATTTGTAATTAAAAAGAGGAAATAGACTTTAAATTTAGGTTATCTCTGTTGAGTTGATTTATTTAGTTACTCCTCGTTTATAAAAGTTCTCATATTTTAAATCTGTTAAACATAGTGAACTTTTTATACAAAATAAGCACTACTAAGTCATCCGTTGTACCTAAACATAATCTACAAAAATTAGTACCCAAAATCACTGTACAAATCCTGATAACAATTGTACTAAACTTGTTGACAATATAATTTCAAAATATTGATAGTTAGTTTGTTCTATCCCTTATAACTTTGGAGTTTTAAAAAATATTATTTATGTTAATATTATTTTTTCCCTTCCTGTATATCAACAAAATTTTTGGTTTGTATATTTAGGAGCCATCGTCTGTGACACATATATTGGGCATAATTTTATTTTATAACAGAGATGAAGTCTATTTACTTGGATTTAATCAGTAAACAAAAACGTTAACAACAAAAAATAAGAAAAACACGTATTAAAACTGTCATATCACATAGTGCTGTGATATGTTCAATAATAAATAGTATTTACATATAAATTATTCACAATATATTTTCCTAATCCCTTAATTTTACTAACAAGTTTTATTTACTCTTTTAAATATAATATAATAAATTTAAACTTTTTTGATAAAAAAACTTATACCAATTTATGGATACTCTTCCCGAGTAAATTATCTTTTATGAAGTATTATGGTGTTTACTCAGCTCCATCGTACAATAAGCAGATCGTCTAAATAAAATGATCATAATTTGGTTATTTTAAAACTTTTAGGAAATGTTAACTTGTATTGGTATATTAAGAGGTCTTAACCAATCTTACTTACTCACTTATGACAAGTTTGTTTAAAACATTTGTTACACAGTTTTTTGATAATCGTAATTGTGCATACCAATACTTTTTGAGATCTAAAACGGCGATTAGCTTCGAAAATGTGTATATGGTATAAAGTCTCTACTCGCTGTCCTCGTGTCGGAGATTTGCGAAATCCGGATCTCGTAACAATAAAAATATCAACTTTTGTTGGATATCAGTGTTGAAAATTACATTTTGACAATAAATTCGGTAATTGTTATTTTAGAGAAGTGGGGTTTGGTAACACTTCAAGCAAATTTTTATCTAATTTAGTGTGATATAAATTTAATAACACGAGATATATATAAAAAAACTGTTTAAAAGTGTCATAATTTGAAATTTAAAAAAAGGAAACATTAGAGTTCTATGTGAGTGCATTGTAGTTTCCTATACCAAATTTCATGTTCTAATTTTGGTGATTTATCTTAATCTTGCTTATGTAACGACAACGATGAAGGCCGGGTGTCATGTTGAAATCACATCTTCAGATTCCTGAGGCCATGAAAAGTAAAGATTAGTCAAAAAACGGAGGTTTGTACTTAAGATATGATTTCAATATATGTTACTCTTATATACCTAACAAACAGATCGAATCCTCATGAATATTACGTGGTTGAATTATAGTTTTCTAGCAGAAAGTCAGAAAGCTTTAATTTGCAAACCGACTGCATATAGATTTTGGTATTCATAACTCTGCCTGCTTGTATAACAAGTACATCTAGTCATTGTTTTGTTAAAAACCTACACCTATTTTCCATTAATTAACTTGTGTATATACTATACTATTTATAAAATATGTGTTTTTAGATCGAGATAATAGGGAAATGCTAATGAAAAGTATTATTAAAATATGACTAAAGAGTTAACTTTATTTAAAGTAATAACTAATTTCTCTAATCGGAAAAGCGTTTATTACTATATATATATATATATATATATATATTCATATTAAAATATCATTTACTTATCAATATCTCAATAAATACCAGGTCATTTATTAGGAATAATGATTGCAGTTTTAAACACATCTCAGTCTATGAAACTAAATTTGGTTTATCCTTGCTAAGGTCTTTAGGTAAGGGGTTACAATTATTAAATAAAATTCTGCGTAGGAAGTTTTATTCGCCCTAACTGCATTAAAAATATTGAAATACATGATTCGTAGGATAATATACGATATATGAACCCTTTCTAAAAAATCGTCAAACAAAATAATTAATTATTAAAAAATGTTTTTTAAATGTATTGCGATATAGAATGTGGTTCCGACATGAAATAAAACTTTTTTATCGGTATGGTTTAAGAAAATTAATTGTTTTAAGCTTATAATAACAAAATCAGTACAAAAAAATAAAATAAAATAATAATAATAAATGTAACAATCTATTATCTATATAAATAAAATTGCGTGTTACATTTTAATTAATGTTTTGTGTAATAATTTATTAGATATAAAAGAGCTTATATAAATTTAAAATACGCCCCATGTGTTCGGCTGGCGCCCTCTAACTAAAGCCGATTACTTTAACATATTGTGTATGAGCTAGGCACGAGGAGATTTGCACAAACTTCTCTCCTCTTTATATTTATGATGGGGTGAAAAAGTATAAGGTCGGTTCGTTTTATGAAATACATTACATGCCTTGACTACAGTTGTGTCTGGATAGGTTATGTAGTCCGTTGTGAAACTACTTTATTCCATGGGTTTGTATGCAAATAATATCTCTCACCCGGCGCCCTTTAACAATAACTGCATGATTTTATATTATTCTATTCTGAGCATGGAATCATTCTGAGACTTATTGTACAGTATGTTTATTTTCAATTTTAATAAAGTGAATACTTCGTTCCCTTTGGCCTCTATTGTTTGCAAGTGAGTGGTGGAGCCTGATAGTGCTTAGTCATTCTGAATATAAACACTATCTCTCTTTCAATTCATCGAATGTTATAACACTTTCAATGAATTCCAATAAACTAAGATAAACTTCGGAAATGGATGTGTTATTACAGTAAAAAATGTAGATAAATATAAAAGTGTTAGTTTACTGGTTGGGAACAACGGTTAGAATTTTAATTTCATTAAAATGAAAATATTATTTTGTCTTGATTATATAAGATAAAAGTAATAAAATATTTAATTTTAAATACCAAGCTTTTTAAAAATTGTATTTTAAAGACGGAAGTCAATTCAATTTTGTCGTGTGAAATTAAAAGTTCCGTAGTTCATATCATAAGATTTAATCCACAAATAATATTTATTTTGATTTATATGAATTTGTTTTCATATTTTAACTTTAGAAGAGATAAACAAAAGTACTTCTCTAATAAGTATCAGCTGTAAAACAGTCAACTGATAAGGAGTGATGCTACACTTTAAACGACAGAAACACATGAAGTATTCAATCTCCTGAAAAAAAAATCTAATAAACAACAATACAATAATCTCAAGAAGAAGAAATATATGTTTTAAGTTTTACGTCTTCTAAAGTGCAACTCTAATGATTTTGCTGTCTAATAATGTTTCAAATTTAAATATAGTTATTTTAATCTTGTGATCTTCAATAAGGCAAAATTATCATTAAGACATCTATATGAATGGCAATAAAATCGATCTTTTGTAATGGACACGTTGAAATTTCCAAAATAATTAGCGCTTCATAAAGGATTTGAACAAACTATAAAAACTCTGACAATTTAAAAAGGCAGTAATTCAGCTAGAACAATATGTTATAGTAAATAAACTATATAATAAACTTAAATACACATTTCGTCAAGACGTAATCCCATGGATGATTTTTCATTATTTAATATGTATCTGATAGTCCTAAGTGTTCTGTGCTATTTGTGATGGTGCGTTTTTCTACTTGCTGATATCGACGCAAAGGTCTTGGTGAATATTGTGATCTTTACCATGATGACAAAAGATGAATGTCAAAAAATGTTCATATTGGCTTTCAAGAGTAATCACTTGACAATACTTCAGTGTTTTCTTAATGTGAACAAAAATTCTTGTTTGTAAAAAATACATATATTTGAATTCTCAGGCAAGTTCATTTTAAACGCAAAATATCGCAATAGCATCAAAATATAAAACTTTCTATTATACAAAGTTATACTGATGCGTATGTAGGGTGGCGTGTGTATAAAATGATTTTCATATATGTTTACATTAAATAATTAATCATAAGTAAATGATGAAAATTTAAATACTAGAAATGTATTTCCTCATCTACTATAACAATAAAATAAATTTTAAAAAATGACCTAAATAATTTAATAGGAAATGAAAACTCAATATGTTCTTCAACCTCGTATATTTTCAATGTATAATTGAATAATTATCAAGCTAATTCTTTATTCTCACATAAACACATTGGAATTACTTTCTGGCTTGGGTCCAAAGCACCTCATAAATTTAACTGTCATATTTTATAGACCGACATGAGCATATATCGTTTCCCATGTCAATATTGATTTATTTATTATTTACAGATTTATTTAAAGCCATCTTAGAAATGTTTAGGTGAAAAATATCTTTTAAAGATTTGGTGCTTAACATAATATACACTTTCATTTTCGATTGTAGTCATAGGTGAGATTTATGGTTTAACATTGCACCTATTAAATTCAAAGTATTAATAGATCAATAATTACATAACAAGTGCATGACATATCTGTAACTTTTTCACACTTCCTGCTTGTGTTTTTATAATTGATTGGAGATGCTCTCAAACGTGAATAGTTTTAAGTATTAAACCATAATAAGAAGTACATGAATAGTTCTTGTTCTTCTTATTTTTGTTGAACTGTCACAGAGGTAGTAAAATATATTGTTAATCAATGTTGTCCGTTGATATATATATATATATATATATATATATATATATATATATATATATATATATATATAATATATAATATATAAGAAATTGACACTTGAACACATTTATAGAATTTAACTTTCTTTAATTATTTATAACATTAAGTTTTAAAATCTTTTACAATAAAATCAATTATTGTCCAAATCTGATGCACTTAATACTTATACACTAACGTCTTAACCTACTACTTATTCTAAGTACAAAGTTAAATATAAATTACTAATTCCACAATGTCTTAACCTAAAATAAAGAACTAAGAGTGCATCATAATTTTACTTTTAAATTTTTTACTTTTAATTTATTATTATAAAATGCTCCAGCTAACTGAAATGTATTAATTTATTAATTTTATTTAATTTCTCTTTACGGGTTCGTGAGGTTCTTTGGTGACTATAATTTACATATAAAATAGAATTTGGTGGTATTTTATTTAATTGAGATTGTCCATTAATTTTTATTTATCGCTTGGAAGTTTTTTACTGCTCCGATGTTCCTGGTTCCTTGCACGTCGTTCCCGTGTAGACTGCCAGTAGATGGATTGATTTTCCTTGATCTTTTCGACAAATCTTCTTTTCTTCTTACACTTATTTCTCACACACTTTAATGACGACTATTACTTTTAAACTTATTGTATTAATATTCCTGTTCAAACAATTCTATAACGACGCAAATTTCTCACTCACTTTCATGACGACGATTACTTTTAATTTTTAACGACGATTATCTTTTAAACTATTCGTCCGAGATTATTATTAATACTTATACAAAAAAAACGACGCAGATACTATTTTATTTTGACGTTTGATCTCGGCTTTCTTCCGATCCTCTTCCTTCATTGGCTTATTTTAAATCGTTTACGTTATTTCTGGACTGACGCAATTCCTTTCATTGGTTCATTTCAAACATTTTCGGTTGAAGGCATTGACTTTTGGAATGGTTTATTTGACTTCTTGAGATCTGTGACTGATGTTAGAATAGTTTTTTTAGCTGTCAACCCTTTCAACTCTTTACAATTTATGGCCTGCCGAGCACTAACCTTTTGGGAGTCCTCTATTTCGTTATAATATATATTATAACTGTCAAGAGTAGTTTCTTTCACCCAAATTATTTCACAATATGTTTCGTTACTGTAAGCAGAGTCATCAGGCCAACTATTAACACTTATAAATAATTTAACACAACATATATACACACTCGTGGCAGCGAAACGTGTTGCCAAATTATAATTAGTATAAAAAGAATTAGTCCTAACTGTTTTATGTAGGTATGAAACAGAAATATATTAACATTTTAGGTAAAAAAATACTTTGTACTGAGTAATAGGAATACCTGTATCAATTATAATTTATATGAATACATCACGGTATATGAGCATATGTTTTTTTATTATTATTTTTTTTTATTTATTAGTTTTCATACTATTGCAGATACGTTTATGATTTATTACATTGCATGGAATGTCAATAATTAGATTAACGTTTAGTTCTGTTCGGGATTTGACCTGTTGCAATTTGTTTTGAAAGTTTTACCTGCCTGGTCTATGTAATATGGTAGGCGATTATTAAAATAAATGGTTTCAATACGTTGTTATTCATAGTATTATTATTGATGTTTAGGTTTTGTTGGGTTAGGTTATTAAATGTTTTGGTGTTACTGTGATTTATGTGATTTAAAAAAAAAATCATTTTGTTATTGACTATTTTGAATGTTAATTAATTGTGGTTTATAATAAATTTAAGATTATTCTTTGATATCTTTTTAATGTATTAAAATTTGAGTGGTTTTAAGGTTTTGAGGAAAATATCTGATATTTTTTATAAAGGAGTACCCATTTACCACAGTATCTTTGTCTTTATGGAATATTGGTTAAATAAAAACAATTTTCTTTACAATTGATTTGTTAAATATATTATTTTTACGTAATAAATGTATGTTTGTAACTAAAGAAAAATCTTGTAGTTGAAAACTCGAGATTGTTTTTCATAATTTTAGCGACGAGAAAAAAATAACAGATAAAAATTAAAATTGAATATCATAATTTGGAATTAAATTCGCATCCTCAACAAGAGACTACTTAAAGTAAAATCTGTAAACCTACAAAAACCTTTTAGTCCAGTCTGGATACATGAATAACTGATTTTTCCCAACATAAAATTACTATGCCTGTTTACCTACAACAATAATATTGAAATGTAACGATATTTGTAATTTAATGATAAATAAATAAAACATACGAGAGAGTATCCAATTATTTTAAAGTAAATCATTTACAAATTAGAAAAGTAAGGAAGTTGATCACAAGTGATATAAAATTTAGTGGCAGGAAACAGCGTAATATCCTGAGGTTAAATGTAACGTGAGAAGGGGTTGTAGAAACAGGGCCGCCTTCCACCCTCCAGATAAACGGGCTGATGACTTGGGGCTTGGGCTCGGGGGTGGCATTTTTATCAGTGATTTATATCACCAACAGTGTTCGGATGACGTTACAAACGTTGAGGAGGAAGTAATGTGATTATCCTTTCCAATGGAAAACCTTCAGAGCTGAATAATTTCTGTAAAGCCAACAAATACTGTAAGGCATGGTTCTTAATGATTAGATAATGTGTTTTATTCCCCTATTATTATGCTGAATGAGTTTCATTCATATTCTACGTTGCAGAACTTGTATTATTGTATGCATTCAATCTTTTGGTCTATTTGTTTCGTTTCAGAAGTATATTAAAAATATAAATCTTTTAAATGTTTGATCTCAAGAATGTTTTAGTCTTTCATACATTTAAAAAATGACAATACATTCTATATGTGACGAAGGAGAAAACATTTACTATGCAAGTAATTCTATCAGTATCTCCGGATAAAACAAAAACATCATTTATAATGTCACTTTGAAGGATATATATATATATATATATATATATATATATAGCTTAGGCCAAATGTAAAAGAGAGAGAAGAGAGAGAGAGAGAGAGAGAGAGAGAGAGAGAGAGAGAGAGAGAGAGAGAGAGAGAGAGAGAGAGAGAGAGAGAGAGAGAGAGAGAGAGAGAGAGAGAGAGAGAGAGAGAGAGAGAGAGAGAGAGAGAGAGAGAGAGAGAGAGAGAGAGAGAGAGAGAGAGAGAGAGAGAGAGAGAGAGAGAGAGAGAGAGAGAGAGAGAGAGAGAGAGAGAGAGAGAGAGAGAGAGAGAGAGAGAGAGAGAGAGAGAGAGAGAGAGAGAGAGAGAGAGAGAGAAACAGACCAAATATGTGGCCTTCTTTAACTTCCTATGAAGTGCGAAATCTGAATATGTAATTGTTGGTCTCACAAACCGGAAAAAAGAAGTTAAAAATGTACATTTTTGTACACAAAAACTAGTTATGTAAATAATTTAAATAATATTCACAAGACATGTTTTCTGTTTGCTTATATAGCTAAAACTCGGAATATTCATGATTCTTAGTAAATGAACAAATAATTACCACCAACCTATTATTACAATATAACCTTAGTGAAACACATAATAACAACAGCACGTTTTTGTTAAAGAATTAAGTCAGATCAAGCCATAAATATGTTGCAGGTTTAGATGAAACAATCACCACCCCCTCCCAAATGTTTCTATTTATAGTTAAGTTATTACAAAACACAGGATTGTAATAAATTATTATTTATTAGCCCCCCCTCCCCCAACATAAAAGAATAACAATTAGTGATATAATTATACAAAAATGTGTTGTATATTGTAAATATTTTAAATGATAAAAATAAATTGGAGATACTCTTCTGGCACTATTTCATAGTGGCACAACACAACACAATTGATACAGATTTCGTTTCTAAATGTGTGCGTCGCAGGTTTTGAATAATTTATCTTTTAATTTACCAGTTTATCCATTCTTTTAAAGGAGGAATATGATTCAATAAAAGGTTTTATAACTCTAAGGTTTTCAAATTATTTTTTCTTCATATAAGTAGTACATATATGATATTAATAATGTTAATATCATGTGAAGTAAATATTGCATTAAATAATAAAAATAATATTAATTAAATTAATATATTTTTTTAAGTATTTTAAAATGTATAGATAATTCAAAAATATAAGGATTTAACAAAATTTGGTCCAAGAAGTTTTATTAGTTTTCCTTTAGTTTAAACATTTATTTAGTCGAAATAGATTAACTTTTTATTTTTGTAAAACAAAATTTGTAAATATTTTAGCTATTTTAAAGCTTATTTAAAACTTTAAGAATCAAAATGATATAAATTTGGAAGATTTAAAAAATATAAGGTTCGTTTTCTTCCTATTAATTTTAGTATGAAATCTACTACTTTGAATGTATAAAATATTGATTAAGCCACTAACAACAAATTTACTCCTTATATATTCCCCTCATTTAACGATTTTTTGTAATGCATGGTAGGATTTTTTCAACGTCTGATGTAGTGTGAGATCCTATGGAATGATCCATTTTTGACAAAATCGAAATACCTCACATATGAGGTTGCAATAGTAAATGGCGAAGAGTTATTGTCAAAGAATTATCTAAGGAATTGGTTAGAAAATTTCTCATTATTGTAAATTAAACTGACACCGAAATATTTTCTGGAATGTTTACATTTTGGGGGAAATATATTAAAGGGTGGAGTAATAGTGATACGTTGACGCCAAATTAAAAAAAAAAATTATTATATTCTTGATTTTAAAAAGCAAGAAATGCATTTTGGTAAGATAAGTTTATACCAGAAATTCACTTAAAAATATACAATTAATATCAAATTTTGAAATTTGTAAAGAAACAGATTTTAATGAAATTAATCAAACAGTTGTTTTTTAGAAGTCGAATTTACTATGTTTATTGTTTTTGTTTTGAAACTCAATAGAACGTAAGCGATAAGCGATGGTGTTATCAACTCTGATCGTTGTAAATATAGATTTCAACAATTTTAATGTACGAAACGCAAAATCTTAATGTACGAGACGCACATAGATAAAAGAACTAGTGATTGTAACATAATTTTTTACTATTTTATTGATGTAAGATTTGGTTTCCTAGATATATTATAGCCTCATATCAATTTTTGTTTTTGAACATATTCTCAACCTTCTTGAAAAAATCTTACGCTTTTTTATTTATGTTTGGTCTTTTTAGATAGACTCTTTCATTCTTTCTGACTTAATTTCTTTTAGTCACAGAGTGTATCAAATTATTTTATTCTTTTGCAATATTCTAAATGAGTGCAAAATCCTAACAAAAGTATTTTTTAACAGTTGTTGATTATTGTTGTTTTATCCTGATTACATATCAGCCTCTCGTAGATTATCACAGTTAAGTGGTCTAGCGATTAAGTGTTGAGTTTCATTTATATAATAATTGCTACTTTTTGTTGTAGTAAACTGGAATATATTATATTATTTAGAAACAAATGAAGGTGAACACATGTTTTTTGAAAATTTCTTACACCACAGTTTATGTTCACATATATATATTAGGAGTAAATATGTTATTATTAAAATTAATTACAGCAATAAGAATTATTACATTCACCTTATGTGTATAAATAGAACAACAGTAACAACATTTAATATATTTTGTTAAGACTAACATATTTGATTCTCACACCAAAATGTCTCGTATGGATTACGCTAAACTGCGAGTGTGAAGTTCCTCAGATAACTCACTGCAGTCTTTAAAACAATTTAGCGATCCTCCTCGTTGATAAGCTCGTGAAAATAAAAATAACACGGCTGAAAATCGTGTGTGAGAGAAAAGAAGACAGAAGATGCAATAAATTAGAGCCCGCGAGTTTTAACAATTGAAAAAGGAAAGTAAATGATTTATACAACATTATTTAAGCCACAGCACAAACAAACGGCGCCGTAGGAATACGAACACTAAAAATGTAGAAGTTGTGAGGCTATCTGTGATTTAGAGGTGTGCACCTGCGCCTAGGCTAGTCTCCATAAATCGTGCATAGCGTGATGTGGCAATTAAAGGTTGTAATTGTGGACGGCATCTCTATTAAAGTGCCCTGATATACTTCAATTACATACATCCTCAATATCTAATCGCGATGCACAATTTGTCACTTATGAAATCTTGCTCAAGAGATTTATATTTCTTTTTCCAATACTTAGAAAGGAATTATCCCGCCAAGCACAACCGACAGTTTACACACATAATCAGTTCTAATAGGAGCAGACTACTATATTTTTATTTATTCTTTCAACATAAAGTAATATTTCTTAGCTGCGTTTATTTCTCATTCCATAGGAATTTTTACTTCTTAGTCTAACTTGTTTGTTGAAAATAATTTCCTATTTCTTTTGAAAATTAAACAATTGTATTCAGGTAATAATTAGACAAATTAATGACAAAGTTATGCAAATAAATATTTTTTAAATGTTGACTTAAATTTTCCTTAGTTTCATTTGAAAAATAAGACCACAATTAATTTTATTTAATATTGAATTATGTACTTATTACCAATATTGACTGTTTAACAAAAAAGCGTCAAAGAGTGTTCATCACGTGACGATTCGTTTTATCATAGTCTTAAGCATACGAGAGTAATAAAGGAGTAAGAATCTGTGTTAAAACCAAATTATAACTTCTTAAATAAATCTGGTTTCAATGATTTTTTTATTATGAAATAATTGCTTACAACCTCCTAACCCTAACCTAACATGACTCCTACTATATGTTACAATGACTCCTAGTACTAACATCCTAACCTAACATGACTCCTACTATATGTTACAATGACTCCTAGTACTAACACCCTAACCTAACATGACTCCTACTACAGGTTACAATGACACATAGTACTAACACCCTAACCTAACATGACTCCTACTCTAGGTTACAATGACTCCTAGTACTAACACCCTAACCTAACATGACTCCTACTATAGGTTACAAAGACTCCTAGTACTAACACCCTAACCTAACATGACTCCTACTCTAGGTTACAATGACTCCTAGTACTAACACCCTAACCTAACATGACTCCTACTCTAGGTTACAATGACTCCTAGTACTAACACCCTAACCTAACATGACTCCTACTATAGGTTACAAAGACTCCTAGTACTAACACCCTAACCTAACATGACTCCTACTCTAGGTTACAATGACTCCTAGTACTAACACCCTAACCTAACATGACTCCTACTATAGGTTACAAAGACTCCTAGTACTAACACCCTAACCTAACGTGACTCCTACTATAGGTTACAAAGACTCCTAGTACTAACACCCTAACCTAACATGACTCCTACTCTAGGTTACAATGACTCCTAGTACTAACACCCTAACCTAACATGACTCCTACTATAGGTTACAAAGACTCCTAGTACTAACACCCTAACCTAACATGACTCCTACTATAGGTTACAAAGACTCCTAGTACTAACACCCTAACCTAACATGACTCCTACTATATGTTACAAAGACTCCTAGTACTAACACCCTAACCTAACATGACTCCTACTATAGGTTACAAAGACTCCTAGTACTAACACCCTAACCTAACATGACTCCTACTCTAGGTTACAATGACTCCTAGTACTAACACCCTAACCTAACATGACTCCTACTATAGGTTACAAAGACTCCTAGTACTAACACCCTAACCTAACATGACTCCTACTATAGGTTACAAAGACTCCTAGTACTAACACCCTAACCTAACATGACTCCTACTATATGTTACAAAGACTCCTAGTACTAACACCCTAACCTAACATGACTCCTACTCTAGGTTACAATGACTCCTAGTACTAACACCCTAACCTAAAATGACTCCTACTATAGGTTACAAAGACTCCTAGTACTAACACCCTAACCTAACATGACTCCTACTATAGGTTACAAAGACTCCTAGTACTAACACCCTAATCTAACATGACTCCTACTATAGGTTACAAAGACTCCTAGTACTAACACCCTAACCTAACATGACTCCTACTCTAGGTTACAATGACTCCTAGTACTAACACCCTAACCTAACATGACTCCTACTATATGTTACAATGACTCCTAGTACTAACACCCTAACCTAACATGACTCCTACTATAGGTTACAAAGACTCCTAGTACTAACACCCTAACCTAACATGACTCCTACTATAGGTTACAAAGACTCCTAGTACTAACACCCTAACCTAACATGACTCCTACTATATGTTACAAAGACTCCTAGTACTAACACCCTAACCTAACATGACTCCTACTATAGGTTACAAAGACTCCTAGTACTAACACCCTAACCTAACATGACTCCTACTCTAGGTTACAATGACTCCTAGTACTAACACCCTAACCTAACATGACTCCTACTATAGGTTACAAAGACTCCTAGTACTAACACCCTAACCTAACATGACTCCTACTATAGGTTACAAAGACTCCTAGTACTAACACCCTAATCTAACATGACTCCTACTATAGGTTACAAAGACTCCTAGTACTAACACCCTAACCTAACATGACTCCTACTCTAGGTTACAATGACTCCTAGTACTAACACCCTAACCTAACATGACTCCTACTATATGTTACAATGACTCCTAGTACTAACGCCCTAACCTAACATGACTCCTACTATAGGTTACAAAGACTCCTAGTACTAACACCCTAACCTAACATGACTCCTACTATAGGTTACAAAGACTCCTAGTACTAACACCCTAACCTAACATGACTCCTACTCTAGGTTACAATGACTCCTAGTACTAACACCCTAACCTAACATGACTCCTACTCTAGGTTACAATGACTCCTAGTACTAACACCCTAACCTAACATGACTCCTACTATAGGTTACAAAGACTCCTAGTACTAACACTCTAAACCCAACAAGACTCCTTCTATAAGTTACAATGACTCCTAGTACTAACATCCTAACCTAACATGACTCCTACTATATGTTACAATGACTCCTAGTACTAACACCCTAACCTAACAAGACTCCTACTATAGGTTACAATGACTCCTTGTACTAACACCCCAACCTAACATGACTCCTACTTTAGGTTACAATGACTTATAGTACTAACACCCTAACCTAACATGACTCCTACTATAGGTTACAGTGACTCCTAGTACTAACACCCCAACCTAACATGACTCCTACTTTAGGTTACAATGACTCCTAGTACTAACACCCTAACCTAACATGACTCCTACTATAAGTTACAATGACTCCTAGTACTAACATCCTAACCTAACATGACTCCTACTATATGTTACAATGACTCCTAGTACTAACACCCTAACCTAACAAGACTCCTACTATAGGTTACAATTACTCCTAGTACTAACACCCCAACCTAACTTGACTCCTACTTTAGGTTACAATGACTTATAGTACTAACACCCCAACCTAACATGACTCCTACTTTAGGTTACAATGACTCCTAGTACTAACACCCTAACCTAACATGACTCCTACTATAAGTTACAATGACTCCTAGTACTAACACCCCAACCTAACATGACTCCTACTATAGGTTACAATGACTCCTAGTACTAACACCCTAACCTAACAAGACTCCTACTATATGTTACAATGACTCCTAGTACTAACACCCCAACCTAACATGACTCCTACTTTAGGTTACAATGACTCATAGTACTAACACCCTAACCTAACAAGACTCCTACTATAGGTTACAATGACTCCTAGTACTAACGCCCTAACCTAAAGTCACATGTGACAGAAAAAGCGCTATGTAGAGAAAAAGAACAAACAAAAATTAGAATAAGCCAAATGTATATATATATATATATAAACGTTTTCATAGTGGATAGCAGGCCTATAACTTAACGTCGATTTATACATAGGCTACTATAAAAATTAAATAAGAAATGAATTTAACAAACCAAAAGATGTGACAAAAGTATATGAATGCAAAGGTGCCATTGTTCATGGAAAAAAGAAGGAACAAACAATATGAGGAAGTAGCTCTATTATTAAAATCTGATATCTTAGTATGATGATCATTATTTACTTAGTCAGTTGCTTCATCATAATAAAATCAAATACATATTTTTAGATATAATTTTTCTTTTATCAATTCATTAGCACCTTTATATTTAATGTCAACCTTTATCAAATTGTCTTTTCTGATTATGTTTATTTTTAGTATTTTTTATTTATTACTGCAGGATGTCGACCATAAAAAAACTAACCATTTTACAACATTTATTGATGTGTAGTATATCAGTAATAACGACAAAATTTTGTTTCAATTAAAAAAAAAAAAACTTAGTTATACGTTTTACAAGTATATGACATATATAACTAATTATATAGTTTGAAAAGACAAGCTCTGCCATGTGCTGCTACTAGCGGATGTTTATAGAACGTCTTCGCCTGCCGGTTGCTTTATCCAGGTATACTTTAAATACTGTTTATTTAAATTCTAACAATATTCCCAGCAAAATAAATGCAAATTTCAAAATAAAATTCTAAACATATAATGTTAAAAAACCCATATGCGATTTCAAATCATAATATCTTTTAAATATATATATATTTAATTTACTATAAACGTTGGCAGAGATCAACCTTTTTTTGGATTCATTAAAGAGTTACAATAAATTAAAATAAAAGAAAGCATAGAAACATTTAATTGACAATTATTTAATTATTAACTATTGAGTACTTTCGTGTTTCTATTTTATTATTATAATTTAAATGTACGTTATTTTATTTTGAAATACATGTAATAAGAGTTATTCTAAAAATACAAATTGAATTCAATTTCAATATTTTTCTATATTATGGCAATACAGGATTGTTTAGTAAAACTTATACCAGGGACTAAAATAAGATATTATTAGGACCGTACCAGAATACAATGATAATTAAAAAAACAGCAATTTTTAGTTATATGTATAAATGTAATTGTAACCATCGAATCAAAAGTAAAAAAAGGTAATCTATGTAAAATGAAAACTCGCCCAAATCTTCTGCCGGTATTCAATTGTCAAAACATAAATGTGAATTGTATAATCACATTTTCACGAAATTCTCTTTATGTACATCTCAGAATTATGTTATTCCACTGTTTTAAATATTTTGTCCTCTCTAAAGTTCAAAATTAAAACACACAGATATTTAAATAGTTTTTACAAATTGTAATCAAATCCTTTCGTACTTAGCAGCTAGTACAATTTAAATCATAGTCACAATATATCAATTACTCCACACAGATATATGCATCAGTATAATGCAGCCATAATGATTCACTACCATAAGTCCATGAATATTCCATAGTAATATTGGACATTATGCCATTTCAAAGGAATTACCTTCGGAATAATGAGCATTCACGAATTAATATGCCTGTAAACTGTTTACTGTAGTCTATGTGTGGTACACTAACAATCAACAACCGCATCGCACAAGCAAATATATGGCTCAGTGCATTTGTAATTGAATATACTGTACGTCCAACTATAAAGGTAAATTCATTTTTTGGATCACTCATCCGATGAATTTGACTCTGATATTCAATATAACAATAAACAGTGCAAAATGATTTCATAAACTGAAACCATTTTTCAAACCCCCTCCCAGAAAACAAGTTACATTCAAAAATATTCGAGTCAGCTCGGTAGCTGTCAATCAAGAAGTGAAAACGAACAGTGGATTCCGTCTTAAAAAAGAAAAAAGTTAACAAACTTGCTTTGCTTGTGGTGTTGTGTAAACTGTACTTGATTAAACCAAAGCGTATAATGGCAACTGGCAAGGTATGTTTTGTTTTTTGACCAATTAATTTTGAACACAATAACACTTTACTTAAATAAGATTTACATTAGGGTTTGGGTTAATCGTCAAATTTCACTAAAATTCTGAACGATATCTGTAAAGATATTTATGAGAAAATACGTCTTATATAATCAGCCCATAGACGATGTTTGTATGATGAACTGATAATTCAGAAATCGGGAATTTTTTAGTGGTAATGACCAATAAGTTTCTTTTGTTCCCTTAGATACAACACTTGAGAAAATATGATAAAAATTACCGATTTTTAGAAAATCGTAAGTTATTGTATTATTCTTAAACTAGAGTTTTTATTTATCTAAAAAAGTTAATGATCAAAATATGTTACTGAAACTTTCCCCCCGTTTATTTGAGCTTTAGAATACGTCACGTTTAGAACACATAACCTTTATTCCAAAACTATTCTTTTTTTATTCCAGGAACCACAATAATTATGTAACTGCCTAACATTAAACTACATTTTTAATACACCACATATATTTCTCGAAAGAGAGTATTTGTAGGAAGGTAATAATAGAAACTTCTCAAGTATTATGTTATGATATTTTATACTCTTAACTAGTTTTCAAACTACTACCCTCACAGGCTGAAATTTTAACTTTATCTATACTTTTTGAATCTAGTCTTTGTTTAGGTCTCTCATTTTTCTCAGGACTAACTTGACTAGCTTTTGTTCTGTTCTGACCCTAACGCTATTAGAGTATTCGAGGACCAAGGTTCTTTATTTTATGCTCTTATCTTCTCTTTGTATAAGGGGATGAGGACAGAGGTTGTTCACTTTTAAAACAACGAGAAAGGATTTAAAGTGTTAGATTCTTATTATTGAAAAGTACAATTTATGAATACTGTTTACAACAGTTTAAAAACAAACTAACTTAAAAAAAAAGATAGATGAAACATTTACAAAAGGGGTCATTTTAATAAGTTATTAGGGGTACATACATTGTCTTTTAATATAACAGATTACTCGAAGTTCAAAAAAAGCCTCTTTGGGGGATAAAGTCAATGAATATACTATAGGGTCAGTATATAGTCTACCTTAACTTTTCCGTCAGGCAATCCAAATTTGACCCTTGTGGATTACCAGTTTCGACGGTTAAACCGTCATCGTCAGATCCAAAACATCGTAAAGTCGTTCAGCCATATGAAATTATCGCCGCACTAAAACTAACGATTATTATTGAGTATTCAAATTCTTGAAAATTTTTTTTTTTAATTTAAAGTTAAAAATAAGATAACTAACCATTGAAAACACAATCCAGGAGGATACACCAAACATTATGTCAAATTCAATTGCGATTTTTTTATTAACCAATCTGTATTACACAACTAACTGTTGCCAACTCGTCTCCAAGTAATCATAAATTTTTATTCAACTTAGTTACATGAGTCTTTTTACTTGAAATAAATAAGTATTTTACTAGTGTAGATTAAGTGTGTAAAAAGTGTTCACAAAGTAATTTTTTTTATAAAACATTCACATAAAACAAAGCAATGTTGTATTTCACTCTATTTTTTGCAAGTATTAAATTAAAAATTTATAAACAAAAAAAATTTCAATTTGGTTTTTTAAATATTGGTACTAATGAAGGATGAAATGAGTTTTTAAAGACATATCCTTTTTGAGATTATTGGAATGATGTTTGTATCTTTCTGGTGCCTGTCACCTATGTAGTCCTTACAGCCAAACGAGACCTGATTTTAATCAAATTTGATATGTAATCTTATTTTTGGAACATCTCTTAAATTGTGTTTTTCCCATTTTTTAAATTATTTTTATTATTATTATTTTTTTTTACAACTCACAACTACCTGTTATAAAAAAACGGAAAATTTCGAGTCTTTCCAAATTGTTTCTATATAATATTTAAAGCAATTACTTCTGTAGAAATTTCAGAAGTAATTGCTTTAAATATTATACAGAAACAATTTGGAAAGACTATATTATTTCAACAATTTATATGAAATATATAAATTAATAACTTCTTAATGGCTTTTAAATTACGTAAAAGGATAAGAGCTTATGAAAGTGGAGTTAATCTTAAACTCGTCGACAGAAATTCATACAATGCTAGCAGTGTCAGAAGAATGTAGCTTACTCAAATTAATTAAGTAAGTTGTAGATTAATCGTAGATTATCATGACAAAAAAGTACACAGTGTGACTTCGTTGGTGAACTGTGAGAGCTAATGAAGGCATCTTCAAGATAATATGTTTTATATTTATAATTGTGTTCTCCGAATTAGTATTTGTGTATTATGAAGTACTGACGATGGAAGAATATTTAGTCCGAAAGATGTGCCGTAAATAATAAAAAATATATAGGACGATAAGAGAATATAAATTTATTATTATTATCAAAAATATAGCCACTTTTTTATATTCTGTGCCTGATTCATATATAACTATAGAAAGAAATTTCGTTCTATTCCATTTTGGTAGAAAATAAAATTATATCTGTAGGTGATGTCGTTTTGAGGTCTATAGTACTGGTCGAAGTTTTTCAAACATTACATTATACCCCAGAGTACGGAAGTAAAACTCTAAATAGTTTGGACTGATTAAGACCATTCCTATAATATTTTGTTGTCATACAATTTCTATCAATCAATGTAGCCTGTTTATATGATTACGTACCATGTTGTCGCACTGTCTTTTAATCTTTTGTGGCTAATGATAACATTTGTTTGATGGAAATTTATATGTTTCTTTTCTTTAATCTACAAAGTTATCAAATCAATGTTTGTCAAAATACACGACAATTAAGTAATCGATAATTTGAACTAGAAATGTTTACATTGGTTATACACGAAGTGATGTTTTCATCTACGAAGAATCATTGCCTGCGAGAAATGTTTTTCAAACGAGTAGTAGTTACGATAGATTACAGTGTTCAGGTGAGGTATGTAATTTTTAGCTGTCATGTTACAACTCTATCAACGGGTCGACTTGTAATGATCAGTCTTGTGTACGCATTCCCTGCATAATCATTTGAAGCATCACCTTGCCATCAACATTAATAACAGTTGAAACACCACTTTTTGCTTTCATTATACAATTTTTACTGAGGAAACATTAGTCCCGGAAATGTGTTAACAACACCTGAAACGCTTGATGTCTTTAAGTACACCTTTTGTTGACGGCTTCTAGTCAGGACAGCCCAATAACAAGGAACTATTCCCATGCATATCATAATGAAAGACGAATTACTAATTATGATTAAATTAGGGGTTTCGAATAAAAAAAAAAAGGTTAGATAATTGCTAGTAGTCACGCAAACTAGTAGTAAAATTATCCTGAAAATAACAATGTGACGACGGAATTTTAAAGTAATCACAATATGTAGAATGTAAAACGTCTTTATTGAAGAATTATTTTAAATTTACACGAAAATTAAATATTCTTTTCATTTACCTTATTTTTTTTAGATCTTTTTTAATGAAATAATTATGAGCTTCTTTTAAATTCTATATAAAATTAAGTTTATAAATAATATTATAATATACTAATATAAAGTTCACATATTAATAAACGGAACATTAGCATTGTACACATTTTTCTAAGTACCATGACCAAAACCATGATCAACCAATTATCTCAGTTCGGTATTTGTCAGCCAAAGTGTATATGAACCATGGACGCAGTCTTTGAAATTTAGGCCTAATTTAACTTTTGATATAAACACGCTTTCATTCAAAATGGTATTTGATTCAAATGGAGCTTTTAACGACAGCCTTCAAAATTAATTTTGGTTATTTGCTAATAATTCCTGAACCGTAATATTTTCGTAATATCGAGTTTGAGTTTTTTCTTCACTAAAATTTGAGCCAAATCGGTGTAGTCGATTTTGAGTTATTGCATCTTCTATAGCAGCTCTAAGACCAATTTAGTTTTTTTTTTGTTTTCCGATATTAAGAAAATAAAAACATAGGTTTGACAGTATTCCAAAAACCTCTGTTTTTACTCAGGAGACCTCAAAATTCGTAAAAAATTCAACATCGATTTTTTTTTTTTACACAAAACATGAGAAAATACAAATAAGTAAATTCTACATAAGATATAAGTAAAATTTTATTAAAGTGTTCTTTCAACGATAACTAAATTATAATTTCTTACATTACAAAATAAAACAAAATAAACAATAACGTAACGAATAAAATATTATTCAATAAAATTATACAAATTGAAATAGCCAATGACATTTTTGTTGTATATTAGTACTTGTAACACCAGATATTTATAAAATGTTCATCTTTTACAGAAGAAGTATAGGCAACAAACGTAAGATATACTGTACTTACATTCACGTTCAAAGATATACTGCAAAAGGTTTCTTAATTTGTTGGAAACGATTACGAAATTTCCTTTATCCTTTCAAGGTTGTGAATGTCAGTAAATAACTTTTTCAGTAGCTACCACTTTTCATTATTTACATATACTTTTAACTGAAAATTTTCTTTGTATTGATGGAAGTAATTAAATTTATCGTGTGATTATTTGTAAATTAATTGGAGGTATTTTGCGTTATCATTATTTGATTTAAATCATGACTGTAATTTAAAATTAACATTGTCATTGGTCACATTACAATTTCACTTTTGTTTGAATTGGAAATAACTTACAGACGAAAACTATCCTTCTGCTTATTTTCAAAAAATCAAATGGCGAGGAGTCTTCAAAATTAGCTAAGATTTCAGTTGACGTGGTCGTCTATTTGAAATTAAAATTTTGGAACATATTACGTAAAAACTAGTGATACAATCATGCACAGCTTAATATTAAAATCCTTAGTTTAATCAAAAATTGAATTTATATAATTGTAACAATATGGCTGTCATTAAATTGTTTTACAAAAATTCATTTTTGAATTCTGAGCTATTATTATCTACAATGTTCTAAATTTGCAGTCATTACATATAAAGTGTGTTAAATCATGAAGAGTAGCCTATATTATTCTAAATGAAACCAATGGTTATTTATTCCAAACTACAAGTAAAATATGTTATATTAATTAAAAGAGTTAAGTTAAAATACAACTATTCACAATTAGAATATTTAATTATATTTTAAAGTTATTGGATAATGATGAATTATTTATACAATAGATTTGGTTTATTCCAATATTTTTCATCATTGTTGTATATATGAACCAATTCACGACGTTTCGAGCAAGTTTTGATAGTATACATCAACTTTTGTTATCAAGTGATAAACCTAATACAAGGCAAGTGAAAAACAACGATAAAGACTATCAATATAGACGAAAACAAGTTTTATTATAGTGGTCAACTTTTAGGTTTGGATTTTTTGAAATTATTCCTTAACGGTAATTTTATATTATTTGTAATTTTTTGCACTGTTATGAGTCAATAATTTTCACATTTCACGAAATATAAAAGAAAGGATGTGTAACCGATTTAGAGAATTTATTTCTTTTATAATAGCTCAATGGCCGATATTTTGTTATAAACGGCCGAACTCAATAAACGGTATTATTGGACAGGTACGTTTTGTTTGGTTACTTAGCGATAACGTTTTAGAAAATTTTGATCACAATAGTTAGCTGATTTTCATGAAATAAGAAATTAGGAAAGATGAACCTAAATTTTGAGTTAGAGGGGAAAAAATTAAACACATCCTGCGATATGTCCAAACTATGTCCACATCATTGTTGCTTGAAATCGGTCCACTCGTAGATCACTGCACAAACGACAAACTTGTGTAATTTCTAAAACAACTTTTTATTTACTTCGAGGAACTCAAAATGAACATAATAACTTTATCTATACAACGTATATTCAAGGAAGAAAACACAGAGTTACATTTAAAAGATACAATTGAAACTAATACAGGAACTCACTCGTAAGTAGAAATTTGAAAATACCATAAGGTTTACAAATATAATATGCGAATACAAATTAATGAAAACAAAATGACTTCAAAACAAGTATATAACTCTCAAGTTAACCTTAAGGTTTATTTTAGGTTTCTTGACTTTGTATTTAGTCTTTTGTGAGGAAAAACTTTCTTCTAAACACTGCATTCATCTTATTGGAGTAGGGACTTAATCAGTATTTGGTTTCCATAGATTATTTTAACTTGCAATAAATACATTCTATAGAACTATGTCCTTTTGAGTTAGGTCTATACTAAACAGAATACTTTGAATGGTGTACAAAATGTCTTGTGGACAGTCCTGCCCGACTTGCTTTCATTACCTCCTTCAAAGCAAGAAACTTTCTCTTCAGGTATTCTATGGCTTGATTAAATTTAGACATAGACATTTTCAATAATAGCCAACACATCAAATCAAAGAATTTCATGTTTACATAAAATAATTTATTTTGTCTAAATATTTGCGCAAATTTGAACAAAAAATTTCAATTTATTAATATATATTATACATCTTTTTTAGGTGAAAAAATGATGTAACATTGGCCTATTAGAATGTCATTTGTTTGAAACTACAAACATTTGCCGGTTTAGAATTTCAAAAGAGCATTGAGAGCGTTCAATGTACTTCAAATAGAGTGTACAATTTGAAGTAGGATAAAATACAACGTTTTACTCAGCAATTAATTGCTAAGTACTCTACATCCCCCGATAGATATGGGAGACCACAATAAAATAACGACAAACAAATACATATGATACCAATTTTGTTATTTCCATAATAAGTACGTCACGAATTTATTAAATTATGAAACACCTAATTCTATAATGGTTAATTGATGGTGTAACCACTAGAAATAATAGAACATTCTACACTAGACGACCAGTAGTAAAATTAATTTCGATTGCAAAATTAACTGCATTTTTAAACTAAAAATTGAATATTCACATTGTTTGTATAACTTTAAATAAGAATATTGTAAACTGGAATCTAATACCTCAACTATATATAAATATATATTACTTAACATATCATGTATTCTTATCATTTTTGTAACGTGAGAAAAAGATAAAAGATAACTTTAATAACTAAATATGGAGGTAGATTATCCTAATTAGATTCTTCTTTAAAGAGTTTTTATTTTTTGTTTTAATAATTTATTTCCTTCAACAGAAAATATAAAACGCAACAAAATTTTATGAGCAGATATGTACAAAACTAAAATTATGCTTTATTAAAATTTGAAGCAAATATTAAATAGGAATACTGACCTGGAAATATAGCAAAAGGTTAAATGTATAGATATAAAAGGTTAAGGTATATTATGCAAAAGGTTAAAGGTATAGATATAAAAGGTTAAGGTATATTATGCAAAAGGTTAAAGTACTGCGTGTATTTTACCACAAGATATTCGAGTGTCAGGGAAACAACAACGAAAACATGGAACAAAATAAACAAAAATAATAATAATTGTAGAAAATAAAGCACACCTGTGCGTTAACTTAATTCAAACTAGGATAACATTTTAAATATTATAAATGACAACATGAAATAACCTATCTATATAAGATGTTAATTTTGAAATGTTATGTAATATATCTGGAGTAATTGAAAAGAGTCCAAATTAAATTTTAACTGTTCTAAATAGAGTTTAGGGGTTTAGGAAGTGAAACAACAACAACTTTATATATAAAAAAAACACTGCGACATTGCCAGTTGTATGAATTTACTGATATTTTACAGAATAGGGTATTTTTCCGGTCTATAATGAGTTGTCACACAAGAATTTACAATTAATAATACAAGCAATTTAAAACCATACATAAAACCCAAAAGAAAAATGAACAATGATAAATAATTATATCTATTAATTAAAATTAACAATATCGAGAAAAAATGTTTAAATATATTTTACACAATTTTTTATAACTCTGAATTATACCAACTGAATATTAACATTAATCAACTGAGTCAATTCAAAATAACTACTAAGTTAATTAAAAATAAATATCTATAAGAATAATTTGAATAAAATTAAACTCTCACAGACAATAATTTAAAATTAAACATTATATCATTTAATGAAGTAAAATATAGTCATTGTAAGACGTAAAATAAATAACTATTTTTTTAAAGTCGATAATTTAAAAGATATACAATTTAGTTTTTAGTAAATTAAAAACTTATTGTATAAAATGATAAACTATTTTATTTTATATAAATAATCTTTGTTTCAATCTGATTGTATTTCTAGAATTGTTTGAGACACTGGGAAAAACGGTCTGAGTAATGGGACATTCCTTCCATCAAGTGAATGTGACTCACAGGCATAAGCTCTCAGAAATATTTGTGGACAAATTACTCACCTGACATGGGTGGTAGTTATTAATATTAAATGGATAGGAGTGAAAGGAAATATGATAAATAATTGCTTAATTTAAAATATGTAGGCCTACTGAAAGATTAAAATTAATCTTGCCTTAACCAGTCATCTTGTAATATTTATATATTTTTTTATAAGTAAATAACTTTACACAGCTCTTTATTCTTGAGAACCTCCTTATAATTCCGTTCCTCACTTTTATAGTTTGTTAGAGGAAGGGGGGGTAGAGGAAGGGTTATTTGTTTCGATTGTCTTCGCCTATTGTTGACATTGAACAAGCATTCTAAATCGATAGAAAACGTTAATCCACCATAACTTGCTCTTCTTACATTGTGTTAGTAAAAACCACTTTATGTTTGGAACCCATGGCAAGGTCTGAGAACGTGAGATGACGCGAACAACAATGGCGGTAACAAGTGCTTCAACAAAGAATGACAGATACATGATGTCTTTATAATACGACATTATAATTGGATCCGCTTTGAAAAAAACCTATTGTGGGCGCAAAATGAGTTGTGGGCCAACAAGGTGCCAAAAACCGTGAACAATTTGATGAAAGTTAGAAGGAAGGGGAAATGTAGCTACATTTACCTCTAGCAAACAAAATGGCGGACGTTGGTGTTCCACTTACATTTCGTGTTTTATTAGTATATTTGCTGAGACAAAACGTACATTCAAATTTTGACTTATGTATGTAATTGTTAGGATATTAGTTCAAGAAAATTGAGAATGAGGAATTATTTCAACATTCAATTTTTGACTACAAAAACACACTTATTGAGTAAAATAGATAACTACTTTATTAATTAGGACTTACATTCAAATACGATAATATGTAAGTACACACCTGATGATAGTGAATAAAAGTTTTTTATGTTATGTAGATTAAGTGGTTACATGTTCCACTGCCACTGGCTGCTTCATCAGACATACGACATACTTATGGATATTATAATCCACATATTTCTACCAAATATTATTAAAAACACCAACATTTCGGGCATAAACTGCATTTATGAAATTTATATGAATATCTAAATTGTTTCAGTCCCACTATTGTAGTCACATATTGAATGTATAATGTATACTAGTAGACTCCTGATTCTAATATGTTAACGTTTATCTGATATGTAATTTGGAATCAAAGAAGGATTTTTAGATGAGATATCAGTTTTTGAGTCCTGAATGTTTCTGTCTTTCAAATAATGTCTTACACGTAGTTGGAGGTAAAGTTTAATTTGTCATTCAATATGTTGTTGGGTTCACTCTTGTGGTGTTTGTAAATATCAAGTTTTTTCATGACGTAAAATGGTTATGTTGTCCTGTAATTGTGTATGTTGTGTATTAAACGTTCTGCATAAGAGAAGTCAGTTGTGTTTATGTTTTTACGGTTTGGTAAATGTTCCCTAAACCTTGTTTTACATGATCTACCAGAGTGACCGATTTAAAGTTTGCCACAATCGCAGAAATGAAATTTATATGTCACCGTCTAAATATTTACAACTACAGTATTGTTAGTTATCATTTGTAACTTTCTAATTTACTTCATGATCGTGGGTCAACACCCTAAATGTTTGAACCTCGACGGAGATTCAACGTGGTTTAAAGAACAATTTATAAATGGATTTTTCGAATTTTGGTTGTAGAAACAAGTTAATTTATATTTCTGTCCTAAATGAACTAATTTTGCCTAGCAGCTGTTTTGGACAGGACCTATCTGGTAGTTTACCTAAAACAAAATATTTCTACATATATAAACAACAGATGATTATAACAGTTTGCTACTGAATGCTGATAAGATTAATAATCATAGTATTTTCCAGCTGATATTGAGTAAAACCTTTTTCACTTTTAATCCCGCTGCCAACGCCACCAAAAACACAGGTTTAATTTTTGTATAGATTTTATGTATGATTACACTAAATATTTTACATTTTATAGAATTTAAAATGGATAATGTTAAAATATATTTTTGAAAAATAAAATTACTGTTAATAAAAGGGGGGAAATGATATATTAAGAATCCTAATAAAATTACAGAAATTTACAAAATATTGTGTTTGTATTTTATATAACAAGGAGTTCTTTCATGTACTGTACCTTTCTATTGATAGTATTCACCGTAATAGAGTTCATTTATATTGTTAGATTATAACAAATACTAGGGAGGCTAGTTTGATATTTCCCTACTACCATAAATTCGCTTTTTAAAAATTTGTATTCTTGTTCGTTGTTTTATTTATATTGATCAATAATAGGACTAAAAGTTTAAAAAAAAACTTACTTAGGTTTTATTTTAACGTATTTTTTTTAAGATTGTAGAAATACTGGTTTTGATTGTAAATAAACCATTTATATAATATTAGACATGTTTAACATTGGTATTGCTTTAATATTACATTTCATCAAAGCTCTAAGTACCAGTACCCAAAAATGAACCAAAACTGTTTAGAAGTAAATAAGTAAGGTTGTTATTTTTAAATGAAGAACACAAAATAAAAATCCAAGATTTTGATTTAATAGACAACAATAAATTCAGCTTTAAATATCTGCCTTCAGGGATGTCATAAAAGTAAAACAAGCCTCGTTTAGTACCTGGGAGCAATGCCGACCAGCAATAAGATGGCGACTGCTGCGTTCAGTAGCAACAGCAACTCGCTATGTCATCGTATACTTAGCTAGCTCAAGGTTCGGCACTTTGATGGCTCAGGATCCCTTCATTATAGAGTTAATACTCTTTGTGAAACATTCCTCATGCATAGGTTATAAGGAGAGGGGGGTAGAGAGGAACGGGAAAGAAATTTCCGACTAAATTGAGTCATTATATCTCAAGACCAGTCAACGACTTTTCAAGGATTTTTAATTTAACGCTTGCTCCAATGGCATAACATTGGATCAACAGGTTTCGCTTGAGTTGGTATATTGCGTTGTGTTTTATGATATTTACAAGAAATAAGGTTTGTGTTTGCTGTTAGATGTACATAACTTTCACATGTTTTGCACACTGATAGAGTTGTTACAACTTGAAGTTTGGAAAATATTTTACATACATTGCAAATGATGTTTAATTAATAATACATATACCAAATATATATACTTATACTTAAAATATGTTCCGCAACTTAAAAGCGTCTGGTTTCAAAATTATTTGACAATGATGGATTGTTCATATTATTAATATAGTTTAATCGAACATTTAACATTATTTGTTTATACAAACTTATACAAAATGTTTCGTGAGTATAAATCAACTTCAATTATCAAGTGATAAACCTAGAGGTTACAAAATTTGAAAAACACCCACAAGCCATGTTGGAAACTACAATTAAAGCTATTTTCTAATTTCAATTCTCAAGTTATAGTTTTAGTGTCCAATATGATCACAGGCTACTAGGGCTGTAATGGTATTTTTCACTATAAGTATGAGGCACCAGGTTTTTCACTTTATAACGAGTATTGATTTATATTGGCGAAACATCGTGTATTATTTTTTATATAAAAAATGAAGCAAAGTTTTATTAAAGCTATCAGTTAAAGAATTTAAAACTTATTTACCTTAGATTTTTTCTACTCGTACTCCTTCTTTTTTTCATTTTTTCTATGGGTTACGACGTTTCTCCTATTATTCAGACAAATCAAACATCTTCTTTTTCTTAATTCTTGTATTGATTTAATGCATGTCACTCGTTCGAAATAACTAAAACTATATTTAAGATTAACACGTATACACAACACTTAACATTCATTTACACGTTTTTGAGATATCGTGGTAAACACGTGTGTCCGCGTTCTTGTCCTAATATAATCATCAATAAATCAATAAAAACAATTTAAAAAATAAATAATAAATCTCTATACATTGATAAAAAATCAAAGGTAAATAAGGTATTAACATAACCAGTCCAACAGGGCAATCAGTGATAATAATGAATTTAGCTTCTATTATTCGGAAATGTGTAGCGTGTATTTCTTCTAAAAGTTAGGGCATGATAAAATAATGAAAGTGCACATTTATCAAGAATTGATCAAATATTGTATATCATAATCCCATTTAAATACTTAATATACAGGAAATCGAAGTAATAAATTATATCTTGTCAAACTATAAAGATTATTATTAGCCTGACATACTCAAATCAAAACTAACAAAACTTAGTATGGTTAATCACAATTTGTAGGTTATGTAGTACAATTAATTTGACATAGTGTAATTGTTTTAAATGTCATTTTGTTTTGTTTAAATTACAATAATTGAAGGTTAAATTTTTACAATGAAGTGAATTTAACTAACTTAATAGTAATTATTGTTCTTTCAAAAAATTGATGTTTTTTTTTTTTTTTTTTTTTTTTTTTTTTTTTTTTTTTTTAATACATGATTATTCAAAATTTCTATCTAACAGAACAATGTGTATTGGAAATTAGATTTAATGTAATTTTATCTTAAATTAAATTCCATTTTTTTTTATTCTTTTATAGTTGTAAATGTCAACTTGAGTTTGCGTGTTCAACTTAAACTTGCATAAATTTACATATAATTCCTACAATTGAATGATATTACACAAAATGAAATATGTGGAAATGTTAAGGGTTTACAGTCAATCGAATAAAAATGTTTAAATATTCATGTTGAACCACCAAGAACTTTAGTTATTGGTAGTCGTCTAGGTAATTTATGTCAGAATAGTTTTAACTTTTGTCTATTTTTTATGTTTTAATTTTGTTACGAAGAAACAAATATTAACTATAACAATTAATGTATTTTTTTATCATATTCACAAAACACGTCGAAGTTATTAAATATTGTTTTTGATATATTCTTTAATGAAGAATTGTTAGACACATTTAAACAATGTTGAATATTAGGTGTTGCTGTAAAAAAAAGCGAAATTAAAGCTCTTCTAAGTTATACAGCTAGTGTGATAATGACAGCCAGATGATAGGTGTTGAGCCTGCGGTGAGAACTGTTTCGCCAAGCCAGCCTGGCCATTGATACAAACACTATGTGTAAAGATTCAACTGATATCTTCCCTTCAGAGACTGTATTCCCGTCTTGTTAATCAATAAAAGCGTCTAATAGATAGCTATCTCGGCTATCCATGTCGTTATATTGAAATAGTGAATATGTATTAGCATTCGTTTTTAATAAATTAACAATAACTTTAGCTCAATGTCTGAATTTAAATATGTAATTTCTGGTTATGCTACACGATAAAGCCCAACAACGCCTGTGCTATGACGTTTACGTTTAATGTACAAATAAAAATATATTTGCATAAACTAGGCGATCATATGTCTCTAATAAAATTTAACATAGAAAACTCCTTCCACGAATAGTTAAATATTTGTTTATATAATATTATAAAAAAATTACATGGTGTGAAACAATATATATATATATATATATATATATATATATATATATATATATATATATATATATATATATATATATACGACTAGCAGCATACATATTATTTCGAAAATAATATTCTTGATCACGTTTCCATGTCTACAACATTATAGGGTGAGAAAGAATTCGAAATGATTTATATGAAAATTATAAACATTTTATCTTGCCTAAAAAATGTGAATTTCAGAATTTTTCATTACGTTTAATTTGTCAAACTTACGATGTACTAAATACAGGGTGTTTCAAAAAGGACTTTACAACTTTGAAAATTCATATAAAATAATTCCAAAAATGTACAGAGCTAGTTTTAGTGTTGTTTTAAAGGGAAACACATTAATTTTTGACTTGCCTAGTCCCCTAGTGCCTAATCGCGCCGCACAAGCGCTAGCGGCAGTTACGTTAAAGATGGCTGCCTTTACTGTACCCGAACGTGCTAGATGTGTGTTTTGGTTTGAAGAATCGAAGTCGGCGACAACAGTTCAGCGTAGTTTTCGTACCAAGTAAGCTAAAGATCCTCCTAGTAGGCCTACAAATTATGAGTGGCATAGATGTTTTGTAGAAACAGGGTGCTCAGTGAAACATAAGAAATCCTCAGATCGGCCTTGCACATCTGACGAAGTCGTTGAGCAAGTGAGACGACAAAGTTTTGTCAACAGCCCTACGAAATCGACCCGGCGTGCATCTCGTGAGTTACAAGTCCCACATACTACGGTTTGGCGTGTGTTGAGAAAACGTTTGCATTAGAAACCGTACCGATATTCGCTTATACAAGCAATTAAAGACAATGATAAGTTCGCCCGTAAGAACTTCTGTGTGGATATGTTAAATCGAGTGGATGATGATGAACATTTCTTAGACAACATAATCTTTTCTGACTAATCAACTTTTCACTTAAGTGGCAAGGTTAACAAACATAACTGTAGGATTTGGGGCAGCGAAAATCTACATGAAACATTGCAACATGTTCGTGATAGCCCGAAAGTGAACGTTTTTTGTGCGTTGAGTAAGAGGAAAATGTATGGCCCCTTTTTTTTCCAAGAGAGAACCATCAACGGGATAGTGTACCTTGATATGTTGCAACTATTTGTGATAGCATAGATCGATGGGGATGACCGAGAACGAAATGTTTACTTCATGCAAGATGGCGCACCACCATACTATCTGACCGACGTCCGGGATTTTCTCAATGACCGCTTTCCAGTTCAATGGATTGGCCGTGCTGCGCCAATTGCATGCCCCCCCGTTCCCCAGACCTGACACTTTTTCTTCTGGGGTTTCATAAAAGATATGGTGTATGTAACTCCTTTGCCGGCCACTCTACCTGAACTTAGAGCAAGAATTTACGCTGTCGCTGAGCAAGTTACACCTGAAATGCTATTGCGAGTCTGGGAAGAAATCGACTACCGATGGGATGTCTGCAGGATAACCAACGGAAGCCATATAGAACATCTTTAATTTAAGGTAAAAAAACTGTAGTGTTTCCTTTAAAACAACACCAAAACCAGCTCTGTACCTTGTTTCATTAAATTTATATGAATTTTTAAAGTTGTAAAGTCCTTTTTGAAACACCCTGTACTATATTGAGACGAAAAAAATATGTAGAGTTTTCCAATAAAATATCCGTTTTGAGATACGCTACGTAAAAAAAAAAAAAAAAAAAAAAAAGAAGAAGAAGAAAAGACCTCAATAGGTGAACCAATTTTAACACTTTTCTATTAGGACGAATTTCGTCGCAACTCGAGGAGTTCTTGTACTATCCAAACCAAAAACTTAAAAGATTTGGGCATAAAAAAAAAAAAAAAAAAAAAAAAAATTGGTTTACATCTCAAAATGTCAGTTGGTAATCTGGTAAAAAAGGGAATTTATGAAACACAGTTTTACAGTTTTAATTCAAATACAATACTATAAGGATTGGTTTACTATCCATGAATGACAATTTTATTCTAGCACTATTTAAATAAGATTAAAAAATATATGTAATAAAAGAACATCAAAATTTGTTGAAATGTGTTTTCCCCCTTCTGTACCTAATTAGAGATTTTTTTTTTTTAAATAAGTTAAAAAAAAATCTTCATAAATAGCAAAGAAATGGTGAAAAATTAAAAATGATGTAGATTTTTCATTAACCTGTTGTTGCATTATGTTGGTTTTTTTATTATTGGAAATAATTAGTAGAAAAAATATAAATTCTGTTTAATTAAGAGCTTCTACGAGAATAGATGGAGTTGCTGATATGAGCCGAACAAACGGGCAAGTTTAAATTACAAAATTAAATGTTGAAAAAAAATGTGTTGTATATCTGTAGTGTGTACAAACCCCATACAGTAGTCTGATGCGCATCAATGATAGTCCAAAAGTTTTACTTTGTTTGTCAAATGGATAAGCGCATATGTCTGCACTTACAACTTTCAATTATCATGGTTGTGTATACAGTTTAATCTACATGAACTAGGTATCAAATACAGGAATTCAACGATAGTAATACATTTTACTTACGCACACAATAGGAAAACGAAAATAATTAGAGAATTTATCAAATCTTGTTATAAATGCCTAAAATATAAAAATAACAAGTTCAGAAGGACGTAGGAGATATTTTAGCCTTCTGAATATCCAAAATCAATTTTATTTCAAACATCACAATACAAAATTATATTTTAAAACTCTATTATTTAACGATAATTTGACCTAAAACAATCAAGTTTTATATTATTAAAAAATATATAAAAAAATCATAATAAATGTGTTCATTTCGGATAAAGATCTACTTAATAATTTAATTTTAATTAACGTGTTCAGAAAACTATGCTTTCCTTTACATAGGTACTGGAAAATCGACGTTGTGTAAATGTTTTACTGGAAGAAATGATAAGATTAATGAAAAACGTAAACAAAAACCAACCTAATACTAATACAATTTATTAGTCACTATCTCTCCTATAGTCCCAAAATGTGAGTGATTTTTCAATTAGGGAATTTGAAGAAGTGTATTTTGATTATTTTGTTTGAGACCTCTTAACCAACATAACACTGAAGTATTTTCATTATTTTCATGAAAAGGCAAGACATAATTTGCTAATTTTGAAACTAAAATTGGTAAACTTCTTATTTGGTACATAATAATCTACTTAGGAAGTCTAGATGAAAAGTACATAAAAAAAAAAAAAAAGATTTAATTTTAACTGAAATTGGCTAGTTTATATATTTTGTAGTTCATTATCTTTTATTTTTTATTGACCAAAATAAAATATATATAAATTTTAAAAACAATCAAAACCCTTTTCTCGTAAAATCAATACTAAGTTTGTCTACACACAAAATATTACTTACCAACAGTGATGTTATGGGCCAGGCTCATCGCATTAGGTTACAGTAATAACTGACTTTTGAAATACAATAGGCTGTGGCAAGCTTACTACTTTAACTCTTTTGTGTTTAAGCTTTTGTGTTAACGTATTTCATAGATACAACACGAATGGTTGTCACTCCAAAAATTATCAAAACACAGCTTGCAATAATATTAACTAATTTAAAGCAGAAGACATAATTTGTATTAATATGGTTAAAATCTGCATATAATTCAGTTAAATCAAATTTTGATATGTAACTCATTGAATACGATGATTTCAATATAATATAAATACAATTTTTAACTGTATGATATAATAATATAGATTCATCTTTTACTATACATTTTAAAAAAGGTGTATTGAGGAAATTTTAGTTGTTTATTTGGTTAGTTGCTATATACTTTAAAAATTCGTAATCATTGCATTGTAGTTATAAGTACTTTTTATAATATTAACATATGTTTTTTAGATAATAATCAACTTGTTATTGTAGAAAATAATATTTAAAAAATTCAAAAATTTAAATCACTATACCTCATAAATTAAAAAGTATAATGTTAATGGTTATATATAACAAACCCAGTAGTTGACTGAATATGTTTTACAAATACAGGAATATACGAAATAAAATGATTTTGAGAGGATTTGAGAATGCAAATTATGTAGAGTTGGACTGGAAATTAATCAATAAAGTTTGTATTTTTAATAAATATTTGTCCAATGTTGGTATTTTAAAGTGTTGTTAGGAATGCAACAGTCCGTTTAGTTATTACCCTGAAATACACTGTTTTACATATTATACAAAGTTTCCAGTATTTGTTCAAGCTGAATTTAATAATAAGCAGTAACTGAGATTAAACTATTTTTATAGGTATTTCTTTAGGATGTGAATACACAATTTTAGTTATGGGTTTTCTAGATAAGGTATTTTATATTGCAGCATAGCTTGTTCATAACATAAATAATTATGCAATAAATGAATTGTAGGACTTCAGTTTATTTCTAATATTTAGTAACAACGTGAAATTACAGGTTCATCTTTGTTTTAATCATTGTAAAAAAATCGATATGAACGTAGAAAAACATATCCATATCTAAACCTACATCAAACTCCATTACTACAATATTTCTACGTAGTTGTAACTGAAATGTAATTCCATTTTTGCAACAATTAATTGTTCAGTCTTTATTACAGTCAACTTGATTAGTTTTTGTAAAAAAAGAAGGCTTTAGTTTGGCCGTTACCAGGGCGTTATTGATCTGAGCCGTGACATCCTCTCTGGTCGGAATTCCTGACAGATCCTGTTTCCGCGTCAAGATCCAGCCCACGGCTAAAACAATACACAGAGGGAGAATTTGTGAGGGATTAATATAAAACCTCAACTATAGCATAGTATATGTCTACTTATAGGGTTGCGGGTGAATATATTTTATTAACATACATAATACACGCATATATAACTTTATTCTCTGCAACCTAAGTAATGATATTTTAGAGTTGAAAGAATGAATTAACTGTATAAATTTTGTTTTATCTAATAAGATATTACCTAAGTTTAATAAGTTCTATAAAAAAATTGAAGTTGTTATGTAAACTCCTATTGTTTATATTCCAATGTATGACTGAACGTTTCAAACAATTAATACTGCCTATTAAATAAAATTGACACTTTATAGTCCTGACAATGATATTAATTTAAGTCAATTTAAATAGTTAATTCTTTTGTTGAACCATTTTTTACTAATTTGTTTTAAATAATAAATAAACTCTAAACTTGCTAATTATTGACAAATAATTATAACCAAAATAATATACATGTGAATTTTCACAATAACAATTGAGATTTATGACTTGTTTAGAACATGTGTAATGAAGGTTTCATCCGCTATGGTAATCAATTAGTGAAAGCTAAAGAACGTTCATAAACATTACGTGAGAAACATATGAAGTTAATAATTTATGACCACAAAAAATGATTGGTAAATTATAACTAACAAATAATATACAAAATAAAAATATCAATGAACAGAAAATTTTAATTTAATAACAATGTATAAGCAATAGTAGAAGTTTTAATTTAAAAAAAAAGAATAATAATAACAATCTAATATACTTAATGATATAAGTGTACCTATTAAGTTTAATTAAAAATAGTTCTTACTGAAATGGAGGACTCTAACATCTGTGCAAGATATAACAACTGCCCAAGAGTCATAATCAGTATCTAAAACCCAGTATGGTGATGTAACTGAGATATTTTGTCCTAAAACTGAAATAACAAAATTGCGTTTGTTATATAAAGTGTTGAGCTGAGAGTGGCAATGAAACACCTTTTAATGATTTACAAATGTATTTTTTTAATACTCGTATATAAAAATTAATATCCTTTTAGTGTTATCTAGGTATCTTTTAATTACTAACCATTTCTTATTTTTTTAATGACCGCCATTAAAGATAAGAAAACATCATGCTCCATCCGTTGGTTTGTACAACTTGAATTCTGGCGCTTTACAACTTCTGTAGTCAACCTATTTAATAATGAAGGAGAAGAAAAACTTTATTGTTTTATTTTTCATATTTAAAGTTTGTATTTAATTTTTAACTTCGTCTTGTCAGATATATCTTGAACATTATTAAATACAATATTATTTCTGATTTTTTTATTAAGAGATTTCTGATTTTCTGTATAGATATTTAACAGAGATAAAGACATATCAATATTAAAAATAAAAAAAAACACAAATAAAACATTTGTATGGACTTTGATTCTAACATTGCTTCTAAATTACTTACATGTTATTACTGTTACAATACTTTATGTAACAGTATTGACCATTTTATTATGAAATTTTAATTGTCAGTTTCTTATGTAAGTTTTAAGCAATAAAACCAATCACTAAAGTTTATCAATTTTCATCAAATAGGAAAACCTAATTAACACAAATTTACTAAGCACCACATAATTTTACAAAATTGAATATATTTATTGATATTAGTATTATTACAGAATAAACCGAAGTTATTTTTGTTAAATAAAAAGCACAGTAGATGTAAATATAGAATTATAACAAATATATAATTAACTTATTTGTATGAAAAATAAAGTACAATGGAAATAAAAATACAACATTTTTTATTTAGTCTTAATAATATCTTTGTCAAAAGGACAATATAAAAATAATTCTATATATTTATTTTCATTTTATTATTGTTTATACAAATAAGTTTATCAGAGAAGACCTTTTTTTATTAATTACCATATCAATCTTTCTCTAATATATATATTTATTTAAATACAAATTTGAAAAATGAATATTTTTATGTAGTCTTTAAATATTACACAGAGAAGAAATGTATTATCTAATGTAAACAATATTATAGAGGATTTTTAATTTATAAGAATTTTTGAAGAAAAATACCTTTGAACGAGAATGTGACCAAAAGTTTTCCTTCCCTTTTGTCTGGGTTTTCCAATATCGCGTTTCCATCAATACTGTTGGGGAAGCCAGTCCTGAAACAGAGTTTTCCAGGGAAAATAGGTTTCTAATACACCTCAGATTTATTTATTACGTACATATATTCAAGAATGTTATGACACATCCATTTGCAGTTACGGGAAACATACAACACCAGATAGAGTAATAAATTCTGATATATTTTGCATTTTTTACTTAGTTCTGAAATAAATGTTTTACATTAAAAAAGTTAAAAATAAAAACTATTACCAATTGATAGACGTAGATATAAAACTAAGATAATTCTACAGCAAAATAAATAAAATATAAAGTAAATTCAAAATAATATTTTTAAACAGTCAGTAAATTAGGTAAAGCAAGATTGTAATAGAGCTTTACAAAGTTATATGAATATAATTTTGAAACAAACTTTAATTTAAGTGTCTCTTTACGAAATTCATAAAGATAAATTATAACCCTGCATTTAAAGTTGTCATATTAATTATTGGAAACTTATTCTATTATATGTGTTAATTTAACGTAATTTTATATGATTTAGGTTCAGATCTTGCAATATTAAATACCGACAAATATATCAACTTTAATTATTAAAAAATAACAATAATACCTAAATAAGGATTTGTTTATCGTTTATTTCACACTATTAAATATTATTCAATTATGTTTCTATGTAAGAAACAATAACCTTTGTTTACAATGGTATACAATTTATTTTAGAGGTTATTTATTATTAAGAAAATTATGTTGCTTCTTGTTTTATTAAATCCAATTCTTCAATCTAAATAATATATCATAGGTTACAATAAATAAGATAAAAAGAACCAAATAATCGTTATCTCTGAATAGTTAATAAATCATATATAAATAGTTAATCGAGATAAAATTAAGTTACTATTTCAGAAGAAAACAGTTAAATATTAAACTAAATTGAACTAAAAACAGATTATAACTTACAATAAGTTGATTTGTGAGTTATGAACGTTGACTTTATTAAACACTTTGTTATACGTGTACTGTGCCGTGACGCATTTCCCTCTTCCTTGAAACAACTCTGTACCGAAACTGGCATATTGATACCACGTTCCCAGATACTGTAATAGATGTACAAGAAGTAAAATATCTAATTTATCACCAAAAAACCTAAATTACATTATGCATAAATTTACATAACCTTTGAAATCATAAACATAAAAAATGTTCTAAAATATTTTAAAATCTTTAATAAACTTTGATTTTTACATTATGAAGTACAACGAAAATAAATCTTTTTATATAGAGATTAAGTTTAATCTTGTGGTCTTATTTTTCTTTTAATAGATTTTTGTTGTTGTAAAACTGAGAAAAAAAAATTTTAATATAAGGAAGAAAAGCAGTATTTCTTATAACGTATTTCAAATAATCTAACAGATTCTAATTACTAATATTTGTTAGAAATATTCGTTTGCGCGATTATGCTATTATGGTATCACTAAAGATGAATAAATGATCTTTAATTACTGTTTGGTACAATGATGTCCCATCAGGGATCGTAGTCCCTCATCTCTATTTCTAAACCATCTTCATCTATTCTTGCTCTTTCTCTCTATTTCATACTACCCAAGAGGTTTCTCTTAACCAATCTTTGTTCTATTCCATCTCTGACAAGATTAGAATATTCGAGGGCTGTGGGTTTCTATATTCCTCGATTTGAAAAAAAAAGTTGTAGCTTATGTGTAGTTTTTTCTATTTAAAACCCCCTATCAAGGAGTAAAATTATGTGACTTTTGTAATCATTGACCAGAATTTAAGACCTTAATTACTTAAATGATATGTAGTTAAAGAGATAAAATTTATATCAGTTATTGGTTTTTAAACCGTATAAGAATCTAATTTTACATTCGGGGTGATTTACGTATGTATTGGAAACTTAACAATTACGGAAAAGTAAATAAAATTTATATATATTGTTAGTTACCTTAAATATATCAAAATCAGATTTAACAAATAAAACACAATATTTCTTTTGTAAAATTCTATAATTTATTTGGTCTAGCCGACCATGGTTTCGCCAGTTACGGCATTGACGAGGCTCTTACAAGACTAAATACAAAGCACAACATAACTATTATAAAAGGTAGGAAAATCCCGTTAACAAACAAAGCACAAAGACCCAGGGGAAAACCCCACAGGTCATTCACACAGGTATTAACCAACCTTGAATAGAGGTTGAAGTAAAGGAGAAAATGACAAAAATTCCGTTTGGTCATTTAAAACTAGATTATCATCATTACACAAAAGTCTCTTAATTTCTAAAATTTCCAAAACATTTAATTTTCTACTTTTTACGTTAACATGTAAAATTTCAAAATTAACATTAGAATTTCTAAAATTTCCAAAACATTTAATTTTCTACTTTACTTTTGAAATTTTACATGTTAACGTAAAAAGTAGAAAATTAAATGTTTTGGAAATTTTAGAAATTAAGAGACTTTTGTGTAATGATGATAATCTAGTTTTAAATGACCAAACGGAATTTTTGTCATTTTCTCCTTTACTTCAACCTCTATTCAAGGTTGGTTAATACCTGTGTGAATGACCTGTGGGGTTTTCCCCTGGGTCTTTGTGCTTTGTTTGTTAACGGGATTTTCCTACCTTTTATAATAGTTATGTTGTGCTTTGTATTTAGTCTTGTAAGAGCCTCGTCAATGCCGTAACTGGCGAAACCATGGTCGGCTAGACCAAATAAATTATAGAATTTTACAAAAGAAATATTGTGTTTTATTTGTTAAAATGGAATTCTATCAAGTACCGTCGGTCATCAGTGTAAACAATATAAAATCAGATTTGACGATTCTCTGAGGACACGAGCCAGTGTTGATAACTTGTAAAGAAACTTGTGATATGAGTGAAGCTGTAGTCAATAAAATAAGTGTCCACATATACTTAGAGTTCATTTTAAAATCTAATTTAATATAAGCCGAAACATTGTGTTGGCAACTTTGGTTGTAAACTAATCTTTGACTAATTTAAACACAATATGAGTTTGAGAAATTCCTATCATTTAATGAAAAATGCAATACAAATTTTGTTAAGATATATTAAAGATGTGGCGAGTAAGAGTGACTAATATAATAAACGATTATAACTGTAACATTACAAAAACAGTGGTTATTTGTTAACACGTTCGTTTTAGTGTATGGAATCGAGTGGTATAAAGATAATGTTGTAAAACTTATTTGTGACTAAATAAATTGTATTACATGCTTTTTCATTATGGGAAACCAAGAAAAAATAAATTCTAAATTAAAAAATGTTGATAATTACTAATAAACTAAAAAAAGTAACTTTAAATTATTCAAAACGTGATTGTTTCGTAAGACATCCATGTTTAATGCATGAAGGCGCATAGCAGAAAGTTAATGTATATGGAACTCATTTCCCTTAGAAGTAAATATACCAAAGATAATAAATTTTGAAATAATAGAAGACAATTATTTTTGTTAAACAAATCTTTTGTTTTAAAATGAGAACCAAATCAACAAAGAGAATGTTTAACATTACATTGTTCTTCTTTTACACCATTATTTAGATTTGCAGTTGTATAATAAAATAATATTATTCAAAAAATAAAAATAAAATGTGACGAATTAAAAAGTGTTTCATACTTGCAGAGGAACGATAGAACACTTAAAGAGAAACTTTCATATAACTTAACCAATGCGTATAATAAAGCTACATTTTAATAACGATTAATTGGTCTATCTCATACGGTTGGACCTGTTGATTACAGTTTTTGTTTTCTTCTACAAGTAACCTGATCTTTTTAGTGCTATAAATCATTGGTAGACCCGATTCAGGTTATCCTATGGCGATAGACTCAAAATGATATGTTGCTATTTAAATATATTTGTTGTTCTTGTTTGCATCATGTTACTTTTTGTTCTTTTCTTAATGAAACATATTTATTTCTTTACATATATTCATAGTTTAAGTTTTGTTGGATTTATTAAAGTGTACAGTTACTAATTGCAATAAAAAAATCGATGTGGATGTGATTTCTTGTTAAAAAAAATTGTAATAGATTTAATTCGTTATTTATTTATATTTGGATTGCTAAAACCAAAGCTGTTTAGTTTGTTTTTGTTCACATAGATTTTGATTTATTTGTGAACAAAATATTTATTTCTCTTAAAAGACTATAGAGAATTAGAATTCATTTGAGGTTAGGAAAGTTTGATGGACACTTGTGTCATTTAATTCTTTCTCAATTAGAACCATTTCTGTGGAATTGTCACAGATTTTTGGTAAAAAAATTAAGAGTTTTCTACTGAAAACTAAATATTTAGTGGTACTGCAAACCATCTCAGCAAGGTCGGCGTAAATGTATCACATATTAGTGGGTTCTTTAATGAAAACATAGTCGGTTCCAAAATATATGTGAAGCCAAAATGTTGTATGCTCTTGAATGAGTCTTATTTTTGGGAATTAGTCATGTTGTAAACTTTCACATTTAGTTTATACAACATGTGATATATATATATATATATATATATATATATATATATATATATATATATATCACATGTTGTATAAACTAAATGTGAAAGTATTGGGAGTTGCTCTTTCATTAACATCCTTTGCAAATTGTTTAAAAACTAATACTATTTGTAACCTGCACTACAAATAATTCATTATGTATCTACAAATAACTTCATAACAAATTCATTTATAACAACTATTTTTTTATTCATAAAATGCACAAGAATAAATCACAACACTAAAACACTATAGCATAGAGATTCTGTTAAATATTATTACACAGTAACTTCAGGCTTCGCTGATCAAGTGATGTGATAATATTACTCTTAGGAAGAAGGAAGATTTCTTTCTGAGCAACGCTATGAAGGTTATGTTAAAAATACTTGACCTTCATATCATAAGTACCCTTGACATATACTATCGGAACCTAATGGAAAACTCGTTTCACTGAATGAAACAATATATACCGGTATATCTCATATGTCTAGCTCTTTCAAATTATGGTTTTGTTCTATTCCTACAAAACCATGTTTAGGAATAAAATTAAAATAAATATAATATCAACTAAGATAACTTATAGTCTTTTTTATAAAACATACATCCGCTAAAAATTTTTAACAAACATATTTATAGTAAAAAAAAAAAACTTGTGTGTTAAATGTGAAAAACGTTTTTTGAAAACCACTAATTCAAACCACGAATAAGAAAATTGCAATTAACAAATATTTTGGAAATAAAAAATAAAATAAAAAATTGGATTTCAGGTTTTGTTCTGTTATTTTCACGTTTACTAAATAATTGTTACGTACATTTAAGTGTGACTTTAACAATATTTTATTTCACAAAAGTCCTAACGTAGAAGGAACAGCTTCGTCCCATTATAAGATATTTAAACTTTTTAGGACTGTCTATAAATGTTTACCACTATTTACCTAAAATCACCAGAAGAAAATGTTTTGTTTATATTTTTTCGAAGTTTTATCAAAACTACTAGATTAGTTTAATTTTGTTTTTAATGTTCACATGTTCACAGGAGACATATCATACATTTTTGTACTAACATTAAATAAAGAGTAACATTTCGATTGTACCATTATATTCATAATCACAATAAACATTAAACTTATTTCATGTATATTTAATATTAATCGTTGCATTTTCTATAACTTCATTACGTTACGGCTTTCATGCGTGTATTTGAACACGACCCTAATTTGGAATCTACGCCTTATCTCATAAAATACACGTTCTAAATTCTGAAACAAGAGCGGCAACAAAATAACTCCCCTCAGTTTAACTCCAATTACTTTATCTTTCCGCTTCGACAATTTCATTCTCTCTCTCTGTTTCCAAAACATAGTCTATCCTTGTCGTTCATTAAAATTATGATTACAATCAAGGTCCTAATACCGAAAATTTAATTTAATTTATGTGTTGAACTAGTTTTACTAAGTGTTGAAAACAAATTGTTGAATGACAATCTTGCTTTCTTCATTTAAACATATGCTACAAAAAATGATTTTCTCTAATTTGAAACGTTTTGTAGACAGTGTGGATAGGCTAATAGTGGTTTTGGACGTATTGATTCCATAATTAATTAATAAAATATACAAACCGTTTGAAATATTTTCGATAAAAGTGATCTTTTCATTCTACCCATAACTTTTGGTATAGATAAGCATGAAATATATCTTGAAGATGTGACTAAAATATGCTACTATATTAAATACTAATGTCTTAATTTAAAATAAACAAAATTAGATCTTTAGGTAAAGCGAGGAACTCTGTCCTAATTCTATCTTTCGATATTCTTTAACAGAAGATTGACCTTGTGAAGGCGATTTCTAGTACCTAAAGTCTGAATTAAAAGCACGCTCCAACAGTTCGTAGGATATATTAAAGGCCAAAACCAATATATTGTCAAAACAGGCAGTGCCAAAACTAGAAAGAAGAAAAATCTTTTTACTCATATTCTTAGTATTCATAAACTGTGATACAAAATAATGAAGTTCCAGGATTACAAACTATGTAAAGGATTGAATAGAAGAACTTTAAGAGCCTTAGTCAACTCGAATTTATTATGCTGTTTTTTTTAACCTTCTTCGTAACATTGTGGTAATAACACATATATATATATATATATATATATATATATATCGTAATTACATCCACCTGTGCGGAAGAGACTATGTTAACCTCCATAAATATATCGTATCTACTATTGACACTATTGATAATAATTATTAACAGATGTCCTCTGAAATCTATGTCATATTTCAGAAGTTATTGAATGACGCGATAAGTGAGGAAGAGGAATAAGATAGTTGTTTTTCAACAGAGCTAAGGGTTCTGATATATGGAGGAAGCTTATTCGGTGAATTTACGACAGAAGAAGTACAGTCAGACAATTAGGGACAAGATATCACAATGCCAAATTTCAGTTAGGACATTTGATAGAAAATAATATAATGGTTTCCGCTGAGATACCAGTACATGTAATTACGATAAGTAAAGGAAATTTATCAAGCAAGTTATTACCTTCTGCACTGACAATCATACAGCTGTTAAAGTGCAGTCTTAAAGTACAGACTGATTAATTCCTAATTGTGTTCTGAAACCGGCTAATCTGAACATAATAACACTAGTGTGGAGCCTGGTCTTATCAACAATGGTGAACCAGATCAACTTTCAAAGTTAACATCTCCTCTTTTTACAGTTGGTTCTGAGTCTGTTGTCTGATCTCCAGGGGAATTGACTTAATTACTGTTGTCTGTTATAGTTCAAGTTGTGATATGATTTGTATTACAATTAGACAAGCAAGTAGTTAGAAATCAAAATCAAAAATAGAATGTCGTAGCTGAATGTGGAGTAGTGGAATCTAAAACATGCCATATATTCAGTACTAAATAGTTTGATCAGAATGTAACACTAGAAGACTTCTCATCAAGTCAGAGGTTTTTCTCTTCCACAGGTCCATAGGTCGTATACTAGCCTATGATAAATGACACTAATAGTATTTAAACTGCTATATAACTCAAAAATTCTCCAAACTTATATCATACTAAATATCTTGTATTAGATACATTTAAAAATAAAGCTTATTTTGGGTATTTCAAGAGAAAATAATTTTTTTGTTGGATTACTATATTATTTTATGTTCGAAAAAAAAAAATCTTTAGGATATAATGCTTCCAAGAGGAGATCATTTAATCTGTTGTATATGGGGTTAATAGTAATAAAGTAAAACAGACTTACTCTTTTGATAAAACTTTCCTTAAGCGTTGCCCCTTAGGACCCAAATAAAATATATTTGACACTGTATCTCCAAAAATACCGGTTGTGGAGTTATCGGTAAGATACACCAAAAAGTAGGTTCTACCGATATGGTTTAAATTTTAGTGAAAAATTTGTACGTATGAATCAAACACATGAGCAAAATTACGGTTTAGGATTAATTGGCAAAAAACAAAAATTAACGTTGACCGTCAAACAATTTAAACCGAAAACGCGTTTATAACAAATGGAAAGCAATATACAGTACATCAGTTTGTCTTCTAAAAAAAGAATTTGGTTTGGTTATATTTGTTTTAAGGATGGGTGAGTGAGGTATGCTCAATATTTTTGCACTGTTGGTTTATAATTATAAAATAATAAGTAAATTAATGCACTAATTATGTGTGTTGTTAACACATTACCAATAGAAACACAAATTTAACTATTTTATACAGTTTACTAACTTCTAAAGAAACATCAGAGGATTTGTTAATGACCACTACACTAATAATTGGTTTGATTAGTTAACCGGAATAGATCAAACATGAGCAAATTGGGTTGCTTTGGTACTGACCATTCACGTTAATTATCAAACGTAATATTCCAATTTGCACAATCATGTATATAACAAGGAATGAAGTAAGGCAGACGTATTAATTCCATACAAATACTCTAACAAGGAGATAATACAATTGAGTTCCTTAAATACATAGAAGAAATATAAGCTGAGAGATGTATCAAGCTTCGTTAACAAGTGGCTCAAACAAGGAAGGAAAAGTAAATAAATAAATCAAGTTATTTATTTAAGGAAAAGTGGGTTATTTCTGCGAATCAGGAGACTTAAGTATGAAGAACTACCTAAGTTTGTCTAAGTTAGTATAAACAAATACTAAGTTTATTGAAAATAATACTAAATATTTTAAATATTTATAGTTTATAATTTTAAAGTATTTATTACTCTAATTATTTCGTAAAAGAATAAATTTTATTTATTCATTTATTCTTTATTAAATCATGCATTTTAATATTTGTCTTGTTGTTTAACGGATAGAATCCTCACGGCTCTAAAGAAAAAAATATAATAAAAAATAAAATAAAGACCAAAGACCACTTAACATAAATACTCCAATAGTGTCAGTGTCGGAATAGAACAACAGTTGGTTAAGAGAGACCTGATATTAAAAATGATAGAAAGTGAACCTAAACAAGACTACAAAGTTGAAGACCTAGCAATAATGAAACCCTGTGGGTAGAAGGTGAACACTTTATGAAGAAGCCATAGTAAAAGTTGCAATTCCTATTAAGGAATAACGACAGTTAATCAGGATAAATTATCAGAATATGTATGAGCTGAAAGAATATATTTTCTGACAAAAAGTTTTTCATTATTTTGTAGGAGGAAACATTTGGCCCACGGTTGTTTTTCACCAACTAGCTGTTGATGCGTAACGTTCAAGTATAACAATATATTGATACAGGACACATTATGTGATGTTCCTAGATTAACATCAACATTAGAAATAAAATTATAATTAACGGTAAATGTATCAAAACTACGTAACTCTTTGTTTGTTTCCATTTAGTCTACTTGCTAACCACACGATACTAGTTCTACTTCTATTGCTAATATATATTGTCAATGACTACATAAATACTATAAGACACGGCATGGCCATGTTAAATATTCTACGCTTATTCTTGAGTTGACCAATACCCGCTAGGTGGCGTTGATGTGACCAATCTGAAGTTGATGTGACTGGCGCTAGGTGGCTCTACGGTCAAACAATGTTTCAGGCGGATAAGAGAAAACGCACTGATGCCACATATGGAACCAGAGATGCGAGGGAAGGTCGAGAATCGCTTATCTCAGCGCACGAACTGACAACACTGACTATGCTGACGGAAGTAAGTGAGAAGGTTTGTGAGAGAGAGGTCAACAGTTGTACAGTCTCAACCAAGTGGGATGCGTACAGTCAAGCACCTGCTGCTAGCGCTTTCTGATAGCTGTGTGTCAAACTTGTGACGAACAGCACCCGTAAAGCGTAGACTATTTCCCTATCCTATGTCGTGTCTTATAGTATTTATGTAGTCATTGATATTGTTCAGCGTAGTATCAACATTAGAGTGGCAACACTGCTGGACGCAACGGAGAGTTTGATGGTTGAAAGTATAAAACGTCAAATACTAGATTCGTAGGCTTGCAATATAGTGCTATAAATTATGACGGGGGGGGGGGGGAGGAAACTATAATCTACTAATATTAGAATAAGAAGCGAATAAAACTTGAATCAAAAGTATAAATTTTCCTTGCCTTTAAAATGTGTTAAATCCTGGTGTTAATGGGAATTATGTTTCTGTGGAAAGAACAATATTTGTAATAAAAATTGAATGTTTGGATTTCATCATCCCCCGACAAAATGTGACTGATTAAGGAAGTATTGTAATTATTGATACGGTTATATTTGTGCATACAAATCTAATACAAAAAGATCAATTCAGCAATTTAAATAATTCCATTTTGTTCAGTGTCTAACAACTAATGATGAAATAAGTAATTTCATTATTATAGCAAAAACAACAAACTTATTTATTTCCTATTTGTATTTTTCTTATTAATTTTTTTAAAACAAATTGGGAGATGGAAAGTCCTCTTAATCAGCTTTTTCGAAATCTATTTACGGTTTTATAAATATCGTTATTTGTGATTTATAAGGAATATTCAATAATCAGTAATAAATACCAATAACTAAAACATCAATGAATAAAAGTAGTGCAAACATGCCCGGCCGTTTATTGAACAATATAATATTACCGTACATACCTTTGAAGTTTTAAATAGATTTGGTCGTAGAAGTTGAAAATTTGTTATTATGATTTGGAAATTTGCGGTATTCCTTTAAAAAAATGTTACAAACGGGAACTATTATTTTACTGTGTAAATAGAGCCTATAAAAAAATGATTAAAGTAATTGTTTTTTATAAATAAATATATATTTCTCTCTGTAGTTATATTTTTGTGTTTTGTATATGTGTATCAAATGTTGTGTAGAAAGGAGGCCTCCGTTACACCCTAACTAATTGTATTTTAAATGCATATAGAAAATATATGTTAGAATATCATGATCGATTTTAAATATCAATTGTTTATTTGAAGGAGGTAATTTCATTAAAGCCATGAAACAAAAACAGGTTAAAATTTTATAGTTTTTCAATTTAATTCCAACTAAAATAACAACAAAATGGAGAATATCCGAACGCCGGTATTTACTGCCTCTTTAACCTAAAAGACTAGACCGATTTACATGCTTACGTGCTATCTACACTAATATTTTAATTTTTTCTTCATATTTGTGCAAGCATATATAATGTTGACGCAACAGGTTGGAATGATGTTATTTGTATTATTAATGAAACATAAAACTAATAACTGATATATAGCCGTCTACTTAAGACACAGCAATGTATTCTTATTTTGAACTAAATCATCATCAAGAATGGCAGTACAGTTTGTGGTTGGACTATTCCCCTCACATTTCCTATGTCCAGGCAATATCCGTCTAAGCAAGGAAGTGACAGAACCCACCCGTGACATTGCTAATGGCTTTCCTTTGTCCAAACTCAACACAACTTTATTCTTCATTTTAGTATCGATATATATAAACACAGTATATATAAACAGAGAGAGAATATTGGTATATATAGAGACAGATAATTTCAAAATATATTAATTTATTAGAAAATGTTCTTCAACAGTTTGACATTAAAACAGAAAATTGAATAAAAGAGTAATTTTAAAATTCGATAAACAACAGATTAAAAACAAAAATGTATAAAAAAAGGAAAGAGATGAAATTAGAGTTAAAACTTTTATTTACGTTAAAGTTTCTTTTAAAATCTACTCAACATATGTCATATATTTTATATAAATTGAGAATTGATAAAGGATTATTGACGGTAAGTGTTATCACTGTTGTAAAGGAGCGTATCCTGTTGCTTTAAAGCAATGTAAATGATTCGCTGATAATGATAGGCCTTAGTGCATTGATTTTTCACACACATAAGAACACAGCTATTGTAATGTACAAATTTATATGGTGTTTGTTTCATTAACATGTCTTAGATATGGATATGATGATACCTTGCCACCTAAATGTTTGAATTAGATACACAACAAAATATTAGATAGAAAAACAAATATTTTAAACAAATTATTACTACAACAGTTCATTTGCCAGATATAATAGATTTTACTGAAAACATCATTTATGTGCAGGAATATTGGCAATCTGCGGTAGTTATTAATTCAAAATAAACGACAAATAGAATTAAGTGGAATAAATATGATTGCAATTAGTAATTAAAACCAACGCACTTGGAGATAATAATGATGAAAGCTTCTAAATTGGAATTAGGAAATATCCCTTTAACCAACTAATTAGTCATAGTTAATCAACTCAATTTCCATGAGATAATAATAGTGAATAACATTTCACGCCTTTTTATTTTTCGGCCATTTTCACCCTCTACTGTTAAAATTTGGGACAAAGGTCTAAAATATGCTTATAGACTAAATATATGTTAAAATTCAAACCATATATTAAATATATCCAACCAAATTTCCATTCTATATTAGCCCATTTGTTGGAATTCAATAATTTTTTTTTCTTTCCTTTTACATAAAATTTATTTTTACTATGATTAAGTTATACAACTGCAAAGGTTCAGTTATTTACTTATTTGTCAAATAGTCAAACGATATTTTTATTACCTTATAACGATATTGGTGTTTGTAATTGAAGGTTTAAGAATCTGTCAAATACTTATTCAATCGGGAATATATAAATAACGTGAAAAAATGAGTTAGTATTATTTAAAAATACACTAACTATAAAAACTTGTAAGATTAATCCAACAATTTTGGACGTAGACTTTCAAAATCTGCAATCAGATGTACTTTTGATGGAATGCGTGTCGGTTCGAGTCGTTGACCTTGAGAAACTTGCCCCGCCTTCTATTTACAGAGGAAACCGATCTCCACTGCGATACCTCTGCTCAAACTAATTGAGGCTGGTACAAACCGGATAGTTGTGAACGGTGTTCAAATAGTGTCACAAACATCGTCTTACTCAATGTATGTAGATTCTTAGACAAAAGAAAAGTTAATATAGAACTCATCACACAGTTTTTTGGTAGAAATTTAAGAACTAACTAAAGTGTTTTCCGAACTATTCGTTTAATCTTTATAAACTTGTAGGGAACATATTGTCATAGGACAAAACATGTGATTTCCTTTGTAGCGAAAATATCTGTTATTTGTATAATTTATCCTTGTTTGTTATCATTCTTGCAAATAAAAATTAATTCAAGACTTTTGAGTGTTACGATCAACTCTGTGAAGTGATAAAACCATTAAACTGAGCCAGCATTATCTAGTAGAGGAAACTGTATTAGAAACTAACACTAAAACTAAAACATTAAGAAAAGAACGCAGAGCTAAATTTAAACTGAGAGGTCAAAACGAATATATTGCAACGTGATTATGAAATCAACAAAATTTTATACAAACACAAGATTAGCAAACATTAGGTTGAGAAGATACACTGATATATGATGATACTTACTCTAGAAAAATCGTGTAATCATTCTTATGTTCACGATTAGAAAAATATTGTGAAGAATCCAACTTTATGATATATATATATTTAGAAACATAATTTAACAAATTTTATTGTAGGTGTTAACCTGTTTAAACATAATATTTCAGGATTTATTCACATTTGAGGTGTAGGAAGTCATTCTACTTTCATTTTCATTATCATTTTCATGAAATTTAAGTGTATTTGATATAATATTGAAAAATTATATTTTTAAAACAAATAAATAACTTTAGATTAATATAATAGAGGTGTTATAATCACTTAATATGGTTTTAAATATTTAATGAAACTAGTATTTAAATTCATACTTGTAAAAAAAGTACAATATATATATATATATATATATATATATATATATATATATATATATATATATATATATATATACTGGTTGAAGCGACATCCAAATAAGGTGTTATTAACAACTTATATTATTTTTATTAATACAGAATGTATGTAGTCACAAAAAAAGTAGTAACAGAATGAAAAAAATGTTGAACAGGGTTTAGCTTTGAAATAGAAAGAGGAAGGAAGAGCTAGACAGACTCTCGTCAATTAGATGGAATGCATCAAGACTGTGAAAATCATTTGTTTTAATTGCAATGAACCAAGTAGACAATGTTCCATAACAGCTGATTCACTTGGACTTTCATAAGAAACAACAATCAAGGTCTCCATTGCTCGTTATTTCTAACCTTGATGTGACCTTATGCAAACTATTAATTATTTAATACATTTAATTAAAAATTACATTACCATATTTTACAAGGTCACAAGTATATGCTATACAATTTAAACGCATTAATTAATTATATCTTTAAATGCAGCGGCCTGAGCTTAATTGGATTTTTACTTCTTCGTGAAATAAACTTGTTAACTGTAATTTTTTTCCACCTGCAGCTTGCTAATTTGCGATTTGGACCACAAAACCTCAATGTTCAAAATTTTATCAAAATCGTTGATAGATTTTTAAATATTGAACCATATAAGACTCGGAAATCAGAATATATATTCCGAACTCAATATATTTCAGATCTTCACTATAACAAAGTTCAAGCAATGTTTGATAAAAATAATAAAATTTCATATTTAGAAACTCGTTATATTTGTTTTTATCTTTTGGCAGGTATCTCCAAAATTGTATTTATTCTAATTTAAAAAGAAAACCAATTCAATATATATTTAAAATATGTTCAAATTCCAAATTCGATGGAACCTCAATAAACATTTATGCTGCGAACATTAAAATTCTTCACAGAGAAAACATCCAAAACCACGGAAGTAATCAAAGAGGTCCGCAAATTAGTTTATCATAACCATAGGTCATAGGTTTAATGAGTTTTGAAGAACAGTTAGATTATTCGATGGATTTGATTTACCACGTAAATGTGAGAAAACCAAATATACCTTATTTCACGGCTTACAGCATTCAATTTTTGTGGACTAAGTTTATTAAATGTTTTTTAAATGGTTTTATTTTGTATAATTTCATTGGTAAGATATTAACCTTCTCATTTCTTGAAACTTATTGCATTATCGATATTGGTTCAGACCTGTTGTATAAGATATTTTTTTACTATTGAATTACTTTTATCGACTTCATAATGTTGACAAACACAGTTTTTACGACTTGTTGGAGTTTATAATTTCTACGATTGTACAAAATTGTAAGCATAGATTTGGTCATTAATTTACACATAGATATATTACAGAGGAAAAAATATGATTTTCTTTTCTTTTTTTTTTAAATAAACATGTGTCTGCCTACCTAAACCGGTGGATTGATTTTATAGAAAATGATATGTAAAAATATATTATTTTAATTCCATGATATGTATTTTATGGTACTTACCATAAAAGAAAAACATTGAACATAGCTTGTTTAACGTCTCTATCAGTTGAACGAAATTAGCTGAAAAAGTTATAAGTCACCGTCTGAGGTTCATTCTCACTGTTTTACCAAACCTCTTGAGTAGGTGTGATTGTGCTGAAACTAATTTATTTGTTTTTCGAGTTGTGATAATAAACATAGATCTTATACTAAATTGAATCAAAATGATTCAGCCGCTTATAGCTAGAGAGACATTCATATTGTAAATGGTCATTTTAGAGAGAAAAAAAAAGATGAAATAAATTGTTTATTATTTTTAAATTAAGCGTTAGTCTACTACTTTGGTCTACTTTTTCATAAATTAAAAAAAAAATAATACTTTAATGAGAAAAAAGTAAAATTATTAAATCAATGTGTACACTCAGATACATTTTTTAATATTGTTTATTAGTACTTCCCTTTGGCCACATATGTAGAAAGGATTATTGTCGTATATATTTAGGATTTAAATATTGCAATATAATTATCCTGATAAAGAGAATTTTTATTATTTGTTAATTGGCAATTCTACTAAAACAATTGCTATGCTGACGGGATAACATGAAAATAGCATTACTTTAAAATAGTTTTGTAATTGTTTAACCGAAATAATTGGTACTGATATGAACGGAAAACTCGCAGAATAGTTTAGTGTACGCTGTTGTAGGATGTAAAAATAAAGAAAAAAACTTCAACATATAATTACAGTATAATATTGATAAACCGACAATTTTAACATTTCGGAATATACTCGTATTTCTGAGTAAATAAACGTAATACAGGTGTAGGAAAATCTAATTTTCGTGTAGAATATATCTGAAATAAATATTTTAAAAGGCTACTATAGTTAGTATTAGTGGTTTTAATTTTACCTCTGAACTTACTAAGTTCAGGAAGTTTATCTTGTTTTTTATAATTAATTGTCTTAAAATAATATTTTAGCTGCATACGATATAGAGTCTAAAGAAGCCGTTTAAAATCTAACGTTGTCGTAAAAAAGTGGCTAGTGATACGAAGTTATTGTTTTTGATGCATGCGCTAAGGAATATCTTGCTCCACGGCGCAACAAGAACCAAAACAGGACGTAGAGTAACTCGGGAGTACTTATTACCTATTAATTTAAGTAGCGCGTCCTTATGCTTAACATATGAATTAAAGGTGTAGTCAGTTAATCACATTCTCCAACATATTTTAGAAAAAAACAGGGGAAAGTATCAAAAAGTCATCTTAAAACCTGTGCGTGTTTTGAAATAAAAAAAAAATTAAGTACTAGAAAATTTGCAAAACGAAATAACTAACCACAAATATATTAAGAATAAATATTTCTATTTCGAGAGATTGCACTTAATTATTAAACATATTTTTATTTTCAACAAGAATAATTATAGAAAAGTGTTATTAGATATTTTACTCAGATGAATCTAGAATGAAAATATAATATCCCGGTCTAATGTATTACTATAATTTATTACTGAAGAATTACATTTATTTTTGGAAACTTACATTTAGCAAATGGTGCAACAATATGACACAAAACTTTTTTAAATATAACACACCAGCCAACTATTATTTAAGCTCGTTTGAATTTAATAAATGTTATTATAAGTTTATAGCCAAATACATATTAAATATTTATACATCAAATAAATCAAACACAAATACATAAAATATATATTTAAAATGCATCAAATACATACTATTGTTATTATTTTCATGTTGAACTATAATTTTCAAAATATAATTTCCACAGAATGTCAAGTAATTAACTTTTATCCCACTAATTGACTACATTAAAATAAGAAATCTATAGTTTACCACATTCGATGAAACCATGACTAGAGTGTTCAATCAGACGTTAAAAATAAATTGTTTGTGTAGTACTGCATTGTGGTATTGACAGTATTGTCAATACGGTTGAAGTGGAAGCCAACTATAAAAACTGTCAATAAAACTGTTTACTCTCTATATTTCCAAATTACCCTTGCTCGACTGTCTCTAAATCTATGCTATTCATGGTTGCAACTTTGGTTTAGATTATTAGGCTAAATTTAATATTGATATAAATTTTAAATTTGATACAGTCTACTGAATATATATAATGTTTTCGTAAAACTAGTAGTAATATATATATTGTAACGAAAACATTGTATATGAATTTTAATTTTTTAAAATGAATAAAAATGAAAATTCATATACAATGTTTTCGTTACAATATATATACACACACATATGTACATGTTAGATTAAATGTTTTAGTGAAAAATCATTTACTACTAGTTTTACGAAAACATTAGTTTAAAGTGTCCTTAGTACAAAAACTTCTTTTTTTTTTTAACAACTCTCGTCTGACTGTCATTTTTATGGTTCGTCTGTTGACATTTTATTCCTTTCTTATTCTTTAGTTCCTTTAATGGTTACTAATTAAGCTTGAATTTAGTAGATTGGCATTTTTAATGAATACACCAAGAACTATTTCTTGCATAAATTTAAATTAGAGTAAATAAAAAATTAATAACTTTTATCACATAAGTTTGAATTATATAAACTAAATTAATGTTAAAGGTAGATCGGAAATGTAGATAAAGATTCGTTTTGGTAGATAACATCGCCAATAAAAAAGGTCATTCCAGATTAATGGAATAAGCGGTAAATTAATTAAGTACATAGTTATAAGTAAAACATATCATAAAAGTTCTATACAATAATCGGAACAATATTTACTCAAATGTAAAAGGTAATTATTCTGAAAAAAGGCCACGTAAATATAAATTTCGTAAACCTTGACCTTTATTTTATATATAGATTAAGGTTATTTAAACAGATATTTGTTTGTCTGCTTTAGGACCTTAATTAATTCTGTGTTATCATAATTGTGTCAATAGCTTGTATCCAATGAATTTGCAACAATAATTAAATAAACAAAACATCGCTTAAAACACAATACAAATATTTAAAATATGAGTAAAATATGCAAACAAACATTCCATCAATCATTGACAAGTATAGAAATAATTATTTCCTGTAGATTAAAAATATTTTACTTACATTTGAACTATTTATCATAATTATTAATTAAAGGTTGGGTTAGAAATATTAATCTTATCTGAAAATTTTTGTTCAAAAGCTGAATAAATTTATTGAACAATGCACAACTCGGAGTTATTAAAAAAAAAAAAGACAGTTAAATAGAGGACAATAGAGACGTGCGTACAGAAACTTTTTCTTAATTTTTTTTATAGTTACTGTGTCATAAAAGAGGTTGTGCCACACCATTTTTAATCTAGACTTTTTTGTTTTTCCGCATTGTGATGATGTCTATTTCCAAAATATTCAATGTGGCACAGCCCCTAATTGATTTAACAATTCACGAAAATTCACCAACATAGCAATTTAAAATTTGGCGTGTCGGAGAAGATGCTATGCAACTTCGCATATGTTTCAGCTGTTGAGTTGAGAAAGGAAATTTTCAGTTAGGTGATCAAAAATACTGGTATTACTTGCAGTATTTTGTTGCTTCTAAATTCAATTAACACACAGATGGTGGTATCACATGTAAATGAAATAAACATTGAAAACGTGTAAGAAATTAGAAAAATTGGAAGAGTAATGTTATATGGGACAAAGCAATAGTGGTTGGATATTGGGTATTTAATTGACAAAAGAAATAAGTACCAATTAAAAGAATCCATTAAAGGATTGAATTGTGTATAACAATGAACAATTAATGTTAAGTTGTGTATAGTCTTTCCAGACACAGAAAAATAAAACTATTACGTCGATTTATCTTATCTGATTATAGCATATAAATTACGTTTATGTTTCGTATGATTATAAATTGTAAATAGGTTATAAGGGGAAAATGTGAATTTGAGGAGAAAGTTATTTTAAAACGAGAAAACACAGTAGGTGATACGTTTTATGATACTTTTCCTATATCAAAACAGCGTGTATCAACTGTTAGATATGGAAATAAGATCGAATGTGTGTGGGGGGGGGCGGGGTTGGCAACGATACGAAATTTAATGCATCTGATGGCCGCGAATCCAGTTGTAGTTTAAACATAACATCTCATGGCAAAACATCATTTTACATTGTAACTGTTGGCAACAATAGGCGGAATACCTCTCTATCATTTTCCATCGAAATAAGTGGATAAAACATGGTAACACGAAAAACTTACTGAACATTATTGAATCAATGTGTAAAAAATGTGTGTCGTTATGTCATGTAACAGTGAGAACAAGTAACAGGTAGGTTATATTGAAAAGTGTCTGGTGCGGAAATTAACAGATTTTAAAATAAATTTTAAATTGAAAAATAATGTAAGTTAGGCCCAGTCTTAATCTATTTTTTTTAAATTCACATTAAATGCAGGATGCGAAATGTTAGTTTCAAAGTTTTTGATGAAAAGGAAACTTATCCCTTTCGCTATTTGATTACACAAATGAAAGCTGATTAAGGTTAAGACATACCATGGGTATTTGTTAATCTATTAGGCCTATATGAATACGTGTTATAACATTTTACATACACCAGCACTCACATCTTTTTAAATTCCTTACTGAAACAGTATTTAGCCTAAAACAGCTCTGTGTGTAAGTAGATATCTGTTTACAAAACTAGGAAATAATGCAAATAGAAATAGAAATAGAAACATATTGAGTTTCTATGGAGATGTGCAGCTCTTGCATTTGAAAACTTTGAGTAAAACCAAATTTCATACATAACAAACTAAAAGTGTGTTTATTCAGATTCATGCAGCTAGCAAAATTAAGTACGTCAATATACATTGAACTATTCCGGTATGGCTTGTAAAATTTAATGTCGCTATATCTGGTCTTACGTTTACAAACAGGTAAAATGTTTTTCAGATTAATTTAAAATAATTAAAAACTGAACTAGTTACATGGTATGCTTTATAAGGTATGCTAAGAAACAAATCGGGTTACTTATGTAGATATGTAACGTACAACTTTTTTAACACAGTGGTTAGAGATCAAATTTGCCGAAGATGTACTAAAATAGGTATGATAAAAGTAACAATACCAGGCCTAATTTTTCCAAGATCTGAGGTCATTTATTGCCATACAAATATTAGTGGTACTAACATAGTGCTTCAACATTTAGTAAAACAACAGAAAGGATAAATAAAATATTTTGAAAGACAAGAAAATTATTCTATTAATATTTGGTTACATTTGATTTGCATGCATAACCAAACGACTGTTTTTTTTTAAATTTCTATAAAAATGAAATGTATTTTACAAAACTGACATATTTTCAGGAATAGTTATATACATTAAATTTTAAATCTCTATATCGAATAAAACATAATGATTTTATTTATTTTTTATTACAGTTTCTTCTTTGACGCAGACCATCTCCATATCCTTTATTTAATCGCATGAAAAAGGATTTTATGAAGACAGTAAGAACTAAAAACAACTAAATATTCCTGTACACGCTTAAAAGGATATTTTTTCTTGTGTATTTTCCTTGTATTGCTTTTATTGTTAATGAAAATGTTCTTCATTTAATTGAACAATTCCTTGGAAATTTCGTACATTTATTCATCTGATTACATTTTGAACGTTAACTACGGTAATCAATTGTTTGTTACTTTATGTTGTTTAAATAAGACTAGCTGCCACAACAGTTTATTTATTTAGTTTTATACAATTTCGCTAGTTTTGATCTGACAGATTTTGAATTTTCAACGAATTCTTGACGAGATTTGTAATTCATTTCCTACCATTGTTGTGAAAACCCATTGTATTAGCAATGAATTGTCGAATAACTTTGTAATTCTTTGGGAACATATGTTTTGTAAACTGTTAGTAATCGATTGTCTTGTGTAAGAATTCACTAATGAGGCTGAGTGTATCAGAATGCAGGTAGGTTAGTCGCGTCCATCATTGGAAACGCCACATTATACGAACCATTGTATGTCTGACCACGGAGAACTCACCATTTGTCTGGACGCAGTTTGACTGGTTTTATAATAAAGTCATTGAAACATTTATTACGTTTCAAAAAGGAATTTGTACTTTAAAAAAAGTACGTAATTAAAAGAATCTATAACGAGCATCTGTTTTGTACATTACGAGTTACAAATATACTTACACATATATATCAATTTTTATATTTTAAAAGGAAAAATTCAACAAAATACCAACTGTAGTCATTTGAAAATCTCCTTTGCTTTATTGAAACTATGCAAATCCAATTAATTTGTTCAAATTAAAATTAATTGTTCTGTAGTTTTAAGTTGTTTGTCTAATGAAAAACAGGCTAAAAAGTTAAAATTAATTTACTAATAACATCTGACAATAGTCATATCTTCAGGAAACATTAAAACATTAAAGTTTGGTCCCATATATAATTGTGTAATATAAAATATTTTCTTCTACATTTAAAATATCACCAAAAAACTCAGGAAGTTATAGAACATTTGAAACATTTAGAAAATATGACTCGAAATCGGCGGGTGTAAAATATTAAGACATTAAACTGCGTGCCTGGAGTTATCTACTAGTTCATGGTTGATTAGCTTTGAGAATACAGCCTCATCAACTCCCTCGTTACCCAAGTGTTAATCTCGTACTTCATGTTGACCCTAACCTAACGTAGTGAACTGATTTGCAAAATGGAGTCTTCTCCCCACATAAACGCATCGTAATGGAAAGTGTTTGCTAGTTTAAACGCCCTTGTTATGTTCGAGTCAATGAGTTATCATGACGATAACTTTCTGTGAGTTATTTACATTGGCTATATCTTCTCTCATTATCTTACATTATAAAATGTTTTATACTAAGTTATCTGTGCCGCAATGTATGAAAACTTTTACACATACGTAAATTACGCCCCTCCTCCATTTTTCCTTTTGGGGCTCTTATTTAGAGTGAATAAAGGTGTTGCAGTACTGAGGGACCATAGCTGAATCTACACCTGTTTCACAATGCATTTGGTTAGATTCTTGTCAGGTCTCTCTTTACCCAATATCGTTCTTTTCTTTCTCCGACACCAGTCAAGTAGAGTTTTTGAGGGCCAGAAGTAATTATTATGTGTCCTTTTCTCTCTTTTATATTTTATAAGGCAATGATGACATATGCCTTTAAACAACAAGACAACAATTATAATAAATTTGTGTGTATAATTGGATGGTAGGACGCTATTTATTTATTTTTCTACATTTAGTTTTATTTCTGAGCTCAAAAATTCCAAAAATTAATAATTTATCATATATACAAAATAAGAATTTATAATTATTTATATTATGAAAAGAGTTACAAAAAGCTGTATTATAATATTAATAATCACAGGTATTCACGTTACTTCATTCATAAAATAAAAAATATTTAAAAAAATAAATAAAGCAATGGAATCTGAATGCAAGTTGTTTACCACAGTAATAATATCTAGGGGAGAATGTCATTTGCAGAATTTTATCGTTTACAGTTATTTGTATTTGATGTTGATATTTTCAAATGTTCAAACAAATACACTACATTCATATTCTGTAAACCAAACCGACTGAGATGTTTTTACTTATTGCAAAAATGTAATAATTATTAGCTATAAATAAATGAATTATTTTCATTTACATATATTTAAAATATATTTAATATGCCTAAAATAAATTAACCTAACTACCGTTTACGTTTATCAGGCGGATTCAAATAACGTTTCTTAAGCAATTTCAAGTCGTGGATGATTTAAATTGCGAATAGATAATTGCAAAATAAGTGGAAGAGAACCAACAAAGAGTCTACCTAATGTAACATATAACTTATATGATTACAGCAATCAGAAAACTGAACCATTAGGTAACTATTAAATATTTCTGATGATAAGTTCCAGTATTAAACCAGTTAAAAAAAAAAAAAACTAGATCCAATTTACAACTCTGTAAAGGTAAGTATATCTTTTAAATTTGCCATGTTGATAACTTGTAATAGTACAAAACATTAACTTCGAAGGAATTATAATCTATTTATCTGCTTCCGTTCAGAACAATTGGATCATTAGTTATAAAAGTAATTTATTCCAAATTAAATTTAGATTATAAATGACGTTGAGAACAAAGAATTCATTAAATTAGGTTGAGAACAAGGTCGAACATATTTATAATTTGTTTGTATATTTTCTTTTCTGTATTCTTTGTATAAATTCAGATCTGAAATAACTTCTAATCTAATACTAGTTCTTATGAAATAATTATGTAATATTTACAAATATCTTATTAGTTTGATATTAAAATTAATTTAAACAAGATTGTATGTATTACTCTATAAAATATTTGTAACACTTTACATAGACATGTTGATTCTGGAGTAATCGGTATAACTTTCGCAGATTATAGAGGACACAAAGATAAGGAAAAGTTCATACGAATATATATATATATATATATATATATATATATATATATATATATATATATCCCAAAACACACACTCTACTGTCTATCTGTCTCTTTGTGTTTGTTTATAAAACACATTATTTAAAGTATAGTTATAAAATACTCTTTTATCGTCATAAAGACCATAAGTAAATTTTGATAATTCTACCTTTATTGGTTTCAAAATGGCGGCTAGTTCAATTTTTATACTACTTCCGGTTTTCATGTTATATTCAATAGAAAATTGTTACTAACAATTTTATATTATGATAAAAAAATCGATGTAATTTTCTTTCGGATATATATAATATTTATGTCCTAAATAAGTCCAAAAAATTGTTTTGAATGATGTATGTCGTCTGTGGAGTATTCTGTTAAGCAACGCGTGAACCTATTATAATCAAATATGGTATGTGGGCATAATTTTGCCATACTACAGGAGCCTTTTTTAGGGGCCTTTTTTAGGAGCTTAATAGCTCAAAATTAGGGGTACCTGTTGTGAGAAAAAACACAGCATTGCGGTATTCTTAAGATCTACTCACACTATTGTGATAGAATTTTTATAAGGTGTAGCCTCTAACGACCCAATGAAATTATATTGTTTGCCATCTATCTAAGAATTGTAGTTAATTATGGACAAAATACGGTTTCGGCTTGTAAAAATAAGTAATTTTTGAAAATCAGTCCTACCAATTTAGTTAAATGTTAATGGAATCGAGAATATTAAAGAGTCGTGTGAGCAATCGTAAGTATTATCATACTACTTTTCAAAGTAAAACCTACAATGGAATCTTGAAATAAATCGATATAAGCTCGATTTAGTGCGAAGACTAGCAAACCAGGTTTAGGTTCTATTTAAATACTGTATGTACATAGTATTTCTAAGTCGGAAACCAAGGTTCATTAACGCCTTTTGACTGACATCTAATGAACTAGACATTTAAGTAACACATAATTTGGTTAGTTTTAAATTAGTTTTGGAATGGGTGATTTAGAAAATATGCACAATTATTTTAGGTAATTATGTGCATAAATTACGTATTTAATTCACGGTGTAAAGGATTATTTGTAGGTGTGTAAATAATGTATATTTTCGTTCTACACTCTTTCTTCGTCAAGAAAAGTTACAAATTAATTTTTAAGTTGTCGACTTTTTTCTCAATTTTAATCAATTGTTTTCAAATAATAGGGCTTTCTAAGGACAGAGTATATCTAACTTATTCATCAATTTCCGTCATATTAGTGGATATTTTAAAATCAGCTTTATTTATAGCTTCATGAATTATTAAATTCTATACATAACTGATATTTTGTAAAACAAAATTAACAATAAAATAACTTTTCAATTATATGTTTTACTTGTCTACTGAAATCGGGGAGAATTAATCACTATTCACCCCGAATATTTTAAGAATATTTAAATTTAATAATCTAATTAATAATATTATACGATAAAGGGTACATTTGCAAATATTATATTCAGTGTTATTATGTTATTCAGTTATATAATATCGATTAAATTAATTACTTTTGAATAAAGTGAATTTTATTTACTAGTTAAATAAAGTAGCCTATATGTCATGTGGTGAAATAATTACTTTAATTATATTAGTGGTATATATGAAATCAGAATCAAATAATTAGTCATAGAAGTAATACCCTTTTTAATTAATTAATTAATAAAAGAAAAATATAACCTTTGAATTAATTAGCATCCAACATAGTTTCCAGTTTTGTAAATTAAATACAAATATAAACCTATTTTACAGAGTTCTGCTTAAAACACAATGGAACAAAGTTAAATACTGGATTTAATTTTATTGTGCTTGTTATCATTTTGATAGTAGTAGCATTAAAACATGATTAGAAAGTTTATCCCGCAGGTAATAATAGTCTAGTGTGTATTTATTTTTCAAATTAAAGTTGGTTTTTACTCTCTAATGTGTAAGAAGTTAAGGAAAGTTGTTGATAGTTAAAAAAAAAAAGATCTCTTTACAAAGTTATGCTTTTACATTAATAATATTTCTTTGTCTTTTCAGTTTCCTTTTTTATGGCCGTAAATGTTCAAGAATGTTTAGCCGCGTTCGTCTAATCAATCCTCACATCAGTTAGATAAGAAAACTTCACACAAAACATAAATTATCGTAAAAAGCTTGGCATGTTTCTTAGTTATGCACAATATGTATAATCTGACATTTACTGTACATATGCATCACAGATGCCTTGAGGTAATTTAGAGAACGTAGTCATCAAGTAAGTTAATGAGGACTGGTGATTATCATCTTTGAATGACTTGCTAATGTTATTCTTTTGTTACAAGGCTGCATATATTGTCTCTAGTTCCCATACTGGGCTGAGTAATTGTTAGCATGTTTATCAATGCCTTTTGTAATGCATGTGAAGTGTGACATCTCAATTTGTGTTTGAACCTTAACCGGTGGCTTCAATCTCTGTATGATATCATCTGTGTCCTGTTTGAATTCCAATCTCTTGAGACGTACAAGATAGTAGTTTGTAGTTAATTACTTTTCATTTAGCTCGTCTTTGACTGTTGTTATTAAAGGTGTATTGACGTGCATTCCTTATTTTGAGTAAAATAGTAAAATATGATAGAGGAAGTTGTTTCAATATTTATATGAACTTACGATTTTATGTACAAATATGATTGAAAATCAATCAAGTATAAAAATACCACACATCGAAAAATGTCTTGACTACAAAATAGTACGGAGTAATAATAAAATCATTGTTAATATATTACAATGCTTTTTGGAAACTCCAAACGCGCTGAAATCTATAAAAGTCACTGAAAAAACGACAGTTCCTTATACTTACACACATAGTAGTTTAAGTGTAAGCGAATGCACTGACATGGGAGAGCAACTATCGACCAGTCGTCTTGATTTCAACTACAAACTGCGTCTTATATTGGGAGATTTGTTATCCAGCGTTTTGATAACCTTTGAATGCTCAGTTGCTTTTATATCGCGCGGCCATCGCTTCTCATAACACAGTAGTAGTAACTTTAAAATGATAATTGCGAAACAGGAAGTTTGAATTGTTTTATGGTGTGCTGATTTACCTCAGGGGTTATATATAGTGAATCATCACATTTAAGTTCAATATCCGCATAGACAAAACAATTTATCGGGTAACCAATTTAAAGGAACTGAAAATGAGGCCATCGAGAAATTTCCATGTCGATTACGTACATAGGATAATAATGTGGAGAGTTTAAGACAGACTGGTTTTATGGATCACTAACAAGTGTATCACGAGAGCAGTTAGGAACAACGTAGTTATAAAACAACTGGGTAGAATTTGCTTAATAAACATTCAAGATTGCTTGCCTACAAAATGTTAAAACATAAAATTAGGCAAACAAATTTGCCCTAACGAAGAGAATTTGCTGTGACAATAACAAATACATATTAAATAACAAATAGATTATTAAAGTTACCTTAACAGAATATTTTTCAGTTATGAAGGGACTTTTTTACCGTCGCAACTCTAGAATCAGGGGAGCTCAGAAACCAAATGAAAATATTCAATATCTGCGTGATGATCGAAAGATAAACGTGTTGTGAGGAATAATGCATGATCGAGTTAAGAACCTTTTATGTATGTATGGAAAACAATTACAGGTGTTATTTGCTTCGTCATATCGAACTTTATGCTACGTGACAAATTGATGACATAAAAGGAGAAAAGAAAATATGTGTTATTTTTTCAGCAATATGAATCGCCATCCTGTTCTAGTTTCAGTATAATTGTGACTCTAAATGATAGGTTACCTGGTTGTTTAGTCAGGAAGATTATTATTTATGGTCACCTGAAATCTTCATCCTGACCCCCATGGACCACATCTTCTGAGGTTACAAAAAGAACATGGCCTAAGTTGAGAAAATCCAGGATCTACGCCATTTAAGAGGACAAATTACATTCGCCACAACGATTTTTACTTTAGGTATGGTCGAACGTACCCGGGTGAAGATCCACTATAGCCTTGATGTTTCTTCGATCAACGGGGTTGCTCATATTGAAATATAGTAAGAAAAGTAGGAACACTTGATTATTTTTTGTAACATTTAGCATAAAAATAAATATTTTTCTTCGTCATAAGTTTAATAATTTTACCACGATAACACCAGTTCCTTTTTAAATTATTTATTTCATAAATATATATGTTTTAATAGTTTAAAATAAAATAAAATAAAATGTATTATAAATGGATGGGAGTATATAATAGCCGTCTACCTGAACTCAATACCTGGAAAGCCCAAAGCTAAAAATTTTAAATTAATAATGTTCTTTAAAGTTAAATACAAAATATCATAAAACTAATTCGACATAAACTGACTTTCAAAATTGTATTATTGTTCTTATACATTAGTACAGGTTATCTTTATCTACGACAGTATGTCATTGGACTTTAAAATCACAAATATTTATACTCAAAACGACCACAAACTGATTACCCATTACGTATGTAACTGAGCAGTGAACTACTACTATCAATTATTAACCTAAAGTAAGCTAACTGAAAACAAATACAAAACAGCAAAGATATTTTCTAAACAGAGGTAGTACGAATATGATTAGATGTAAAACACTATACTTACCAGAAGGGAAACATTTGTATTCGGAGAATTATTTTTAATTGGGTGGTAATTCCTAAAGATGTTGGAATTAATTCTTAAATCGTGAAATGTTTTACAAACTAATTACGGTCAAATAGTGAACGGTACAAGGTATGAATTGAAAATACTTTAATTTTAAGAAAATGAATAGAATGTACTTTGTAATAAAAGTGCTGATTATAGGTTGATATTTAATTGGTTTTTACCTACCGTTAAGTCATTGTCTAAGCTTAAGATTACCAGTTCCGGAATTTCGAACATGTCAACCTCAGAGCTAGGTCATCAATTATTTCTATTCTATGTGGTGAATTTTATCTCCAACCGTAATTTTAATAAATTCACACTCTTGACATTATGATCACCAATTTATACAAAATAAATATTATTTCATTTAAGTTGTATAAATCGCGTTTTATACGTCGACCATCATTCTTTCTATTGTAATAAGAAAGATGAAAGAGAGGGCTCTAACCCAAGACTAAATGAAAAAAAAGTGGAAATCCAGCTATCCCTTGGGACTAAATGGAATAGAATCTCTGATGTTAGAACAAAAGGTATTTTCACAGTCCGAGGCTTACAAAAAATCCTGTCTTAATGGCAGGTTGTTTAATCGTGGTGTAGAAATAATAAATATTACTGTCAATTTCTGTAACGTTAATCACAAACTCGAAACGTGTATCGTTAAAAACATTTGTACGGTATAGTATTATGAAAGACTATCACTATTTTAAAGAAAGAATTAAAATTGGTTTGGATTGTTTGTTGTTGTTAGACAACCTCCCGGTAAACATCACTTAGTAAAAACAAAAGATAAAACTAGATGAAGTAAAGTAAAGAGACCTAACCTTCAAATACTTCAGTAGCGTAACCCAAGAGTAGATGAGCAAAGTACCTCGAGCTTTTTACGTTCTACTCTGAGGGGAAACAGAATAAAAAGAGGAATTTCGTGGAAAACAAAACATTAAGAGCAAAACACCTTCTTTAACCAAGTTGCCACTCACTGAAACCTTGCATTAGTCAGTTAAAATCAGACATAGAAGAGAGAATGTATAATGAATTTATTACGATTTACTTAAAAAAGTCTATTTTATATCGACAAGCTTGATGGGGAAGTAGAATGGAAAAAATGTGATTATAGTCTAAATTAATGACTCTACTAGCAAGACCTAAATAGAACACATAAAACAATGACGGAGAAGAACTAGTTCCTCGCATATAAAGACTGTGCTTTCATAACACGTCCTTACCACAATGAATGCAGTTTAATGGTAATTACGTATTTAATGCATTATATTCTTCATTAAATGTGAATGTTGCTATTCAGCAATTATAAAATGAAATCAATTGATAATTTAATTGTTTTATGTCACCATAACATGATTTTATTTTATTCATTATAATTATAAAAATAAGAATTGTTTAAATAATCTTTCTTGTCTAGAAGAAATGTTAATTGTTATTAATGATTTTCCTTTAGCCGGTACTTTTCTTCCCATTATCAACGTCTACATTGCAATATACAAACCTACCGTCATCTTTGCTTCTTCCTACAATTAATTCTGCGACCGGTGAAGAGTGTTGCCCTTTTACAGAACACGCTATTTCCTATGCAAGGCACATGGATGAAAATACTCGTTAAAATGTTTGAGCCATGAGTAGAATTATATTTTATATGTTGTATAACGATAACAGGTAGTTTTGAATGGCGAATGTCCTTTGAAGTTTAAAGAATGGATCGTGTCTTTGTCCTCCGTAACTGGAAGGCTTTGCCGCTTCCCGCATTACTTGTCTTGAGAATATTTTACTTGAAGATGTAAACACGTGTGCCTAAGAAAAGATAAATACAATTCATCAAAAGTTCTTAAATTTAGTTTAATTAGTTTATATATAAACTACTGTATTAAGCAATAATGTTTTATATAAACAAAATTGTTAATAGTTAAATGTTTCTTCTTATTGTTACTTTCTGACAAAATATAAAAGTACTATGATTCTATAAAAAAGTATTAATACAATAAAGGGAAAAAAGTAAATGTAACAAAAATAAGTATTGATATGAAATAAGATTTATTTAAACAATACAAACACTTATATTTACAAACTTTCTCATTCACACCAAAACCAAATATAAACGAACCAAAATTAATCATCACCAAAAACTCAATTCAGTCGTTGACAAACAAAACGTAAAAAATAGACAATGGATATCGTCATTGATGAAATATTTATGTATTTAAATAATGGCTTATAAGCGTGCTTCCATTGTACCGTAAACACGACCTCATTGAAATCGTATTTCATTATATCTTGCTTTAAAACGGCGATCATGGTTTTTCTTTTGCCAATTATTCCTACAAAGTAATTTTTGCGATTTTTCATATGGGCTTAAGTCATTACTATTCACATTTCACTAAAATTTGAACAAAATTGGTAGACCAGATGTTGAGGAATTACGTGTTATATAAATAGGTCGATATTTTATTTTTTATCATAACTCATGAACCGGAATTTTTGGAGAGATTGAAACCTATAAATTGTCTTTGGTTCATTAGAGGCTAGAATTGAGCAACACATGAGCAGAATAGTTTGAACTGTTTTTGAGAAATTTTTTTTTCAGCTACAGACAATCTTCAGATATCTTAAATATTATCATGATGTAGCCAAAATACCCCCAAATACCAATTTATATTGAAATCAGCCCACTTGTTTGAGCTGTAGAGACTGCCACATTCGACAGACCTACAGACGACAGACGTAAATCATTTCACAAACTGAATTTTGTGTTCAGGGGACAACAAAAATAGGAGAAAAAAATAATTGAATTTGATTTATTGACTCACATAACTTTTAACGAAATTGAAAACGTAAGCAGCTTCCTCATATTAGTATTTTCCTTCCATTTTTTAAAATTCAATAATAATCAATAGTATTAAAGGTGACAGTTTCTTTTACAACCGTTAATATCACAGAAGTAATTGGTAAAACCGGAGAAAAATCGTGCTATATTTTTTATGCATATCATTGTATTTAAAAATAATAATTAGTTGAAATAAAGAAATTATATTTACTTAAAATTTCAATTTAAACTGTTTACCATTCAGTTTCAGATTGTGTGTCATTATAAATGTTTTATAATATAGTTTATTAAATTATTTCAAAGTAAAGGAAATTTGGTTACTTCTTGTGGTTAAGCATTTAATGACTAATATAATATAATTAAATATTCGGTCGTGTCTGACGTTTTTGGAAAATTATGTAGGTGAAAACGTTACTGTCTTTCGTATTTGTGTACCCAAAATATATAATTACCTTTATTTTCCTAAGAAAATACTGTGTAAAATAAGCATTTACAAGTTTCTAAAACATGAATATTTTTTCTATCCTTCTACATTTAGAAACATGAAGCAATGTCAGTATATATAGAAAATTGTCTAAACGATATATATTTCGTTTTTAATCTGTGTCAATTTTGTCAATCATAATCTCGTGAATGAGTTCTATAACCTCAAATTCTTCAAGTATAAATTTGATGACATGTTCCAGGAAAACTTGAGATTACTAAGAATTAACGATGAAAATATCATCTTGGTTGAATGTGGTTGTTGCTGCAATAACATGTAATAAAATGGTAAATAATTTATTGAAATACTAATTAATAAAGTATTGTCTGGTGTAACGTTAGGAATGAATTCTGATTTTTAAAATAATCTTATCAGTTAATGGGGATGCAAATTGTCACTATCTAAAAATCCATTAAGCAATTAATTAAACTCTTAATATTTTACGAAGCTGAGTTTAACTTTAACTTTGGTATAGATAATATTTATATCCACTTACTCCCAAAATCCAAAAATAAACTGAACATTTTCAAATTGTTTATTTCGTATAAAAATGTCGTAAGTTATAATAACTTATCTAATTTAGTCGTTGAGTTTAAATTCACCTTAAGATTTATAAATATGTAAGTTACAGACTTAACAAATCAACTAATATAATAAAAAGCTAAATAACTTATTAGCATATTAAATTACTAACTTTTCGCTTTGAAACTTTTGTACTATCTTTATAAAAGGATATATTCAGAACAGGATACTAAAAAGTTTTGCTTTGAGTGCACATTTCACAAAGTAATGAAATCAACTATCTGTGAAGAAATTATTTATGGAAGAAAGAAGAGAAAACTCAACGTCAGCATAGATTGCAACAGATTGTCAAGTTGATTACAATATCACCTTAAAACTGTGATGATGCAGATAAACTTTATAGCTATTTGCTATAAAAAATAAATGGGAGTAGTTGAATCCACCCCTTAGGATCGTAAGATGATGTAATTCCGTTTATGGAGACTATATCCAATACCTTTACCTTCCGCTATAAATAAGGTAATAAGAGTAAGTTTAGTATTAGGTATTACGTGTTTATAATTGAATAAATAATAAATTGAGATAATTAATTAATGTTCAAAAAGAGGAGGAAAATATCATTGAATATAATCTAGAATATGTTAGAGTTATTGTGACTGCACATGCTGTTTTACTGAAATACGAGTAGCTTATATTATAATTTTTTGTAATCAAACAACCACAATATTGATTTATGTAACAACTTCCGTGAAGAAAGAGATCACGGAAAAATTATTTGATTCAAATAAACTATTAAACGGAGCATTTATTTGCCCAAAACGAATAAAAAGGATGCTTTAACTCTTAAATATTTGTCTTTAAATTTTATATTGAAGGACGTTATTTTAACGAAAAAAAATGTATATTATATATACAACTGATTGCTTTAGAAAATTTATTTTTATACTTCTTAAGAAGAAGGATTATTTAATATAAATTTGTTGGCATTCATCAGATCTTATTTAGTTTATTAACATTTAATACGGAACTGATAAAATATTATTTAGGTATTTATATACCTTCTTTAGCATAGTATATTATTTGAGTAAGACGACCAATTACTTTAAAAAGCAATCTTAAATGTTTCTACATAACAACAAATATTATTTAGTAGGGCTTATTTTAAACTTTTTTTAAATTGAATTTTAAGCAACATATTGAAGTATGTTTGAGGAAAATAATTAGAGATGAAAAAGTTGACACAAACTGTACATAAAATTATTCAAATTATTTCTGTGGGGAGATGAATTAAGTGTTACAAATCTTTCTCACACACCCATTAACAATTGAAATACTAAGAAAACAAAACTATTCTTTTAAAAGAAAAGTAAGTTCTGAAGTTATCATTGAAATAGTAAAAATAAACAACAAAATGAACGCGGTCTTAGATTTATAGCCTATAAAACTTATAGAGCTAAAATAGAAATCGTTATTACATTCTAAAATGTATACACATTCAGAATGACCGACTTTAATAATTATATATTAAAAGAAGAAAGTATAATATCGGTCGTCGTTTGGTCAATATCCTAAACTACGAGATAACTCTAGAAAAAATGGCGAAATGTCGAATGGAGAATAATGCTGGAGGCTGAGGCTTGTCAGTTATTGGCGATAAAAAGTTGATGCGTCAAAGCGGGCCGCTCAAGATTGTTTATTCGTTCCACGATATTTGGAAACTCAGATAATTGGCTGAGTTGTAAGACTGTTATATACCGCATCAATTACTAACACAAAGGACTAGCTATGGCTATGGTCAGGCATAACGGTATGTTAAAGAGATCTAATATGTTAAGATCAAGCAAGTTAAATAACTTAGAATACCAAAGTCAGTTTTAATATGTGTATGCAATTAACCGATTACATACGGTTAAGTTTATTAAAGCATGTTAGTTATGAATTGTATTAAATTATTTTAGTTTAATTGTATAGATATACATTATATTATTAAAGTAGCTTAACGTTTTCTTACGTGTAATTTATTGTAAAATGAAAGCAGTCATTCTGATATTTATAAAATAAGACTTTGAATAACACGTTAAAAATATTAAAATTTATTGTTATAAGGATTACATTTTTTATTAATGCATGTTAGAATATGTATCTGAATAATTGTCTTCAAAAATATAACTATTAGGCGTATATAAAAATCCGTAATAGTTGCTGAGTTCTTTCAATGATAAATAAAAGGAAAACATTAATTATTAACGTAAATTAAAGTATACATTTCTATAGCAATAACCAAACCATTACAAAATGCTTGATATTGATTCTTCGACTAATTAAATGTAGGTTTTTATTTATCCATTAGTCTTATTTCAATGACCAACGATCGAAGTTTTCCGTTATATCTTCACATTAACAATACAAAGAAAACAACAATATAGCTATTGTTATATGAATCTAAAGATAACTTAAACTTTGTCCCTGCCTCCTTCATAATTTTCCAGTTTATAATTGAAGTAATACAATCGAAATTGTTCCCATAGTGAAAATAATATATATATATATATATATATATATATATATATATATATATATTTACAGTCTTTTTGTTTGTTTGTTTTTTGGTAATTTACCTTATTTTACGGTCTTTATGTTAGCTGTATAGTATATTTACTGTTTACATTCTAATAAAAATATATTTGAATATCTATATACTGTACTCATAAACAACGGACACACGCAAAAACATAAATAGTTTAATTGCTTGCTTATATTAAACATTCATTTTTGTACAAACTTAACTTATAGTTCTAACAAAAATCGCAGGTTAAGTGTGTAACAATTTAAACAAAATAATTAATAACGGTAATAAAAATAATCAGATTAAAATAAATGAAAATAAAAACAATTTTAATAACTCAAACAATTTAAATAAAATAATTTGATAAAAACAATATATATATATAATATTAATGTCTAACCATTAGAATATAAAGTGATAAAAGACTCGGTGACTCGTGAACAAAACAATGAATCAGTTGGAAAAAGATGAAATGTTCATGTTATTGGAATAATTATTTTGATATTTTTACCACCATTCACGTATGTAGAAAATAAAACAAGATGTTTCAAGTGTATGGATCAGTTTAAGTGATGATATTGGAATGTTTATTTTAATCGCGCAGACCAGTTTTAGTCCTAGTTGCCTACCATAGTTATTAGTTATACTGTGTTACCTTTTCAACAAATTACAGGACTAAACAACTGACATGCAAGGAAATGACTGATAGTGGCTTGGGTGAAAAGAGAATGATGATCCCACAGTCAAATCAATGTAGAAATAAATTATTTTAGCTTTCGATAGTGAAATTTAATTTAAAATAAAAAAAAAAACTTTGTATAAGGCTGAATGTTTTTGCTTAGAACTTCAGTGGGAATTTACTAGACTTTTGAGAGTGGAAAGGTTTTTAATTCCTATAAACTGTAAAGTCTCCAAACCTTTGGCTCTCAAGTATTACCAATCAGTTGTTTATCTTTCTTTGTGTAATGTCGTTCTCTGACTTGATATTGTAGTGTGTTTTAGTCTTGCAATTTTGGCTTCTCAGTCCTAGATTTAGTCCTACGTTTCTGTCGTAGATGGATAGTTTAAATTGTAGTTTCCAATATAGTCCAAAAAGCTACTATCTTATATAATCCTTTTCATATTTATTGTTTTCTAAGTTTTGATAATTGGACTTTATCTATAACAGAAAGTCGTGTATATTCACAAATGATAGCAAATTTCCGAATAAATGACGTCATTATGAATGGATATTAATTAAGAAAAGGAGATTAACTCTTGGGAACTTTACTTTTATAGAAAATACAAATCTGAAATCAAAACCAATCATTAAAAAATGTCTCTGGATTTTTGTTTTTGTTATTCAAGAATAAATTAATAAAGCACTTTACTTTATAGTTGCAATAGAGCTTTTCTCTTGCAGACAAAAGCTTCTTTCGTTTTATAAAAAGTAATTGAAATTATCCCAAGAGAGAAAAGAAGAGCAATTAAAATATAAAACTTATAGTTTTCCCCGTGAGAAATATAAAAATCCTTAGACTATCTGCTCATAAGAAGTCTAAAGATGGAGTTGAAAGACAACGCTTACATTAGCATATCATTTTCTAACTTGTTACTAACGTACGTACTTTGATTTTTATTATATTGCCGGTTTTATAAACATTCCTGAATATAATTATTTTAAAGTATTTAAAACGTGACGACTCCTTATATTATGTTGTCAAATACGTTAGGCTATGAAAGTGCTGGTAACGAGAGGCTGTTTGTTAAAATTTTTAGTACTAACTTGCGTGACGATAAACTGAGTAAGTTTCAACCAATTCAAATGAAATCTTCTGCAGTCATCTCAAATAGCAGTTAGTGATCTTATGTGATGTTTGCAAAGTAGGGTCAGAATAATGCACACAGCACACATGAAACTTGATCAAAAATAATAATCGACTTTAGAAAAAAAGTAAATTCATATTGAAACAATAGTAACATCTTGTTTTTTTTTTCTTTTTCAAAATTTATCTATTTAGTTTATTATAATAATTCAGAATATATTTCTTGTAAATACATTTAAAGTTAGATCTTCGATTCATTTTAATTCTTATTTGGATTGGATATTTTCGTTTTATGCATACATTTATGATATTAACGTGCTATATTTTAATATTTCACTCCAAATACAAATACAAAATAAATGATTTATATCTACTACACGTAGTATAAAGTTTTCAATAAGAAGATTATTTTTCCATTAGTTTATTAATTTATAAATCTTTAATATCACGCTAATACATTCAATTCTTAGTCTCATTTTTGTGACGAATGGTTAAGATATATTGTTTAAAATTTACTTTAAGTCAGGTTCGTTGTTTGAACTTTTACTATTTATATTGTATACCAAGCATCCTTTATAATTTTCATAACCCTAAAATATTTGAATAAGAATTGATAATTCCCCGATATTCATGTTTCTTCTTTATTTCCTGTAGGATTTGCACAGTTATTTCTTCTTCTTAGGGCTAAAAAAGTTAACAGTCTTTTATGACGTTGAATTCATTAAGTGTTACATTTTTTTTCATTGGTTATAACAGGGAGAAATAAATGCTATTTGATGAATCGTTACACAAATATTTTGGAGTTACACCATACAAAGTAATATTTTCAACAAAACGTTTGTGTTTAGAAAATATGAAACACGCAAGCTACAGTATAACTTTGAACAAAAATCAATATTTGATGAGTATACTAATCATATATATTTTTTAACAAACATTTTCATATTTCTATATAACTTTTATTTTATATTTTTACCATTACTCAGATCCTGAATTATTACTAGTTATATCTAAATATTCTTTTTTCTTCCTGGTAATTACTTTTATTTTGTAGTTTATACCAGAAAGCATACTTATTATTTCAACAAAACTTTATTTATTAACCTACGTAAAATATTGTGATATTTTATAAAGCTACTCACTTCTAGTTGATGATATATAATTATTTGTAACTAGTTTAAAAAAAATTAAACACTATATATATATATATATATATATATATATATATATATATGCTGGCTGAAAAATTGAAATCCAACGATGACCGCTATCAATGTAGGGTGGACTTTGATGAGCGGATCCATTGTTGGAACTGTAACTGGTCTACGGTATTTATATTTTATTTCAGCTTAGATTGGTGGGGTATATCCAAGTTATAAGAAAGTTATATCAAGTTTTAAAAACTACAATGTTTCAAAATAATGAAACTTTTACGGGTCTTAAATAATAATTTAATTATTATTGTTGTAATCCTATGAAACTAAAAAAAAATGTTTTAATAAATTATGTTCAATTATTGAGTAAGGAAATTTTCTCGTCAAGAAGTTTTATAAACAATTTAACTATATTTTTTTTTTGAGATTTTTATATTACAGCTCGTTTTATATCATTCACATCGTTATATTTAATATTTTTGTGCTGTATTCCTTAGTTTATATATCTTTCAATTAAAAAGAAACTTGTTATATAACAACATATACAATTAGTTACTGCTATCATTTAAAATCTACTGCCAACCGAGTAAATATTATTAAAGTAAATATTCTTTTTGAACTATGAGGTGTTTCTCACAAGTATTTATATTAAAAGAACGTACAATTATTTTCATGCAATTAAGTAGTTCAAATGATATTTATGCTTCGCATGTGACACGGTTTAATAATATCTACATCCGCATTCCAGACGAGTCCAACGAACTGTTGTGGATATTTTATTTCTTGTGTAATCTAACTGAAAGTTGCGGGTTGTATTTGATCTCTCAAGTAAAGACATTAGGATGCACGTAACGCTCACGTTCTCCGTTACAGCAGTCCTGACGGGCTTGTCTTTTATTCAAACAAATCCAATATAACAAGCATATTGCACTGCGCAACATGTGTCGTCAAATTTATTAAAACTTTAAGCATGTCTGTAATTATTTTAGTAACAACTTGCAGTGAAGGAAATTGAATAAAATTTGTATGATTACACAATGTTATTATTTAAAAGTATTTTGTTATAAATTTACACTAGCACTTAGATAAAAATGAAGCACAGATTATTTTTTATCGATTGTTTTAAAGTCCGGGGTGTAATGCAGTGCGTCATTTAGATACTTATTGTGTCACCCTACTAGTTCTAAAATGGGAAATTTTCTTCTATAGAATCCTTTTCAGCCAAAACTCTTTCAGGAAGTGCAGACGATGAAAAGCGTCAAGTATATATAACTCCCTCTTCATAAATGTGTTATCTTTTCAGTTTTCTAGCCTTCTTCTGCAATATTTTACAGCATTTTGAGGCTCTTCTAGCCTGTCTTCTCCTCTGTTGGGTGCTCCATCTGATAGGAGGACGAATACTTTTGAGAGGCCTATTCTCTACTAGTTTAATTATTTTTGCGTTGTAAAGGAAATATTGTCGAAGCGGAGGACTTCCTGTGGTGATAGTTTTTACGAAACACACACTGTATTTTATCAGTACGTTGAATCGTGGTAAATCCCGCTCAACACTATTATTTTACATTTCTCTCTCTCCATGTTTTTCCACCATAAGTTTATGATAGTCCACTCGGCCAGAGCTCCTCTTGGTCGGGTAAGGCTAACTGTAAGTGGTCCCCAAGTATCTTACGGGCTCCGCATGTGACTCCTTTTGCCCAGTTTCGTTCATGTCGCACTGGAGGCTTTACACTTTATGTTGGAACTGAAAACAGAAGAAAAGGGACGGGATATATAAACATGATAATATGGAGGAGGTAAGGTAAAATTTTTAGATACAATAGATCAAGAGAGATACACCTGTACGGGGGAAGGAAGCAGTGCGGCTCATAGGAAAGACCTCATAGCAAAATAAAGATTGGGGATCTAAGGTGGATGCCCACTGGGTTTTCTAAGCCCTTCGACAATACTAAGTCGTACTCCCTTCACTAAATTATTGAGATATAATAGATTTAATTTAATTAATCATATGTGTATATAGGATAATAAATAGTTATAAAATATAAATTTATGTTTTATTTATTCAGAAGTTATTTTATGAATTCCCTAAAATGTTAACTCAACATTCTCCAATACAAACCTAAGATGTAAGGTTTTCTGCCCCTTTTTGGATAAATTAATATATATTTAAATTAATTGTTTATGCTTAAGCAATTATCTTATCATCTGGAAGCTTTGCATTGAAACTAAATTAAAAGTAATGGTGGATTTGTATATAGTAGAAATACACTTAACTATTTTTTTAGTCCACATTCCGGTTGTAAAGAAGGAGTAGTCATTTTTCTAAAGTTTTATAATTTCTATTTATTTCTTAAAAATAAAATGATACTAATTGCTATGCTGTTATGTTTAATATACTCTCTATAGTTATGTTATTATTATTCTTCTAACTCTCTCGTTTAAAATTGACACTTTCTTTTCTCATTATACAAAATTGTTTCTTTTCCATTGGATCCATTGAAATAAATATTTTTTATATCAGTTGTAAACACACCACAATACGAGTTCCAATATAAAATTGTATTGATTCATGCTGTAAAAATATTTAAAAAATGTCAGGTTTTTTGTGTAATTTCCTATTATTTGATTACAATTCGTTATTCAGAACGATATGCTATTGATTTACTTGCAATGATGTATATAGTTTCAAGTGACTACCATTTCCTCATTATATCTAATAGTAGGTAATGATCTGTTTGTCAACGTTATGTAATGATGTAATCGAAACCAAAATTAATTTAATGTTTACCGTGATTGCAGTAAGCACTGAGAGTAACGTCAGCTTTTTGTAGGACTACACTAATCATCCGGTAATATAAGGAGAAGAGTATTTGGAGCTAGTTGTGTAAAACGATCTCCCTAGTTTAATAACAATGAATTTGAAATTACGTAATGCTTATTACAAATATATTTATTTACAATTTAATAATGTGGGTGTCATATAGTTCAGAAACTGTTAAATAACTTCTGAACTATTAATAGTAGAAAAATAAAAACAATTTATCACCTGTTGATAAAATTAGAATATTTTTCTGTAATAAATTTTTCCAATTTCAAAAGCTCCAAAAGAGGCCAACCTGATAATGAAGGTCAACATTTTCAACTGTAAACTTTTATTTTCCTTGATTGATTTCATATATCGTCACATTTGGAGATAATTTTATTACTGGTACTTTTTTCACAAATATGAAAACATCTATATAGCACTTTTCATAGTGACTCCCAAAAGTTTTTTTTTGAAATTATAGTCATTTAATCTTTACCCTATATATCCACTTGGTGCATCGTTGTTCTACGACAGTGTATATTTTACAAAATTTCGATTTATTGTTTCATATTTTAGGTTATAGAAAGCTTTTCCCTTTGTTTTTTAACAGCAAAACACCTTGTGGTCATCATCGCCTTGACAAAATTAGAAATAGGTATAAAATAAAAACTCCTTGCTCTCGAACACTTTTTAGCGTCAGAGCTACAACCCACCAATGGTTGATCACAGGGAGGGATTTAATCTAAGACTTCAGGAAGAAAAGTGTAGATCCTGCTTGTATACCTTGCGATTCCTACCCACTACTCAAGATAAGTAAGCTCCTAGGGGGTAGATAATTAAAACACAGGTAATAATTATAACAGGTAATTTAAAAAGAATAAATAAGAGTCTTAACACTGTCACAAACCATGTACGAAATATTCACGTAAGAATAATTTTACTTAACTACCTTGTTGTTGTTGCCATATACACTGATATTGTTCAACATTATTTGCATAAAGCTTCTGTTTTTATGAGATTACGTGGGATATTCGAAACTATGTACGACCAACTGAAAAAAAACTTATTTTTATCATGAGTCTCTTTTCTAATGAGGACTATTATACACAATAGTTCACATTAGAAAGTTAGCCTAGGATAATTCCATTGGTGTCTGTTTGGCTTTCTAGTCTTCATTGTTATTTAATAAATTTTATGTTTTTTTTTGTGAAAAATCTTTTAATGAATTTTCACTTCTGTTCTATGTTTCGTATTTCATCAAACATTATTTTCAGAGTAATTTCAAATCCTAAAGTTATCGTCACAACACTCCTTTCACTCTTTCAAACATTGAAATGTAAAAGAACGTGTTTGAAGATGTCCATCACTTACGCAGTAATAACTTAGTGTAACTACTAGCGTCATATGCTTTTACTAAACGTTATAGGAGTGACAAAGCTACTACGTTAGCCCTTGAGTGCGCTTAACGAGATGTATAGCTTACCTCTCCATGCGCTCTCTCCAAACATTAATCCAATCCATCCAATAGTTCTTGTAATTTATACAAGAGGTCTTCTCGTTTCTTGAAACCCGCTTCTTAAAGTGACTGACAGTTTTTCTTCTCATATATGTTTACTGTCCTGTAGTTGCTGGTACAACTTATGTTCCTTGAAGGATAATAATTCAATTAGGAAAGTACTTTTGCCAAGTCTAATAAGTCTAACTCTCCGACTATATCAGAAGTTATACTTCAAGATCTGTGCACTAAACTCTCACAAATGCTCGTGGACCTTTAAAAAATTGCAGATGATGAGTCAATAAAGATCAACATGAAAATAATGCGTTTTTCTTAAATTTGGTGAACACTAATGTGGTCAATTTAATAAATTAAAATATTATTTAAAATGTTAGATAAAATATTCTGTCATCATTAATTTTGGCGTTAAAGTATTTTTATTTCGAAGAAACCAATTTTTTTATTTTAGCCTAACAAATATACAGAATAAAATTTTAAACGTACATTGCAATTACAATAAATATTACAAGTGGAAAACTCATCGTACTCAAATTATACATTTCTAGGCGAGTGTGAACTTTTACATCGTTTGCTCACTGATTGTACAACATAATGGAACGTGTTGGCTTGTGAATTGGTGTGTACAAACTCAAACTGAAAACAGATGTAGTGTAACACGATACGAAGTTGTCGTTCCAACAACATTTTAACTTCTCAAAGACTAATTAGTTACGATCATGATATTATTTTTGTTTAGACTTCTCCACAGGCTGGTTTGTATATTTAGCTAGCGGTGACAACCGTTCTTGTTGTTGGCAGATCCTACCGAAACACACACGTGTTCAAAACAAACTGTCTGCTTAGGTTTGTTAGTGTTGGACTTGCTTTCATTATATCACATCACGTTTCCTATAAAGTCATCACAAATTTATGTAATGGTAGTTCACAATTTGTGGGTTCAAATTAATAATTTAACTTTTGTTGAACATTTGAGACTTTGATTACTAAAAACAAAAACAAATTTAAATAACTCATTGATCTCATTTTATAGCTATAATAAGTTATTTTTAATACAGTTCGTATTTAAAAAAATAACTGATTTATTTTTTAAATACAGGCTAATTCTTGTTTAATATTTTGGAGTTCAGTTTATATATATATATATATATATATATATATATATATATATATATATATAACTTATTAAAGCTATAAAATGAGATCAATGAGTGATTTTAATTTGTTTATATATATATATATATATATATATATATATATATATATATATATATATATATATATATATATAAGTATTAAAATAAAGGAAAATTAATTTGATTACAAAATAATTTGCATTTGCAAATAAAAATAGCTAATCACTACAGTTAATTTACATTTGCTATTTTTCTCATATATTATATTTCAGTATAAGCAACACTATTCACGATAAACTTCCACCCCCCCTTAAATTTAGAACAGAGTAGACAAGAAAAACATTTTGGGAAACAGTGTAGAACAAAAGAAGTACATGAATCCCCCCCCATGGTTATCCTGTTATTGCAGTGGTTCACAAACAGTGGGCCTCGGCGTGATTAGCATACATAACCCTAGAGAAATATTCTAATATTGTCACTAAAAATAATACATGGTTCACGTAGTTTTAAAATAGGATTATGGCGTTATAAGGACAGATGGCAATGACGATGAGAGACCTCAGCGTGTATTGTAAAATACTTGAAGTTTTGGTATTAGCAGAGTGAATATACACAAATTGGCTAAAACGCCTTTTAAAAATTAATTAGTCTTCGAACCATGATTGGAAAAAAACCTATCGACTATTTTAGCTAGCAATCAAAAGTTGAAAGAATTGAAAAAAAAAATTACATTTTTCTTATCGTAGAAAGATAAATCACTTTGCTTCAAAATGAAAAACACGAGTAAGACACACAGATTTTTTAAGTAGTGTTAAAAAAACATAATACATAGAGGCCAGATGTGCGTTATGAATTGATCGAAATGTCTGCCTTTAGAAACAATAATTACAACTATAGATAAGAACGAGTGATAGATCGTTCCCGATTGTTGCAATATTTTGTGACAAGAAGTTGGATTCTAACGCATCATAAAATAAGTTTCTAGGAATGATTTATCACAGCTATCAGAAAGATGATATTGACAAATTCGATATATTTTTGAATTTAGGTTTCATTATTTTTTAAATTAACCACCCTAAATTAACCAAACTTGCATTGTAACTGTTAGGTAGGAGTATTTCCTGACTTGAGTGTCTGGGACAAATCATGACACAGTATGGGCGAAGTGAACCTAAAATGTTTATGATCCGTTATCTTTCCTAGTGATACGTAATTTTATAGGTGACATCGAATAGAGAAGCCCAGACAACCGGAGGACATTTATTGCCATACCTAAATTGAAAGAAAAATATAGAAATTAATAAAATATTAATTTATTCCTTTTACAAAGTACACAGTTAATTAGAGAACAATTATTATAATCGTTGTCCTTGTAAGATGAACCCTGTTGGTGTTCATACACTATTGTAAAATAACCATTATTATATGCTTAATTATAATAGTATGCGAAATTGTTTATGGTGCTTTATTGGAATGTTCATTTTACAAATAATAAAATGCTACAAATCCGATGAGTCAATAGCTTAATTTGTAGTTTGATTATAGAATGTCTCTGGCGGAAAGGCCGCACGGTGATCTAAACCTTGGTAAAAAGTTGTTACTTAAAAATTTCCTTGAAACGTTATAAAAGCAGCAAAAAATTAGCAGTCTTATGAATCTGATCCTTGGTCTCTTACATTCTGTGAAATAATATATATATATATATATATATATATATATACTTATTATTATTATATATTTTAGAAGCATTTTAAGAAGAAACCTAAGCTCCTCTGCTTTTTAACTCCTTATTTATTGCTATGAAACTAAAATTTCGTTATATGTGTAAAGTTTATGCAGTATTATGTAAACATAATTGTAACTTCTTTTCAATTCAAATAAGTAACATTGTAGATTCTGGTAGGTAGAATTTTATTAAATTTTTTACTTTTGTAAATGTAAAAGGAACTTTGAAAAGTTGTTATCAATTTATATCGTTCTCAGAAATAATTTATCACAAAAGGTACAACTTTTCGAGGCTTCCTTGGGAACGGGTCACAAAATGAAAAATTGTCAATAATATTTTTCAACAAACTCGAATACATTTTTTAAACTACACACAATTTTTGTTCTTGAGACTTATCATAACAATATAACGGTAACACTAAAAATACCCATATTATTTGATTGTTGTAGTACATTATTAAACCGCAGCCCTCTCAATTGAAACGTTTAGGCTAAGATTGAATTTATACTGTAATAATTAACTTAATAATTGATTTTCCTGTGTCTCAATAAATTTACGTTTAATTTTGATTAAAATGTCATTTTCAAAAATGCTTAGCTTAAAATATCCCTTCGGATTGTTATGTGAAAAGAAAACACATGTAATAATAAAATTACACTAATCGACTATGAAACTGAAGAAAAACTATTCGTTTAACGCTAATGGTTTCTGCGATAATCGTATCCTTGGTAACTTGAATCACGTAGTATATTTGTACATGATGTCGAGAGATGACACTAATTTCCACCATTTCCCCTCAGATACACATAACAAGTATATTTGGCCTAATATCGCAAGAATTAAGATAGCTCTAAATTTACATGAGAATTGTAATAATTTAGTAAAAATCGTCAAAAAATTTTAGGAACGATATCACAATGATATGTGTACAAACAGAAACTCAGATTCTACTTATTCGATTGTAAAAAAAGTAAAATTGTAACTGAAGAATGTAATTTGTAGTTGTTATGTTACCGTTTTACAAGGCTTTCAAATGAATCAAGAAGATTCTTATCGATCGTTGTTTAGAAAATGAGTAACGTTACATCTCTGATATGGTTACAATAACCTTTTGCGTACCATTAATATTATATAGGCCTATAGCCCTTGAAGAAATACTATTTTGCTACTTCTTGGTTTTCTTTCTCTTTTAAAAATAATAATATTAAGGGATCTGTGAAACTAGTAAAAATGCTTAAGGAGTGCCTTGTTAACACTTTGTATTTGATAATGTTTATTTTGTTACTTGATATACAAAATATATTGTAAATGTTTAACGTAACAATAAATGTTACTAACACATATGAATTAATTTTGAACACATTGTGCCCATTACATAACCGTAGCATAACCTATATACTACATCGCTAATGTCACGTGGTGTCTAACATACTATTTATCACGTATGTCTTAAATGACTATTTTTAAAGGAATAGATTTATGTACATATAGAAAAAACAAAGTACAAACAAAGAAATCGGAAATTCAAATAAAATTTACATTGGAATGTTGTGAGGTTTTATTGTTATAAATATTTATATTATTTATGAAATAAGGTTTATAACATTCATAGACATGGTTGAATTTAATTATCGAAAATACCATTTGTAAAATTATATAACAAACAAAAATCATTTTGTTAATTAAATTTTGTGAAAATATATTCAATGATCCCACAGGATGAAATGAAAGTAATAGAGGGAATGTAAAATTAATTTAAACAACAGACTACAAGGAATAGTAGGAGGGGCTGGTTATCAATTTCCATGCACCAACGTCCCACTCGGGAATACTCTATTAATAATAAAGGTTTCAGGGAATTTGCGCCAAACCTATTTCAATTGTTATTACATTACTCTATTTTGCAAATATATTGTTTTTCGTCAATAGACATTAGTCTGTATTAAACTATTCTTTTTCTGTTCAATTTTAAAATTATCATAAAAGTTAATTTTAAAATATTAGACAAGTTTAACGAAGAGTATAATGAATGAATTACTTTAGTTTCCCGTTTAATATATCGTTTACATTTTTGTTACGGCTATTTTATAACATCTAGGGATATTTTTTTTTATAAAAAAAAATTCATAATAAATATTATGTAATAATGAGTATAATTCAATATAGTAATTATTGATATAGGACAATATTTTTCGAAGAAAAATCTGAAAATCGTAACACAATCACCAATTTAAAACGGATTGATTTAGTATTTGAACAACCTGAGCATGTCATTTTCTCATCTTTATGAAACTTCTTAGGAAGAACGAATTCTGTAGGAAAAATCATATGTTTCACATGGCCTGGTTTATTATTTAAAATTGTTAATTGAAAATCTTACTTCAGATTGTGATTAGTAGTTTTTTTAATAGGGTATTTTGCTTTCCGTTTAGTAGTTTTCTATAATATACAGTGGTAAGAAGAGTCAAAAGTCACGTAACATACACCTATAAGAATCAAAATATAATGACATAATGAGAAAAATAGTTATACAAGTTCAGAATTTTTACTGGTAAATTAGCTTCTCATATGCATTGTAATAGTCTTTGTAATTATATATCCAATCCTACGCATAATTAAAGACAAACTAATATATGTATAAATCGGTGTCACTCTTTTGTACAAATATTTAAAAGTGAAACAAATTAATTTAAAGAGTTTTATTTTTGTGAAAATTCGAAAAAGGTGACCAAAAGAAATAAATGTCCATGATCATTAAAGTTTTTCCTTTTTTTTATAACACGGCAAGGGTTTCTTGGACAATATGCTATTAAAATATGTATTTAATAGCTATATCTAAGTGATGTAATATTAATCCAAAAAATAATATATTCTTAATTATATTGTGTTTTTGATTTTCTTCTTATAATCTGTAAAAACAATAAAACTCATTACTTAACGGGCATTCATATAATCGAAAAAAATAACCAAGAATAATAATTACTTGAAAATGTACATGGCTAAATGTGACATGAATAGACGAAAAGGAGTAAATTACCAATATGAATTTAGCTAATAGATGTAAATAAATAACTAAAAAAATTAAGTAAATTAAATGATAAAGTAATTATTTTTTAAATATAGACTTTGAAAGTTTGTTTAATTTTTGTATTTTTTATTAATAATGATAACGTCAGTTATTTTTACCACTATAAATAAACCCGATTGATACCAAAAAGAGATATCAATAAATTGATATTTAAAAACATTCGATGAAAAGAATTACAATAAAATCGTTGAATTGATTTCATTTTGTGCACAGGATGAAATGAGTGTACAGGTTATTAAGTCCAATGTACAAAACTTGTCCTTCTGGATTATTACAACAATATCAATTATTTCAGACAACGTACACCAGTCAGGGTTTTAATTGTTTTTATTATATTTTTCAACAACATATATTTTTTTATTGAACACATTTATAATCGTTAAATATTTTATAATAATTATGTTCTTATGTGCATGTGGTTACTCTAACATTTGTAAAAGTGGAATAAAAATTGTTTTAAGAAAATAAAAAATCTTTTTAGTTTTATATACATTTAAAGAGCTACTAGGAATAGCTCTAATAACATTTTACTATTTTATTTTAAACGTAATTCTCATTTAATATTTATTTCCAAATATTATAATAATATCCAGTAATTAATTAATAATTCATATATCACAATCTAAACCCTTGTGATTAGAGCTGTAAGGCACAAGATTGTTGCATTATTTGATAGTTGAAAACGCTAACTTGTTATTATCTCGTTTATGTCAAATCTCAAAGCTGATATTGTTGCACACGTTTCCAAACGTTCTACCACGGTTATTTGATAATGTTTAATTATTTCAGTTATTCATTAAATATTTATATTTACAGAAAAACAAGTTGATTCTACACTGTAGATTTAGAATTAGATTGTTTATTGTAATTTTACTCTTATAACATATGACATATTGTTGGTGAGGCATACATATTTTAAAACTCATAACTATCCTTACGGTTTCAATCCAAGTTACAAAAATGTAGTTATTAATGTAACTTTACGTATTATTTGTAAACAAAGGCTAAACATTTTATTGAATCAATGAAGTGTAAATCCCATACAAAGTATCCTTATGTCAATTACCGCTGATATGCTGATAATTAATTGACTGATGTGAAGATTGTATACACTGACCACTGTATTTTACTTCTTGATGAAGTCTGGAAGGTGTCAAAATTAGTACACAAATAGCCAGTCTTTATCTCGGTAATTTGATGTAGTACGAGTATATAAATTATTAATAGAAAATTCTTATTTGCACAATGTGAAAATCACGTTACTGTATTTTATATAATATTATTGTTTATTGTAATTTTACTGTTACGAGAAATATCACAAACTATGACTCAATATATAGAATGGTATACACACGTTCAATATCTTTAAAAAACTTTGGTTTCCAACAAAGTCTAAAAATTGAGAGTGTAATAAAGCTGGTGTAGATTCATTTTCCTCTTTAAAAAGTAAATAATAATAAAGATAGTAATTAGTTTGAAAGAAGTTTTAAACCTTAATGTGTGTAGGAATCGTTTTGGAATTATGAATTATGTTCTAAGATACAATTTTAAACAGTTTAACTGGAATTTCTTGACATATTAGTTTTGAAGTCAGAAGCTATATTTATTTTATTTTCACATTCTGACTAAACCCTCCTTCTCAGAATTTTAGGACGCAAGACATTTTAATTCATTGTTTAAGGACTAATTTGGCGTTGTAGGATTATTTAAATTATTAATTGAAATTTTATTTTTACAATGGGAAGATCACTTACTGTATTTTAATAATATTACTGCATAATGCAATTAAAATGTTACGAGAAATATCACAAACTACGACTCAATATCGAAATGGAATTAACACGTTTAGTGTCTTAAAAATACATTTCCTTTCCAACAAAGTCTCAAAAGTGCATTTAATAAAGATGCTGTACTTTTATTTTCTTACTTACAATATAAATAATAATAAATACTTGAGGAAGGAAGTAGGACCATAATGTCCGTACAAAGTATTTTGGAGTGTTGATATGTGCTCTATGATAAAATTCAGAACAGTTTAACTGAAATTTCTAGACATCTTAGGTTTGAAGTCAGAGTCTATAGTTTATTTCCACGATCCAATAAGCCCCTGATTTCAGAATTTCATAAGACACAATACTATTTAATTGATCCTTTATAGACTATGTTTTAAATACGTTTAATCACACTAAAATTGAAACACATTATATTGCTGTAACTCAAAATTTGATTATTTGTAACAAAATAAAAACCACCTCAACATATTCCTAAATAGTGTTCCAGAGAAATTGTCGTGAAAACCGATTCTTGGTAAACTAGTTGTTGTTGGGGGGGGGGGAATTGATAAAGATGGTTAGAATTTTAAGACGTTAAAGTTTTGTGCAATAATTCTCAAAAAGTTGAATAATACAAGAGCGGATTTGGAGGATACAACTAAAGTAAGGCTAACACTATAACAACACAAAGGGAATTTTTATATTTTAATGCAATCATTCATTCAATGGTTTTATTTTACAGGCATTTTAAAGGATATAATTTATAGAAAAATAATGGGATTTAAAACTTTTAAAGGTAGTTCGTTGCAAAGTTATCTTTTGTAAACTTGTATATAAGTTAATATGTGTTTCTTAAATAAAGCTAAACGAGGAGAGAGAAGAAATTCTGAAGGAAATAACAAAATAAACATCTATCAACTCGCTTAAAACGTACAAGGTGTCACTCTCAACTCTCCTTCAGAAATTATAGTAACTTGTGGAAACTTCATTATCAACTGAGTTCACCATCACATCAGAGAGGCTTTTTTTGGTAGTGGACTGTTTTTATCCATCCAAAAACGAATTCTGTTTAAAAATTATCAATAAATAAAACCCTGATTTCTATGGAAATTTTCAAGATTTACTTCACAATCAAAAATCAAGTTGTTCAAAAATTGGTGTGAGGTTAGCTCTAACATATATTTGGACAAAGATATGTTTTTTTCTTAAAAGGTGATTTATGTGTTTAATAGATAATTATAGTCAAAGACAATATATATATATATAAATATTCGTCAGTTTAAAAGCCGTCCAGTTTACGACGTTAGCTTTTATGACACTTTATAATTTTATATGTTTTAGTAGTTAAGAAAAATATTCAAATACAAAAATTAAGTGTGGTGTAGCTAGCTAACTTTTTGGATGAAAGTACTTAAGGAAGGAAGTGTGAAAAATTTGTTATATAAATATATACCGGTTGTTCAAAAAGTCTGGAAACCCCTTAATATTTATTTTATTAATAAACGCAGAGCAATGAAACTCTAGGATTACGTCCTCATTGTAGTTACCCACCTTTTGCTCATTTTAACTGTCTTTTTTCACTTTGGGGGGACGTCCTGTGGAGGAAGTCTAAAAAATCTTAAATGTAAGCATAGGTCGAATTATACCTCATTTTAAAGGTCTTTGTTAGAGGAACTCATTGCCGCAATCCCGACTGAAAAAGGACCATTCGTTTGGAAATGGCAGCCTTTTACAATTTGTTAACTTTACGTTGCGAAGATTAAGAGGCAGAAGTGAATACTCAACCGTGTTGGTTATGTTAGTGTTTTAGCTATGAGAATTTCACAGCTGGAGTGTGGAGGGATAGGAAATATCAGTAATGGTAGATTTAATTGTTTAAAAACTTTAGGAGTGCACAGATGTAATTGGGGACAATTATCATTATTAATAAAATTGAACGGACAGTATGTCAGTTGTTTATGTTTAAATTACTTACTTTGCAAGACAATAATCATACAAAAAAAACAAACCTTGGAGGTATTACAGAAGGTGATCGATGTGGTGTCCTTGTGTAGCTGATTGGTCGCATTGGTTGCTGATTTTGGCCGTCCGGATCTTGACCGATCTGTTACAGAACCGCGCTGTACGGTCTTCAACACTGTTGATTTTTGAATAGGTGGTCAATTGGGACAAGTTTCACTGAAAAAGCGGCTTACCTCCTCATATTAACGAGTTCTATCCCCATAACCCCTCATCATCAGAATGCTTATTTGCTCTGTCTCACTAAGTGACATTGTAATCTAAACTAAAGCTTACTAAAAGTTTGCCATTGAATTAGCATTAAAATCAAACAAACTTTTAGAGGCTGCCATTTCCAAACGAATGGTCCTTTTTCAGTCGGGATCGCGGCAATGATTTTCTCTAACAAAGATCTTTAAAATGAGGTATAATTTGACCTATGCTTACATTTATGATTTTTTAGACTTCCTCCATAGGACGTCCCCCCAAAGTGAAAAGTCGATAACTACAGTGAGGACGTAATCCTAGAGTTTCATTGTTCTACGATTATTAATACAATTAATATTAAGGGGTTTCCAGACTTTTTGAACACCCGGTATATATAATTTATATTCATATTCATATTTATACTTATATATTTATACAAATCTGTAATTTTTAATTTTGTTTTTGTTAAATATAATTGCAATTTTGATAATTGTTAGATAAAATTTACTTACAGGTTTTTGATGAATTATATTATTTGGATATATATATTCCAAATCACAATGTACTTAGTTTCTCAAATTTGAGACTAAATGTATTTTGGTTCCAGACTGTACATGCATGAAGTAAGTTCAGACGGATAAGTTTTGTAAATTGTCTTGTTATATTATTTGTTTTATCAAAAGTAAATCGTTCAAAAGTGTACAAATTTTTAAAGGGATCATTCATCACAACGAGTACAACTTTGAAAATTGATATCCTGGCCTTAAAGTACTTATTACTTTGTTACGGTATGAGGTTAAATTTGAAGGAAATCAAATGATTTGTTAATCATTCTTTTAGAAGTAATCAAGTGGTTTTTAAAAAAACACATGAATTATATTTAACATCATTCCAAAAATACATTGTTATGTCTTACCGTCTTTAAAATCATAACAAAATCTAAAGTAACTATACAGATTATAATATTTCCTCTTATAATATTTTATCCTTCATTTTTAATTTGAGTTCAAGTACAATTTTTAGAACCATGCTCAAATTAATGTTCTCATATAATCTTTACGTAAAATAAAGATATTATCTGTCCTTTCATTGTTATTTTACGTTAGTTCCTATTTATTGTTTGATAGGTTATTTAAATGTTTTTAAATATTGAATGACAAAATCAGCAAACATTACTTATACATTTTACTTTATATTTTATTATTAATTATATTTTTTAAATTGAATAACAGTTTCAATCAATCACTATTTTTATTTCCTTTTACATAGTTAACGTTCACAAATTGTGCATACACAAAAATTACTATAAAAAATTCATAAACCTTGTAAGATATAATAATAATTATTTCAATCCAATTATTGGCAAACCATCTTAAAATTCATTTCAGCACATCTAACAAACATTTTAAACTTGAACGTATAACAATATTTGAACAATATACTGTTGTAACTGTCTGTTATATCATCAAAACTTTATAATTCACTAAGTTTGTCAGAATTACAGAAGGCAAGTCATATCATACGAACTCCAACAATTAAACATTATGTCAGAAACAAGCAGTACAGAATAACAGAAATGCAGTCTTATAAATTTGATATTATATTGTGTTGTAATTAAGTTTTCTGAAATCGTTAAGATGGTCTCTATTGTGCATTATCATTCACCTGTTTTTTTTTGTTTGTTTTTTTTTTTTATTTTATTTTATTTTTATTTATTTTTTTTTTTTTTAGGTGTGCAAATAGGATGTAGTCCGGTAATGAACCTAAACAGTTATAATATAAAAATGCTATATATATTTTTTAAATTTAAACAAAAAATAATAATTTTTTTAGATTTTAAATCAATACAGGGTTTTTTTAAATTTTTCTATTAAATCTAAAAATAAAAAAAAATAAAAAATGCAATATTAAGTTTTGCTTCTAATCTGAATTTATAAAGTTTTTCTAGCGTTTACTGTTTATATATATTTTTTAGAACATATTAATTTTAATTCACTTTTTTTTACTACGAATTTTTTTGAATTTTAATTTTCAAACGTTCTATCTAATTCTAAAACTAACTTTCTAATTTCGGTAATATTAAATAAAATCAATGTTCTTCCAACATAATGTGATGGCATCTTATAAATTTCCTATCGAACACCTTTAATTTTTTTGCTGTTTGAAAAAATGTTCTGCATAATAACATTTAGAAAATTACTTTATCCATTACGAAAATACTATCACTAACAAGTAAAATATATTGACTCCATAAATTAAAATGGAAAAAATATAAGAAATTAAATTAGTATGACGTATTAAAACACGTTTCAATAAAATAATTTTTATATAATTGCGGGAAAAAACTATTTATTCATTAAAATTGTATAATTATTAACTTTTAATAAATAAATCAGTTTCTGTCAATATATTTATTAAGAATGAAACTACATAATGATTTATAAAATTTAAGACAAAATAAAAGTTATAAGTCATTAATAATATGATTTAACATAAATATCAGAAAAAAATATTACTAACTTTTAATTTATAATGAAAAGTCTAAATCATGATTTGTTGTTTATGCTAGTTTATTAATGATGTCTCATTTTGGTTTTACTTCAAATGAAGTGTTTAAGTGTTTTACGTTTTACTTCTTTGAAACATACAGTAAACAAAATATAATTACACTTTACGTTTCACGTATTTTGAAAGTAAATTTAATTACTTGAATAACTTAAAAACGAATTCCTCAGAACCGAGAGTCATTAGATAATCACACATAAAGTAATTAAAAAGAAGTACAAGTTGTTAGACACTTAATATTTTTCGTTTCAATCCACGGTTACGGTACAAGTCAGCGAAGCTTATTCTAGATTTGTATATTTCTTCAAACAGATGTCACATTAGTTAAATTTGATTTATTTACCAATTTGAAAATTGTGTGCATTTTTAAATTACCCTGAGAGTAATGTAGTAGAAATGTAATTGTTATATAACAGGTCTAGCTTAAAAAAAAAAATACAACTTCGAATCTTTTCCAGTTTAATACTGGCAGTGATCGCCACGATTTAATAATAATTGTTATTGTTGTGTATTGTTACATCATATATTTATTGTAGAATATCAATGGAATTTAAACTATTATTCATTATTAATTTATTATTTTAGGCACCTCTTTCCAGTATAGTTTTAAGAGTGGATTTTTAAATTACAGAAAATGCAATCTAGAAGTGTTTCAAACCAAACGATATATAAACATATGGACACCCATCTGTTGCACCATTTTACGTAAAAGGTACAATGGACATTTTGGGATTTGAAGCATCACTAAATATTTACTAATGCACATTTGTAAAAACTTATTTATTAAAAAAAAACACCCCAATACGAAACTAATTAATTATGTTTGGAATATTTGGAATTCATTTTTAGCTAAAAAGAATTATTAATTTTTATTTTTTAAACTTTCGTTTAAATTACCTGTCCTTTACTACTTTCTTTTATTTTATTTTGTGACGTTTAAAAAGAGATTCATACATCGGATGATAATGTAGAACTTTTGAGACAGTCATGCTTGCTTATGTAGTCCCAAAACGTGTATCGTTTGGCCAAGTTTGAATCTTCCTAATAAAGTGCTTCTTAGATGTTTGAGATTGACTCAATACAAAATCTAGTTTAAATATAATTTTATCCAATCATATGACCCTAATACAGTTGAATTGCCCTAGAATTGTGAATGGAGTAGAACACGATGAATTTTACCTCAACAGAATTTAAGTTAAGTGATGAAGTCAACACGTTTGTTCTTAATGTACCACGAGCTAGCTCTCATCTGACTACGTTAAGAAATTTCCCTGAGAAAATCCAAGATTTATGTCATTTAACCCTAGATTACTACTCTTAATTCATTGTTACGTGATCACTATTCATTCGTAAATTTTACTACTTTCTGTTTTTATTTTTATTATTATTTTTTAAACTTTACTTTAGTGTTGACTATTTTTCATATTAAATCCTTTATTGTTTTTAAGTATTTTTAAAAATATTTAACACTGTAATCCTGCATATTTTAACTGTAAAAAAATGTCTATTACCACCATTACAAGTACGTTTAAAAAAAAAAAATCTGGAAAAAAAACGAAAAAATATAAATATTATTTTATTGGAAAAATTAATCGGATATTCATAAAATACATCATTTATAAGTGTTTAATTTATATAAAAAGAGAAAAATGATTTACAATAAGTTCATTAGGTAGAATGCCAAAAATGCGTGTCCGTCTTTTGTCTACGAGTTCTCCGAATTTTACAAAGGACGGGTCGTAATTTTTAAGAATGAGTAGTGTTCTATAATAACCGACGCCATTATAGTCTTTTACTCCTGTTATGATCGTTCGAATTAAGGTGGAGATTTCCTATCAATTACATGTATGTATGTCGAAAAGGGGGCGGGATTCTCATATTGAAACTTATTAGGAAAAGTGAAAAACTCTTGGTAATATTCTGGAACTTTTGGTATAAAAATAAGTAATTTACCAAAACCAAATGCTTAGTTATTTTACCTCGAAAACACGGATAACTTTTTCGATGACACTGTTTAATCTTAACTTAAAACCTATCAAATTATAAAAAGTGTGGAAATATAGTTTACTAATAAATCATGAATTTGGAAATTAGTAGATGATAAAAACACTGTAGTGTAGAGTTCATCAGTGGTAATAGATTTATATATTAGACTGTATAACCAAAGATTTAGGAAATACAAATAAAGTTTACATTAGAAAGTTGTCAATCATTAGTGCTATAAATATTTTACAGTTTATAAAATACGATATATAATGTTCAAAGACGGGATTGAAATTAATTAACAAAAACACCATTTATAAAACAAAATATCAAACAAAAATCATTCTGTTAATTAAATTTTGTCAAAATATATTCACTGATCCCAAAGGATGAAATGAAAGCAATAGAGGGAATGTAAAATTAATTTAAACACCAGACTACAAGGGATAGTGGGAGGTACAGGTTATTAATTTGCATGCACATAAGTCCCTCTCGGGAGTGTTCTATTATTAATAAAGGTTTCAGGGAATTTGCGTCAAACCTATTTCAATTGTTATTACTGTACTCGAAAAACAAAAATTGGTAATATACGTTAGGCTGTATAAATCTGATATTTTAATCGATGATTTTTTAAATTGTCATAAACATTATTTTGTAAAATTATAAAAACATAACTAGGAGTGTAAAAAAAGGATTAATTTAGTTTGGCGTTTAATACATAGTTTTAAGTAGTGCTTATTACTAAGTAGTTATATTTTGTGACATTAAGGAATATATTGCATTTTAAATACATTCTCAATTAATATTGTATAATGAGTATAATTGTTTATAGTAATTATAGGATAATATTTCATTGAATTGGTAATCTGAAAATTATAAAATATTCTGCTTGGTACAGAGTACAGGTAATTATTGTACAAACAATCACATGTTCCATATTTTTCATTTGGGCTATAAATTAGTAATTGTAAATCATACTTTCACACAGTGATTATTACTTTTTTTAATAGGTTAGTTTACTTTGTGATTATTAGTTTACCATAAAATACTGCGTTGAAACGGTTATATGTATTGCAACAAAAGTTATAATGATAGATAATGATAGATAATGATAGATTGTTCGTATTATTAATACGGTTTATCAGACATTTGCTATCATTTGTGTGTATATGTAAACAATACAAGATGTTTCGAAAGTATAAATTAACTCTAGTTATTAGTAAAACACTAAATGGAACATTAAATAAAAATCGGGGGTCGGATACACCGACCTTAAATAAGTTTGATAATTTGTAGCTTATTCCACAAGTGGAAATCATGACATGATCGAGGAGGATTAAACTCTTGCAAAACAATTTCTTTACCCAAATAAAGAGTTAGAACAACTTGCATTTGTTTACATCACTTTAAAATCAGTTCCTTGTCGTATTTTGTTTAGTTTAGTTTTATATGACGTTTGTATTTAACTTTAAACCTACAGGTCTATTTTTAGACTTGAGTTCTTTTCTTAGATTATAGATTTCGTTTTAGTTTACAACATGGCCCTAGGCTACTAGGTTGCCTTTGGTGTTTTTTCTCTTTGTGTTCTAGTTTTATATGATAATATGAGTTGATTTATACGTTCGAAACGTCGTGTGTTAGAGTTACCACACACAAATGACGGAAAATGTTATATTCAACCATATACATAATATTACAAGTTACTTAACACAAAAATCAAAGTGAAAATATAATGAAATATAATATCTGATTTAGTCATGTTGAATACATTTCTTAATTCTTTTCTTTTTTGTATATACCAAAGTACAGCAATGTTCTCAAATGTCTTTTTTGTCAAATTTGTATCAATTGTAAGTTGTAGCCTAAATATGTTGAATACATCGAGTTTTATCTGCAATTATGAAGACTGCTTACTTAGATAAATAACTATGTTTCAAAATCTAATAATATTATCCATCATCATTTAGAAATAGTCATTTCTATTATATATTCATCACAATTGATGTATAATTTTTAGCAGAAAAGTAATATATAACAAAATATTGGTATATTTCATTTGAAACAATAATTAAAATTTCTACAATAATTACTAAAAATATCAATAAAATAAAACCACAAATTAATCTGATACCTGTAACATAATTTATATAGAAAAAAAATTATGGATGTGTTTATTATAAGAATTAACTAATGTATCTGATATAAATAACTTAAAAAATATATTTAAATATGAAAGTAGCTAATTAAATTTAAAAAAAAACACTTCACTCTTTATTATAAGAAGTACCTAATGTTTTTGAAATAAATACCTTTAAAATATAATCACTGTAAAAAGTAGGTAATTAGTTTATAAAGCAACACCTTAAAACTAAATAAGCAAAGGGAAAATTGTTTTGAAGTAATCAACAAAATAACCTTCTATCGTCAAACTTATAACTGACAAAATGTCACGCTCCACCGTTCTTCTCAAACCGTTGTAACTTGTACAAACTTTGTGATTATCTTAGTTTACCGTCACATCAGAAAGTCTTTTTAGGTGCATGTGCAAATTTTATGCTGCCAAAATAAAGTTCTAAATGATATATCAATAAGTTCTGCAAGTATTAATTAAATTCAAGTTTTAAAAAGATTCATTTAGAATAACAGTTAAAGAATTTCAAAATGTGAATCGTTCATTAGCTTCTCATATGCATTGTAATGGCCTTTATGAAAAAAAATTCCTCTCCTCCTCATAATTAAAGACAAATGGTTTTTTTGTAAATTGAAGTTCATATTATTAAATAATATCGATTATAAACACCACAAGCAATTGGAACTTTTATCACTCCATTGAGTGAATATTTAAAAGTGAAATATATAAATGAAAGTGTTTTATTTTCACGATAATTCAAAAAAGGAGAGTCAAAGCAAAGTAGAGTTGTTCGTATTTACGATGTTATCACGACAAGACTTTTATGGCAATGTACTAATAAAATATTTATTTCATAAGATTGTTTAAATGATTGCCATGATGTAATATCATTTCAAAAATAATCTGTTATTAATGATATTATGTTCTCGTTTTTCTTCTTATAATCACCATAAAACGTAAGTATTCCAATTCACCAATTAATTGATGTAATTTGCGAAAAATTACATTAATAAATAAATGTCATTGTCAAGGGAATTATTTGTGCAGTCAAAATGTATAAATAGAAAAAATTCACATAAATACACTCACACCACAAACAATATATTGCAGAATTTTCTATATTGTATGATATCATTTTATATAATAATGACATTGGATTTTTCAAAATAAGAAATTTAAAACGCACATGAAGTACGAGAAGGATTAAATTGCCAATAATAATTTAGCTAATAGATGTAAATAAATTAATCGCAAAATGAAGTCAATTTAATGGTGTGTAATTATGTACAAAATTTGGACAATTTTAAGTCTGTACAATTTTAATGAATCAATTCAGCATTGTTTTTATGGTAATTCTGTGCAATTACTTGGTCAACTCCAAATTTTTTCATATTTTACTACGGTCATAAGCATGTTCTCAGAAAGCAAGAAACATATAATTTAAGGCCCGCAAGGCCATCTGCCGAGCGATAAGAAGGTTCAAAGTCCACGCGATAACAGTGGCTTGCGGGAGACGCGCGGAAGGCCAGTTGTGACAGTACCGTTATATAATTATATATAATGACAGGTTTGGCCAGGTAGCTATATATATAGCTACCTGGCCAAACCTGTCATTATAGGCCTTCCTTGCGTCTCCCGCAAGCCACTGTTATCGCGTGGACTTTGAACCTTCTTATCGCTCGGCAACCTGTACGATGGCCTTGCGGGCCTTGAATTATTTGTTTCTTGCTTTCTGAGAACATCCTTATGACCGTAGTAAAATATGAAAAAATTTAGGGTTGACCAAGTAATTGCGCAGAATTACCGTTTTTATTAATGTCATATATCAATATCGGTTCCTAATATAAATTGCCTAGATTGATACTAATCAAAACACATTAAATAAAAAAAATGCAATCAATAATCGTTGTGTTGATTACATTATAGATACTTGTGGCACAGGATGAAATGAAAGCAATAGAAGGTAATTAAATTAGTTTAAATACCAGAATACAATTATAGATTGGAAGAGACGAGGATTATCAAGTAACATGCATAAAAGTCCTGCCTCGGGAATATTACATCAATATAATTTTTTCCAGGCAATGCACAACAGTAAGATTTTAATTGTTTTATTATATTTTTCAACAATATTGTTTTTTATGTCGATAAGCATTAAGCCTTCAACAATATTTATATCCTCAGAATAATATGTTTTTTAAAGAGCATGTTGAACTATATAATAATTGCTTTAAAGAATATAAGAAAACGGTTTAGTTTTACATAAATATAAATCAGTTACTAGGAAAGTAGTAAAGAGGTTAACAACGATTTGTTATTTTATTTTCAATTTAATTCTTATTGAATAATTATTTAGGTATGTGCTACTTATTTTCAGGACTCAATGATTTGTACATCACAAGCTGAACTATGATTAGTGGTGTATAATAAGAGACTGTTGATGAATTATTTTTCATGTTATTTTCTCTTTTATATCAAATATCAAAGTTGGCATTGTTCCACATTTTGTTGCTTGTTCTACCACGGTTAATGTCTAATTATTGCAGTTATTAAATGAATATTCATATTTACAGAATAACATGTTGACTCTACACTGTACATTTGGAATATGATTGTTTATTGTAATTTTACTCTTATAACATATGGCATAGTGTTTTAGAGGCTAGCTCTCCGTACGGTTTCAACCTAAGTGACAAAAGTGAAGTTATTATTATAACTCACCCCATTAATTAATTGTAAACAAAGTTTTAACATTTTATTTAATTAACGAAGTGTAGGTTGCACACACAGTATCTTATGTCAATTACCTTATGATTACATATGATTAATTGACTGATGTGAAGGTTGTAGACACTAACCATTTTATTTTTCTTCTTGAATAAATCTTGGAGGTGTCACAATTATTACACAAATAGCCAAGCTTTTTATGGGTAATATGACGTAGTATGACTATTTAAATTATTAATTGAAATTTTATTTTTACAATGGGAAGATCACTTACTGTATTTTAATATTATAATGCTTATTGTAATTTTACTGTTACGAGAAATATCACAAACTATGACTCAATATCGAAATGGAATTAACACGTTTAGTTTCTTAAAACTACATTTCATTTACATTTCCAACAAAGCCTCAAAAGTGAGAGATTAATAAAGGTGCTGTACATTTATTTTCTTATTTACAATAAAATTAATTATAAATACTTAAGAAAGGAAGTAAGACCATAATGTCCGTACAAAGTATTTTGGAATGGTGATATATGCTCTATGATAAAATTTAGAACAGTTTAACTGAAATTTCAAGACATCTTAGGTTGGAAGTCAGAGTCTATAGTTTATTTCCACGTTCCAATAAACCCCTAATATCAGAATTTCATAAGATACAATACCATTTAATTGGTCATTTATAGACTATATTTTAAATACGTTTAATCACACCAAAATCGAAACACATTAAATTTCGGTAACTCAAACTTTAATTAATTATAACAAATTAAAAACCACCTCAACATATTCCTAAATAGTGTTTCTGATAGCATGTCGTCAAAACCGATTGTTGTTGAACTATGTGTTTGGAGGGAAGGGGAGAAATGGACAAAGATGGTTAAATATTAAAGTTTTTTGCAAACAGTGCACAAAATGTTACAATAGCGGATTCGGGGAACTTACAATCTAAAGTAATAGTAAAATAATAACATCATAAAGGAAATTTTATAATTTTAACTACAAAAAACTTCAAATTAGAAATATACATAGTATTAGTCATGTTATCATTCATTTTCCTGGCATTTTAAAGTTTAAAATTTATAGAAAATAACGTGTTTTTAAAATGAAATTACTTTAAAAGCTAGTTCGTTGCGAAACTATCTTTTGTAAACTTTCATATTAGTTTTGAGTTGTTTTTAAATCTATAAAACTAAACGACGGAAGTGAAGCAATCCTGAAGGAAATAACAAAATATTCATATCTTTACTCGCTTAAAACTTATAAAATGCCACTCTCAACCGTTCTTCAGAAATTATACTGGTAATTTGTGCATGCTGTGTTTTTAACTTAGTTTATCGACACATCGTAGAGACTCTCAGAGGTGTTAGACTCTTTTCATGCTACCAAAAACGAGCTAAATTGAATTAGTACTAATAAATTAAACTATGATTTGCACGAAATAAATTCAAATCTTCAACATTTATTTCAGAATAAAAATTCAGAGAAGTTCAGATAATGTTTGTAAAATTAACTCCTACGTATTTATGGATACATTTTTTTTTTTGGAAAATGGCGGATGCATACATATGATTGTTCATACTTTGAAAAGCACTCGACTTAAAAACTTTATCTTGGTATCAAATTGCATTTTTTTGGGGTCATAGAATTTTAAAAAAATCAATAATTTATTCATACTTACAAACAATCTCTAATTTTTTTTTAAATCGGGAACATTAAATGCATTAAATGAACAGTTATTTAATTATTATTCAACTATTATAATCTTCCTTAATTAAACAAAGGTAATGATATTCCATCTTATTCAAACATTAAAACCACAATTAAAAATATCTTTTATGCAGGGCCTAACTTAAAGTGTGATTACTTTAAACTAAATGAAACAATGTTTAATTTTATGACGAATTTTCAATTAAGTTTATAGTTTTTAATTTTTATTTAGGTACATTTTCCAATATCATTATATTTTTTTGTTATAAGTTGAATTGTACAGATACTGACTAGATCTTCAAAACTGTTTAATTAAACCGTTCCCAAAATTGCTTTTCGGACCAGTCATACCGACCATGGTTTCGTCATGTTTTAAATGATCAGGGAGAATTTTTGTCAAATTCACTTCTATTAAAACTATTATCTGCCTTTTGACCAGAAGTCTCCCACTCACCACCACATCCTCTCCATTTACCTTAGTTTGCTAGTCAAGTAATTGTCCTTTCCTTAGTCTGTGTTAAGCTGCCTCGTATATGCCGTTACTGGCGAAACCATGGTCGGCAAGACTCAAACAAAAGTAGAAATTACTAAAAATTGTGTTTTTTTTGGTTTTCTTTCCTATTATAGTTTGATTAAAATTTATGTCATATTGATTTTGTTTTCAGAACTATTGATACAATGAAACTTATATATTTACACTATTTATTTTACTTTTAAATTACTACCAATAAATAATTTGTCTATTAATTAATTTAGGTTTTTCCTTTCTCTCTTTTTTATACAATTAAAAATATTACAGTTTAGTTTAAGTGTTGGAACATCTGTCTGAACAGGAAGTTACGAGAATCATCAAACTTACTTTACACAATGGGGTTTTACTTACATACTTCTTAAGTTTTTTTTAACCGCCTTTAATTTCAAATAAATTTTAAATCTGTTTTTTATTTCTCTTTAAATTATATTATAAATGATTTTCCATTTAAATAGATCCACGTATAGAGAAAAATAGAGAAATCAAATTTAAACTACAGATATGTATACGAGATTAATTTGTACCCGGTTGACGGAATCAGAAATTGCATTCTGTGGATAGTAAGTTTTTTTTTGAAATTCAAAGGTAAATTTGCAGAATAGTTCAGCTTAACTGAAACATTTCTTGTTACAAAGACGATGCACTGAAATTTTAAATATTTATAAAACTTACATTGCTTGAAGTTAATCAGCTAACTAACTATAAAGTCCAAATATAATACTAACTTATCAGGGAATGTTTATATTGCCGCGAATCTCATGAGGCGAAAGGAAGTATTCACATTTTGAAAGGAATGATTTATGCACACTACAACTGTAAGAACTAATTGGAAAATAAATTGCCATAATAACAAAATGAAGGGATATAATGAAAAAAAATCATGTGATTTAAATGTACAATCTTTTTTTTTTTTTCAAAATGTATTTAATATTTGACATGAAAGCAACCTCTTTGCTCTCTATTTAAAAAAGACGTAAGCAATAGAAAATAACGTGTTAGTTGTGGCTTATAAATATCATATACATTTTTTTTTTTACATATTTTTAAATGTAAGTGTAGTTGAAAATACAATAACTTTAAAAGCTCATTACTAAATAACGTTTTTGAAACTTTTAAAGAAGGCATTAGTTCTTTTGGAAATCCGTAAAGCTTAACGAGCAAAGAGAAGCAATGCAAAAAATAAACAACTAAATAATCATTTCTTGATAAACTTAAATTTGATAAAATGTCACACTCAATCGTTGTTCTGAAATTGTTGTAACTTGTGCAAATTTGGTTATTAACTTAGTTTACCGCCACATCAGAGAGAAATTCTAGGAAGGTAAACTGTTTTCATGCAGCCAAAAATAAGTTTTTTTTTAGTAAGAAATTACAATAAATAAGGCTTTAAAATGTATGAATTTATTGGCGAAGATAATTATATCACTGTGAAATAAGATTTATAAACTTTTTGAGATTTTCTGAATTACTTGCTTTCTTTAATAACCACTTTTTTGTTCTTAGTTGTGCAAACAAGAAATAGCTTCTCATTTTAAATCGAATTTATAGAATATACTAAGTATTTAAAAAAAATCATATTATTGATTTATTTCACTGATTTACTAACTTAATTTAATTAAATTACTGAAATAACTATATTATAATAAGAATACTAATTGTGACATTATGTGTATTTTAAAAACCAAATTAATTTCACCATTTCTTTAAAATAATTTTATTATCTTCTAATATTAATTTAGTTTTCAATAATGAAAGATGTAACGACCTTATTTCTAGACTAGTTTGGCTGGAAGAGTTAGTTGTACGCTACGTTGGCCATTTTTAGTTTTTTTACGTTCTAGATTTATCATGCAATAACGAGTGTTTATTCACATTCTAAAAACGTTTTAAGTTTAGTTACCTAAATATAAAGATATAATTACACTTTCATTACGCTCTAAATAATTTACAAACCAAACTAACATTACTAATACGAATATAATATTTTAAATTACAAGTCATTTATAAATATAACTCCTACACTAAATGGAAAACTAAATCAGTATGATATAGCCTCTTTCTAATTGAAACTCATTATATTATAAAAGTGAAATAGTTAGACTTTTCCTTTAATATTTTGTCTATAAAATCATACTTTAAGTAATAAGTATTACAAAAAGTGTTGAAAGCAGCGGAAATCCTAGCCTTCAGTAAAATTTATAAAATGACCGATACACAAAATACTGTTTTCTTACAATATGATTAAATTCACAAACTTTGTTTATTGTCACCTAGGTGACCTGAAAGAAGATGTTTTAAGTTTTAAATCATAAGTCTAAAGTGATTGGTTACACATTTTGCAATGACAACTTTAAACTATTGATGGAATTACTTTTGTTTGTATGATCTGAACAAGGTTTGGATATTGCAGCGTAAACGCTTTTATTAAGATGAATATAATAATAATAACCACAATTATTACTGCATTTAATATCCCATTCATACAAAAGACAATAATTACGGATGTAAGCATGGTGGCACATATTTTATCTATCATTTTAAAGTAAGTATGATTTCAACTCTCTGTTAACAGAATCAATGCATAGGAAATCAATTTGCAAATAAATTCGTATACAATTTGTTTACAATGTAATTCTAATTACATTCACATTTTTATAATGAACACGTATTTTCGAACTGAAATTCGATTGTAATCACATAAACGCAATTTAATACAAAATTAATTATAATTCATTATAAGGTCTTCACTAAATAACTGTCATTTATATTTTTTGTAAGACTACGAATAATAATGTATTTAAAAGATACCACTTATGAATTAATTCAATAATGTTACACTACAACATTATACTTTACGGGATAGTTAACAAATACTTCAGAACATATGTATATCTGTTATTATAAAAATCAATTAAAAATTACTTGAGATACATGAATATAAGAATAATTTATAACAATAATTTATTGTATCATTTAAATGTTCAGATAGCAGTTTAAGGTTATGGCAAATTCGATGAATTAAATATTTTTCAAATTTCCATACAATGGAAAAATTGTGGCTATGAACAATTTCGCCCCTCTCTCAACACAGTACTTAAATGTTCAAGGATTTCATAATACAAACAAAGGTGACATGATTGACATTCTTTTAATTCGTTAAAATTTTACTTAAATAATTTATAATAATGTAAGGCTTGAATAATGCAGAACATTCTCCATCCAATATTAAATGGGGGGGGGGGGGGCGAGGCGCCCTAGACTCCCTCTCGGTAACAATCTGCGTTTGTTATGCACCGTCTGTGTATGTCATGCACATATGCTGCGACAGCAAATAAATCCTCTTTAAAGAAAATATATTATTCCAAAACCATGTATCAGGTAATATTTCAATACTATTATCAAGATATAGTAGCCACAATTTCATAATTTAAATTTTTGTATAAAAAATATATTACAAATAGAAAGAAACGTATTTTTTTACGTAAAGATAAAATATAAATTAATCACTTATACATGAACATACTTATTAATAATTATAGCACAAACTATAAAAAATATAATTAAAAAGTGATTAAACAATAAAATAATACAAAAATATGAATGATAATATTAATATCATGCAGTGATGTTTGCGCATAATAATTGTCAACAGATATTTTCAGTGCTACATTGAACTATTGATGGTCAATATTTACATAATATTGAGAAAATATTATGAGAAATTTTATATAGTAACAAAATTTGAAATATTCTTTAAAAACAAATAAACTAGTAATGGTGATATCAAAATGTTGTTATAACCATTTTGTGTGTGTAAATTCATATCTTTAATTAGGGAAATAAATTTTTTTGAATCATAAATTTTCCAAGATTGTAAATGGAACAAACATTTTGTATTAAAACAATCAAATATAGATTAATATAACGTTGGAAAAACCAAACATTTAATAAAATATTTCAAACCAAAAGAAGTAAATGAACAAACGCTATTCTTTCATTTCTTAATGTCGTAATACTCGTAATTTATAAATGTTTTTCTAAAAGTCAAATCAAGACTTAAAAAAAAAAAAAAAAAAAAAAAAAAACTGAATATAGTTTTGTAAATGTGTCTTCAGGTTGAAAAACTTATCTTTTATGAGCATTTTTACATAAATAAACGTTGAGCTTGACGTGTGTGATAATATTAAATACAATAAAACTCGTACACAAGTTCTCACAAAAATTACATTTACTTAATCAAACGCGTTTCCACGACAAAGTCCCCATACACAGCGATACATGATTTTCAATAACTACCTGTTAGTTATAGTTTATTTATTGTAGTTCGTCTATCACTGAGGATAGCGACTTCGTCGTTGAAACACGTTGGATTAAGTAAACGTAATTTTTGTAAGAACTTGCGTTCTAGTTTTATTCCATCTAGGATTTACATAGTTTTATTAGCTCTTATGTGATAAAACTTCTCGTTTTTCTCGTGATAAAATATAAAACACATATCTCGTATATTCAGATTAATCTCACACTTTATTGATGATTGGATCATAAACATACTTTAAGTTAGTGCGTTAATTAAACCAAATTAGAGTTAATTTTTACTTCAAACATTTAGTTGAATATGAATGTCAAGTTTATAATTTTTGCTCTTTTGTTATTTATTATCTACGTGTTCTTATTATAAAGTAATTTAATTTCGTTAACGTTTTTCTATAACAAAAAGAGTCTTGTTATCAAAATAGTGTCTAATGAAATGTTTAATTATTTTATTTTATCTTCCGTTATTAAATTGAAACTTCCACATAGAGCCTATAAATGCATAATGCATAACTCTGAACTTCCAGAGCTAACGTAATTTCAAAGTTTGTATGACGTTCACTCGCAGTTTAAGCATAGCAACAACAATATGCAAATAAAAACTGTTAGATAGAACTAAAAAGACGAATAAACTGTTATAGGAACTAAATTGGCATATCGTTTACAAATTTATCAATAATCGTTGAAACCAATATACTTATTTGTTGTTTCTAATATTTTGTACCTTTCCTACGTTTTAAATATTTTTCTTTTTACAAATTTATGTATTTAGTACCGTTTATGAAAGTATTATGAGTTTAATTAAAAATAAAAAAAGGACTTATTACTTTTTCTAACAGCAAATGTGTATTATGTCTTAGTATATAATACCATTCACATACAATTTCACTTCAATAATGTATTTAAAAAAATATATTTATTTATCTATCATATTAAATGTTGAGCTTGACTTATGAGAAAAACTATACAGTATAACAAACACACAGAACACAATTCTCATAAAAAAAAATACGCCTAAGTATCAGACGCGTTTCAACGACAAGGTCGTCTTCTTCAGTGATACACCAGCTACACCAACCAAACGACAACCACACTGGGAATTGTGGTTTGGTTGGTGTATCTGGTGTATCACTGAAAAGTACGACCTTGTCGTTGAAACGCGTCTGATACTTAGGCGTATTTTTTTTATGAGAATTGTGTTCTGTGTGTTTGTTATACTTTATCTATCATAATTAAATGTTGTATTAGAAAAATGACGCAAAATAAAAATATTTATTATGTATTTGAAGTTCTAAGATTTTTGGTAAATTTTAAATGATTTGCCTAATCACTAAAACTGTGTACTTATTACTCGTTTATAAAACAATGTTTTGTATACTTTAAAATCTTATAAAGGAATTCCTTTGACAAATTTCAAATCATTTTATAGTGTTTACTTATTATAACTTAATTCCGAAATAAACTTTTAAAGATGTTTTGCATAATATCTAGATTAAGATTGTGTCATTTAATATAACAACTCTGAAATAAAAGATGACTTATTAAATACATTTTTATTTGCTCGTTAGTTATTTTAATATATTTGACATTTTTATAAAGCTTTATTATTTATAAAGATTTAAATGTTTAATTCCACCCGTCACATTTCATCTGATATAGAAATGAAAATAAAATAATGAGAGTAGTTTTATTTAAAAAAATTAATAATAGTAATTTTTACTAGTAAATATGATATATTTTGTCAATAAGGTATAAAACCAGATGGAAATGTTTTCTAAACTTATTTCTGTATACATATGCATACTATTATTTATTTAAGTGATAGTGGCGTATCCACTGTACTTAAATATCCATAATATTCAGAGAGTGGAAGTTCCTTTTAAGATTTTTAATCAAACAGAAATATGTCAATAATGGTAAATAACTATAAAATTACGTTTAATAACAATCACTAATAATGAACGAAGGTTGAAACAAAAAAATGAAATGTGAACTTTAAAATTTTTAATTTAACCACTTACTTGTCCAAATTATAGAAAAATGTATATTATCTACATATTAGTATACCGTTTGTAATATCACATGACTTGGTTCAAAGCAACCAACAAATGCATATATATAATCAAGTACCACGAGATAAACAACAGTTGTTTATACGATTAGATCTTGTCAATATTAAGTGAATACAATAGAGGGGATATGAAATTAATTTGAAAATTTGAAAACCAAGCAACTCAAGAAGGGGCTGATTATGAAGTACCATAAAAGCCCTGTCTCGGGAAAGTAATATGAATTTTAATGATTTCAGGAAATGTGTGTAGATATAAGTTGTTACTAATATATATATATATATATATATATATATATATTAGTATATAATATACTATATACAATATACAATATTGGTGTCCATATCTCGTTTATGTTCACATTATTGAAAAAAAAAAATAGGTTTTAAAAATATAATTAAAATCCAACCAGGAGTTAAACAAAAAAAATTATCTTTCCTAAATCTATCATTTAAACTAGTTACTGTAGACTACTAGGACATTTTTCCAAACAATTATAATATTGAACTAAATTTTAAAGAAGGCATTTTCACACTTATCTATAAGGACTATCAGACAATTTGGAGCAGTTTAATATTTTTAATTTTTCATTAAAAAGTCCTAATTTGTCAAACACGATGGGTATTTTAACTTATTTTAAAATTCTTACTGTTTATTAACTTTACAAAATTTGTGGTGAGAGTTTGTTGATGCATTGCTGCGAAATCGGAAGTGGTTATGACGTTTATATATTTTGATCAATCAATTATTTAATTTTTACCTATGACTATCTATTAGACCTATTGTTTTATTGATCACATTACTTTCTTTGTTTTTGGGAAAAATAACAACTCATTTAAACAAAAATTTTAAAATACGTTTTTCAGTAGTAAGAAACGAAAATCTTATCATTCATGTTTAAGTTTTTCTTATATTGTTTACAATTTTAAAGTGTTACATATAATTTAATAAAAGTGTTTAAACATGGCGATTGTGATTACTATTGGGCTTTATTGTATAACCATAATAAATTTATATTTTGTCAATTGCTTTGGTAAGTTTGTTAAAGTTCCAAATTTTAGAATTTTTCAATTCAATTGAAATATTTTAATTGTAAGTCTTACATTTCTTTTTTATATTGTTGTTTAAATGAGAAAGTGATCAATAAGTTTTAGGTGTTCTTCGGATGTTATATTACATACAGAAATATTCTCAAATTCTATACAATTAATTTATAAGAAGGAATATGCGATAATATTTTTCGTTTTGTAGTTAAGAAATAATATGTAAATAACTTCTTCCTAAACAATTTCTATACATTAAGTTACAAGTATTGTGTTCAAGTTAATCAATTATTTGAGAAGGACTGGGTGACGAATAAACAGAAATAACGATTCTGGTATGCCATGAAATGGGTTCAATATTACAGTTATTGAGTTAAACACATGCAAATGTTAATAACTTCGTGAAACAATTATTTTAATTGAACAATAGTGAATAATTGTTGAACAACATGTGAGTAATTTTAATTGTACATGATGAATAATAGTTGTTCATTTTAACTAACTCGATTGAAACCAATCAACGAACATTGTATGTAAAACACATCAGAAGCAAAAAGAACCGTTCTATTAATCACATTTTGTTAAAATTTCATTGACTGATCCCATAGGATGAAATGAAAATAATATAGGGAATACAAATTAATTTGAATACTATAAGTTGTAAAATGGAAAGGTTATCAAGTGGCTCCCTATGGAATATTGAAATTTTTTTTCAAGCAAAGTGCACTGCACAGGTTTTAGTTTTTATTGTGAAATTAAAGGGATATTTATTGTAAAGAGTATTAAACTGATATTTTGATATTTATACTCATATAGTTGTTTAAATTGTTTTATGGGAGGGTTTTAAACAAAATACCATACAGTTGAACAAGAAATTTTATAAATGTGTACTGTTCTGTAATTATAAAATATAAAGTAATTATAAGTAAGACATATTTTTTCTGAACAATTCGTGTTTAATATAATCATTTGGGTAAGTTTCTATTTGTTATGAATCAATGGAATCTCTTATGAGTGCTACTAACAAAGATAACTCGTGAAAACAATTTGAAGTTTAATAAAAGCACCAAACATGTTATTTTTGTCGACTATATACAAATTTGAGAGTTACTCAATATTTAAAATTGTAGCCACAGTTCTGTTTAAATAATTAGTATAGTCCATTAGTTTCATTAATAATTAAAAATTCGTTATATGCGAAGTATGATGTTTACTTCATTGAATTTTTATAAACAGAATGTCCAATTTCGTTATTATGAACAAATGTATATAGCATGAGTTAATATTAGTGAGTAATAAACATTTACATTTTCCTCTAAAATCTATTTTCGTTATATACTGCTCTTTAAGAGTGAGAGTGCAATGTAGATAGTACTAGTCTTTTTTATAAATAATACTGAAATATGTCATTATTAAGCGATATCGTACAGCATGAACAAATGATTTGATAAGATATGTACGAAACATTATATATTACAAAGTTTTATAGAAACTGTTATGCCCATTTATTATTTTGTAACTTCTTATTCAGAGTCCTTTATTTATTACCACGTTTTGAACAAATCTTCCCTTGTCAGATTGGTCTAAGTCATAATAACATAATACGTTTTATCATGTCCTTACAATTTATATTTTAAACACTTATATATATATATATATATATATATATATATATATAATTTTAGTTTGTGTTTGAAATGCAGTTATTATTTTTGCATTTAAAGTAATAATCGTATCATTAAATTGTGTTAATTTATTTTACATTCACTGGTGTTAAAATGTATTGGAAACTCAATATTGAAAAGGATAACACATTTTATCTGTCATAAAATCCACCTAAGTGTCAAAAAGTAAGTTTGAAGAAAGCAGAATATTACATCTTTGTTTTATAAATTATTTGAAAATTGGTTTTTATACGAGAAATAATTGTATTAGCTTGACCTTCATTTGTGATCACCTTCTATATAAGAATCTATATCTTACTTCAGTTTTCAAGTAAGATAATCTTTTGAAATTATATAAAAAATAATATGTTTTATTACCGTATTTATGAGGTATTTTTTCATCATATTTATTATAAGACTTGCAAGAAAAGATTTTAAAACCTTTAATTGTTGTTAGTTTTATAGGAATAATATTGGACCTATTAAGTCAATAACACATCGCAATTTTTTAAAACATGCTCCATATATTGTTTTGAATAAATTAATTGATGTTTAGCACTATATGTGGAATAAAGGAGAGACGAGGACAAACGACTAGGCAACTTTGTACCTTATTAATGGAACACATAAAAACTGGTTGATGAAACTCTCCAGGAAAACGAAGTACGTAATAATAATAAATCATAGTGAAAAACTAAAGAACCATTATCTTTACCAACCATTTTCTATATATACATACGAAGAATAACGTAATAATTGTAATAAAATGAACTTAAATATGTCGTTGTTTACTAGAAAACAAAATATTTTAAAAATCAATTACTGTAAAGCTTGTTCGTTGCTAAATAAAATTTTGTAAACTTTTAAAGAAGTCATTAGTTGTATGAGAAATGCATAAACCTAATGAGAAAAGAGAAGGAATCTTGAAGAAAACAACTAAATAATCACCTCTTGAAGAATGTAAGATTGATAAAATGTTACACTCAACAGTTCTTGTGAAATTGTTCTTACTTATTCAAACTTCTTTATTAACTTAGTTTATCGTCACATCAGATCGAGTTGGTATAATAAATAGTTTTGACGTAGTCAAAAACGAACTCTATTGAAGAAGTAGCAATAAATAAACCCTTGATATTCAGTAATTATATTTACGTAAAACTTCAAGAAATTAAAAAGAGGATTTCAAAAGTTAGCTGTGAAATTAGTTCTCACAAATAAATTGGAAAAGTGTTATTTTACTAATTCAATACTTAATGTGTTTAGACAATAGTTATGGCAATATGCAGTTTATTTTGGTATTAAAATAAATTTTATATCAAACATTTTAAATTTAAATGACATTGTTTACACTTTAAACAGTATCTTCATGATGTCCCATCACATATTGTTATGTAATGGTATTAACTATTAAAATGTGATAATGAAGAAAATCGATTTAAGAGTTTTGAAGATGAGGTTAAGTTCAGGAATACAAATATTCAGAATTTTCGATGTTTAGCCGTGATCATTTTTGTAGGTAATTGTTTGTGGGATGATTTTACAAATACCATGAGTTATGTTTAATTGTGTACGAATAATCCTCTTTAAAAAAATAATGTTGAATGCTGTCTTTACGAAAAATTAAAACCTTTACAATCCTTTTATTTCTACATCGTGTAATTGCTTCATATCTACTTTACAGAAATTAGCAGTCAACATACATAATGCACAATGCTATAGAGACAGCTACTGAAAATCGGTACAAGAATGATGTTCATGACGGTGTAGTGTGATGAGACTATGTTACTACTAGTAGTTGTTTCTTTTACTGTTCCTGTCTATTGCAGAACATTGTTTGTTCTTCTGAATTTATTGTAGTTTTAGTGTTATCCCAAAATGTCTTATTAACTTTACGAAAACATTACTCAAATCTAATAGTACAACTATTAGCAATATTAAAAGCTTCTGTTTTTCAGGATACTCGAGGGAAAACTGTTAAAATACACTAATCGTTTTTCAAATGCAGGTATTGAGGAAAATAATATTCAGATTTAGTAACAAATGATGAATTATAGGGTCGTTGAAACATTCACAACGGAACAAGCACCTCTTGTTAGGCGCATGTTGGTCTTGTATACATCGCTCTGTAATTTGAAGTAGGCTCCAGATTCCGGTGGTGAGCATATAAAGTTGGAATTTCATCTCAAACATTCGTTTTAAAAGATGGGTATCTACGATTAGTAGCGAATCCTGGTCATGAATGCTTGAATGACTGTGAATCTCTTGACGAGCTGACCACATCTCCTCTGAATAAAAGCCATCTAGTATGCTTTATTTTAATAATAACGAGCTACAAAGAGAGAAATTGTGTAGTTCGTTAGAGTCCAAAGATCGTAACCTACATTCAAAACAGGATTACTGGACATTCAAGGTCACTTGACATCTAGTTTCAACATCTCGAGTTCCACCCACCGACGTGTTTGAGGAGCCGTTTACCGAAACACGAAAGTTGGATGTCATTGTGGTAGCCGAAAACTATTTAGGATGCCTCTGTAGTAAATTATCCAGATGAGACTAAAACGGTATGCCAACCATGGACAATACCTATCACCAAAATATTAGCTCGGGGTTTAACATTTTTTTGAACTTTTGCGTCTAATAATAACTAATTTGCCGCAATCGTTAACACTGTATACATCATAATGATCCCATCCCCTAAGATGAAGAAACTTCTCTGCCAGTATTTCAAGCTGCGGCTTCGGAAATCTTGATTGTTGGGAGAGGTTCAAGACGCATTAGTCTACCATGGGATCACTATCACCTTATTGTACTGCATTACACTGTTGTTGTTGTTGGATTTGTCGTGCATAATGACTTTGTATAATCCTTCATAGTTGTGTGACCGATTGTCTGTTCTTCTAGGGATATAACACTTGATTATCTGCCTTGGTGATAAGATGATTAATTATTGCTGGTGGTAGCTGTGGAGCGTAAATGATAGGCTGCCCTTGTCCCGATGTAGATTTTTGAGCTTATGATTCAATTTAAAACCCGAACAGAATATTTGCTAAATTTGTTTTGACAAAGTGATATTTGCGTAACCATTCATAAATGTATTTACATAAATTATGATGCAAAAAAAGCATGAATTTTCTGATTAAAAATATTGTAAATAATGGCACAGTGATATTTAAAATTTGTTTTTTTTTAAATTAATTCTACTTTAAGAAATCCTAGAAATGGCAACATTTAGCAACTCAATAAAATTCTGTAATGTTTGATCAGTATGTGACTAAAATAAAATTATTCATGGTTTTGGTGTTAAATGCAAATAAAAGATAGTGAAGAAATTGTCCCTCGTTTGTAAATAGGAACTGGAAGAGTAATGGGTAATGGATACTGGTCATAACGATGGGTAATAGATAACGATTAGAAAAATATAAATTTTAATGTAAAACCGAGTAAATGTGGAAATTTCTGTGATTCGTAGAGATCATCTTAATAGAATGCTTATTTTTTGTAAGGTTCTATTGTCGAAAAACTTATGAAAACTGAATTACTACCCTGTATTTTATAACACCATTTCCAGAGTTAACAACGCCAAAGAATAAAATTAATTTCCTGAATTAAAAATGTATTACTTATGTTCGTGCAACTTTTCTTTATTGGTTAGGAAAAATAAAACACAGTTTTATGGGAAACATTGAATTTCGCACAAAAATACAAAACGTCTTGTGACTTTCTTGAATTTATTTTCTTTAATCCCCAGGGGAACGTTGGGATGCTACAAAGGACTTCCATTGAAGTCAGTTTTTTGCCAAGTGCTTCACCACTCTCTAGGTCTATGGATTCTACTTTAATCTCATTTTATACTGTCCTTTCCCATGTTATCCTGAGACTGCCAAATTTCTGTTATATAATCTCCTAAAGGTGTGGCCGATTCAGCATAATTCTTCTTTTTTTACAGTCTTAGCTATTTGAATTTGCCCACATTCATCCCAGTAATTTCGCTTTGAAATTTTATTTAACCCAAATATGTCAAAAATTCGTTAAAAAAAATATTAAAACATATTTGAAATTTTTGCATATTCTTAGTATTTACTCTCCATAAAGAAGTACGGAATTCACAATTGTTTCGATAACCTTTAGCTTAGTTCTCCTTCTCAGTTGCTGAGTTTTCAAAATGAATCTTAGTTGAACGAATGTACTCTCTGCCTTATTTATTTATTGCTAAATGTCCTATTCAATTCACCGGTATTTTTAACAAAATTATCGAGATACTGTAAACAGGATTACTTGTTTTATAATTGTTCTATTTATAACCAAATTTTCTAGATTGAATTTCTTCGAATTATCAAAATCCTTTATATTTGTTTTCATCTTCGTTTATTTTTATTCCCTTCTTTTCTAAGCTCCATTTTTATGTTATAGAATACAAGACATAAGTTATCTAAAAAATTTAAAATGTTTAATGACGTGTTAGAATATACAAACAAATTAAATTTAAGACAAATTTTGCATCCATTTGGTTTGAAGAATGAGTAATACTTTGTGAACAATGAATGTCCGATTAAACGAAAGTCATTAATCCAAATTTGTTTTTTACGCCTCATGATACATTTTAAAAAGCAAAAATACCCACCCCCTATTTTAAAGGCAAAAATACCTTTCGGTCATCATGAGAATTTGTTCAGTAAATATCCCATAATCTTCTCTTTATTTTAACAGACTTATATAAGGAATAAAGATGTAACAAATAATCTTAGCACAAGTAATCAAGATTAAATATGTTTGTATGTAATCTATTGTTTGAATTACAAACAGAATTTTGATCAATAATTTTTAAATAGTATGATATATTATTGTTAAATTATATATTTTTGTTTTACAGTAACCACAAATATTAAAATAGTAATTTAGTTGCTCTTCCATTAAAACTTAGTTTACTGTAGCTGTAACCTTTAATAAACTCTGCCTTTATTCGACAAGAAAGTGTACAGGATCGTAGCATCACCTGACATATTTACTCCGTACAGTTAACTCTTACATACCCAATTATACACGTCGAATCTTAACAGTTATAGTGAACATTTAATCTATTAAAAAAAATGTAAAACAAGTGTTGGTGTACCTAAATTTCCAGTTAAAAACAGTAATAGGAATATATATCGATCAGATGGAATATATTACATATACATAATCCTGTCACTAAACAACACTAAGGAATAGATAAGAAGTAAAATATTTAAATTTAATAAATAGTCAACTAAAATACAACAAACAAAGAATTTTAATTTAATAGAACAAAAACATTACAGAAACTCTCTCAATTACCCATATCCAAAACTATTAGTCCCCAAAGATTTCCGTTTGGAAGTTGTCAGCCGAAAGGTAAGTTAACACATCCTGAACTTCATTTACTTATGATATAAACCCATCCTCAGTGATTATTGTTTTCGGTCAAATTAACGTTTTTAATGCCTGGCGTTATTTGCCAATAATTATTCCAAAACCGTAGTTTTTTTATTTATCTGAAATTGAATAATATTTTTAAGAAATAATAGAAAAAGAGGAGGCCAATAGGTTTTGTTTTCATTCTTGAAGATTTGAGGTGAGCAAAAATTGACAATTTATCCTGCAAACAAACGTAAGACAAAAAAGTTGATCGATAATTAAAAAAAATTGGTTATATACTCTAATTCACAATTTAAATAAATTAGAAGTATAATAATACTTGATATACATTGGATTGCAAAATATACAAATATGAAACGTCACAATGAACTATAGTTTATTAATGGTCTTTATTTAGTTTTTTTTTTGTAATTACCACATATTTTCCCAATATATATTTATTATTATATTATCAGAGTAATTTAATTGCCTTTTAATGAATTTATGGGAAATTTATTTTCTGGTAAATAATCAACAGACATATGCGATTTATGTAGCCTTTTTACCGTTATAATTAAAGAGCAATGATTAGGAAATAATATTGGAAAGCAGACATTAAAAAGTGTGTGCCGTTTTTGTGAACCATTCATTTAAATTACACATTAAATACATTGTAAAAAAAAGTTTATAATTTTAAATGACTTTATTTAAAGCAAACAATTAAAACTTCATTTACTGTACAAAATCACACCAAAAGACTTTACAAATAAATTTTGTTAATTAATTAAATTTTGCAAATATTTTGTTCACTGTTCCCACAGAATGAAATAAACGTAAAGGATTGAAAATCAAATTAATTTTTACACTAGCATACATATTGGGGATGCTGGTTAAATGGTATACACACAAGTTCTCCCTAGGGAATATTCTATTAATTTCAACGATTTCAGGAAATGTGCGCGAAACGATGTCATTTGTTACCTTTCTATTTTCAATCGTGTTTGTTTTGTTTTTATAATAACTGGAATGGCTATTTAATTGACTTACTTAATTTGTGTTCCTATATATATTTATTGAATCGTAGTAAGAACGTAGTTTATAAAATATTATTGTTGTTCAAGAGTGGTAAAATACATAAATGTAGATTGTCGAAAATATAGCATTTATTTTGTTCTTGTTGTTTAAAGGCTCTTAGTTATCATCGATTTATAAAAAACTTAAGAAATAACCTTAAATATTAGTCTCAGCCATTTTATATATCATTAGCTAAGGAAATAACAATAATTAAAACGCAATATAAAAAGTTTACATTTATATATTAAAATACTAACTATGATTAATTTTGTTATATTAAAAACAATACAATATTAAAGTTAATAACACAAAATAATACGTGAAATAATGCAATTTTAAAAATATCCCATTAATTATTAATGCACTATTGTCTGGTTGGTTTATTCAATTTTCATTATATATTAATCAAAATAATAATAAAATACATTCAATTTAAAATGTAACTAATAATTCCTTTCACAGACAGTTTATTTTATCTTAAATAAAATTTACTTTACACTTTTTTTTTTGTGACACAAAATATAATATTTAATTTAAACAATAGAGTTATAAAAAATATTTATGGGCTAGTTACTTTTGTTTAATCGTAGCACTAAAATGATACACTATACTTTGAAACTATTCAAGAGCACTGATTTTAAACACCATCATTGTTTAGAAGAAACAATAAAAACCAAATAATTCTCCCGTTTCAAACTTAACACTGTCAACTTGTCATAATCGATAATTCTTCTGAAACTGTTGTAACTTTTTGAACTTCATTATTAAATCAATCTTCCGTTACACATGTGTGCAACGCCTTTAATGTGGGTATCTTATTCAAGTTTCAAAACTGCCAAAGATAAATCTGTAAATAAGCAATCTTTTAAATAAGTATGATTATAAATAAGGATTATAATTATTTAATTATTATCCTAATTATTATAATAAGGATTATAAAAAAGTAGTTCGCGAACCATGAAACCGTGCGCATGTAAAAGATGTTAAAATCAACGTATATGTGTATTTATTTAATTGTGTGTATAGTGTCAATGTTTTTGTGATATTTAATGTTTTAACGACCTCTACGGAGTGAAATTACTGAAGATGGAGATACGTCTCCGAAACGCGTCTTTGTAATAAAGACAAACTCAAAGTCACATGACGGAACAAAAGGTAATATAAATTAATTTATTACTCATTATATAAATAAGGAATTTAAGCGGGATACAATTTACTGAAATATGTAATCTTCTTCTATAAACTTTGTTGTAAACATTTAAAATTAAAGGTAGTATATTATTTTATTTCGATATTAACAAATGTTATAAACTTTAAATTTTATAAACTACTAGCACTTTCTTATTTTCTGTAGGATCTCAAGATTACTGTCTTAATTTTAGAAAATATTTCGAAATATTCCCTAATTCTTAAATATTATAGGAGGCAATCCACTACTATTTTCATCTTTTTTGAAGGGTATTAATATAATTCTTTGTGTATATATTTTCCTGGCTTTGTAAACTTTTGGTAAGTTCTTATAATAATATGCAAGTTTCATCGCATGAGTTAAGCATTCCTTATGTAGAACATGACATCTCAAAAAATAAAAATAAAAAAATAAACCGACAAAGTGATATAAAAAGAAAATAATATTATATACAATTAAAATATACAGTTTTGCAGTGAGTGTTCATAAGTATTAGTATATAAACTAACTAAACTATCAATACTTATTTATAACTTAATAATAATTCAGCCACCATCATATTTTGCAATTGAAGGCCATCAACAATTGTTGAAGTAACCATGTACATCCATTTTTAGCTCAACAAGTATTACAAGCCTTGCGCAATACAAAACCACGTAGGTCATACATAATTCACATTTGAAGAAGAAAAGGTATGACGCAACATAGTGCCTTAAAGAAGGAAATAAAATATCTATTGTTTCATGTTTACGCTTTACATTTATTTGCTCAATATTTCTTTAATTATGCTACATACATTTTCGTTGGAAATGTGGACCCATCAAATGAAAATTGAATCAATAAAATAAATATATGACTTACTACTTGAATAGTCATACCATATTTTAAATAATATATGGATATAATTTTGATTTGTCATAATTCATTAGATTGGCATTTTTATGATTAAATTTATTACTGATGTATTTGATTATGAATTGAGGCTATTGTTTTATTTAAGAAATGTCATAATTGTTCTGTAAAATGATAGGCAAAAAATTTTTTTTTATTCCTAAATTACAAGGGTTTTATTATTATGTTGAGCGTAACAGTAAAATAATGCAAACGAAAAACATCTTACACACATTTCGTTTTAAAGCTAGGTCTCTATTATCATTGACATGTTTTTTAATTTACTTTTACTTTTTTTAAATGTAGTTTAACAAAATGATATATTCTTCTAATTAGGCCCTTTACAAATAAAATAGCAAAATATACTACTAGGGACGATTCTGTTGCTATTTAATTAAAAGTTATATCAATATCAAGTATCAAGTATTACTAAAGAAAAATAAAGTAATATGTTACAATTGATCAAATTATATTACAATTACAAAGTTTAAGAACGAGTTGGTTCAAACAACTAAATATATATATTTTTTATACGTGATATTTTAAACGTTGATTACAATATTAGTTTTAGTAAAAGGGTATGTTCAGAGAAACAGTTCCTCAACTAAAACTGACAAAATGTCTTCTACAGAACCACTTGTACAATCTGAATAACTTTCATACTTCGTTAACAACTTAGTTTATCGCCACTTTGGCGACCTGACAGGATATGTTTTGCGTTCTAAGGCATAAATCTAGATTAATTAAGTTAACAATTTAAACTGAAAACTTTAACCTCTTTGTGATGCAGAAACTTGTGTGTTGAAGGGACTGGACAAAGTGATTTTATTTCATGTTATTAAAAGTATAATACCCGTATTCACTTTTGTAATAGAATTCACCATGTAATTAAAATAATGACTTAAAAACAGATTGGAACTCAATGAAAACCCAAAGAGAAATTTGAAGATAGTAGTAAACTGGTTAAAACATGATTTATACAAAAAGTATCAACTTTTATCAAATTCATGTACCAAATTGGGTTGTTAAGGATACATAAACTGACAATAGACAGCCATTAATCATTACAAAAGAACTCTTCTTTCATTACATTCTTCAAAATGTTATACACCCGTTCAAAATACTATTTATTTAATATTTACCTTTTTTATTTAATGTGTAGAAATTATAAATTCGTTATATATAACGAATAATCTACCACCAGTATAAAAACACAAACGTTTCTTTTCAATCGTAAATAATAGCTTACTGTATTTACGTTTTTTAATTTTTATAACACTTTTTTTGAATTATAACAGAATTTCAATAATTTGAATTCTAATTGTGATCTATATTAGTTTAAATAATAGAAAGCGTAGTAAAATAATTATAAAAAATATAGTAATTTCGTCATTTGTAACATAATTACGAAAACGATTCCCTTAATCTGATCCTACGTAGAGACTGTTAACTGGAGTACTACACCTATTTAAACTGAATGCACTCTTTTATGTATTATTCACAGTTTGATTCAATGGAATTACTACTGGGTAAGTGTTATTATAGCTATATTTTCTATAATTAGTTTACTTGTAAAATTAAAACAATTATTCAAAATAAGTTTCCATTTTTCTCTAACTATTTTTATTTTAAACGTATTTGAAAAACGATTGTTATGTTAAAATGTGTGAATATTTATTTTAACGATTGTCACAAGTAATAATAATATATATTAAGTGCATAATAGCACACTAAATTTCTTTTCAAGAAATGTTTAACCCGATATATTATATCTGGACAAAGAAATGAGACAACAATAGAGATAATCAATTAGTTTTCTGAAGAAATAAATATAATTAAATTAAATATAAGATTTGAATAAAATTAGCTTGAGTAAAACGATTAGGTTAGTTAAAACATTTATTCAATTGTAGATGCAATGAAATAAGGGAATTAGATAGGAAGACGGTGTAAATAGACAATATGAATATTAACAATATAGATTAGATTACATTCACATTTTTGGAACTAAAAGCTGAAGGCCTTATAAACGTCATTCATAGGTTTATGGTGGTCCTCTTAGTACTAAACAGGGCTAAGTTTCCGGTTAACTTAGCCTCAGAAATATATTCAAGAATCTAAATTCTCTAAAATAATTTATTTAGAAAGTTAATTTAAATATACAAATCAGTTAGGAAGTACAATTGTGCAGGACACGTTCAGGTTTCCATAAAGACATTTGATAAGTTTATGGTTTTTAGAACATAACGTTCCCAGTAAAATAAGGAAAAGAAATTTATTATAAAAAAAAAAATCCGATCAGAATTAAGCTGGCAATATGTTAACCAATAAAGTTCATATAAAAAAACTAGCATGAACGAGGTTCATTGTGGAATTATTAACTGCTTTAAATGGTTAAGATGATGCTTGAAAAGTTCAAGACAATCAACTTACAACCATCATCAAAACAATCACACTTAATAACAGACATATTCCAATAATAAAGTGTAAAAATCAAATTAATTACTGTATTTCAAAGGTAACATAATCAGATGGTAAATGATATTTCAAAAATATAATCAATAAAAATGACCATTAATGAAAGGTTTAGTTAAGAAAGATTTCAAAATCTATTAAACAATATATAATACAATATTAAATACTAAAAAATAAATAAAATCAATATCAAATAAATATGAATAAAATGAAATCATAATGAGAATAACTAAAATAAACTTAAAATCTAATACCGGTACTTGTAGCATAAAGTGTGATGTAAAGATTAGAAACTTCCTTTCATACATATTTTCTAATAAAAGGATCTTGAGATACACGCCAAGAAATATTATAGGAGCTATAAAAAACTATAAACTATAATTTATTAAAATAAAATGTAATTTAAAATTTTGTAAGTAAGCATATTATATAAATATTTTCACTAAGAAACAAATATTGCAAGTAACCAATTAATTTTGTATTCGATAATTAAATACTTCATTCAAAAGGAAAATTTTATATAATTTATTGTTGTAAAACCTGTATTCAAAATAGTAATATAGTTATCTCTAGATTTTTTTAAAACTTTATAATAAAATAACTAAGAGAATTTTTTAATTAAACACCATTTTTACTTAAATTATTCAGTTAATACGACAAAACATTGTATTCGAAATATTTTAAACCTGTTTTCACAAGATATAATTAGTTTCACATTACTACATCTTGTCTCTTACTTATTCTAACATATAGGTCTCACATACTTCTCATGGAAAAACGATATTGATTCGAGGTATCGAATCAAGTGAAACTCCCCGTTAAAATCTAAATTTAAATGACATTGAAAGGGAATATCGCATGTGTGACCTAGTGTGAGGGCACACAATTCTTACATGGTAATGTAATAACATAGATGTGAATAAGTTTATAATTTTGTCGACTATAGTAGTATTTTTTTTCATCCCCAAATACAAGAGTAAATACCATAAAACCGTTTTATATTAATCAGAGAGCCCATCGTGGCTTCATTCACCAGGTTGATCCGAAAAACGTATGGTATCTTACGCATGTTATAATTCAAATGTTGGTGCTAATCAATGCATCGAAGTTTCGATTTCATGTGAAAAGTAAATTATTTTTTCAAGGTATTTACTGTGAGCTCGTTAACATGAAGTTTCTACCCGCCACAGTATAATTAATTATATGAGGTATATATATATATATATATATATATATATATATATATATATATATATATACCAAAGTTATATATATTTTAAAATTCAGATCATGCTTAGTCATTTTTTTACGAATGATTTCTTTCAATTTGGAGATGGGCTTTAACACTGATTTTATAATAAATATTAGGCATTTGTAGTCATAAACTGTATTTTTATTGAAGAAATTTTTCTTAAACAATTATATGTAAAAGTAAACATTTTCTAGTCACTAAGTTGGATAAATATTTTACGTATTACTTAATTTTATTCTACAAATTTAAAAAAATTATAACAAGAGGCATTGAATTGGTATTTATAAAGCCTCAACAGAAAATTACTTAACGATGTAATTTATATTATTACTTATTTACATATGTTATTTTACATTATTGTAATAGAAATTTTTGGTTGTTGTTATAAGTTGCCATGGATTTATAAACATCATATTTACAAAACTGATTTAACCTATCATTATTAATCCTAATATATAGATGGTTAAATAGTTACCAACTTCCAAAATGTATAACTGTCATAAAACGAAGTTATAGTGGTTATTATTTCTATTCTATCCTTGTAAAATAATACCGCGAGAATCTGAATTAAATACAAAATACACATTAAAGAGTGGTTGGTATTAAATATTACATTTCGTAATGTGAGGGTATTAATGCCATCCATGTAACGTTATATTGCACTGCACTAAAACTACCTGTTTCTCGATACTCTTATCAGATCAGGGAAGTTGATATCTTTAGTATTCAACATGTTTGCCCCGAACTCTTCATAAATCATTCTACCCTACTCTAAGCAACAATATTCACTCGTTTCTTCAAACCAACATTGATTACTTGGAAGAACATCATTCTTGCCCAAATTGAAATAAGATTATTTGCTTTTTTTTCTTTTTCTTTTTAGCGATAAATATATACAAATAGACAATTCAAATTAATTTTAAGTATCAGTATTTTAATTTTAATTAAATTAATTTAATATTGTTAGTAAATATAGAATCATGTTATTCACAAAAGTAAAACAAGTAATATAAAATAAGTCAAATAATTATGTATCCCGGGTTTATTTAGCTGTCAGCTTAATATTTTGTATGCATAATATTATTTCTGTTATATTTATTTATTTAACGTTTAAAATTCTATTAATAAAAATATCCATACGTGTAAACAACTTCATACTTTCAGTTAATATTCTTGTTAGGTACTTACTATACAACCTTTAAAAAAAGGTAATGGAAGCGGGTGGGGGAGAACCTATACCAGATGGTACATGTCAGTAATATTTTACCACGTATTTAAAACACAATCAAGATGACACATGAAACAACGGTTGTTGTATTAATTACTCTTCGTAAACATTTGCTTCAATAGCAGGAAAGTAGTGTAATGCAGGGGAAATGAGAGTAATTTGAATACTAGAACATTATTATATAGTAAGAGGGGAAGGTTATTAGATAGCAAACACAAAATTTCATCATCTGGAATATTTCATTAATGACATGAGTTTCACGTATAAATTCAGTTAACATATTTCGTTATTGCTACTATATTTTTAATTAAACATTTTGTATTTCCTACAATCAGCATTAATCAGAGGTTTACAAATTTCTGTTATATTTATTTATATTACTTTTCCAAATAATAAAATAGTCGAGTTAAACAAAACAAACTAAATTTGTGATACCATTTGCTAATATTAGTGGTTTATTAATATATATTTTATAGCAGTTAGTAGAAACATTATGAAAAAATAAGGATAATTTCGTTTAAGGTGTGGGAAAAAATTGTACAACAACAATAGTAAATAAATAAATGACTGAAATATTGCTTAAATTACAATAACATTTTCAGTTTTTAACTTGTAAAAGAATCCATTAGTTATATGGGAAATCCATAACCGTAACGTGTAAAGAGAAATAATCACGACGAAAATAAAATAAATCTTCTTTTGAAAAACTTAAAACTGACAAAATGTCACACTCTACCATTAGTTTGAAATTGTTGTAACTTTGCAAACTTCTTTATTAACTTAGTTTACCATCACATCCGAGCAACTTGTTGAGAATGGAAAGAGACAGTTTTATACTGTCAACAATAAACTCTATTGAAAAATTGGTAATAAATTAAACATAGGTATTCATTGATTAAATATAACAATATAAGATTTACTTCAAAATATACAGTTACAAAAGTTCAAATATTAATTTAGCATGTTGGCATATATATATATATATATATATATATATATATATATATATATATATATATATATATATATATATATATATATATATATATATACCAACACCAAATGAAATTTACATATGTTAAAAATTTAAAATATAATTTTGATTTTAATTATTTTTAAAATAGGTAATTGATTTACAACTATTCACAAATCAAAAGGATTTCCAATTCAATTACATTCAAATTGGATTTCGTAGTTGCTATTAGATAAATACTACATCGGCCGGCTACGATAAAATATATTTTTAATAGGACGTTTTCAATCAATGTAAACTTCTAAACTGACAACAACACAATTATTAAAATTTTTATTTCAGAAAAAAAGTAGTTTTTAAAAGTGTTCAAATACAAATCTTTATTCTTCATGGTGCAAATAAGTACACGAAACAAAATAATTTGTCTTCCTTTATGTTTATAAACAATCCTATTTTTACTGTCAATAATGACACTTCTTATTCAGTTAAAAATCACAGCTATATTTATCGATGTGCATTTAATTTTAATTTGTACTCATAATAATGTATTAAAGCAGTGTTGTGCTTTAGAAATCAACATCATTGAGAAAAGAGAAAAACATACACGTTATAATTGAAATAATGTTTGCGATATTGCATACACTAATTTTGATTTTGATTTTGAATGTTTCCATTATCATAAAATAACAAAATAATAATTTTGTTTGGTCGTACATTAATTATATAATTTATTTATATTAGGGAAATATATTTAGATCAAGATTATTAATAGCAAACATTTGTTCATTTTAAACTAATTAAAACAATTTATACCATTAATTTAAAACTGTACGCCTCATGGTTTGCACATTTAAATTATTACATTAAACTTTTTTTGTATTATTACTAGCACTAATTTTGATGTCAATTTCTTCAACAAAAAATTAATTTCATAAAACGTAGTATGATGCTGTTTCAAGACAAAACAAAACAATTATTACCCAATTGCAATTAAATAATTTATCTTATTTAAAATAAAGAATCTTATTATTTAGGAAATATTGTATTTACCAAAATGTCCACCATAAAATTCTGGTACACATACATCATTTCAAAAATTCCCTTATCCTAAGACTATACAAAAGTTTTAAATAAAATGTTGAAAGAAAAGAATGAAACAATTATCTCTCTTCAAAGTTAACACTGTCCAACTGTCATATTCCAACATTTTTTCGTACCTGCTGTAACTTTGTGAACTTTATTATTAAGTTAGTTTTCTGTCACACATGTAGGAACTGCCGCCGGTTTAAGATTTTATCTAGGAGAGATAAAATGATAACTTAACGTGAAGTTATATATCATATTTAAATTGAATGGTCATTTAAAGTTTCATGCAGAATTATGTTTATAAAACAATTAAAAGTATGAATATAAGAACAAAAATGTAGAAACATACGACACCTTTGCTTTACTAAAACGTAAAACGATTTTTTCTATGATTGAATAATTTTAAAATGTCTGTATAATATATTATTATTATTGTAATATCTATGTTTTTATGTAAGAGAAGAATTGATATTTCAAATGATATATATTCTTACGATATTCTGCAAAAAACTACATAGTAAATACTCTTTAGTAATAAGTTTTACGTTTCCTTTATCATACTAGATTTATGTAAATTTAATTGAAAAACTTATGAGAGTATTTTATCTTCTTTGAACATTAATCGTGTAATTTAATAATTAGTTCGTAAACAAATTTAACTGTGATGCGTTGAATAAACTAATTACAATTTAATTGAACTTCAAATAAATAATTCAATATTTGTATCACGTTTCCAATTTTCTCTACTCTTGGACTTTTGATTATCTATTTGGTCTATTATAAAATCAATAATTTTGGTTATTGTTATATATAACAAAATTTTGTTGTTAACTAAATCGTGTATTGTTAAAATTTTAATTAATTTACATTATCATCCGTTATTAAACTAAAGCTTCAAATAGAGCTTATTAATGGAGCATGTATAAAGCCGAACTTCTGAAACTAACATGATATCAAAAATGGTATAGTTATAAAGAATATCATCTTCTCTTGGAGTTTAAGGGTAGCAAAAGGATATTTTCATGAAAATAAAAAGCACTAGATAAAAAAAAATGTTATAGGAAATTCATTAGCAGGTCATTAACAAATTTATCTGAAACACGAGTATAAATCGTTTAAGTCAATATACCGATTTTTTATTTTTATTTTTCGTTCCTTTACTAAATTTTTCATACCCATATATTTAGTAAAACTAAGGAAATAATTATGATTTTAATGAACATATTGTTTAAACACTTACTGACGGCCAATCTTAAATTTTTTTCTAACATCTAATTTATATTATCTCATTTATAATATAATACCAGTCAGATACAATTTTATTTTAATAAAATAGTTGTTGTAAATATAATTTTTAAATATTGTAATTTATCTATTATTAATAACTGTTGTATTAGAGAGATTACTATAAATAAATGTATTTCTTTGTTATAATTAAGTATTCATACCTTTGTTAAATTTAAAATGATTTACATATTTACAATATCTGTGTATTTACTATGCTTGCAGAAAACTTTATTTTTAAGACTTGAAAATGTTAGGAAGCACTTACTTGAATAAAAAATTATACCTTTTCCTACATTTTGCTGATTATAAGATGATTCTTAATAAAATCCGTCACATTGCATGACAAATAAAATTTAAAACACAATTTTTTTACAAAATAAATGCGAGTAATTTCTTTGAGTAAACAGATTTTGTTGTTGTTATTTTGTCCATACGATATTTAAAAACTCGATGACAATGTTTGGTCATCGTTGTTGTGTAGAAAATGTATATTTATGTGTTATTGGTGTATCCATTATTCTTAAAGTACATAAAAATGCATGCAGTGGAAATTCATTCTTAAACATATTCAAACGTAAAGATGCCAATAATGGTGAATAACTATAATCTTTTTGATTCCAGCAACTAACAAAGAAAAATGTTTTGAACATGAATATGTCATGTGATCTTTAAATAGTTTGAACAACTATGTGTTCAAATTATTTACATTGCACATTACCAACGTGTAAGAATACAGTTTGTAATATCAAATGGGTTGGATCAGATCAACCGATAAATTTCTATATATATATTTTTTTTAATCAAGTAGTACATATTTAAAATGATCGTTTAATTGATTAAATCATGTCATTATTTTGTTCACTGATCCCAACTTGATGACATGAACGTAATAGAGGTTATTTGAAATTAATTTTAACGCCTGACAACTGAGGAAGGCGATGATTATAAAGTGGCATAAAAGCCTTCTCTTGTGAAGGTTATGTTAATTTCTATGGTTTCAAGAAATGAGCGCCAAACCGATATCTATAATTAATACTACGGTATATACCCACGATATTTTTTATTGTAAAAAACATGAACGGCCATTATACTTAAAATTGTGCAGTACTTTATTGATTTGTTCATAATTTAAACTTTTAAAAACCGATATCAGTTAATAAGTTAAGGAGATAATATATTATGAAGCAGAGAAACACCTAACTCAACTAAAATTGACAAAATGTCAGATACAGATGGTGGTATACAATCTGAATAACTTTCTAAACTTTGTTAACAACTTAGTTTATCGACACTTTGGTGACCTGTCGGACAATCGGTTTGTTGATGAAGTAAATTTTGTTTGTAGGGAATAAATACCTAACAAATAAAACCGGTAAAGGTTTTCGTCAAACTCTTATTGTATTATCACAATGAATCCTTGACTATCCAAGAAAATTCCGATATATTTTTGGATATTGTTCCTCGCCTACAAAAATGGGTTGTTGTTGGGGGAGGATAGCTCAAAAAATTGTATGTTAACCTCTAAGAAAGTGAATCTCAGGAGCTCAATGTAGGGCTTGACAATCCCGAAGGACATAGCTAGATTCACACTTTTCCATGTAGACTTGGGTTAAATCCCTCTCATCTATCCTATCAGGTCTCTCTTAACCATCTCATGTTCTTTTCCGATCCTAACGCTAGAATATTCAAGTGCTAAAGGTCTTTATTTAATGGCATTTTCCCTTTTATAACCAAGATATTTTTCGATAAACCTTTCGATATTTTTCTGACGCTATTGGATTACTCGAATGCTAATATTCTTTATTTTAAGTTCTTTTTCCATTTTGCTATTGGTAATTTTCCGCCTAAAACGACCAGAAGAAATATATTTATTTTCGTGAATTAACTTATCTCTGAAAATATTAAAAACGAAGTATGGCCGTCGTAGAGTTACGTATAACTCAGTTTTCCCAAATTGATAACGATTAAATGTAACGTGTTACGACCCAAACGTAATGCGCCTAAAGAATTATTATTATTTTTTAATTCAGGGTTTTCAGGGACTTTTTTGTAGTTTCACTAACAAACCTACAGTAATATTGACTTGCATGCGATTTGGTTCATTTGTTTTGGTAATAATCGTACATATTTTAAAAAAATCATCGAAATCGGATTAACTTTTTTTTGAGATATCGACTTAAGTTGATGGTGAGGCATTATTTGCACGACCGTAGTTTGTTTTCATGTTTTACGGTTATTTTTTACCATAAGGTCTACATTTCAGCAAAGTATGGCCCACTCTGAGAAAAATATTATAGTAATTTTAATAACATTACAACTTCGACTTTTGGGTTTATCTCGGCCGTCATCTCTTTAAATATGTCGGTTCGTGAATTATCGGTTAAAAAGAAACAAATCAGTCAATATGGCTGTTATAAATAATTCTCAAAATTGGTTCTATCGATTTATTTAAAATTTGTGAAAATTAATGACCCCGAATTGTACAAAATCGTAAAAACCTAATTATTACGGTTCAGCAATAATTTTAAAAAATGAAACAAAGTGGAGGAAACACTGAGCTCAGTCTTGCAGTGGGTTTAGTACTGTGGGTTTCGTAGTTATACGTGAATTTCAAAAACATAGGTTTGTTGTGTTGTGAAGGAAGTTGAAAACGTCAGGAAGAAAGTTGGAGATTTAAGTCCTCCATAGTTAATCTTGCTAAATCACGTCAAATGTTTATTGTTTTATGTTACAAGAAGCCGAGAACGGAGGAGATTTTAACAAATGTGATTTTAAATACTAAATTTAATAAAAATAGAACGTACTACTAAAAAGTTATTTTTTAAATATTTTCTCTCAATTTGAAATTTATATAATGATTTTTTTTTTGGTTAGTGAGTTTGGATGTTTTTTCTCAATTTTTCCATTATCAGTTTAACTAAAAATGTCTCAGAATATTGTCTTTATTCTGATGTACTAACTAGGTATAATTATATTGTCTGGTTTTACATTTTTCGTTCATATATTGTGAAATTCTAAATCAATCACACATAACATAAGCTGGAAAGAAGAAAATAATGCAAATAACAAGGAAAGTAATAAATTAAATAATGTAAACATGATTTTTATCTACCGAAAGCTATGAACAAATCATAAAATGATAGACTATTTTAATACAGTCAAGTGTTAACCAGAGCTGCAATATGTTCTTAGGGTTGTAAGGGTTAAAATTACAAATTTAGTTAAGTTATATGAAAGGTTAACACATCTCTTCAAAAAATATGTATTTTTGTTGGAATCATGGTTTCTATGCAATTTTTATTTATGCCTAGTTCAACTAACATAATTTTTTGTCGTAAACAGTTCTTTATACAACAGATTATTGGATATAAAAACATATTTTGTCAGTGAAAAGTTAGTACTTAGTATGGTGTAAGATATCGTTTTTAAATGGTAACATCTCTTTAAAATCTGTTTATGATCAACAGCATTTTTAATTGTCAAGTTGCTAAACAGATGAGTTTGGGAGACATGGTCTAAGACACAAAAACTCTTTACATTACTTTTTCTAACCGAAATGACATAAAAATAAAAAATGTTCGGTAAAAACAATATGTAGCGACCATTTTGGGAAATGACGGTTTTTAGACATATTCTTTTCACATTTTTTCAACCCACAAGATGTACGTATTATAATTGAAGAATCTCCTGTACGTTTATAGATAGCAATGGTGTCCCATAGGTATCTATACAATTATATAAAGAATTTTCTGCTGTTTTGAAGTGTAATTATACCAATGTTCATATTATTCCGTTTGTTTTATGTATTTATTTAGTGTGTTTTAAGAAATTGACAAAATAAATTTCATCAAACTACGAATAAGTCTCAGGCAATGAACGTACAATCGTGTAAGAGAAGTTATCAAAATATCGATCATTCTAATGATTTTTGGTAATTCTCAAACGCAGGTAAATGAAAATCTTCCAAGATCTCTTAATCAGGTATCGGAATGGACGCGTGACTGGAAAATTAAACTCAATGAACAAAAATCAACCCATATTATATTTGTTTTGCGACATGTAGATTCTAGCCATTGGGTTTATATAAGTAATAAACAAATATCACAACGTGATACTGTTCAATATCTAGGAACGCCTTACATGGAAATACGACGTGAAAAATATTATAACAGATTCACCTTAAAGTACGGTAAATATCAATACATTTAAATGGTAGAAAATCGCAATTAAACCTCTACAACAAGCGACTACTTTATATAACGATTATCGGACCTATTTGGACGTATGGAGGATATACAAAGACTGTTGGTGTAACGTAGTCAAAACAGTGAAATCAGTGTAATGACGAACGCAAGATGGTATCAGCGTAACGATGAGTTACATTCGGACGTAACTAGTGGCAGAGATAATCAAGGATTATGCAATGCGGCCTGAGAAGAGATTTCTTAAACATGTTAACGTGGAAGCTTTACAGCTACTGGACACGGAACTGGGTGTAAGATAAGTGCCGGCAGAACCACAAGATCTGTCCCAAAACGAAACACATGTACAGTATATACTTTTAAAGTTTTAGATACAATCATGACATAGCTAGAACCTAGATTATGATTTAGGCTTCAACACATGCTTCTTTACACATTTGTATTTGTGTTACTTTATTAAGCAGCAACTTAAGATTGTAATGTTCAATGAATCAAAATAAATAATAAAACAAATAAATAAATAAAAAAACATTCAAAAGATTTATTAAAAATGACTTTGGGGGCGTTGAGGGTTATTCAAGGCCGACACGATAACTGACCCAATAAAAATTGTAACGTTTTGAAGTGGGGGAATAAAGACAATATACATAACGACTTAGAGTATAGGAGTAGAAGGGCTATAGAGTATGGAGAGGTGAGGAGAGAGTAAGAGAAACGGTGAGAGAAGGAGAGGATGCCAGCTTCGTCATGCTAATCCAAAACAGCGCTAATATCTCTAAACGTTGAATTTTTGTGAAATTTTTATTGCAATTTTATTTAAAATGTTAGAATTTAAAAATATTTTAGTTCTAAGTCAATCTTGAGTGTTGCAGAAAATTTGGAAGAAATTATTAGTTTCCTGTTTCTTGCCAATAACTCGGTTTTCCTTTGACCTAAATAAATAAAAAAAAAGTTTTATTTATAAAAAATGAAACTTTTTTTGGTATCTTGTGAATTTTTGGAAAGTCAATGGTTTTTAATATATACATTATTAAATATTATAGACGGTCGCCATTTTGAAAATATACATAATAAAGTTTTTGTTTTCGATAAGCATATAAAACGTAACATCCATAATGCGTATACTAAATCTGAACTCAGTATCTTTTTTAACTCCACTTATATATATATATATATATATATATATATATATATATATATATATATATATATATATATATATACATATATATATTATTTTGGTAAAAAAAAGAAGAAAATGATAGATACCTGGAAAATTAAGTATTTTGGGTAAATTTTTATTAATGGCTCTTCGGGAGTGAAATAAAACTGTCAAATTGACATTACCGTCAGGGCATCGCTGATTTGTAAATTACTAGCAACTATATTGCGCGGCGGCCCATGCACAAAGTAGTCCTGTTTCATTTCAAAGTTTAGTAGACATTAGACTAGGCTACTACGCATACGTGTAATCAATCCCCTCTGTCGGTCTTATACTTTGTCATTCTTTCTTGGAATTGGTGGTTGTTTTATATTTTTATTCTCTCTGTATTCCATGGCTTTAAACTTTAACTCACTTTTGTTTTTTACACACACCGCTAGAGGGTTCGGAGTTCCTTTGCATTGTTGATTTAGATGACTTCAAGTAGCTTCTAATCTAAAATTGATTACGACACTAGGTATATATGTAGCCAATTTTTTAGAATAATTGAACTACGTTTAACTATTTTACGCAAAACAAAATTTTTTTTTATAATCCATTGTGAAGCATTACTTAATTTTCAACATTTACAATTTACGATAACTTTTGTGACATTAAAGGCTATGCATATAAATAAATTGAGCTTTTGAGAGAGAAATTATTTACGGTACTGGTAGTTATTATATTTATCAACGAGCGTAAAACAATAATAAGCTGAAAATATTGTTATTGACGTTAAAAGAATATAATCATAGTAAAAAATCATTGCCTTTGTCATCTCACATCCCCAAAACCAAATGAAATAAAATATAAACTAATCGTCACATAAAATTTCAATTAGTTGTCAATTAAAAAAATTAATAAGAACCATGGACGACGGCCATGAAAAAAATAGTTTTAAAGTTCAATAAGGGTAAAAACTTGCTTCGCTTGTACCATAAACACGTCCGTATTTGCTTACGTCAAGGTCAACTTTTTTTTTTGCCAAACTGTTTTAACATAAAAATCATAAATTCTATTAGGTAATATTGATAATATAAAATTACATTGCAACAATTAAAAATCTCATATTGTTAACCATTACTATAACTACAGAATTTACTTAATCACAATTTTCTATTGTTAGAGCTCATTCTACATCCAACACTCACACGCTTTACATCCTCCTCAGGAGGCTGGCTGAAAGACTTACATTTGCAACATTATGGGTTGTGAACACTTGATGTTAGTGAGGGTAAGTGGATGCCACCATATATCGTCGGATGCCCGCGTATAAGGATACAAATACCAGGATATTTGTAGCCGTTTTCAGTCATTATATAGGGCGTATTTTTATCGAAATGATAGGTTTTTTTTTAAACATTTAAATCCAGATTCCTATTTTTAAACAGGAACTGGTGTGCATCGCATCTCTTTATTCCGTGTTATTTCTAATCTTAGTTTTTTAATTTTTATAACCGTTTATATTCCGATACATTAGATGGAAAATGATGCACACGCGATTAGTTTCTACCGCGTTAATTCATTTTAAATTAGGTTCTTTAGTTTTTAGTTTTTTTACAGGCGTTTATATTCCGATGCACAAATCATGCAACCAGGGTTGCATACGCGATTAGGATCTACCGCGGTAATTTTTTTTAAATAATTTTTTTTTAATTATGACCGGCCGCGATAATCAAATTTTTTATACTTGTAGGTCTATTTGTCAGGTCGGACAACCACGGGGGTTGACAACCGCGTAATATATGGTGGCACCCACATTCCCGTAACTAACAATCGGTGGACCAACCTATACACATATACACACAACACACACAACACACACTCTAATAAGAGTGGGTCTTTCAGTTGGTACACACAAGACTGAAATAAAACAACTTTCACAATCTGGTCTTTGTGTTTTATTTATTAGAATTAAGTTAGACGTAACATAAATTTATATATTAAAATGAATGTACTGCAGTGATAGATAAATTGTATAGTATTTATAATGTTGTAAACTTCCAAATATTGTAAATGCAATTGAAAAATAAATGTCTTTTTAAAATGTAACCAGACTTATTTCTGAAAATTTTACTCTGGCATTTCATGCCAAAATATTAACTTGATAAGTATCTAAGGTGTTGCTTGTATGAAAAAATATATTTATAATTTACAAAATTAATAGTCAACGTAACAAATTATATATTACAGAAATAGACAAATCATTACGAGGTAAATCTTAAATCCTTCCAATTTCAGACTACGATATCGTTGTGTAAAAGCTACCACAGCTGTCTTGGATTTCTACTCTGACGTGCAATTTGTTGCGTCCAGTTGGTATGTACTGTTTTGTCTGCAAAATAAACTTTAGTATAAAACAGAATTAGTTTAAATTGGTAATTGTGTAAGACTCCCTTAGACCTTGAATACTACGGTTGGGAAAAAAAAGTTGAACACTACACGAACAAAAAGTGTAGGTCCAGTCAGAATGCCTCGGGATTGCCACACCCCGTACTCTCTATGAGTCTTTGAGAAGGGAAGTAATAATAATTTCAAACATGCTTAAGGGACCGATCCTTTTAATCCTGTAAAAGACGAGTTTTCATTCGGATAATGTAGGGTTAATAAAGCACTCAATTTTGTTTTCTTTGGAAAAACTTTTGATCATCGCCTTATAAAAAAAATTAAGAAAAAATTAAGATCCCCCCCACCCCCTAGCCTTCGAGTACTCTTAGCGTTAGGCTTGACATGGTTAGAGACCTCTGAAGGAAAGAGAGATCCAACCCGACATGAAAAAAGGGAACACCAAGCAGGGCTCTTTCGGGATTGCAACGTACACACATACATATCTGGCAATAATAATGAGGCCTCAGCATTTGACACATTTGTGGGGACATGTAAGGTACATAGCCTAATACCACTGTACAGTACATTAATAGTTTTATGTACCACTTTTTAGGATTTGTACGCTCCAAACTTTTTAAACATCCATGTAGGAAAATAAATTATGACCCCTATTTACAGGACATTGTAGTCATAACTTGTGTTAACAACTGTTGATAGAATTTAATTGTGAATTCAAAAATGTTTTGAAATTTCAAATCCGTTCAGTGGTTTTCGAGATACAAATGATTTAATAATGGCGTGTCATCGCATTTCAATAAAATGCAAACGCCAATGTACACGGGTTTATTAAATTGTGTATATTTTGGGAACCGTTGAACGGATGTTAACTATCTAAAGAAAATTGAATTCACAATTAAATTGTCTATTTGGTGTATCAGAATATTACTACAGCGATTAATAAACTATCAAAAATAGCAGTTTTTTTCCATACTTTTCTATCAGAAATGCAGCATACAATTAACAGCTGATCAAGTCTTATTAGTAATTATACTCAACAAAAGTAATATTATACGCATAACGTACTCAACAAAAATTGATATATACTTTAAACCGTTTTTGATGGATTTTTGTTTTGAAAAAATATTTGAATTCGAAATAAAATTATGTATAAAATCTTTATGAGTAGGCTACTTGTTGTTAGGTTAATTTGTATTAAAAATCACGATGAATTGTATATAATTCGTTTTAAATATACATTGGCCAAAATTAATTCAAAAAGTTAAACTATAATTATTGTCCGTACATAAAAACATAAAATTGATAATTTATAGTAAATTTCATGAGGAATCCGAATCCGTTTTAAAAAATAACTTCCGATCATTATTTTTCGATATATAAACGTTTTTGTACTATCGCGTACCCAATTTTTATACTCTTTGTACGAAAATCAAAACCGAGTACGCGGGTTTACTAAATTGCGTTTATTTCGAGAACCGTTGAACGGATGTAAATCATCTAAAAAAAAATTGATTTCACAATTAAATTTTCTATAAATTGGTATATCAGAATATTACTACAGCGATTAATAAACGTGTGTAATAAACCAATAAAAATAGCAGTATTTAGAAATCGTTTATTATTTTGAGCGATTACTATTAGCCTAACGTTCATAAATCAAAAAAATTATGTATATATCATTTTCAAATTTATGTAGGTTTTTATATCGTCATATATAATATTTCCTTAAAATTTTAACAAAATCTATAAATAAATAAACTAGGCCTATACAAGTTGTAATTGAAGCTATTTTCAACCAAACCGATAGCTGTAAACGGTTGTACATTGTTTAATTATAATTATACTATTAGCATAGATCTCATAGTTTATAGAAAATTTAATTGTGAATTCAAATTTTTTTTTGATATTTCAAATCCGTTCGGTAGTTTTCCTAGATACAAATGATTTAATAAAGGCGTGTCATCGCATTTCAATAAAATTCAAACTCTAATGTACTCGGGTTTACTAACTTGTGTTTATTTCGAGAACCGTTGAACGGATGTTAATTATATAAAGAAAATTGAATTCACAATTAAATTTTCTATAAATTGGTATATCAGAATATTACTACAGCGATTAATAACTTATGTAATAAACCAATAAAAATAGCAGTATTTGAAATCGTTTACAATTTTCCTATAATCGTTCATAAATTAATCAAAAAATTATGTATATATCATTTTCAAATTTTGGTATATTTTTTATATAGTCATATAGAACATTTCCTGAAAACGTAAACAAAATCTATAAATAAATGGACTAGGCCTATTATACAAGTTATAATTTGACACTATTTTCAACCAGACCGATAGCGGTAAATGGTTGTAAATTGTTTAATTATTATTAGTCTAGATCTGATAGTTATAGAAGTGTAGCTTTGATAGTTTATAGAATATTTAATTGTGAATTCAAAAATGTTTTGATATTTCAAATCGGTTCTGTGGTTTTCGAGATACGAATGATTTAATAAAGGCTAACGTCGCATTTCAATAAAGTTCACAAAACGTTTAGGTTACTTACTTGTTAAAATTTATTTCAATGTTGTTTTGAAGAAATTAGTTTTTTCGTTCTAAAGTAATTAAATTTTATTGTATCTTGATGAAATTTTCACAACATGTACATATATTATTTTGTTGTCATAATTAATTATTATATTTTATTTTATTTTGTTAATTAGTTTAAAATAAATTTTTTTTTGTTGTAAATCAATTAAATTTTATTATATCTTGATGATTTTTTTCACAAAATGTGTATAAATATATTAGTAAGAAGTGTGTTTTAACACATCTATTAATAAAATATTTATATTTGGTGAAAATTTCATCATGATACAATAAAATTTAACTACTCTACAACAAAAAAACTAATTTCTTCCCTACTTTTAACAACATTGAAGTAGATTTTAACAAGAAACCTAAACTTTTTGTGAAATAATGACAAATTTGTACATGGTTTTAATAAATTGTTTATAGTTTGAAAACCACTGAACGGATTTGAAATATCAAAACATTTTTTGAATTCACAATTAAATTCCATCAACAGTTCTGTTGTTAACACAAGTTATACATGATTAACCATGCCTTGTTGCATAACAACCCCATAATAACTAAAAACATACAATAAAAAGAATCCAGTATATTATTGAACTATAGGCTTTATTTATTTGTATAAACAAACATATATATATATATATATATATATATATATATATATATATATATATATATATAAACATGATATATGTTATAATTGTGTAACATATTTATAAAATTTGCCATTCTAAATCTTGAAATAACATCTCAACCTTCTATTGTCATTGTCAATTGAACTGTATAATATTTAATTGTATAAAGTTAAAATAACATCACAACATTTCCTTCGAAGACATCACATTTTTTGAATCAGAGAATTTGTACATTCTATTACCACTTGTGAAGAATAACTGGGAATAAAAAAATATTTCATATATCATTTAAAAATATAAATGAAATACATTTTTATTTTCATTGGATGTTTAGAAATAAGGAGTAAAAGTAGGATGGGTTGAATTAAAACTAATGTAATTTTACAATAAGTTGTACTAAGTAAGTAAAATGTAATTTATTATTGTTAAATATACTCTAAAACAATTATTATTTTTAATAAAACTGTACATTGTTTCTGGGAAGAATATGACCAGTAATATATTTTTATTCCAAAAACCCAAAACTATTCTATATTATGGATTTGTAATACATCTTTATTTCATTTCAGTTTATAACCAAAGTTTCCAATATAAATTGGTCTCCTAGATAAATTACTACGTAAACGTTTTTAATTGATTAATAATTCATACATAAAATAATTAACAAAAATTTTAGTAAAGATAATTTTCTTCTTTAAAACTAGTGATATATATTATTTAACAATCTGAGACAAATTTATATCTGACATACAAACACTTTTCGACGTAGTCAAAACAGATAAATAGTTTTTCCATTTCATTTAAAAGGTAAATTCTTTAAATGGAGTAATTATTTAGAATGGCGAATAACTTATGTAATTTATAATATATTGCACACATTCAAATAACGCAAAGAAGCAACAAGTATACAACATCTAAGAATAGATAAACGGACTGAACTCTAAGTTTAGGAAAGGTGCAATTGACAGCAACACTGGATTTGTTCCATCTGGCAACAATGTCCCCAAAGGCATAGTGACGTTTATGTTGCAGTCTACATACAAATATTTTGGTATCCTCACAAAGGCATTAACCAACTTGCTCTTTTCTTTCGAATTTGAATGGACCAATCATACTCAAGAGCCCCATAAGTCACCTTTAGGGCAAAAGCCCGAATCTCTTCTATAGGAGAGAGTAATGCGTTCAGCGCTGCCCTGGTGGTCTCTCTTCAAAACTAAAGCTGTCGTCCCCAAAGCTATTTTAGGGGATATTTAAAAATATTTTTATTTTCGACCTAATATGCTTAAAAGTATATGTCTATTACATATAAACTTGATTTAAGCCGCTTGCCTTTCTGTTGATATCCCCACAAGATATAACATCCCTAGAAGTACTTTACAGGACGAGTGAATATGCCCGGAAATGTAGCTGTGATCTCTCTCTCTCTCTCTCTCTCTCTCTCTCTCTCTCTCTCTCTCTCTCTCTCTCTCTCTCTCTCTCTCTCTCTCTCTCTCTCTCTCTCTCTCTCTCTCTCTCTCTCTCTCTCTCTCTCTCTCTCTCTCTCTCTCTCTCTCTCTCTCTCTCTCTCTCTCTCTCTCTCTCTCTCATCTGTCTATCCGCGTGAGACAATAAATTAACCAAACAAGTAAGTTCTAAATAGTTCTTATAAATAATTATAGTTTACACTTTAAATAAAATTAAAAATCTAGTTAACTTCGGTATAAATTAGATTACAAAATATAGAAATATGAAACATTACAATGCACTATTGTATATATATATACGAATATTTTTTATTTAGTATATTTTTAGCTATTTTGTATTTTAATATTATATTATCAGAATAATTTAAATGATCTTTTAAAGGATGTATACGACATTTATTTGTTGGTAATTAATCAATAGAATTATTGTACAAAATAAATCTAAAGGTCATCACAAATAAGAATCGTTGAATTAATTTGATTTTTCTGTTCCCATAGGATAAAATGAGCGTTGGAAATCAAATTAATTTGGAAACCAGACTATTTATTGGGGGATGATTATCAAATGGTATCTACTCCCTAGGGAATATTCCATTAATTTCAATGCTTTCAGGAAATGTGCAAAACCGAAAACATTTGTTACCGTTCTATTTCCAAAAGTATTTGTTTAATTTCTTATACGTCAATGGATATTAAATTGTTTTACTATATTTTCTGTTCATATTGCTTTTAAAACCATTGTAAGAATGCATTTTATAAAAATGATCATCGTTCAAGATATGTAAAATACATAAATTTAGCTTGCTGTAAATATACCATTTATTTGTTATTGTTGTTTAAAGACTAAAAACCTCTCACTCATTATTGATGTATAAAAAGAAGGAACACAACATAAATTAAATACCACTACCATTCAAATACTGTAATAACGTCAGGGTCGGAAGAGAACAAGATTTGGTCAAGAGATAGGATACATGAAAAAGAGGGATTTAACGCAAAACTACACGCATAAAGGTGTAATCACCCTTCGATCTACCAGTGTTTACTATTACTGATGGGAATAAACCATTTAAACAGGTTACTTGGAACATTTTCTATCACCAAAATTTATTTAAAAAATAACAAAAATAATAAGTAGTAATATAATTTGTGGTAATAATTATTAATATGTGTATACTAGAATAACTGATCATGATTATCAGTATATCGTTATAACCATAATATAAACATAAACATCTTTCTTTAAAAACATGAAGGAAAAAAAATTACGTGACACAAAATTTTCATTAAAAAAAATAAATATAGATATTTAAATAACAACGCGAATAACAACAACGAAATAATACATTTATAACATTTTTGTTGGTAATAATAGCTTAAAATTTGTTTCCAATCACAATGAAATCTCTTTTCCGGAAGAAACTTTTATAGTAAACTTCAGGTTTTCAAAGTATTTATATACATTTAAAAGTAAAAAAATAGAAATTGTGTTACAAAATTTAATATTTTTTTTTAACAATTCGTCAATCGTTGATCTATATCCTTCAATACTAAATGTGTAAAATAGGTTTAAAAAAAACACTTAAAAAGCAACAAAATAAAACAAACAAATTATCTAACATTAATTAAAAATTATTTATTAAAAACGAAAAGTACCTTAAAAATTATGGTTTAAGTAACCAAACCTACAATTGTGTTACTTAAAGATTTATTTTGAAACCTAACCACTTGCAAAGTTATGTTTTTGATGTTAAGAGACATAAGTTTCACAAAAAATATATAAACTAATACACATTGGAAGAAAGAAAATTTTGTCTCAAGAAAACTTAAACTATCAAAATGTCACATTCAACCTTTCTGAAATTGTTGTAAAATGCGCAAACATTGTTATCAACTTAGTTTACCGTCATATCAGAGAGTTGGTAGGTTATTTTTATAACGTCGAAAAACAACCGAAGATAAAGCCAAAATAAAGTTTTTATTTCTACAGATTTTGCATAAAATCAATTTCATAATAAAACATAAAAAACAGAAGTATAGATTTAATACGTCTTGAAGGAGAACGGGAAAAGCGCTACATCAACCGCACATTCGAAATTATTGATTGTTGATTAATTCGGGAGTAGGCCTGAGTCAGAATGGCTCCCATCTAGTGGTTGAGTTCTTACGTCAACTAGAGCACTGCTAGTGAAACTAATACGTTGCAAAACGAAATTTAGTTCTTTAAAAACTCTGGAAGAACAAAGAATAGTTAGTTATACCTTATTAGGAAAGTTTCTAAACAATCTCTAATGTTTGTAACCTGCTCAAAAATATCGCATTAAGTTCTCTATCGTCTGCTTTGTTTATTAAATTCTTCAATATATAACTTTCTTTTTTTAAATATACCTAATAACTAATTTCATTTTAAATTTATTTTATTTTAAATCAAATATAATTTAATCATATTCGTAGACGACACATTTAATATTGAATTAAAACAGCGAAGTTAAAATAAATAATATTGTTTAATTACTTTTGTCTAATAATAAAGCGAGCTACTTATAAGCGGTATTCGTGAGCACAGTTTTTTTCTCATCATCGGGTTCACAATACCTACACTACATTAGGGTTAACAAGAACAATAGAAATAAAAAAAGAAACAATTCTCTTGTTTCCAACCTGACACTGTCAACCGGTCACATTCCATAATTCTTCAGAAACTGTTGTAACTTTGTGTACTTCATAATTAAGTCAGTCTTCCGCTACATATGAGTGTGCAATGCCTTGAACGTGGGTCTCTAAACCAAGTTCCAAAACTGCTTCTGTAAAATATAAATTTCTTAAGGAGAATTTCTTTATGTGATCATATAGACTGTGTGGATATTGAAAATCACGAAAATTAAAGAATTATTGAAATTAAAGAATTTTAGGGGGAAGTAATTTACCCTTCTTCACATAAACTTTAGTTGTAAACATTAAAAAATATTGATAGTTGATTTACTATATTATGATATAAAACAAATATGTCAAACTTTAGAATTTACAACAGGTTTGAAGTTTTTGTAAGATAGAACCTCAAGATTAATGATTGATTTTAGAAAATATTTCACACAATTATTTAAATTTATCAGCACTAAACCAATACAATATCCATTTATTTACAAGTAAATTAAAATGGTTCTAAATGAAAATATATATCTAGCTACTTTAATGTATTGATATGGTATTCTAATATGTAAATATATATGTTAGGTATTCCATTTTAGAACATGACTTACTTCTGGAAAAAAAAGTACGGATATGGGATGAAATATTATAGAAAGGAAAATATAATTTACACAATAAATGCACATTTTTTTTAATGAATGTTCATAAACAATAGTATATTATCTAACATGAAATAAATAGTTTAATCATAATATAGCTGACGTCATATTTTGCAATTGAATGTAAAACGTTATTGACCATTATTGAAGTTCATTGATAATTCACCAAGTACGACTGAACTCCCATTTGCACCTCAACAAGCTTTGCGTATCACATAGACACTATTGTATTATATAATTCACATTTGAAGATAAAATGTATGTGACGATATAGAGTCCTAAAAAAGGGAATAATATCTATTGTTTCATGTTTAGGTTTTAAATTTCCCTGCACAATAGAATCACATTTACTAAACGAAATTTGAAAATATTTCTTTAATTATGCTACATACATTTCCCATTGGAAGTTTAAACTCTACGAATGAAAGTGTACCAATACAATTAATACATTACTCTTTATATGAATGGTCATAACTCGTTTAAAATAACACATGCTGTTTATAGTAAGTAATTCATTTGATTTAGCCTTTGAATAATTAAATATGATTCTGATGTCATCGATTATGAATCAGGCTATTGTTTTAATATAAGCAATATCATAATTGCTTGCAAATTATGTGGGTAAAATTGCATTATTTTATTCCCAAACGATGAGTTGTCTAATTATATCGAGCATAACACTTACATATTGAAAATATTTTTGACGAGAAGCATTTCATAAAAATTTATTCCTAACGCTCTTTGAATTATCATTGACATTACATTTTTTATTTAACCTTTACTTACTCGAAAATGACGTTTAAAAATGGTATTTTCATCTCATGAGGATCCTGTATAAATAAATAAGCCAAATGAATCACCGTGATCAAAACAATACCTATTTAATTGAAAGTGTTAAGAAAGACAAGAAAATAGTAAAACGTTGCAATTTAACAAAATATATCAGTGAAAGAATGAGTTCTTTTAAATATCTAAATATATAGTTTTTTATTTTGACATTTTAAACGCTGATTGCAAAGTAATTTTTAGTAAAAGAGCACATATAGAGAAACAGTTCCTCAACTAAAACTAACAAAATGTCGTCTACAGACCCTCTTGTACAATCTGAATAACTTTCATACTTCGTTAAACAACTTAGTTTATCGCCACTTTGGCGACCTGACAGGAAATGTTTTGCGTTATAAGGCATAAATCTAGATTAATTAAGATAACAATTTAAACTGAAAACTTTAAACAGGTCTTGATGAAGAAACTTGTGTTTTGAGAAACTAGACATTGTGCGTCTATTTCATTATTATAAAAGCATTTATTGAATATAACCTTTGAACCTATTCACTCTGTAAATTCATAAAAACATATTGGAATTAATTATCAAAATACCAATCCTTTGTAATGGGTTTTAGAACATGATTTATAAGTAATATTTTGTAGAATAAGTCAAAATGCATGATTATCGTCTATATTTCACTTTAGATTTTTTATCTTCTTCCATTGGAAAAATTTACTTGCAAGAGAAATTTAAATTAGCTTATAATGAAAATTATTGCTATCATTTAACTGATCAATTTAATTATGTATGCATTTTTGGAAATACTTTTTCAACTGTAAATGGTATCAATATTTAAAACTATGAAATCATACCCAACTCATGTAATTTCTCTAATTACATTTCCTAAATAACATTGAAAATTCTCCCCTCCATATTACTAATAAGAGGTGTTATTAAATTACCAGGTTTGGAAATAAAGAAAACTATACACAATTTATAGTATTAAAATGCTTTTCCAATTTACTGATCGAATATCTGAAATTTATACGTCATAAATATCACAGAACATCTCTAAGTCATATTCCATATCATTGTGACACATTTGGTCGGGTAAATTATTATTTGTAGTTTTAAGCTGCAAATATTAAATTGTTTAATTAAATGTCCCGATTGTTACAGAGACTTTTTTCTAAGGGAACATTCTAGTATACAACAATTAAAATAAAGCTTATAAAAAATTACGTTACTTTTATAAAGGTATAAACTTCGCTAAGGAATAATAATTATTTACTCGTTATAATCGTATAACAATAATTAATCAAATGAAAACATAAACATATGAGTATTTCCTAATATAGAATCGAAACACAGTATTAAATAAACTTATTCAAATGCATATTTACAGTACTCAAAAACTTCTAATATTATTACATTCTTTTAACCTTTTAAAACCTGTTGTTAGCTAAAAAAATTATAATAAATATAAGAATAATTTACAAAATATTATTACTTAAATTTGCATGTTCGTTTAACAGATTGATACCCAAAGAATTTGAAAGCATTTATACAGAAATATTTGTTACCTGTTATTATGCAATATTTAAATAATAACAGAGGTAAAACAGTTTAAAATAGCTTTCTTTAAACATATATTTTACACGGAATTTTAAAATAAAATGATACCAGAGCTTATATTTGCAATAATTTATGAAATCTTGTTATAATGAAAATGAATTGTTAATATTGTTAAAGCTATGATATGTAAAATTGGGTTAATTAAATAAAGAGAAAATAACTTTGTCAATGCAACACAAAGAAGCTGTGTTATCAAGCCAAAGCTTGCAAGAGAAGGGGGGTGGGAGTCTATGTTAAATGGGACTTCTTTTGAGGTATGCTTATGCTAACTAAATCAGGAGAGAAAAACAATTTAATTAAACGATTAAATTGATGTATTAATTTTTAAAGATTTTGTGTGAAAGAATTTTGTAAAAAAAGAAGTTAAGGAAAACTAAAGGAGAGCATTTAGGGATATGCTTATTATTGCTATTTGAAAACAACTTATGTGATTTTAAGAAGTTTTGAACAATTATATTATTACTGGTTGAACTGTTGTATACAGGGGTTCAACGTTTCGGCTGTATACTAGATTTCAACTATGCGGGGGTTTTGGTACACCGCTCTACCAGACTTACACCAATGGATCATTACAATATGGTCGCAGTTTTGACAAGCCAGGAGTCGTTTGCCTTTTCAGTATTTAACACTTTCGCAATCTCTCCCATATTTGGCTTTAAATCTTTGTATTGGTATGGTAACCAGTGGATACTTGTACCAGGTGACAAATTTATTTTCTTTGCTAATTAATAAAACAGACAATTGCTGTGTTAGAACTGAAGAATAGTGGCACCATTGACTCGAGGCAAGTTGAAGTGTTTTTCTTCTTTTTGATTATTGACGATTTTAATATAAAGAGGTTTTATTTCTCTTGTATATTAGATTTAGAGATTAAAACTTTTAATTTAGAGTTTGTAAAAGTCAGATGTGACTCTACCTTGGGGGGGGGGGTTGGATTTTGTTATGTTGTTTTACTTTATCTGTGCAACTGGTCGAAGTTTAGTTTTTTTTTTAAATTTGAAGTAGATAAAAGGCAGATATGATTTAAATTGTTTTTATTTTGGAGTTTGAGATTTCCTCTAGTTTCAACTGATTAATCAGCATGTTGTCGGATTTTAAGAACCTTTATTTAAAAATTTTAAAAATATATAATAATAATAATAATAAGATCTGATTTCCCTTTGTTTTTCTACTGATAGTTTCTTGGATAAATGGACCAATCGCCAGTGTTTTTGTTATTATGCTTTAGTAAAACTTTTGCAAATGCATGTATATGAACTATATGTGTTTTGTATAATAAGTATCATTTCAGTTTTGTTTTATGTACAGGCATGTCTGATAAGTTTTTTTAATTATGTGGTATTAAGCATCTGTTGTCTATTTTTTTTTGTAAAAGTAAAGCAAACAGTGCATTAAAACATCGGTTTTCATTGGTTCTCAACCTCCATGTCATACTCAGTCATTGGGTTTCCCTTTAACACTCCTTCTCTTCTTTTATGATTATTTCTATTTGTTTATTTTAATTAAATAAGTGCTGTTTCCCTCCTAAAATAGAGTGAGGTGGGACGTATGTCCACAATATAATATAATTATATAAAAATAAAACATAATTTAATATTATGTATTCATGAATATTAGGAGAATATTTTCATTATGTATAGGAACTAAACGATTAGTTGAGCATTTTATAAATAACTAGTTTATTCAAAGACGTTATTTTTCATAATTAAATGTTGAGTGAGCTGAAAATAAGATTTTCAACAATGTATACGATAAAATACCTGACGGAATTTTGTAAAATGAACACCATTTTTATTTAGATTACTCAATTTATTTAAAAGACGAAACATTGTTGATTTAAACGTTTTAAATATTTTCGACAAGAGTTGCTATAAACTATTCAAATTATTATTTGTAATTTTAACATATAAGTCTAAAACACCTCTAATTCAAAATAGATATTGATTAGGGGTATCAAATCTTAAAGGAATCTCAAATAAGAATCTCCCAAGACTGAAACGATGTGTCACCTGTAGTATATGAGAAGTCTAGATTGAGGATCTTGTAGCTTATAGTAGTACGATTTTCAACCCCCGCCCTGCAAGAGTCCAAATAGTCCTGTACCTTTTGCTTTGCTGACTCTTTTGCCCTCCTGCACAATGAACAGTTTTGGTCTTCGCGGAAAAGACCCACTTTCCTCAAGTATTTTCTGAACAGAATTGGCCAAACCTGGTAATTAAAATAATTACCTGTTAAGGTGTTCTCGTTTAAAGTTGATTAGGGACTCTGTTAGAGGTTAACTCTCTACCTTGAGTAAGCACATTTTACTGTCAGGAATGTTGCTCTTTCCTGACTCAATAATAAATAATTGTGTTTACAGATGATAAACACACATTGGTTGGGTTCCAAAGAGAGTCATGGTTCCTTGTGCCAAAACAAACTTTATTGCAACAGTTTTAAGAATAATAGCCAGTATTTCACATTCAAATATATGTAATGTATCTCTCAAGACTTAATACCCTCGTGAGGTGAGGCGATGTAGACAATACAAATAGAATCCTGGTCCATGAGTGATTCATCTGTCTACCATTCCAGATCGCCTGTGAGAAATCCCGTCATATTTTTTGTTTCGCCCAATTACCCAAAGTGTCAAGGGTTGTCGCAAATGGTTTGTTGAATAAGTACTATGACAAAAGGATATCCGATTTCAAGAACAAAACCTTTCTGGGTGGTCTCTAGTATGGAAGTGTGTCCTACAGCAAATATGTTCCTACTCCGTTTGTCTTCAACCTATAACCTGTAAGCAAACTTTATTGCCACCGCTTACTGTAAAAGGCTTTGGTCTGATAATCGATATACTGCCAAAGAACCCACTGTGGCTTCATTTTTCAGGTTATCCAAAACGGCGTATTTACGTAGTAAGGGTTCGCTTTGCCGTATGAAAGGCATCGTTTAAATGTATGTGTGAGCCTATTTAACTCATAATCGAAGTTTCATTTAGTAGTGAAAGGTACAACTTCGAGGGTTAACTCAACGAAGTTTCGTTCAGTTGTGAAAGGTACAATTTCGAGGGGTTTACTCTAACGCCTTCGCAATAGCACAAAGTTTCTACCCAGCAAAGTATTATTCATAACATGAAGTACATATATAGCCAGCGTTATATATATTTTTAATTAGGCCTAAGATCTTGTATAGTTATGTTTTCATGAATAATTTCTACCAAATAAGAAATAGGGTTAAAATTGGTTTTATAATCAATATTAGGCATTCTTCGTCAGAAAATGTATTTTTACTGAAAACATTTCTTTAAAAAAATCTTTCTAAACCAGGAAAATACTTTGTTTGCATATTTAAACATTTTGTAATGACTAAGGTTGGATAAAATATTGTCTCATCCTTAATTTAAAAAGAAAAAAGTCGAACACATATAATTATTTTAAGCTTGAACACAAATTACTCAACAAAATAAATGACATTATTACTTATTTATATAAGTTATTGTAGTAACATATTGGATATTCATATATTAGATTTTTTTTAAGTTGCAACGAATTTTCCACTATATTTTTTACATGTCTGATTAAAGCTAACATTATTAATCATAACATATAGATGTTCAAACAGTTACCAACTTTCAAAATTTCATTGTTTTAAAATAAATGAGATTGTTTGTTGTATATTGTGAAATAATAAGAGAATCTGACTTATACCACATTACATGTTACTTTTATATTAATCTTATATCATATTATATTCCGTAATGGGGAGGGAATTACATCGCTGTAGTATTCCTTCTACATAACATGTCATCCATATAATTTTATATTGCACTTTACTAATACTAACTGTTTTTTTTTTATCAGATCGGGGAAGTTGTGATATCTTTAGTATTCAACATGTTTGCCCCAAGCTCGTCATAAATCATTCTACCCTACTCTAAGCAACAATATTCACTCGTTTCTTCAAGCCCACGTTGGCTAAATGCAGGTACATCATTCTTGGCCATAATTGAAATAAGATTAATTGTTTTGTTTTCAACCATTGATATGTTTGACAATAGTCGTTAACACAACATTCGAATAAATAAAAAGTATCACTATTTTAATTTTTAATATATTTATTTAATATTTTAGTCAACATAAAAATATGTTATTTACAAAAAACATACCATAATATATAACAAGTCAAATTTTTTTATGTATCTCTTTCTCTTACATTTATTTATTTTATCGTTTATTGTTTGAAAATCCTTTTAATATAACTATCCATTCGCGTAAAAAAAAAACAAAAAAAAAACACACATATATTCAGTAAATATTTCTTTTAGGTAATGAACTAAGTTTATGTTTATACAGTGTACTCATATTGATATACGGAAGTACATTATACTAAAACCGTCCTATATACACAATTACATAATATTTCATTCCTTATAAATCATAATATTCTAACCAGTTATTGTTTTGTCATGTTTAATTGAGAAATGAACCACCAATTTATATTTTTTGGTTTATATTTTAAGCTATTATTTAGTTATTAACTTTAGTTTATATAATTAAATTGTTTAACTTTTCAAACGAAATACACTCAGCATTGAAACTTTCTTTTCATTTAAAGTATAAATGGAAACAAACTGTTTGCAGTTGTCCAACCAGTTCTCCTTGTTAATATAACAGTATATAACACAAAATGGCGAAAAATGTAAGTTAACTCTTTAACAAATACAAAATAAATAAATGTTTTAAAGTAATTATATTAAAACTCTATTCATTTGCATATTCCATTTTACTGTTATGTTATTTTACTTGGCTCCGTGGCTACATTTGCTTTACTACTGGTTTTTGTTTGCTTTACCTTAAGCCCTTTGGTTCAGTAATAACGAATTTGTGTATATATATAACAATATACATAACTGCTTATATGTTAGAAAGACTATTCCATGATTGTAGCTTGTCCAAGATTTACTCATTTCAAATGAAATGTAGAGTTATCTATAATAGTTAAGCGATAAATTTCATATCAAACCGATAGAGACAATTAAGTGTAAGGAAACTTTTAAGAAATATCAGTGGAAAACAGGAAATTAGAATGTTTGTTCAACTTTATTGCATGTCTAATTTAAGTTATAGACTAACTACACTATGAGTGTAATTTGTAATATTAATAGACTCGATCGAAAACAAACGACAGACTACGTATTTAAAACACATCCAAGATGATATACGACAAACAAGAATTGTTGTATCCATTACTTCCTGACAACATTATTTGTTTTCAAAGACAGAAATTAAAATGATAGAGTAAATGAAAATGAATTTAATTACTATATCTATGTATAGGGACATGGAAAGGTTATGATATAAAGTACCATTAAAAAAATTTCACTATCTGTAGCATTTAATTAATAACAACGGTTTAAGGTAATATGGCCTCAGCCCGATTTATTATTACTATATATCTTTGAAACAATAATTTGTGTTTTATATAGTAAGGTAATTGGCATTAATCAGTGTTTTATTAATTTCCTACCATATTGCTTTAAATATATATATATATATTATAACGAAATCAATAAGCTTTCCAGTAATGGTTTAATATTTTAAAAAGAATATAGAAATAGATACATTTGTTGGACACATGTTAAACGTTTTATGATAGCCGACAAAGGTGAAGCATTAGGGGGATATGTTATAAATCAGTCAGAACACCATTCACAACTTTAAAGAAAAAAAAGAGAAAAACACTTAAATTAGACCCAGAATCATTGTAGGCAATTAAGTCATAAATAACTATAATATTAGAAACTTAAGGAGAATCACACACAAAACTCATAAAATATAACGGGACAAGAGTTTTCTAAACGGTCAAATTTTGAAACATTAAAATTTGATTGGCTGACAAAAAGTAGTTGCTTACGTTCATTGGTTAAAGTAAATTAAGAGAGAGGGAATAAGTATTTTTTAGCATCGACAAAGTAAAAATTATATAGAGGGTCTTGGGGAGAAACTCACACCATAGGGGGGTCGGCGAAGTAAAGTCAAGAGTATTCCTAATGTAGAAATTAGTATTTCCTATAAGTTATAATTCCAGTTTTAAGTAATAGTAAAGTAATAATTGTTTTTTAACACGTATGTTTTAACCGTGTTTGTTTTTTTCAAAGTAAAAGTATTTAACACCTTAGTAATCTTCGTTGCAGTACTAAAGAGGTACATCTACAAAGTGTTGAGTGCATCTTCATGGTAATTTGAAGTGAATCATTTTATTGAAAAATCACATAGTACAGTGTAGTGTTTGGTGAACATCATTAACCAGTAATAAAGTGAAAGTTCTTCACTCAACTAGCAGCACTGGATTACTTACAAAGGAATACAACAAAAGTGGATTTGGTATTGTACTAATTATAGACTTTAATTGAAAACTAAATTGTTAAAATTGCATTCTCTGTATTATTAAAATTTCACTCACTGTATTAATTGTTCATTAAAGAGCTCCCCCTGAGCAAATAGTTTAAAGTGTAAATTAAAAGAAGAAAAGTAATTGGAAATTAAGTTCAAATAAAATTAAATATTTCAGAGTTAATGTTAAAGAATATATTTGGACTTCATCATTAATAACTTTCCTTATGTGTTGACAATCCAAGGTATGACTAATTAATTCATAATTTTGATTTATATAATATTTTTGAAATTATAATAAATATTTATCGTTAGATAATGGCGCCCAAGTGTCAGGCATGAACAAGCAGTGAGTGAATTATTGTTAGCATAATTGTTAGCATAAGTATAATAAGGTTAATTACAGGAAGTGTATGTTAAATTTAAGAAGAAGCAAACGCCTCTGTTTTAAGGGTACAAGTATGTTGCAAACAAATCAAGGGTCGGTTCAGAACACACCTGAAGTGTTCGAAGTTAATAATCAATTGGGAGAAAGTTTTGATGTTATTTCGGGGAAAGGATTAACAGGGGTAGATAAAACAATAAATGAAGTTAATGTGGCGGGGACAGCGGCGTCGGTAACGTCCGAAAATTTAAATGTAATGGAAATGTTAAAGGCCCTTATGGAACAAAGTAAAAAATTGGAAAAAAATATGGGAGAAAAATTGGATCGGCAAATGGAAAATATGCGGGAAGAAAATCGACAGTTTATAGCGGTATTAAATAATAAAATAGAGGGAGTTGAAAAGTCAGTAATAGAAAAAACTAAGGAATTAATAGGGGAACAGAAGCAACAAACCGATGAATTAATTAATAAGCAGAATGTAGAAATTAAGGTAGTTAAGGAACAACAGGTACAATTAATTAATCAAGTAGAAGGTAAACTAAATATCATGGAAAATAAAATTAAACCGCTGGAAGAAATTGAACAACAACGAATTAATTTAATAAAGAATTATGAGGGTAAATTTAAGGAATTAGAAGATCGGCTAGAATCGGATATAGGATCTAGTAAGGCGGTAGCTGAACGAATGGAAATCAGGTCGTTGGGATTCACGGGATCAGAAATTAACCCAATAGAGTTTTTAGAGGCAGTAACCAGGTTATACGATAAATATTATAAGGGCAAGGATTTAGAGTGGTTAGATATTCATTTTTGTGAACAAGCGCGAATTTGGTGGAAGTTATGTGGTAGAGGCTTACGAGAATTTGAAAAATTCACGGAAATTTTCAAAAACAAATATTGGAACGAATCAAGGCAAGCGGAAATACGAGATGAATTGGAATTCGGACGCTATTACGTCAGTTCAAACCAATCTATGCTAGGGTATTTAGAAGAAAAACTTTTGCTGTATAGTTATCTAGAACCAAGGTTAAGTGAGTTACAAATAATTAGAAAAATCGTCAGACATTTTCACGCCAATGTGGCTACTGCTCAAATAACTAGGGGTATTAAAACTAAGGAGGAATTAATTAACTTAATAACAGAATTCCAACATGCATTTAATAACCATCGACCATTCGAAAGTAAAGGGAAAGAATTGTACCGGGTCAATGCACATAGACAGCAGGGAGAGAGAAAGTTTTATGACAGTAGAGACCGACCATCAGAAACTACACAAAGACACCCTAAGTTTTATGCAGGCCAACGAACTTCAACCAAGGCAAGTGTTGAAAGTAAACAATGACAAAACGATATCGAACCAACTGACTTCCCTTTACCCTCCATTAACAACATTTTTACCGATGTACGTGACTTACTGAATAAGGATGAAGATTCCGAAATTACTTTAGGAAACATTAGTATAGAATGTCCTAATATAGATATTAAAATTGCTAATCATGATTATACCGCATTAATAGACACTGGGAGCGAGTATAATGTTTTATCAGAAATGTTTTACTGTAATAATCATCATCTTAATCATCTATATTAAGCGTAGCCAATACGAGGGTTATCGGAGCAATTGGTAATCGTTCAAAAAATATAACAAAACAAATAATACTAAATGTAACCGTTAATCAAGAATCAATTGAAACACGTTTTATTGTTGTACCTGGATTAATAAAAGATTGTATTTTAGGTATAGAGTTTATAAATAAAAATCAAGCTATACTTAAATTTGTAGAAATTTCAATGAAACTAAATTTAATGAATTGATAGACAGAAACAGGAAACGAATTCGAGGCATTTTTAATTGTAGATTACTAAGGAAATATTACGCATAAGGAGTACAGTAAAATTAAAAAAAAAACTTAGGATAGGTGCAATAGTTTACAGAAATTTAAAGTGGTTGATCATATATCTGAACTAAGTAGGGTATATGGCGAAGTCAATTAACTTATTTTTCTGCCGACTAAAGAAGAGTATAAGAGACCATAAATATAGGACAGTACAGGAGCTCCGCATCATAAATCACTGACCGGGTTAGAAAGACCACACTTCATAAATAAGAAAGGGAAGTTTAGGATTGTAAAACCTTCAGTTTTGGTATGGTACCTGTAAAACGGTTGAGCTTGCTTCTGTAACTTGTAAACAAATTTATAATTATTTAGTAAAAATATGTCTAAGCTAATTTCTTTTCAATGGGTACTTGAAACATGTCATGTGATTGTGTAAAATAAGGTATTGTTGTGTACTGTCTGTAGTAGCTATAAGATGTATAATAATAAGTAATATTTATCATAAGCATTGTTAAAAATTTGTGTTGTTGTTATTGTTAAATAAGGAATGTTATTGTTCTTGGTTAGGGATAATGATAAGTTTGTTTTTTTAGATATGTGGCTACGTTATTTTAGCTTATTTAAGAAAATAATCTAAAAAAACGGGGGACTATATAACGAAATCAATAAGCTTTCCAGTAATGGTTTAATATTTTAAAAAGAATATAGAAATAGATACATTTGTTGGACACATGTTAAACGTTTTATGATAGCCGACAAAGGTGAAGCATTAGGGGGATATGTTATAAATCAGTCAGAACACCATTCACAACTTTAAAGAAAAAAAAGAGAAAAACACTTAAATTAGACCCAGAATCATTGTAGGCAATTAAGTCATAAATAACTATAATATTAGAAACTTAAGGAGAATCACACACAAAACTCATAAAATATAACGGGACAAGAGTTTTCTAAACGGTCAAATTTTGAAACATTAAAATTTGATTGGCTGACAAAAAGTAGTTGCTTACGTTTATTGGTTAAAGTAAATTAAGAGAGAGGGAATAAGTATTTTTTAGCATCGACAAAGTAAAAATTATATAGAGGGTCTTGGGGAGAAACTCACACCATAGGGGGGTCGGCGAAGTAAAGTCAAGAGTATTCCTAATGTAGAAATTAGTATTTCCTATAAGTTATAATTCCAGTTTTAAGTAATAGTAAAGTAATAATTGTTTTTTAACACGTATGTTTTAACCGTGTTTGTTTTTTTCAAAGTAAAAGTATTTAACACCTTAGTAATCTTCGTTGCAGTACTAAAGAGGTACATCTACAAAGTGTTGAGTGCATCTTCATGGTAATTTGAAGTGAATCATTTTATTGAAAAATCACATAGTACAGTGTAGTGTTTGGTGAACATCATTAACCAGTAATAAAGTGAAAGTTCTTCACTCAACTAGCAGCACTGGATTACTTACAAAGGAATACAACAAAAGTGGATTTGGTATTGTACTAATTATAGACTTTAATTGAAAACTAAATTGTTAAAATTGCATTCTCTGTATTATTAAAATTTCACTCACTGTATTAATTGTTCATTAAAGAGCTCCCCCTGAGCAAATAGTTTAAAGTGTAAATTAAAAGAAGAAAAGTAATTGGAAATTAAGTTCAAATAAAATTAAATATTTCAGAGTTAATGTTAAAGAATATATTTGGACTTCATCATTAATAACTTTCCTTATGTGTTGACAATCCAAGGTATGACTAATTAATTCATAATTTTGATTTATATAATATTTTTGAAATTATAATAAATATTTATCGTTAGAATATATATATATATATATATATATATATATATATATATATATATATATAATAGTGGTCTGTCTTAAAACAAAAACAAAATAAACTAAATTTAAAGATGAACCGGTAGTACTTTAATATTAGTTACTAGATAAATTATTAAAAAACAATATCAATATTAGTTTTATATTTTGAAATTAATATGTTATATAACTACGAAAATTAGCTCTATAATTATAGATTTTGGTTATTATTGTTTACGAATTTGTGAACTGATAATCGTTAAACAATTTTTTTTATGATTCATGCTGCTGATACAAAGATAATTGATGGAGCAGTCGATGGTTGAAAATGCTTACCAAGTTATTTTCTCGTCTGTACCAAATATCGAACCCTGCAAAATTATTGCCAACATATGCAAAATACCATCTATGACACTGGACATACTGTGACATACTGAACGGCTGTTGAGAACATGGTGTGAACTTCTCTGGTTTATTTAGAGTCTGCTTGTACCAAATATATACAATATGATTAGAATTATTTTAATAAGAATTGCAACATTATCATACTATAATTATGTCAGCCTTCATAGTTCATTTACACTTTTTCAAAAATAATTAGATTGCGTAGTGTGTTTAACAAAACTATTGTAATATGTTTTTACACAATATATGTTTATCTTTTCTTATACCTGGTAAACGATATATCTACCTAAAATCCTGAAATGTTGCAAACTTTTGAAAAATTCAATAACTGTTATCAATATATATATATATATATATATATATATATATATATATATATGGAGACGGGTAGACAGATGGGACATATGGGAATTGTATACACGTAACGCACAGGATTATATTGATGAATATCATAGCTGATTGATGAAGTTCATTGGTAAGAAAATAATAGCTTAATAATAAATTATTTAAATTTTTTAACTTAAAAACTTCGAAAAATGTTAGTTTTAGAAAAACTTTAAACAGCATTTCGATATAGGTATGCAATAAATAATTTTGAACAAATGCCAATTGCACTAAACATATATTTATTATTCATTATGAACATTTTAGTGGTATGAGAAATCTTAAGAAATATTGCACTTCTCCCTATAAACTATTATACACTTATATTAAATATGGGTAACTCTTTAGATTTAGAAAATCTTATTAATTAACTCTCAAGGTTCATAGGAATGTATGATTTTTTTTAAAAGAGTCTACAACAAAATTTGTTGTCTAATTCCTTCTATTCTGTGAGCAAGGTTGATGGTCATAAGCGATAAATTAAACAATTCTACTTCACTCGATTCAGTCTATATTGCTCGTGTTTCTTTATTGTTAATTTATTGTTTTTGAATAGTACTTTGTTTTTTACAATGATTATTTTTATTTGAGTATGGAAATGACTTTTTTAAGTTTGATAAAATGTGCATATATGTATTTTAATTCATTAAATATTTTTTGTTGGATTACTTTATTGTGACTCTCGTTATGCAAATATGAAAAGTTATTTATTACAGAAGTTACAAGGGTTTGAGTTGTTTCACAAGTGATTAAATAATAATATTTTTTCTTTTATTTAACATGTACTTTTTTAAATTATCTCTTAAACTATCAGTAGTTTAAGAGTTAGTTTGTATTTTATTTTGTTAATTTTTATTGTATTACACTCTCAGCGTATATATATAAAAAAAAAATATAATAATAATTTGCATAGTAACAATAGGAAATAAATGAATGAGTGAAATATTCTTTAAATTGCAATTTTAAAAGATACATAGTTCTTAATTTGCATTTTGTAATATAAACAATATGCCATTATTTGCATAGGAAAGGCATAACATGACGAGCAAAGAGAAGTAATCTTGGATAAAACAAAATAAATCTTCTTTACCAAATCTAAAACTGACAAAATGTCACGCTTTACAGTTAGTCGAAAATTATTATTACTTTGCAAACTTCTTTATTAAGTTAGTTTACCATAACTTCAGAGCTATTAGTTTAGAATGGCAAGAGACAGTGTTGTACTGTTAACAATAAACTCTATTGAATAATTGGTAATAAATTAAACTTAGGTAAGCATGGATTAAATGTAAAATGAAGAGATTTAATTCCGAATCTTCAGTTACAAACGTTCAAATCTTGCTACATTAAAATCTGTAAAGCATTTTCAATACTAAAATTTGAAATGGTATTATGAATATGATTTATTTTAAATAGGTAATTAATGTAACTAATAATAAAATTTATACCGTTTGCAGTGAAATTGGATTTTACTGTTGGTATTATACAAATCTCTGTCGGTTACTAATTATATGTTTTTCAAAAAAAAATATTTTAAACAAATATATACTTCTAAGCTGAGAATAAGGTGTAATTCTAAAAAGAAGTTAATAAATTTGTTCAAATACAAAGCTATACTGTCCTAATAAGTAGGAGTAACGAGAGATTTGTTGTACGTTTATGATCACAAAAGATTCTATTTTTAATGTCATCAATATCAATAATGACATAGCTACTCACTTAAACATCCCAATTAAATATACACCATCTATGTGTTTAAATGTAATTTACAATAATGTGTTTTACAAACTCATATATTGATTGAAAATTCAACATATTTGTGAAAAGTAAAGAAAAACATATCAATTTAAAATTGAACTAATATTTCTGATTTTTCTTAAAATTATTAAATTCTTACACTATTTTAAAAGAAGGAATTAATCATTTTAGTTAATTCTACATTTTAATAATTTCTTTGAAATATATTTTGAACAAATTTATTAATAACAAGAAAATGTCCATTTTAAAGTAATGAAAACAATAAATAGCATCAATTTCAAGGTGGTTTCCGTATTTGAATTAATCTCTTCCTCTCAATTTTTTGTTTTGAATGAAGACAAATTATTGATGATGTAATTTTGTCCTCTTAAGAGTGTGTTAAATTAAATAATCAATTTAAATAGTTAAATCATTTTAAGTATAATTCCTGTTTCAAGTAACGAAAAACGAAAACGAAATGAAATTATGATTTTACCTAATCAAAAATCTTGTTAATATTTACGAAACACTTTTCTTATTAAACAAAATTTGCACCACGACACTTTGGTAGTGATTTATCACTTCAAAAGTTCCTTATCCAACCCTATAACAAAGTCTTACGTGTACCGTTAAAAAAGAAACAATTTTCTCCCTTCAAAGTTAACACTGTCTGTCATATTCGATAATTCTTCCGTACCTGTTATAACTTTCTGAATTTCATTATTAAGTTAGTTTTCTGTCGCACATGTATGAGCTGATAAAAGTTCAAGAATTTCCTCTTGGAAAGATAAAATATTTAAGAGTAACTCCTTTATATTAAGTTATAAATAGTTTTCATATCAAACGGTCATTCAACGTTCCATCTAGAATTAGTTTGGTTCAACTTTTAAATATTTATAGTTTCAATTGAATTTTAGTGTTACGATACATTTTATACAACAATAATAAAAAAAATAATATTGCTGCTATTAAAAATTAAATTAAATCTAAAATAGTATTTTAAACATACTAATTAAACAATAAACGTCTAATTTAATAATTATCAAGATAATTTTATTTCAAGTTAGAATGATGCAGTCGAAAAAGTTAATTAATGTAAATAAACTTGCTATATAGTTTAATAACAGTTGTTCCTATACATGGTAGATGTCGCAAATGTATATGAGTACATTATGAAGTATTATAATTTAAAAATTAAAACCTCATTATATATGCAAGTTTAAATATGACGTGATTACCATCTGTTGAAGGTCGTTGACACCTGCATCGAGTAATGACTGAACTTCCATAAATGGATGTAGTAACACGACAAGTATTACAAGCTTGCACAAGCTGAACAGAAAGGTAATATGATATTATATCTGAGAAGGTAATAAATGTGACTCTATGAAGTTCTGTTATAAATAATAATATATCTTTTGATCTATTTAAAAACCAAATTGATTTTGTCTTTGAAAACTTACATTTTAAAATAAAATTTAATTATTGATCAGGAGATATATTATTTAAAATCAGAGAAACGCCTTAACCCGACTAAAATCTCCAAAGCCGGCAATTGAAATTGTTGTTAAATTTAAATAACATTCTATACTTCGGTAACAACGAAGTTTATCGCTAATTTGGCGATAAATTATTAGGTTTTAAAACCTGAACAATGAATATAGAGTGATTACTTTGTGATTTATATTCTTATTACTATAAACCAATTGTTGTTTCCAGAAACTAAAAATCTGATTTTTTTTTTATGAACGATAACGGATCTTAAGCCTCTTATTCTGTTAGGCGTCGAGGTAACTTCTCGCTAATCAGCATCTTTATTATTGTCAATTTCTTCTCTTCTTATCTACATTGTTTACCTTATTTTTGACCTCCCCTCTCATTCTCTCAGGTGATCTCATGATTATTTCTAAGTCGGGCTCTTGGTGAAGTACATTTTACGTTCTTTTCCATAATCTCCTATCCTTTCTTAACTCATATAGGTGTTACACATGTTCAAACCATATAAAATGACTTTCCATTACAACAATTCTTGGTCAACTTCACGTCGTATCTTTCCATTTTAAATGTATCCTTTCTTGTTACATCTGAAACTCGTTCAAATACGTGACACATTCTTATGCATTAAATTTTATTTTTTCTACACATCACAACTTCTATATATAAAAGAGAAACAAATAATTACGAGGTAAAGGTGCATAGAATTTCTTTTGTTTAACTAATTATGGTTTAATTACAGAATTTGTGAAAGTGTACTACAAGTATGTGGTTAATATTTATCACTATTGAATATAGGACGTTACTAGTTATCGATTCCATTAAAATACTTCTCAAAGAAATTAACATATACTCCAAAATACATTTATTATTTTCCAACAATTAGAACTATTTAAATTTGTATGAGAAAAATATACTTCTTAATTTATTATAGACATTATTTATTGTAGATATCAACACTTTATTTTTGAAAATAGAAGTTTTATCCTTTTTGATAAAGGTAAACAATCCTCTCGTTCTATATTGCCTCATAGAAAAAGAAAGAATAAAGAAAAACTCCTAGCCCTTGAATACACTAATAGTGTCAGGGTTTGAGAACAGTTGGCCAATGAACACGTAATATGGGTGATGAAAGAGGGGAATCTATCTAAGGAGTAGATGAAAAAGATGTAAATCCAGCTAGGGTCCTTCGTGACTGTAACGCTTATATTTATTACAAGTATAGAGGTGAAAAAAATATAACAATTTATATCATGATTTATGATGTTATTAAATATATTTACTGAAATAATATTTTTCATTCAATTAGGGACCAAAGTCAGTGAGTGAGTGAGTGAGTGAGTGAGTGAATGTGTGTGTTGGGGGGGGGGGGAGGGGCGTGTGCGGTTCTGAAATACTCAGGATAATATTACAGAACCACAAATACCAAAACGGCATTGGCAGGGATGAAACACATATTGTTTTTAGTAAGTAGTGAATAACAATGCATAATTTCTGATGAAATATTTTAAAATAATTTTTAAATCCACTGAATTTATATCTATTATTCTATGGCTTGAATAATTGAGTTATCTCCTTCCTGTTTTGCCTCAATTTGCGGTCTCGTTTCTATCACATTAGTATTGATGGTTTGTTTTCCTCTATCTACGTATATCATTCAATGTTTTAACTCCTCCTCGTTAGTAAATAAATCCTCGTTAATATAAAATATAACTTTACTAACCAAATTTTCCTGATAATATTGTAATTTTTATAATTAGTCTTAGTAATTTCCGAGTGACAAATTATAAGATTAAATTCATTAATCAATTTAAATATAGAGAGACTCGTGTATTGTAACAAAGACGACATGCAACTCAAAAGAGGGATTCATAAAAATCATTTTACTAATATTTTTCTAATGTATAAAATTTAGAGAATTTTAAATAAACAATAAAAAATTATTAACAATAAACTATTATGAATAAGCGCGACATCATGTTAACTACAGTCAGCCATATATAGTTATTATTAATAAAAAATATCAATTTCATTCAACTTCAACCCTTATTAAATTTTTTTCCGAATTTAGTTATAAATTTAAAACATGCAATTAACATCCATAAACACTGAAATACATAAACAATATCAATTGGTATATGGAAATAATTGTTAACTTTTTCACGTTAACTATACTATGGAAGTAATATTACACTAGACGGAAATAGTTTCAAGTAATTATAAATTTGTGTAAGAACACATACACTACAACATACCGCAAACACACACTGACAAATAAGGTATATATTAAAAAATAACTCCTTGCATGAACATCTCTGAAAGCCCTACATCTTCAGTCGTAGATGTAATAATGTACTAATGGATTCTCAAGTAGATCTAACCACCAATGTAGTTTCCCAAAATGCGCTAGAAGTTGGGTTAACACCGTAAATTTTCGAGCCGACTGTGAGATATTTAATTACGGGCCACATTTTCATGTCTTCATATGTGTATAAATATACAATTATCAAAAGAAAGTTGTTCGATTGTTTAAATAATGTTAGTGACCATTTATTTAGTATCAAATTGCTAATTATAATGTCTAAAATTGGACTTTTAATTCAGTAGCGTTGATTTTTCAGAAATTTTTATCGTTAAATTCAGCTTAGAAAGTGGTATAAATTTTTCAACTTTATTTTATTATGTAGTGTGACATCAACTTAGCACTTCAAAGATTTTCTAATAATGTTCATACAACAACGATGACCACCAAGAAAATGACGATTGTTAGGTCAATATAGATTACTAAGAGGATTAAATTGATTTATTACCAACTCTATTAAATATATATATATATATGACAGGTATAGAATAATCGGGATAAAAGTTCAACATTCTGTGACTCGTACAGCAAAACTTCTCCGACAATTTCCTTTTGTGTTATTTCTCTTGATAAGAAAAGTTAAGGAAACTAGATTACTGCCCTCCATCATATGACATCATATCGAAAGTAGTTGAGGCAACTGAAGTTAGTATCGTCAACTAAAGTCAAGGCAATCCGATCTATTCCCAATGGCTAGAGTGGAGAATAAATTCGATAAAAGAAGTTTCCAACTTTTAACAATAACAGGCTTACGTTCTTTACATCAAGACAAATAAGTATCTATATATTATTTAATATAAAGGTGTTTCAGTTGAATTTAGAACTCCATAAAAATAGTATTGATGTCATATTCTTTTTCCTATTCAAATTACCGAATTATTTCTTCAACAAAATAGGAATTAATATGTGTACTATTTATTATACTCTAATATATGGTATAAATAAAGATCTTCAGCATATAGTTTTAAAGTGTTTTGTATAATCGAAAGTTCTTGTTGCCTAATAAAACAAACATAAGCTACACTTTAACCCCTGAGATTGGAAACAAGAAATAATTCTCATTGAGCATAGGAATATTTAACGCCCAATATTTTCTTGACAAATCTAACTTTTAATAAGACATGTAACTTACCTAAATTTCAAAATTTTAGATTTCAAATTATTATATAAAGTTGTGAAGAATGAAAGATTACGATTCTTTTGTGAGTAGTTTAAAATAATATTCCATATGTCGTACTTCACAAATTCAAATTTTGAAGTTACTAGTAAATAAATAGTTAACAAACATTGCACCCCCTTTCTCACTCCAAAGCCTATGCAAGACAAAGTACTTGTCACAATTTTATAAAACACAAGTAATAGAGTAATGGAATAAGTTTTACTTAGGTAGGTCTATAAATTTAAATCATCAGTATCAATAACATGTAAAGAAGTTATGAAGGATACAACAAAAATCAATGCGATACATTGCACGTATATAAAATATAAGAAACTTAAGATTCAAGACTAAGTTAAAAAATTAATTACGCGGTTTATTTGGAATTGAGACCGTATGTGTTTTTGATTCTACTGACTATATTTAAGCAAAAATGTATCAAATCATTTGAATAGTTATGGAAAATGAAAAATGTTATAGTAAATTGAAAAATTATCTTGTGATATGTCAAACAATAGCGCGGAAAATAATTTTGTTTTGCTTTATAAATTATATTATATTTATTTATTTATCGTAACTAATAGTGTTTCATTGCATAATAGGGTTAGAGTTGGATCACATTAATGTAGACCTATGAAATCTGAACTATTGTTGGTTCATGAACAATTCAAATGTAGTTAGAAGGGTACTTTATATTCGTAAAGTTCGAACACTGTTTATATAAATCACATGGTCTTAACCATAAATAAAAAAGTGAATTCCGAATTTATTTTATAAATTGTCTTATAATTTTTAAACAAGGAGTTTGTTCCTGGTTTTCATGTATCATTTATTATCCATTATCACAAGCCTAGTATTATAAATTATATTTACATACAATCAACATTCTTAAAAATAAAATCGTTAACTGATATAACTTTTATTTACAGTTAAGGAATGACATATTGAAACCAACCGTGGCTTAAGAGTTTGGCTTAAAATTCCGAATAAAACGAGTAAATACTAACTAACTGTTTTTTAAAAAAAAAAATCGTATTAACAAAAAAAGTAATTTGGGCATTAATGAAAAAAAATCTATGAAAGGTGTGCTTTAGTGTATCAATATTGAAGTTGATTCTACTTATTAGGAAAGAAGAATTTGTATTTATTGGAAATAAATATGCTATGGTCGAATTGAATGGATGGCAAAAGTAAATTTGAATCATTCTACCCTAAAGGAACTTGTAGATTTGAATTTGCAATACCAGCGGAATTCATGTAATAAACTAAACGAATACGATAAAGTACAGAAAATATAATTTAAAAGTGGAAGATAGAATTAAAAAAAAAATTCGTTACACGATGAAATCCTCTTTTAGTATTAATTGACGCGATTGAAACCACTCATCAAACACTGCATTAAAAAAACGCAATCAAAAGCGACATGGCAAATAATAATCGTTGATTTAATTAATTTTGACAAAATATTATTTATACACCTAACAGGGTGAAATGAATGTAGTTGAGGGAATATAAAATTAATTTAAACACCAGAGTACTGTGGGTATAAGTTATCAAGAAGCATACACGAAGGTTCTCCTTAGAGAATATTCCATTAACAACATGGGATTCAAACATGTCCGTTAAAAAGATTATTTTTATTTTTTTTTTAATATACTATGTCGTATATTACGGTAATGGTAATTATGAACGTTGTGCGATATTTATGTCTATATTTCCATTCAAAACTTTATACATTTAGAAACATGTGAATCTAACATTATGATAAGATTCAAGAAGGAGTAGGGCCTATAGTAGATTTTTTTATTTTTGTGTAAATATTTTTTTAAGTTACTAGGAATATTAAAAAAACAATACTGGCCCTATAGTTTATTATTTAATATTCGACAAATATTATATTGTAAATATTATAATTTAACTAAGAAACCATAAATATTTTCTATTTTTCATTTTTCATTTTAATCATAAACTGAGGCTCCAAACTATAAATTCACCTTTTATACACTTTAGAGGTGAAGGTAAATACTTTTTAATGTGTACGTACTTTTGAAATGATAAAAACAACACAATTTCAAAACTCAAATGCAAATAATTTCTAACTACAAACCAAGAACGTGTGTACAAGTGATAATTGAGGATGATACCTTAATCAACGAATGCTCGGGTTTCATTTGTTTTGTATAAATAAAATATTTATTGGTTAAAATAGTATTTTCTTTCATTTGATGTTATGGAATATATATATATATATATATATATATATATATACGTGTTTTCTTCTTACAACAGGTATCTTTCTTTAGCGATCAGTAAAATCCTAAAATGCCTTGATGTATACAAACATACTCCATATCAAATACCTCCAATATTAAATGATAAATAAATATATATTATATATTCGTATTGTGTAAAGGGTTTACAATTGTGGATATTACAACGTTTATATGCCGTGTTTGAAGGCGACGGACTAAAAGCGAAAACTTGTGGTGTAACCTAATTATGTCAAAATAATAATTCAAGTATAGGGAAAACTATTGAATTCAGTTTTTTGTTTAAAATCTTGCTGTATTGAAAGAAATATTAAATTGAAAATAAAAAAATACAATAAAATAAAATAAAAAAAATAAAAAAATAAAAAAAAAAATAAAAAAAAGTATAATTGTAATCATTTACATTTTTATGCTACTCTTTACTTTGTAGTTATCATTTTAAGAATCAATTAAATAAACATTTTTCATGAATATTTTCTAGACATTTAAAACAAACTCATAATCCGTTACAGCTAAGTGAACGTATTATATTTTCCACAAAAGTATTTATTTCATGAATTAATAAAATATGTGTTTTAAAATTTTTCTCTTTAAATTTTGTGTATGTCAAACGTTGTGCAATTAGAGAAAAAAAAACTGTTTAAATTCATAAAAAAAACAAAAACAAACCCGTTTCCACCGCTACTGGTAGGAAATAAACAAGTGAGTAGAGGCAGCTAGGTGATTAAGATAAACATTAGTTATGAATCTAAAGTAGGGTTAACTGAAAACAACAAGTAAGTATAACAAATATGGTACTAAGGTGAAAATACATATTGTAAATCATTTGAAAAAAAAAAATTAATAAAACTAATCGTGATTAGCACCAATTAAAAAAAAATCATCCAATTTAAAGACCCTTACAAGTTGCGTGTTACATAAACTGATGTTAAAAACAATTAAAATAAGTAATATAAAAGTAAAACATAATAAAAGATCAAATGCAATATTAAAATAAATATAACTATAATAACCTATAGCAAAAACACAACAGTAAATTTATCATTTTTAATAAGTAATGATTAAATTTTTAATGCATTATACAGTATTTGTGCTTTTTTTATTATACTTTACTTTACTTTTTCTTAAGATTTATGTAATTATTTTATAATATAACTGGTTTTAAACTACGTTTTACAATCTTTTAAAAAAATTAAAAATAGATAAACTTAAACTAGTAGAAAGAAGCAGTCGTCATGGAAAAAACAAACATAATATTCATCATTTGATCAACTTAAAACTTACAAAATGCAACACTCAACCGTTCTTCTGAAATAGTTGTAACTTGATCGAACTTCGTTATTAACTTAGTTTGCCGTCATATCAGACAGACTTTCTGGGATGTTTGTACGATACCAAAAATGAAGAAGTACTACACTTTTGAAGAAAAAGCAATAAAGGAAACTTTGGAGTGCTCTAATTATATTTAAAATCTAAGATTTACTTCTGAAACAACAGTTAGAAAAGTTCAATGATAAACGTATTTAAATACTGTTTAACTCATAAATTCTACTAACAACAACATTGACTGCAATTCTTGTTTGGAATGTAATGATTAAGTGTTACTCCTCAATTAATGATAACTATTAATCAAGTCGATTTGAAGACTATTCGTTGAAGTATTCATGACCTATTAAACTTGTGCCTAATTTAATATGAAATTTAGTAAATCAAACCACCAAATTGGATTTCCATTGAGTAAACTAGTTTTTGTTTACATTTAGGAACATTATATTTATTAATTTGGTCGTAGAGCGTAGTATTTGAATGAAATAGGTCGCTCATACAGATCCATAATTCCATTACAACATCAAAGTTTTAAACAAATCCTTAAAACAGTTCTCACTCGACAATCTGTCACATTCAATAATTTTTCTGGAACTGTTGTAACTTCGTGAACTTCATTATTAAGTTAGTTTCCTTCACACATGTGTGCGCTGCCGGTAATGTGGGGTAGCATCTGCACGTTCAAGAATTTCTGCTGTGAAAGATAAATGAGTTAAGAAGAAGTCAATTATATTAAGCGATATAATGCTTTTACATTGAAAGGTCTCGTTAAGTTGCACTCTTTGTTATTGTTGGATTTTTAGAAGTACAAATACAAATAAGAAAATGTAAAAAAGTGTTCTTTTACTGAAATGTTTATGAATATTCTTTAAATTAATAGCATGAATTTATTACATATAAATACTAATACATATCATAGCTAGTACATTCAGTTAGAGTTGATGTTTTCATGTCATTATATTAATTCATAAACAGCTACCTTTTAGTGGAACACTCTGTACATGGTATTAAATTGTATATAAATTCCTTATTTTATGTGTACAAAACCTATTAATGTTGTGCTTGCAACTCTCTAAAATTACTTTTACTATTTTAAATATTAGATGTTTTTTTAGAATGGCTAGAATTATTACTCTAAATTAAACCAATAATTTTATAATGTTTACACGATAATAGAATAACTTGATTGCATAATTTTGGAATCCTAATATAGACTAATAACTGAAAACTTCCACAAAAGGATTTTTACAACGACAAATATAAATTTTTAAATGCTAAACCGACGCCTAATCTATAATTCATAACACCAAAAGAAAAATATATAATACAATATAGTCTACATCAGTTTTATAATATAATATGTATGTTTTTATATCTTTACACAATAACTAGATTGTTAAAACAATATTTTGATAATTTACCTTTAGGTGAATTATTACAAGAGAAACAACTTATCCCAACTAAAATTGATAAAATGTCAGAAACAGAAGTTATCGTACAATCTGAATAACTTTCCAAACTCAGTTAACAACTTAGTTTATCCACAGTTGGCGACCTGTCGGGTTACAGGAAAAATATAAAGTGATTAGCTTGACAATTAGGACTGAAAAATTGAAGTATTTTTTGATTAAGTAACTTTTGTTTTTGCAGAAACTAAACGAAGTGTACCTTGTCTTGGTAAAGGTTTTTGTAAAGACGAATGTTATAATAACCACAAGTACTAATTTATATGGCAACACATTTCAAAAATATATAAATTCTGTGTAAGATGACATACGCAGAATTTCAAACAACAGTTAAAATCAAATATTTCTCGTTAGCATTAATATAATGGAACGAATTATGTATAGAATCAAATAATAGTTGCGTTTAGCCATGTGTCATATTATGTGCTATAAAATAAAACTAATTGAACAAAAAAGTTTTTTTTATTAATACAAAGTATAACTGATTTAACAGCCACTGTTTTTATCAAAAAACTATCCTAGATGTTACAACTAGGAAAAGAGCTATCATAGCATACTCTATTGTGAAGTTGGGGACATGTGGGGCAAACATGTAGTTTGGTGTCAGATCAGTTAAGATTGAGCTAGTGAGGAGGGAGGAGAATTCCTCTTGAATCTCAACAATAAGACTGCCCATGAAGGTAACAGAAGTGAGCAGTGAAATGGCAGCACTAGAGACACGGGATAATATGGTGATGCATAATATATATATATATATATATATATATATATATATATATATATATATATATATATATATATATAATATGTAATGTAATACTTATTTTTACTTTACCGATATCATTAAAACTACACAACATATTTAACATTGAAACGTTAGCAACTTTGTAGAGTTTTAATTTTAATACATGTAGATTAACATGGTGATAAGTTACATAACATTACCAAATGAGGAAGAGTGATCTGTTAAACACAGCACAAATTCAAACTAAGAATATTAATGAATTGAATGATAGTGTTCTAAAGTATATGGAAATACAAAATCAAATAATGAAAACAAATAATCGTATTCATCATATAAAACAAACATATAGAGCTGTTCTTTAACAGTGTCTGTACTACATTAAACTAACTATTGTTAGTCACTTTTTATGTGTCACTTCTTGTTTTATTTGTTTCACACCTCTTTATACCTAGCTAAAAAAAATACGTGAAGAAAAATACAAAAAACAGTATTTATAAATACAAAGATCTTCATCAAACTAACAATCTTACATTGTGAAGTAAACGCTCGATATCAAAAGTTTTGTGTGTGTGTGTGTGTGTGTGTGTGTGTGTGTGTTCGCGACATAAAATAATTCATATGTACAATAATAAATATTAACTCAAGACAACACGATGAAACTTGTAGATCTAGTTACAGTACCTCATGATTGTCGCACCGGCACTCACGATATGTGAATCTACGAGTGGTAGAATACAAATTATATATTAAAACCATTCATTTTTAAATTTTTATTTTATACATCCTGTATAATAACTAAAACGTAATGTTGGGTTAAAAAAAGTCCGATAACATTTGGGTTGAGAGCATTTTATAAAATATATTTTGTTTCCTGAATCGATATTTAATCTTTAACTTAATTTTTGTAATAATTGTAACAAATAATAATGCTAACAATTGTAATATCAACGTATGTGTTTCTTCAATTGTACTTTGTTAAATTAAAAACATTTTCAATTTATATGCATTTCAAAAATTTACTACCATTTTATAAAATATTACGTCTTAGTTTTAAAAAATATTCAAAGCACTTTCATTGGGTATATTTACAGCCTCTTAGTATCCTATAATAAAATTATAATTTAATTATTTTCTAATAACTATCAACTTTTAAAACTTTTGACAAATTATTCCATAATATCTAGATTAAGATTGTGTCATCTAATAAAACATCCTTCCAGAAATAAGATTATTTTTCAAAGTAATTAAAAAAGTATCAGTGTTTTAATTTATCTTTCATTAAATAGGTCGTCTTATCGAGATTACTAAAACTCCGTAAACTCTACTGTCACTTTGTATCTCAAATTTCAATCGGGATTACTTTCTTCACAAAAGGAATGAGAGTATTATCGAGATCATGTGCAATGGGAATGAAAAATTGTGATTATTTTCTATGTGTATAAAATAAATATGTATTGAAATAAATTGATCCATTAGTTATTGATACGGGTTTTCTGTGTTTGTATATTACGATGTGCAAGCAAGTTGTAGGATGTAAATATAATGTGCATATTATACTCTTTCACATACTTATGACTGTACAGATATACTGTGTAGGATTGTACACTATCCAACTATGAATTGTGTGGCTAAACATTATGGAATTAATCGACTATTTATTAATGACTTGTACATATAAACTGTGTAAGGTCGTTCCACTATCCATCTATTACTAGTACAGATAAACTTTGTGGAATTAATCAACTCTTCATCTATGATTTTACGGATAAACTGTGTATGATGTTCCACTATTCATATACGACAAGTACAGCTAAACTATGTAGAATTATTCAACTATTCATCTTTGACTTGTACATATAAACTGTGAAGGATGTTCCACTATTCATCTATTAATCGTACAGCTAAACGTTGTCGAAGTAATCGACTCCTCATCTATGAATTGTACTAATAAACTGTGTAGGATGTTCCAGTATTCATATACGACAAGTACAGCTAAACTATGTAGAATTATTCGACTATTCATCTATGACTTGTACATATAAACTGTGAAGGATGTTCCACTATTCATCTATTAATCGTACAGCTAAACGTTGTCGAAGTAATCGACTCCTCATCTATGAATTGTACGAATAAACTGTGTAGGATGTTCCAGTATTCATATACGACAAGTACAGCTAAATTACGTAGAATTATTCGACTATTCAGTTATGACCTGTACTGATAAACTGTTTAGGATGTTCCACCATTAATTTATAATTCGAACACCTATACTTTGAATAATTTACTACTAGACTTTTGAAACAGTTACGACAATTCTATTACAGATTCAAACCGTTTAGAGCTTAAAGTAAACTCATTCAAGAAAGTTCCAACCCCCAATCATTGGCTTAACCGTCTTTTCCCCCCACACGAGTATTTGCGTATCAATAAAGTTAAAATGTAAAAAATAGACAAATTTTAATGCAGTAGTTTACACTTCATGTTTTTTGATTTGAATTATTATTTTTTTTTTAGTGTATACTGTAACGGATATGATGGTAGAGAAACGGCTTCAAATCTCAATTTATGCAGAATTTAATCAAAAGTACAACCAATCATTGCAAACACATAATTTTAATTACTTATAAAATGGTCCAAAAATGTATAAAACCTTTTCCTCTAGATTTTTATTATTTTTTTTTACAATTTATGAATGGTTTATTACCTTATTATTGTAGTCTTGAACGTTACAAGGTAAAAGATTTTGTTTCGTTTTTGCATCTACATTTAATGAAACACCGTTAAACACGTTTAATCAATATATCGTATTATAAAATAATATTACGTTAAAGGATATTCAGTGACTTAACTAAAATTTTGGTTGAAAGATTTTACATTATATTAAGAGAAGGTGCAATAATATCTTTCTACGTACCTGTTTGTACATAAACAATAAGTAAACAATACAAACTTTTGATAAGCCAATACATGATATAAAATCCTGAGCCATCCGAAGTTTTCTATCAAAACAATGTTCTAAAATGCCAGAGTGATCTCTCAAAAAATGAAATGAAAATAATTCAAAAAATAACGTTTAAATTTTAGTGATTTTGTAATAATTACCAAAACCAATAAATAATGTTGCAATTAAAATATAACAACTGTTCACAAATGTTATGGAAAAATGTTTTTTTGTTTATATTGAAAATAAACCCAAATATGGCTTGTGTTAAGATCTGAATATAGGATGATTTTAAGAAAATCGTTCATTGACAAATTTATAGTTTGTGTTTGGTTATAGCAACAGTATGGTGTAATATATTTTTATATGAGGAAGTAATAAAACATCCCAAATAAAATCCAAAATTGGCGTCCAGTGCGCTGAACAGACAACTCACAAATAATACAAACCAATGAAAAAACAATTGTTTTACTGTTTATCTGAGAACGTTATTTTCTGGGAAAACCGTAAAATTATTATTTTAAAAATCTCAACTATTCTTTTCATATGCATAGGTGAGTTAGTAAAATTAATAAATATGTCAAAACCATTGCACGAATTTTATAACCTACCCATTTCTAAAATCAAATAAAAACCAACTCCACAAAAATTGTCATTTCTTTTGTTGTTAGTGAAAAGGTTAAAATGAATTTACCGTTATTAAATTTAAAGAAATAAATATATCCTATTTATGTACAATTAATTGTAGACTGCATTACACAGAATTTGGTAAGAGTATGGATATAGCTTGAAATCTTTAGTTGCGACCTCAACGCAAATATTAAAAAAGTATTATTTACAATACAATAACTTATTGTTTGAATGTGAAACGGAACTCAGATCAATGCGTTATTAAATGGTATGTATTGGGTTTAGAGTTGAATGAGATTCGTGTTTCTATTATACAGTAATTACACACTTAAACAATTCAATAAAGTTATTCCCATGTAAAGAAGGTTATATTTAACCTTTATTTAGATCCCTGTTGAGACAAAATACTGCCCTGAAGTACATTGATCGTAGTACCACTTGACCTATATTCTTTCTGCACTAAACTTTTACATGTTCTACATTATCTAAATAAACTTGTCGTATGCTAGAAATAAATTTAAAATATAGATTCAATTACTTTTTATGTGAAGGAAGTATTGCTTAATTAGTGGTTAGTAAAATAAAATGTCCTATAAAAAAACAAAATAGGAATACATGTTGTGCAGTTGTTTTCATCACTTTAATTTCTTCAAGACCAATAAATACCATCAACAATTTGACTATGACTCATTGTTTTGACTCATCATAAGTTCATTGTATGAAACAATAATTAAAAAAAAGAAATGTATAAATACAGCGATAGATAATTAATATTGATATTCATTATATAATTAATTAATCTATAAATTAAAAATACGCGAGTTATTACGATATTAAATAAAATTCATCAGGTTAATTTATTAAATTTTACTCGTTTGAAATGTTTACTAGTTTCATGAATAACACATTTCGTAAAACAGTTTTAGAAGTTGTCCGTGAAAATAAAACTAAATAGTATGCAATTGATATAGCTTAACATTATTAATGTTAATACATATAGCTTAACATTATTAATGTTAATACATGTTTGGGCCAAATTGTAACCAGGTTTCTACGTCTAAGTATAAAGTTCTTAAGTGGTTGTGGTTTACTTTGAAATTCTGTCTCTGCAAAGTATTTGCAATAAAGTCACTATATAAACATAGCCAATACTTTTTATTGTACAACTGTTTCTATAGTATACTATTTAAATAAATAAAATTTATGAATAACTAAAGTTGTGTTTTTGTTTTGATGTGTTTATAAAAACCGAGTTAATGATTTTGGTAAGACACGAAACCTTGAATACTTTTGTAAAGAGACACTTAGTATTACAACGCATAGATATAATAATAGTAGAAGGGAATTCAATTTTTTTACCAATATTTCAATATTTTGTTATGAAATAAAGTAATTTAAAATATATTATAAAATTCCATAACTATGTAATATTCTTATAAGCAACAAATCGATAAAACATAAATCTATATAACATTATACATCCTTCGTTTCTTCCACTCCTTACTATCAAATTAATATATAATAGTCGTTATTGTTATTATTCTAATCGAACTTCAGAAAATCGAAACTAAACAAAATTTTGCAGCACTTTAGACTCATTGTGCGTATTGTTATTCACAATTATTCAACTTTACTAACACTGGACATAGAAAACGCTCATTCTGAGGAGTACACATTAAGTTTCTGACTTTATAATAGCTCGATAAAATTTAAAAAGGATATTTTATAATTATTATACTGAATTAATTCAAATATAACTATCATTTTTGCATTTTGTTATATATAAATTATGGTGTAACAAGGGAGTTCTAATCAAAAATTAAAATCAGTTAAATTTTTAATTTGAAATATCATATGTTAGGAAAATAGGTTGTTCAGTTTAGTAACTTATATTAGTTGAAAGTAAGACAGGTGGAAAATATCAAACAAGTTAGAACGCCACCAGCTCTTTGAGATACCAGCTGTTGAAAAGTAAAATGCTCAGAATCGTTCTTGGTGTTGGTAAAAATTTTGTATACCTTATATTTATTCGTAGCATAGAAAATATACACATCTAAGAACTAAAAAAAGTTTGACCAATAATTATACAATAACTATATAGGCTATGTAATAATACCTCTATTTTCCGGAATGTTTTATTATATACATTTGATATCGATTGCGTAAATTAGAATTTTCTATTTGTTTATAGATTATCACCATGGGAACTAATTAAACTATATATACCTACACGACGAAGTGGGGTGCGCTGCCATTTTGTGATCGCTTCTCCACCTCAAAACATTTTCACGCAGTATAACTTAAGACTTAGTGGAGCTACGACGCCCATAGTGTTCTCAGTTGATAGCTCTGATCCTAATCTATTAATATATTTTATATAATAACAATTTTGATTTGTTTTGATGAAGTTTTATTCAGTTGATGTTGAAAATGATCAAATTTCATCACAATGTCTGCCCTATACTCATGGAACAACAATCAAAATAAATAAATCGAAAACAGCTGAAAAGAGCATCTCAACTGCAATCAAGTGATACCCTTTAAACCTCCCAATGACACAGTAAAGCACTCTCTGGAACAAAGGAAAGCGTCAGCAGCAACTTCGACGTTAACGTCATAATGTGTGGATATCGATTGTGTGCGATCACCGATCATGAAGAGACATTGGGCTCCAGCTAGTGGGTGTTTCACAAATACGTTTATCATTGATTTGTTGGTCATAAATGTAACGCGTGTGATCATTATTGATTGTGCGTTTATTGAAGCCATCGAGGGCAAAGTACTTAACTCTGCTCAATAATATGTTCCCAAGACACATTGGATGGGGGGGGGAGTAGCTAGTGCGCGTTTCACAAATACTTTTGTCAACCGTTCGTTGGTCATGAATGTACCGAGTGTAATCATTATTGATTCTGCGTTTATTGAAGCCATCGAGGGATAAATACTTAACACTGTTCAATAATACGTTCCCAAGACACATTGGAGGGGGGAGGGGCGCCTTGTGCGCGTTTCACAAATACGTTTATCAACGATTCGTTGGTCATAAATGTAACGCGTGTGATCATTATTGATTCTGCGTTTATTGAAGCCATCGAGGGAAAAGTACTTAACTCTGCTCAGTAATACGTTCCCAGGAGAGGCAGTGCCTGATTTAACGTGTGTGCTACGTGTAGAATATCACTATACTCGGACAAAGTACGCACGTTCTTGCGATAGAACTATTTCGTGCACCGGTCTAATCAGGTTGGATATCTTTATTATATCCGATCAGCGCGCATCTATTATCATCGATTTTACAGTTTATACAAATATGACGACTATGTATTACAGGATCATCTATCAAAGTTATCAATGTGTCCTTCCATGTTAACACTATGGTACAACAAGTGCCATGTTGCTTGGACAAATATCAGACGTTCAATTTTAGCACCAAAAAGAACATAATACATCAATCAACGTATCGAAGCGTCGTGGTACAAAAGTGTATTGTTAAAACCAAGTTAAATATTCTTAATTGATCAATCATTGTACAAGCATTACAATATTATAGTAATTTTATTTCTGTATAAATGTAAAACTAACATGAACAAAATACAAACATATTTTGGCATACTAACATCACAGTGTTTAAAATTTAGGAGTATTTTTTTGTGATATTACGCGGAGTCGGTTAGACCTACTATTGAATACCCGTGGGAGATAGAAATGTTACGATGGTGACCTATTATCTATACTTGAAGTTCGGAATTAAGATGAAGATGTGCACACATTAACATACTAAACAGTCCCTAATCACGCACAAACCATTCACAAGGTTAGCCACAAGTTTATTATTATATAGTTTTTATTTTAGTCTAAATAAATCATTTTTTTCTTCTATTGGGATTTTGAGGATAAAAGAAATTCATTATAATTGACCATTTATAACTAGATTATATAATTATAAAATTATCCTTTATAAGACATTATTACATAGCATAACGGTATTTCAAACGAGAACCTTGTTTAAAGGAAAATAGAAAATGGGGGAGGGGGGAGTTTGTATCAGTATTGTTTATTGAGAAATTATTAATTATTGCTGTACATCAATATCTTGTTTAACCAGAATTTACAATATAAAAAAGTTATATAATCCAATATTTAAAAAAAATATAATATACGATATAATATTTATCAGTTCATAAGCTAGTGTGTTACACAACTCAAGAAACATAATTAAATAACGGAAAAGAAACAGTTTGGGGTTCAAAACATTAAAACAGTAATTTAAAAAAATGTATATAACAACTAGTGATAAAGCAAATGGGAACGTGATATCACCTAAGAGTTTAATATTTACAATCTGTACTTTTACTTGCAAATATTTTTACTTGTACTCAAATTCTGGGTTATGCATTACTGTGATAAATGTCGATTAACTGCGATATCAACTTTACACCCTTAGATATACTTCAACATCAACATGCCTTTGTTATCAAAGTGTGTTCTACTTCTTCTATTTTCAATAAAATATCAAAAAAATATAATAAAATCTTTATTTAACACCATTTTCCACAAATAATACATACACAATATTTTTTATAAGGCACTTTCTCATGGTCATATCAATTAGTCTGTTGGGTTTGAGAGTTATTATCAAAACAAAAACATTATCAAAAACAAGGGTAACAGAAACTACACCAATTTTAGAAAGAAAATCAAACATACTTCTAATATGTTTAGTAATATATATTTACAAACATAGAAAACAGAAAATACTCTTTCTTTAACGATATGTAATGCAAAAAGTTAGTATATATATATATATATATATATATATATATATATATATATATAATACTGCTATCATATTTTATTTTATTTCGCAAAATGTAGCCTACGAGTGGCTGTCCCCAAAGCGGGCTATGCCTTTAGAGGGGTCGTGAGTTTTTCTTTGTTTTAATTTTTCTTTTACAGAGAAATGGGGATATAGTTCTCTGAACTATATTATGTTTTCTATTCAAGTAAATGTTTTTATACTTTTAGTTTAGATAAGCAAATGTTATAGTTATAAGCTGTGTATATTAGTTTTATATATATGTGCGTAAGTATAATTGAGCGTTAGTGTATATATTTAAGAATATGGTACAGGCCAATTGATGTCTATTGTAGATTTTAAAATTAGTTTTTTCTCTTTTTTCTCTCCCACTGGTTACTATTGTATAAAATAGCTGTAATAGATGTGTTAATATTTTGTATCTGTATTGTTTCTGGAGGGAAATAAAATAAAATAAATATTACTATTATTAAAAAATATATAAAAATTGTTAAATGTTTATGTTTTGGTACTGTGCGTTATACACCATATATATAGTTTTAAAATTTCATTTTGACATAAGGATAAACATTACTATAATGAGTCCATATGTTCATAAGGCATATATTTTATTTAGAATTTACTTTTTAATATAAATAAGTAATTTATATACTAAACATTCACCTGTTAAAATTAACTTTATATATTTTTAATATTTCATAATACTTATTAACTTGAATGTAGAGATACATAAATACACTTTAATTTTAAAAAAGTTGGCTTAAAAGAATCCTAAATCTTAATCTTGTTTCAGGAACTGAATAAAATAAATTTATAAAGTGAGACAAGTGCGGTCGCAAATTCCGGGATTTCAAACCGGAGAGTTAGAGGAAGACACAGTGTTTCCTTTTCCGGTGCAAGTCGTGACAGACATTGTGAGCAGGGGTAAAGGGTAAGGGGGTGAATAAAGGGAGTTTCGTTAACAACTAATTGAAAAGTGAAGTTTGTGAATTAGTAGCCTGCTGAGGACAGTTCTCTATTCGGCGGGTGTAATTAAATAAAAGCTAGTTCAATTAAGGATTTAAGTGACTTTAAACATTTTTAAAAGTCGATATTGGAAGAATTGTGTTTGTTAAAGAATGATGAAAATAATATTCTCTACAACAATATGAATAAGTTAAACAATTTTTTAGATTATTTATTTAAATATGATTTATTAAATCAATGCTTATTTATACTATTAATTGACCAATATGTATTTAAACGTTTTTAGTACGTTTATTTGTAATACATGGTCTAGAGCAACCGGATATGCTTGAATAAGTATTTGTTATCTGTGATCTACCGCCAGCAATCCTTGAATTTTACGTTACTGTTACGTGGATACTTGTATTTTATGTTGGATGTTTTAATCAAGTGTTTATCACCCGACGATGGACGATAATGTCCGAAACACGTATAGTGAAATTCGTTATATCAACATATAAACTGAAATAAAAGAAAAATTCAAGGATTGCTGGCGGTAATTCACAGATAACCAATAGTAATACAATATGGTTGTAAAGCAATATTTATAAACTCCAAAGAAATATACAAGTTCTTTAAAAACTAAAAGTTCGGAATATCTTTTTGTTATTGTTTTCTAATGCCATTTTCGTGGATTATAATCTACTTCTGAGACCCTAGTATAGTTTTGGTAGGTTCAGAAATTGTTAAGTGGTGAGAGTTTTAAATGATTATGCGATGGAAGTGTGCAGCAAGGGATAAACTTTGTTTCAACTTTAACTTCCTATTCCTTTCACTGTTTATTTCTGAATGTTATATTTGAATGTTTGGAAAATCACTCCCGAGTTTCAGAATAATGAATAGATTGATTTTTTAATTTATGGAGTCTTATAATGATATTAAATCTAATCTAAGTTGATGCACACTGTTAGTGATTTCGATAAGTAAGGATTTGGAGCAACTCCATATTGATTTTGGGTTGTTTAAAATAATTAATAGTGTAAACGTTATTGTTGCCAATAGTCACATGATCAGAAAGTCTATTTCATTTGGAGTTTCAAATCTCACCTGTCTGATTTCTGAAGGTGTATAAAACTGCCGACAATGAGTCTTTGAGGTTGTATAATTAAAAAAATTCAATGATTATCATAACTGGTATATTGCATTAATGTAGCTACTAATTTTCTCAATAGTATTTTAGTCGATATAAAATTACCTGATAGAATGCATAATTAATTGATAAATACTTTAACTCAGACATCTTATAAATATTCAGAATTTTTTGATGTAATTTGTTTTGCATCATGTAATAAAATAAGTTACCGAATAACATGATTATATATATGTGAATTCCATGCATCTGCAAATGTATTAGAATTATTCGTAATTTAATTTCGCTTCAGCATATAGTTCATTATACATACAAAGTAGCCTACATTTTCAGACTTCAAGTCCTCTACCCCAATTAACTATGTTTTATATTATATCTTCAAGGATATTAGAATTTTTGATTTTGTAAACGTACAAATTTCCACTTTAATGTATAGAGCTTTATTAAATTTAATTATATTTGTCTCTACAATTATAAACCAAATAAAGTACTAATTACACTTATTTATTAGTTATATGTAGTTTTTCATTTATATTTGAAATAAAAAATAAAACATTTGATTTGATTTACATATTACAAGATGAATCGCAAATATTTTGAGAAACTATAGTACTTAAATCCGCACTAAATTGAATTGCATTTGTAATGTCTAACTGTTTCCTAGAGGGATTTCAGTTTATTCAAAATTTAAAAGAACTAAACATTTTTTGATTCGGAATATTCCTAACCTCAAAGTTCATCAAAATTATATCATTGATTTTCTAAAGACAAAGAAGAAAGTAAATATTTTATGTATAGAGTTCATGCAATCAAGAGTAGAATGTATTGGGTTGAAATACAACAAGCACTTATCTATAACTGAACATATAGTACAGTTGTGTAGATTGTTTGATGAAAAACGGAACTAGTATGTAATTCTCACTTAGTTAACTCTGTCAATTTCTGCTCAAAGTTTTAAATAGTAATATAAAAATTGATGAGACCAATTATAAAAATTATCTGTTTCGAATAATATAACGTAAGGCAGTTTATATGTTGGATTCTATGAATAATGAATCAAAATAATTGAACAAATAACGGGTTTCAACGCCAATGCAGCAATCTTCAGTCTTATTAGCTGTAATACATATATTAAAATTAATCCAAAATATATCCCACGCCAAAAATTTATAAAACTATTTTTTATAAAAAACGTTATTTATGAGTTGACATCCGGTAGCCAGAAGGTGTACACCAAATAGGACTTTTAACGTGATACGTGTGTTTTGTGTGTGTTTTATGAATAAATTTAGTGTTTGACGACCTCGGTCCAGTAGTTTAAATTGATATTCCTGTGTCTGAAGATGGGATAAAAGTCCCGAAACGCGTCACGATTACAAAAAAGAGGTCACTTGACGGAGACAAAGGTAAGAAACTTTATTTTAAAATAATAGTGAACTGGATACTGAAAATGAATTCATAATTATTTATAGTTCTTTGCCCTATTTTTATTTATTTATTTAACAAATGCAAAAGAAACAATTTAATAATTTTTTATAGAATCGGAGAAAGATATTTTGGATAAAGCTGTCAACGAATTTGATTAGAAACGTTGAAGATTTTGTAAAAATGTAAAAGATTTTTCACCCACTATGAAATTAACTATAAAAAAACGAGAAATATGTTGTTCAATTTACTAGTGTAAAAAGTAAGAAAATTTTCGCGGTGGTTGGATAATTGTTGTAGACATTGGGATACTAATGATCCCAATAGTATGTTATGATTTACTATAAATCAAAGCCTTTCCCCATAGTATTCCTATAGTTTAGGTCATGGACTCAATAATCATTTTCCAAAGTCCATAAGAATAAATATTTTACAAAGAATAAATCAAACTAATTAGTATACAATATACAACAGGTTGCATAAATGAAAGAATTACGCAAGTTATTGCTAACGTAGTTTTTCGTTTTTGCGAAAGGCGAATTGAACTGTTTCTTACAAATCATGCTACGTCTGTTCAGAATAATGTGCTTTTCACTTTGTCTATGTTTATTTATTTTTTTAAACCAAAAATTTGTTTAGCATAATAGGAAACAGTGAACAAAATTAGTAGTAAAAACAAACAAAAAACAATAACACCTCGATTATTTAAGAAATATAAGATAAACTGAAATTTATCTTCTAAAATAAACCTGCATTATTTTAATCACGCTCATTATTTGATGTTCTTAAGTGTTATCATTTTATTTCATGTAAGATTCCTGCTTGTTATATTAAAATCACTGAGATAAATTTAGAAAGATTTTGGAAGGTTAATTATTTTACTGGCTAATAGTCCCAGTTAAACCTGGGGATATGTGAGACAATTTTATAAAGAAATATTTTTGTAGAACAACCCTAATGCTGGTGCTATAAAAATAAATTGTGCTCAAATACAGCAACACACCAATCGTTATCAAAATCTACCCTTAAATAATAAAGATATGATATTTGTTTTAGGGGTAAAAACACCCTTGTAGTGGAACATTTTCAAAACCATTTCTTAGTACTCGTCTTTAGAAGTACCCCAAATCATGTTAAAAAATGCATAGCTCTAGGCTCTTGGATCCAGAGATTTCGTCATTAGTCACTGGTTTTTGACTTATATATATATATATATATATATATATATATATATATATGTGTGTGTGTGTGTGTGTGTGTGTGTGGTATTTTAGGAACTTCAAATAAAATATGTAATGTTAATTTATGATTTATCTTTCAGGGTTTGTAATACAAGTTTTTACCATTCCTAAAATTATAGTAAAAAATAGTCCTAAAACTTAAAACGGGATTTTTGATTGTAATCATTAAATATAAGTTACAACTAGTACGTTTAAATATACCTTAGATTGTGCATCTAACAAAAACTAAACAATAAGCAAAGTATGATATTTAAAATTCGTACGATTTATTTCCATATTAAAAGGCAAAGCTTTTAAAATAAGTCGTATTTTAAAATACAGTGTTTCATTCTACAAAGTATCTTCTAGAAGTCGGAGCCTTCATTCTACTTTAGTGTATTTTTATGACGCGTCTCGTGTGAAAAAACATGTCTTGTCTCGAACAAAGAAAGCGAAGAATAAAAACCCAGGTCTGAATAGTTTTAGTGTTAGGTGTTAAGGTATATGTAATGAGAAGGAATGTGCAGACGTCTCTGTATAAGGGCGAATAATAGTCTCCTGTTTTTTTCAAGTGTGCTTCAGAATATTCAGACTTTAATTATGAATGTTCCGAGAAAGAGAGGGAGGGAGGTAGAGGTATGACTTTAATTACAGTTCGAACGACAATTAATACTCTGTTTATTATTGCACTGATTGTGTGTCTTGTTATTATGAATAATAAAATATTAGTTAATGAAGAAATATAATCTTGTTTTTGTGTGTATAATTAAGTATAATAATAGACACTCCTACATTCAAACCAATATAATTAAATAATAATAAAATATATATTTTAATCCAATTCAGCTGATGGAAACTTCCATAGCTTTGCCAATTTGTTGTGGACATTCAAGGATATCGAGTCTTATCGTCATCTGATTTCTTATCTTTGTTCAAAGTTATTTAATATTCTTTTGTTTTGCCTTATCTCTCTTTGTTTAAACTTAAACCATGTTCAGATATCAGTCCTTATACCCCCTACAATTACCTAAATGACCTCGAAACCTTCTTTTTTTTTAATTCCGTTTGATCTTCCCTTGTAATATTCATGGTTTTCATTCAATTAGAGAGATAATCATGTAGCATTTGTCTATGTTTATTCTGATCGCTGAAATCTCCTGTAGATAATACACCATCACCTCTTATATAACATGTTTCATTTATGAGAAATTATGAAGTTTTAATTTATATATTTGGTTGATCTTTAAAATCTTGTACTACTTTAGCAAAACTTTTTTTCACATGCTGAACTTGATCTTTAAAATAGTTCCTTATCTTTAACTGAGTTTTATTTCCTTATTATTATATCTTAATTTTTTGCTTGATTGTACTTATCACATATGCTTTCATATTGTTTTGATGTGTGACGTCATCCATCACAATCGGTGCTTAAATTCATTTGTATGATGGTGACCTTGGCATGCTGCGTTGTTTCTTACCTTAATTTGATTGATTAGTTAGTCCACCTGCAATGGTTTTTACTTTCGCTTGATTGATGACTTTGTCTTTCACAATCTTTTCTTGATTGCTTACCGGCTCTTATGGAATCGTTCTCCCATATTATATTTTCTTATTGTTTACATATTTAATCACTCAAAGTGATTGTGTATACGTAACTTTTAAAAAAAAACATCCACACATGCCCTTTTCTGTGTTACCCCCTCCCCCTCTCTCTATATATATGTCTCTCTCTCACACACACATACACCCCCCCACAAAGTGAATATTTAAAGAATGTATGGCCATCTTTAACGGAAACATATATTTATCTTAAAATTAATTTCGAGTAGTATTTGTATATCTAGATATATTACCAAATATAAAAAGAACAAAAAAATTAACGCAATTGTTTCCTTTTATTTATTGAAAGATAATTTCTAAAATAATCCTTAAATAATGGAATTTGTCTTTATTAAAACATTAAAACACCTTACACTTATTTCAGAAATTTAAAATATGTGTTTTCCAAATTTAGTACTAATTATAAAGAAGAAATAAAGAAGAAATAAAGTAAATAATTACAAACATTATATCATGGTGTTTCTATTTAAAAAAAAAACTATTTTCTTTCAATTAATATACGTTATATTATGATATCAAAGATGTCCATTCGCTAATATTAAAATATTAATTGTATAAAATGTAGTTGTAGAAGGTATTTTTCTTAAGATTTAGCATTTTTCTCTATAGGATTATTTGTAGTATATATTACCAGCAAATTAATTACTGATTTTATTTCAATTTATTTGATTTTTTTGTTTAAATTGGTACATTTTATATTTAAAGTTTATTGTATTTTCTCATAAATACAGAACGTATCAGGTGTGTACTTAGATTTATTCACCAAATAGTAACAGAAAAATAGACAAATTGTTCTTAAAAAAACATGCAAACAAGAATAATATTTACTACTGACAAGTAAAGAGTAGAATGATGCTTATACTATCCCGCCGTAATTTGTAAAACAAACGTTGAATTGAACCCTCTTAATAGGCATAACAAGAAATTTAGGCAGCATTTACATATTGCGTACAAAGTTCACCGCACTACGGGGGTATGAAGCGAAGAAAAATGTGTATCTGAATTATTCATGCAATCAACTCAAAAGGAGAACTGGCAGTTCAGTTGAGGGCGAGCGGAGATCGTGGTCTGAGACTTAATTGTGATAATTAAATATAATCTAGAACCATTTTATTGGGTCTTAAATTGAGTTCCTCTAAGGACGTTGTTTTTATTATTTCACCAGCTATTTATAACAAATTTCACAGAATAAAAAAATAATGTTATTAGTTTTTCCTTGTATACATGTTAATAACACAGATGTAGATTTTGTTATTGGTTTCCTTTCTATAGAATCGTTTAATTATTAGCGACAAAATGTGTATTTAATTAACGTTCTTGGAAGTCATTTAAAGCTAATAATTGCATTATTGTATTATTATGAGAATTGTGTATAATTGTAACACTTTTATTTTTAAAGTGATTTTAACTGTTTTAATTTATTGATAAATTATTTTATAATAAAAACAATATTGATTACTCTTTTGAAATTTATACGTTATTTTTATGAAGTTATTTTGTATTCATATAACAAATATGAATATTCACTCAATTTTTAACTGCTATTTAAAAAAAGTAATCTCGGTTTATATAACAGCCTTATTTTGGTATAATCGTATGGTATCGGCAATATGCCAATTGAGTATGTTTTACAAAATTACCGTTTCAAAAGCGGGAAAATTATCCAGTTATTATGACATCTTCGTAACATTTTAAACTAAAAATAAAATAAAATAGCTTCAGAGAAAACTGTTATGTTGGGTACGTTTATTTTTACAATCTAGAAAAGTGACAAAAAAAACTTAGTTTTATTATATGTTTTGTATTATTATTATGAGAAATAGCTATAATTATAAAATCTGTGATCCAACATATTAAAAATAAAAATATAGATATATTCTGTTTCTTATTTTAACACAGTCTAAATAAAAGCTTACCAAAATATTTCATTTCAGCATTAGTGCTAGTGATTGATTGAATGAGCAGTATGATCACAATCAATCGAATGAGTGCTGTATTTACTCTACAAATGTAATTTTTGCTTGTGTGAGTACTGCTTCATCCTGATGTGTCAGTCATAAGTACCCAATAATGGAGGAAATGAAATATATACTTACTTTGTACGTGTGTGTTTTACGACAAGTATTTCAATGACATCGTGTAATTTTTCAATAACTATTAAATACAATTGAATTTAATACTAAAATCAATAATAGATAATTTAAATATTATAAAATTTCTGTTTTTTTTTTGTACTAGAAACAATATTTTAAATGGTAATAATAATGTCAATATCGAGAATAGAATCCATGAATTGTAATTTAAATAAAGTAGTCATAACTTCAAACGTGAATCTTACGATGGCTAGTTCAAGTCGTTGAAACAAGTAACTAAGCTACTACAATTAATTATGTAATGACACGAGTCTTTAGAAACAAATACATAAAAGAAAATACACTTATAAGAGACATAATTGAAGACTAGGACTTGATCCTTAGTTCAAATTATCGTACCAATAATCTTATTGCTGAAGATTAATAAAGAAACTATTGAGAGATTTATGAAATAAAATAAAGTAATTACCCTATTAAAAATTGTATTTATAACCGAAGTACATTACACATTTTGTTTTGACTCATGTGATATCCATGCAAATGTTTTTGAAGTGATTCATCAGCCTACATAAGCTTTGTTTTAGGTGTTAAAACGGCGCGACAAAGCAAGTGAGTAATGACCGCGCCTACTTTAGACAATAGCTTAATTATCTGTCCTCAATATATTTATGATAATTATTCTATAGTTACTGACACTATGAAAAGAGTTGCTTAATTATTAGACACTCGTAGGTGGGAGACCGGCTGCACTAATAACACCAGACAAATAAATTAAGCAGGTGAATGTCATGTTATCGTGGGCATAATTACAGTGGGTTGGGTTGAGAGTATTTGAAATTATTTTAACCTGTCCCATGAAAACTTATTATACGTTTTTAAGTAATTGAATAATATTATTTGTTTAAAATTAAATAGATTTATTATTAGAACAGAGAAAGGTTTACTACAGGTAAATAGATATGTTTTTTTTTTAAAGATTCATTTAAAATCTGAAATATCTTTAATGAATTGTGAATACTTCGAAATACTTTGTGAATACTTACGAAAAAGGAAAATTATTATTCTAAAATAATTTAATCTTAAGAATAAAGGTATTTCGTACAAATATATTTTTTTCGGATGTTGTTTGGAAAAGTAGATTTTTTAAATAATTTCTTTAAGCCAGATACTGGTTATTTATGTTAATACAACAACGCTTGTAAAAGCATGAACACAATATCTATAATACTTATAACAAATACCACTAATACAAACCATTTTGTGAAATGTTTAGACATTTAAACAGTGATAATTTCACATCAGTATTACACTCTAGTATTACATTCACGACTATATATATTTATTGAATAACCATTATATTCACAAGAAATCTATATTAAAATGTATTATGTAAACGCCTACTCAAAATAAGGAATAAATTTTATGTAAATCACTTTATTCCTGTATTTAATGAAAGGAATACATGCGTCATAAATTACAACAATGTATTATTAAATTATTCATTTTACATATCCATATTCCCACTTGCATCATATTGTTCTCATTCTAATTATTGTCCCTTAGGCTGCGGATATCTCACCCATGCCAAATTCAAATCCCCCTCCACTTTTCGCCCAGTCTATTAAAACGTGTTCCAATATCAAAAGCTGTAGTTACTATTCTGTTGGCTCTGTTTTAACCTTGACTTAAGAAAATAATGAACAAAGCAAATTTTAGATTTCAACAATGCCTATTAAAATTATAAAATCACCTACTTAAGTTTTATTATTGATTTCATTATTCTAAGTCTATTTAAAAGAATAGTATATTATTTTCTTCGAATTTTTAAAATTTTGTTTTTCAGATAAAATTCCTTAATCAATAAATGCAAATCATTGGTCGTGCTGAGTAGATGGGTACATTAAATCTTTGATCTTGTCTGACTCTAGATTTTACACTTCTTCTACAACCCGATATTAATAACGGACTAAAGTTGTTTTAAATAATGTTAACCTACAAGCAAATTTCAATCTATGAGTACAAAAATGTTCTCACACAAAAAAAAGTTGTCTTTCCTCTCATAAATTTTAAGATAATTATTATATTATTTATTAATTTAAAAACGTATTGTCTAGATAGTAACATTTCCTTCCATCTTAACGATTGAGTTCATGAGAACGGATTTAGACGATTTTCGGAATGAATTGTGATTGTCTTCCTTGTGGGTTCCTTGTCTTCATTATCTCAAGAAAGTTATTTAAAATTTAGAATCACAATGCGTAAATATTTGTCGACAGAATATTTAAATTTTTAATGTGGACAGTGATTTGTGTTCATATATCTCAAGAACGGTTGGTTCAAAATGATCTTGATCAGATTGTATTAAAGAGGAGGAGTGTTAGGATACTGAATTTTATTAAAATTATGACAGGTACTATGAGTTAGAACAAGTTTATTTTATCTGCCTATAGAAAACCCAACAAAAGTTTAGATATTAATCGTACCAGGAATAAAATCGTTCCAAAAGTTTTTGATAAAATAGTTTGAGTATGCAGATATAAAAAAATCGATATTATAATATTTTTTGTACAGATTTGGAGCATTGTTAATACGATTAAAATTTCGTCATTAATTCACCATCACTACGTCTTAATAGTTTATCTACAGAAGAAACAAGTAACAAGTAACAAAATTTATTAATATATAAAATTATATTTAACAATCTCTCTCTCTCTCACACACACACACACACACACACACACACACACACACACACACACACACACACACACACACACACACACACACACACACACCTAAAGTTGATCTTCTTTGTTAGGAAAAAGTAACCTTCAATTATTTACACACACACACACACACACTTAATAATGAACAATTATCAGAAGACATATACTTGCTGTGGGAATCTCGTATTCACTGAACCAAAGCTCATATATAAAAAGAACTGTCTGATACACTGGCTACAATCAGGCGAAAAATGAAGCTGTCAAAAGTGTTGTAGCATGCGCTAGCTTGTCAATTAAATAAACAAATGATGGGATGTTCTACACGCTCGGTTTATAGACAAATCCAAGTTCGCCGCCTTTATTATCATAACAGTTTATATTTCCAACCTGAAGTGTTGTAAGTCCTATCAAAGTCCAGCCTACAAAAATTAGGGTCATCTAATAAGGTAGCACGAATGGAGGGTGTGAGGGAAGGCATGTTAAAGGAAGTCAACGGGGGGGGGGGTATAAAACGTGATATACCCCTCCCAATTAAGAAGAGCTCATGGAGAAGAACGATAAAATTTAGCCACCAGACAAGACATAAACCGGCTAATTTAGGGGGATATAGACATCGGCCGCGTGTCTCACCTGTATCATTAGGCTCGCAGCGTTGGCTTGTTAAGGCAGGTGGAACCCGAACCGTGATTAACATGTACCAGGTCGGGCATAGTCCCGAAACTGATTTATTCACACCTTTTTATTTTATTTTAACAACATCTAAAAAAATGTATCTACTAGACAAGCTATAAAAATAGATTATTAAGTTCGTGCCTAGAGAAGTAGGGTTGATACCGTACTGGGACCAGAACATAATGAAAATATTACTTGAAATTAAACTAATAAGGTTCAACATATTTACATTTATTACACTTCTTCATAGTTGAAATACTTTAATAGTAACTATTATTTAAACCAATCAAAATAAATTCTTAAGGCATACACATAATAGTTTTTGTTCTTTACTTTATCATATGAAGAATACTATAGTGGAAGTTATGCGAATAGTCAAAAAACCAATGTCGAATGTTTTACGGATATATCCGTTTTGTTGCAATTTATTTTTTTAAATAATGTATTTGGTGTCTACCATAATCTAGTAGACTATATCGACTGTCGTCAACAGCTGAAATGCATGATCCGATTCCAATATATTTTTGTATGCAGGTATATTTGTTTACATATTGCTAACGTTCGTCTCTAGATATTTAGATACAATTTGCTAACATGTAGCCTCTAAAGGCCAAAACAAAACGTATATCTCTACAAATGCCGGTTAGTATGATCCAAAAAAGAGGCCATAGTGTAAACAATAGATGTATTTTTTTCAAAATCGGTTTTATCCATTTCGTCAAATTTTCAATGAAATGTGACGATGAATAACCCAAATTAGTGAGTTAACACCGCAAATAAAAAGAAATATTACAGATGAGGAATAATTGTGGAAAAGCTAAATTAAACTTTCACCTCCGCTATTAAAAACTGGATTTTAATCAAAATCAGTTTTCAAGTAAGACCGATTTATTCAACAAGTGAAACAAGATTATACCATATTTAAATAATTTTTTGTCATACTGCTTCCAAAAACAGCTGTTTTCATAACATGCATTGAGATCCTAAAGTTGTTTTTTTTTAGTTCTAGGACCTAAAAACATCAGCTGAGGTCGAGATCATCCGCTGTTACTTCATTTATACGAATTAATTAACGACTGCAAAGCATCTATAAAAACAACCGATACTCTGGAATATAAATAACATATAAAAACAGTTGTTACCATCCATCTGAAGGTAAATTGGTTATAACATTTTAGTTTTTTATAATGTTTCCAGTACAACTATAGTTCATCACATAGATCAAAAGAAGCTTTATGATCTTCGCTCATTTTCCGAACTTAAAATTGAGCTTGTATCGAAAAACTTCACTTTTGGTTCTAGTGATGAAACATAGTATTTTTGTAAATATGTCGTCCATGATTCAGTTTTTTACTGAAAAGTTTCATTATTTTTTATTTGCATTTGATTTTGGATATGGATGAGTGAAAATGTATGTATTATTGTTTGGCTCTTGTTGTGGGAAATATTTTACACGCATCATCTAAAGAAATATGGCCTGATTAAATACAAAATTCCAAGTTTCATACAGGTAGGAATGTTGGGTAAATCATTTAAGGCATTCAAATAAAGAGACAGTGACTAACCTATTGTCACTCATCACCTCAATAATTTACGGTCTGAATTATTCATCGTTTTGAAATATGATGAAGTTTTCTATATCCAGACTTTTACCACTGTTTGGTTTTATGACATTAGTAGTCTCATTTAATTGAAACCCTTAACATGTTTGGTTCAATATGACATGTCTTTTATTTGAAATCTAAATGCTAATACATTTTTAAAGCCCGCTCCTATAAATATTTATTTATCGACTTTTAAGGAAATAATAATATTTTTGCTTTTAAAGAGTAAGTTCGATTTTAACCTCGATTTTTAAGATGTTAATTGAAAAGTGAAATGCTGGCCACAGCAACAGAACTGTGAACCAATGAAAGAAAATACAATTCTCCTCAACAAACCTTTATTCAAGTCAACCTCTCAATGATAAAGTTGTATATATACACAGACGTTTTTGAGACTGAATGACAACTATGAAGGCCTATGCTTCGAACTGATGATAATAACTTAGTAACTGAAAGAGTGTTCATTATTAAAAATTGTGTTGTATATCATTTGGTGATTGAAATTATAACAACTGTCGATAAATTCAAGAGAATATAAAGGATGACAAGAGAAGTGTGGAATATATTGTTTACTCACCTAAAATATTGTTTTGTTCACAGGTTAATTTAAGTAATCACCATGATTTTATTAGTATTTTCTTACATTATTAAAAAATAAAATATATATATATATATATATATATATATATATATATATATATATATATATATATATATAGAGAGAGAGAGAGAGAGAGAGAGAGAGAGAGAGAATGAATGAATGAATGAATTGTGAATTGTCTTTATTTAGGGGGCGAGGTTAAGACTGTATAGTCCTCTCTACCACCTAACCCCAAAAGAGAGAGAGAGAGAGAGAGAGAGAGAGAGTACATAAATTACCTATTATTGACTGAAAGTTGAATTGCAATTTTTCAACTTATACTACAGAGTACGACTCAGTATATATTTAGGGTAAGTGTTTCTAATAAAATAGGAACAACAATAATGTAGTTAAATCCACGTTTCAACTATACAATAATTTATTTACATTGTAACAATCAATTGAATACTTTGATATACTCGTATATGTGTACATATTTCATAGTTAACAATATCATCACACGTGTATCCTGTTACGTTTGTCTCACTTTTATACATACTTATTTTTATTTAAAATAGATTGCTTCTGAGTCATTTATTTTATTCGTTTTTTAAGAATTTTTAACTGATAACTTTATAAAAGTTGATTAATATCGTAATTACTACCTCAAAACCGTTTTACCAGTCAATTATAATGTTGTCTTTCTTTTAGATCTCTCAACTTTTTTAGTGAATCGTATGTCTTGAATCGAATATGAAAAGTATATTTAAAATAATATGGATAAGAAACTAGTTCAGTTAGTTTTATTTTAACTAATTCGATAATCAAGTAATCTATTATAGCAATTTCCTTCCTTCCTTTCTAATTCAGGAAGTAATTTATCGGTATAATTAATACTATCCTGTTAAAGTATATATTTATCAGATCAGAAACATTTAACCCTAACATTATTTACTACGCTTCCCTTTAATACATATTTTAATTGTAACATTTTCATTATGTTTAATTAATTTTTTACTTTGCATATTTTAAAATATTGTAAACTGCTTATTGCTCTTTATTTTACGTAATAAAAAGACGAAGAGTATTTTTGTGCATTTACGTGTTGAATAATCATGTTCATTTTATTGATAAGGTTTGAAACCTGTCGGTTTCATAGAAATGAACAACATTTTTTTGCCCTGTAAGAATTAAGAGCGTGACTTTAGTTTAAGGTCTTGCAGTGACTTAACCGGAAACATTATTTTCATTTGTTAACCTAACTGTTACCAGGGGACTTAAATTTAAGAAAGGCGGAACCAAATGGTAACAATGTTTGAAAGGAAAAATAAAATAAAAAAGACGAAGACAAATTTAGTAATTAACAAGGCTCAAATTTATTTAAACAAAAGAAATTTCGACGGTTCAGATTTTATCATTTACAACTTAGAAAGACATCCTGAGACAAATCATCATAAACAGCTTATGATTAACAATATTATAATTGATAAAAGTTATACGCCCTTAATGTAACATATAATAATTTTAAAAAAAATTAATCAATAGATTCTGAAAATTTATCCCCCCTTTTAGTTTATATATATTTATAGTTACAAAATTTAACAATAAAAAAAAGACAATAAGCACAGCTTAATGATTAACAGGATTATAATTAATCCAAAAGAAAAAAAGATTATACGCCCTTAATGTAAAAATTACAAAATAAAAAAAAAAGGTGAAAAGATACTGATATTTATTCCCCCCCCTTTTTACTTTATGAGATGATAGTTTTTTTAAACATTTACAGAATTTAACAATAAAAAAAAATTATAAATGAGTTTGATGTTTTAAATTCAAAAAATTCATATCAATTGTAAACAGGTTCATCACTAGACTAAAAGTTACATAATATTACTTGTTTGATAAATTTCTTAAGTGCTATATTGGCCAATAAGTTTATATATTTTAAATAAAGAATTTATTATAAAAATGAGAAGTTTATTAAAAAAAAAGAAATAAAATTTTGAAGATTGAAATTTTATTAATTGACGTCAGTTATATTAATTTAGAAAATAACCTCTTGGAGGTTGTTAGGACCGAAAATTTGCATGCAGGCTCCACCCAATGATTTGTTATATAATTTACAAATAACTACACAAGTCTACATCTAAAGATAGCTTTAAGAAACACATATTCGCTGAAGCAATTTAGGCACATATACAATATGAGTTTAGTTAAAGTTCTGTAAAGTCAGTTTTTTTTTATTAACATCACTTTTGTGCACATGAAACTCTGAAGGTATATTAAACAAAACGTGTTTTGCAAACAGGACGAAACATGTTAAGATCTTTAGCTGGTCTATGCAATGTGAGGCAAGAATTGCTGGGTTTCTCCTACCAGCGTATTAGCTATGGCAAAAAAAACACGTTTTTTTTTAGCGTCTGTGCAAAATCAGACATGTTGTAGCATTAATGTTCTTTATTGAAGAAAATATCTGGTTATTTGTCAAAATTAAAGAAAATTGATTGCATCACAGAAATTCGTTAAGATTATAATTAAAAGCTTCTTATATGACTATAAATTTATTTATATATATTTAGTTTTGTTTAAAACAAAGCTTGTATAAGACTTGCAAAAATCTGCAAAAGTCTGTAAAACGAAATTTTCTGTTTTAGAAGAGATTTCTCTAATTGTTTTATATTTGACATGTTCAATGAGATATTCTGATCATTTAATGTTCAACATTAGTTTGCACCTATTTCACACAATTGTTCAAAACTTAAAATGTGCCTTTGCAAGGTTTTGTAAAGTATGTTTTAAGAAAAGAAAATTTTTATAATCATTCAGTTTCAAAAAGAACATAGAATATTAAATAAAACATGAAATACATATTTTAAAGAATACATGATAATTAACAAATTATTCTAAAACATTAATAAAATTTATTATATGATAAAATCTGTAAAGCTGAATACCTGGAAAATCCTGTCGCAGTTCACGTGAGCTTGTGCCGTGAAAACAAAAATTTATTTAACATTTTTGAAACTAAAACGCACAAAACTGTAGATTAACATATCGTTTAAGAACTGAGATGTAAGCTTTGAGAACAAAAAAAAATATCTCTAACGGAGCTATGAAAGAATGTAGAACATTGTGAGTAATTACAGGTAGACTGACTAAAGGTTTTAGAACAGGTGGGCTAACCAGGGAATGGACTTTGCGCTTGCATGTCATGCGATGCTTACTTTTGGAGAAGGTCGCTAGGTGCCAGCATCTGTCAAGGGACGGAAGTTGAATCTATGGAAGACGAGTGGTTGAATTTAATTTGCAGATTTGATTTTGAATTTGGATGTTACATAACAATAATCGCATACACCTGAGTGATTAAAATAACGTAAGCTATAAGAAAATGTGATCTGTCAAAAGGCATGTCAACAAAAAATCACACTAATAGATGGGTATGTAGTGGCGCTTGACCTTCATCGGGCAAACAGGCAAACTTTTTAGTGGTGGGTGAAGCCGGTGAGTTAGTGATCCGCCGACTTTTCATCAGTGAGTTTCTAGACAGTGTATTACGTACAACCTCCCCACTCCAAGCCAGACCGCCCTCCCTCCAAGCGCCACCACATAACAAATGAGCTATACAGGAAATCAAAACATGTTGAAACGAAAACGTGTACTAGTGAATTAACGAAAAGGGATATTTGTAGCAACGTGATAGTTTTGTAACGGTTTAATCAGGGTGAACACCTTTCTTTCCCATTCTTAGTTTAACGTATGACCTTGTAGTAACCGGAAAGATATTGATATAATGGGAAGATCCATACTCGTCAAACTCATGTATTAGTTTTTCCCCCTTATAAACAAGTTATGGTAAAAGTCCGAATAAACTATATGAGAGGTAATGTATAGAAAAACTATTGTTATTATAGTTTTATTTATTTATTTTTCATAATAGAATCCAAATATTTGATATATTAAAAAGTATATTCATGAATATAACTTACTTTTTTGAATGAAGAATTAAAAGCTACATTTAAAAAAAAAAAAAAAAAATCATTAAAGTAGTTTTATAGGAAGGTATCTTGAAGGAGTTGTATCAATCTTATTTATTTTATTTTAAGACAACCTTTAGATCTAATAAAGGCATGATGAAATATTATTGACCCATTATAGCAACGAGGAGGACTAGTGATTGTTTCCTGCTGAGTTGAGATTGACAAGCTGATATTTCACTTTTGATGTTGATCGATAAAGTCTGATCGACACAGCCACATCGACCACTCACAGCGATATTATTACAAGCAACGAATAACCATCACATCACATTATACATTTTTTGGTTCCCTTACATTCTTTTCAAGTGTAACATTTATTCCCCATTTATTTACCTTATGTATTCATTGCACTAATAGCTATATTTATTAAATTGTAGTGTGTTTATTTTGTTTTATTCTTGTGTCAAATTATTTATTACAAAGAAATGATTTTACATGTTGACGGTACCTCCGTGTTTTAGCTGATCACGATGTGGTCTCTTGAAACCTAAAGTTATATTCGACATGTAATCCGTCCATTGTCGTTGGCGTCACAAACTGTAAGATGGAGACATAAAATCTGGTAGAGGGTCTAAAAGTATTAGGAACTCTTTTGAAATTCATAAAAAATGAAATTTAAAAAAATGATGGCCATTTTAAACTATTTTTAGTTCATATCCAATTCGACACATTAGTGTATAAATTAGTATATTAAAATTGGGCATATATCAATTCTGCACGAACTGGTACCAACCCCACCTATATATTATGACAAATAGATGCTTAATCAAACATGTAATTAATTTCGAACTTTGACTTCCCCAAAAATGTAATATTACGAGAACAAGGATGAAATGTGTTACGAGAACAAGGAGAGCCTACTCACAGACAAGAGAGTAGTTAGTGGAGACTCCTCATAAGTACAACTATTGTAAACAAACTGATTTGAATGGATTTACCGTAACAATTTAGCAAGTATAAGGGATCCAACTTTTTAGCATTACATTTAGATAATCTGTTTGTACTACATTTTATTTTGGGACGGGTAAGTACCATGATGGTTGTCTCCTTCAACTGGTTTTATTTTTTGTCACTTTAATACACATATAAGTTTTATTACTGTTTTCTTAAGATATCTAACTTTTCTTGCTTTGTTAGGATGAAAAGCAATACACACAATTTTACCTTGCAAATTCTATAAAATGTTTTAAATATTTTGTTAAAAAAAAAATTGAATGATACTATAATTTTAAATGAGAAATATTGTAACAGAACGAGTAAAATGTAATTCACATAACTAATGTAATAATTTACAAGCATTCTCAGACTACCTTATAACAAATTCCAACCTAACTCAACTGGGCGATGCTAATTCATAAGAAAACCCACATTTCATAAAATCGGCTACAATTATATCGATCAATATTTTCAGTAATGTAGCCTTTAGGGATAATTCATTTTATTATTATAAATTATTTTTCGGAAGTTATTTAATGAAAAGTGACAAGAACCATTTCTAATGGCTGTAATATACCTAAACCTACTCAAGTGATTTTATTGTAATATTTGTAAAATATGGTCTATAAGCTAAATAAATGTGACTAATCACCTTTAATAGAACATTATACTTTAAGAGGTATTTAAGTAGGTACAAATACATATGGAACAGCACAGAAGTTTAGGTATATTTCGGTGATTTAAAATTTGACATTTTCAGTTACTTGCATATTTTGTTTTACGTGAGATTTGGTTATACACAATAGTTATGGTTACAAATTATCACATTTCACCAAAATTTAATTAAAATCGAGCGTACCGAATTTGAGATAATTTGGTTAATTTAATCGCCTATACACTCCGACACTTTTTTGACGATAGTTTGAACAGATAATAGAAAATAAATGTTTTAGTTAAACTTGGGTGGTTAAATTATATTGATTTTTATGATTATAATACGCGATTTAGAATAATTATTTTAATTGAAAAGTAGTAATCTTTGAAAGGAAATATTACAGGTTGGAAAGCTTTATAGTAAATTTATTGTTGTTAGACATCAATAATATGCCAGTAATTTTTTTCTCCTTATTATTGTAAAAATACTAAGAAAGTTCAATATACACAAAATAGCAATATAAATTAAATGAAACAATTTATAAATAAGTTATTTTATGTCAAAACGTCATATTAAAAAAAAAACAAACTAAATAATGAAGTTAAAAGGCAGGTTTTGTAATAACCACAATTTAAGAGTTTTTTTTCATCTAAATTATTTATGTTCGAAATATATGGTTTAATGAGGTAAGGTGTATTCTTAAAGGTATTTAAATTTTCGCATTAAGGAATTATATTTCTGACTACCTTAAAATCTTCAAGTACCAGTGCTGCAAAATATAAATTCCTTACAAACATAAAAGACATTTTTCAAGCATGTAACCGGTGCGATGATCGCCTCCTTACTCCTTTCTAAATAAGTCTCGTAAAATGTTGCCTTTTGTAAATAGGCTGCCTTCCAAGATGTAAGATGTAATTAGTTCACGGGGCGCACTGGGTACGAAAGGAAACACTTGAGTTTTATTCAACACTCTACCCTTACACGAATGTGTAATTCAGAGAGCTGCAGTATACATTTTCCTGGATAATTGTTTTTATATTTTCTTGCAGAATATAAATTTATGACGTAAAATAACACGATCTATTGAAAATGTTCTTCGGTTTGAAATTAGACAAAGGGGAGGTTTTGTAGTGCTATTCCTAGTTGCTCATCATGTCAGCTGAAGGATTTAATGTGTGTATGTAATACATGTTCATAATTTTTTTAATATTTTATAATGGAGACATTTTAGTACCAATTTCCCTCTTGGAATGTTCAAATATAAACATTATTGTAATTCTAATTTCCCTCGTGGAATTTCATAATGTAGACATTTTAGTTACTCCAATTTCTCACGTTTAATTCCCTATTATTGACATTTTAACTATTATAATTTCCCTGGTTGAAACTCATAATATACACATTTTCGTTATTCTAATTTCCATGGTGAATTTACTTAATATTGACATATTAATTATACCAATTTTATTGTGGAATTCTCTTATACAGACATTGTAGTTAATCCAATTTCCCTCCTGGTGTCCCTAATGTTGACATTTTAGTGATTAGAATTTTCCTCGTATAATTTTCTAATACAGATGTTGCATTCATACCAATTTCTCTCTTTGTAATCCGTAATATAAAATTTTAGTATTCCAATGGTGAAACTGCCTAATGCACATATTTTAGTTTTTTCCAATTTCCAGTGGAATTTCTAATCTCTTGTATTGGACTCACTTTATAGTTTTATATTTCTGTGTTGTGAATGTGTGTATATGTGCTAGTTTATTAGACACTAAACTATTTTCTTGTATATCCTTCAAATACTAACAATAACATAGTTTGGGTTACCTGAAAATAAGAAACTGATGTTTTCCAAAAAAAAAAACAAAACAATGTATATACTAAAATTTTATGAATATTAATTTGAATAACAAAATATTAACAGATTTACCGTTACTAAAAATAATTATCTATAAGTAATATTCCTGGAATTGATAAACGAGTGTCAATAAAATATGAGATTTAATGTAGGTTTATCTTTGTTGAAAATGTGCTAATTGTTATCAAAAATGTAAAGGTTAGGAATTAATTAAGTTTATTAAGTTTAAGGTCTAAAAGAAACGAATTCATAAATGAAACCCATAACACTAAACACACGAGCCCTTCCAAAAGTATAAACCAAAAAAATAATTTTGTAAATAAACGTATGAAGACAAACAATTATTCGCATAGAGAGCGTTAAACAGATCATAAATAATCTTATTAATGTATGTAATACATCCATAAGACTAAATGTTAATACAAAAGTTGTATAATAATTGTTTAACGCAAGTACAGTTGAATAATCAATTTACATTAAAATATCCATTTAATATTTGAAAGAAACGTAAATAATAGTTAAGTATTGAGAAATAGATGCATCTAATATACTTCAATAACCGCCACTATAGGACTGCCAGGAGGACACACTACTGGCATGCCAAAGGAGGAAATGAACATCTATTGGTTAGTGAAAATACCGCATCCGTAACTTCAAACAAGAGAGTAGGTGTCACCCAATAGTGTTTAAAAAATGTTTATATTACTTTATGTAAAAAAATAATATAATTAATAAATATGATCTAATTGTTTAGCTCTAAAAAAAAAAAAAAAAATAGCTACTTAACATTTACATTTTTTAAACAAAGAACTCGTAGAGAAACCTACCCACTCATTAAAGTCATCAGCCGAAATCGTGTTTAATAAACTCAATAACTGGTTATTACTCGTAAAGGCAAATATTACTCAAGATATATTTAGTCAGATTAGTGAATAACAATGACTTTGTACTGAATAATATGTACGTCATTGTTCTTTAATTATTGACAAATAATGTTTTAAAAATCCTCATAATGGATATACTATTAGTTGCAAAATTAATGACAAACTCATTTTTAATATTTTAAAGCTTTTTTTATTAAATAACCAGATTTAGTGTAAAATCTGATTTAAATTAATTCCTAATTCAAAATTTTAAAAATTAAGATTTGAGAATATTAGTTTTAGTATAAGAGTAAAGCGATATTATGATTATAACGGAGATGTGTGTCACATTTACTGAGATCGTATAACACAAAGTATATTTTAAATAATAAAAAAATATTATTTCTGTTGTTTTATTTATTTATCTGTATGCCCGGAAGACAGCTTTCGTTCTACATGGTTCCATCATTTAGCTTAACGTGTTCAGTGGTGCGTTCCAGTAGATTTTACGAAAACCACTTGAGTTTGCTTTCCAAATAGTCTGCTTGTTTTGACATAAGGTTTTATGTCTAAAAAAACGTTATCTAACGAAAAAATGGAGGAATGAATATGAGACTAGTATTATATCCAATGTTTTCACAAACGCCAAGTCTGTGTATTTATGGTAACATAATATGTTTCAAATTAGATAGATTTATAAGTTGGAATTCGTATTTGGCCGATGTCAATGAGAATTTGTTTTAGAATTACATACATTATATTTAACCTAATACGTGTATTAACTACGAAACAACAAAGTTAAAATTGTGTTTTACCATAGATTTTAAATGTTATAACGTATTACAAAATGGTTGATATAACCATGACTTTCTTAATTTAAAAATTATGTTAAATTTGTATATAGTTCTATGTTCTTCAATAATATATACCTAACTTTTTGTATTGGGATATTAGAAGTGTTTGTAAGGAAGCAAGTACGAGGAAACTGAAGAGATATTCGAACTCAGAGCTCCAAATTAATGAACATATTTCACTTATGAAATATTTGTATTCATTTGCGTCATACCACTATTTTTAAACTCTAAAATTAGTTTTAAAAAATTAATAATTTAATTAATCTTACACCAAGCATTTTAATCCTAACAATTAATGAATGAAAAAATTGTCACAACCTGATTGTACTGGTAGACATTATTTAGAACATTGTTTAAACTTTCTTCTTTTTTTTACTGCAAATGATGAAATTTTTATTGAAAATGTTAACACTATAACCAACAATATCAAATATTTTATGTCTATAACATCTTACAAAGTTTTACATAGATCTTATTGATTGTTATAAAATTGTATTTTAAATCTTTTTAAATAGTCTTTTTGAAATTACCTTCTAAAATTTTTATTGACTGTACAAAAGGTTGATTTTTCAACGTTTGCTCTCATTGACAATTTTGAAATCGACTTCATCAATGTAGATGGAATGTCCAAAAAGAATTGATTCAAATGTAACATATACGTTTTTAAAAGATTTATTAACAACTAGCGGAGTAGCCGTCCTTCGTACGGGGTTGACGTGTATTTGTATTCAGTGTTAAGTGAGCTTTCAAGGTCAGTGGGGCGCTGCCCTGATGGAATTTCTAAATAAAAATAGGCCGATGTATTAACCAGGAACCCTTAGAATGTCATATACAATTTCAGCTCAATGGGTCCAGTAGTTTGTACGTGATTGAGTAACACCCCCCCCCCACACACACACACAGACAGACGCTATTAGCTTTTCATATAATAGTATAAATGAGATCTATAAATTGAATTATAACAGAAAGTTAACATGACTTCAGAATCAGATTAAGATAAGTAGAGGACTTTCGAATTGAAATAAACCCACCGAAGTTGTAGTCAAATATCAGTAACTATAAAGTTATGAAATAATCGAGAAAAAACAACAAATAATAAAATAATTATAATTATAAATATATAAAATTGATAGAGTGTTTGCTTGTGAAAGCAGGATGGAATTAATAACAGTTTATCTGTGATAAAATGGTTTCTTGTCACGATTTATACTGGATTCAACCAGTATCAAGTGCAAATTGATCCCCGAAAAAGCTTAAAAAGTTTGTTGTTGATTCAGCATTGTGAGAAAAGTAGTTTTCTAGGATTACTAGCGAATTCTGTTGACGAAATCTAAAATTACAGCTGGACACAAATCATTTGTTGTCGTCCAGCAAGGTAAGCCCACAACGGGCTGTTTTGCTAGGGAATAATATATTTATGTATAAAGTATGAGCAATGAAAAATAGCACTATGTATACAAAAATATCAATAGCTATAAAAAATATACTACTTTAAATATATAAAAAAAAAAAAAAATTAAATGAAGGTACTTTATTGTAGAAACGAATATGACATTTAAAAAAAAAATCTCCATTTATATCTTAAAAACAAAACGTATAGGCTAGGTCTTTAAGGAATATATCTCATGTATTTTAAACAAATTTTAGTTTGATTGTACCAATATTTTTTATCATGCACATCCACAGTTAAACAAGCCTAGTTACTGGTAAAACTACTATTTAAAATACATAAGTAAACATTTTGTATGCATTTATTAAATTAATTTAAATTTATTCAAAAAGTGTTAAAGTATTGTAAGCGAGTATCAACATCTTGTTAATATATTATCTATAGTAGAGACTATATGGAAATTCTAAATAGAAGAATGACTTTAAACTAGAAATTAGCATAAAACAAAATTTTCTTAAATTGAAGGATGGAAAATGTAATTTAAAATTTTTGATATAGTTATCATTCTTCCAATAAACAATAATAATAATATCTATTCAAACAACATTAGATTTCAATTACATTATTTTATTACAAACAAACTTATATTAATAAAATATAATATCTGATTTAATTATTATTCTAAATTCAATCCATTTGGACAATAATTATTTTTATACAAATATTAATAACTTGCAAGAAAGCTGTGAAACTAAATTTAATTTATCATAAATCCATTTCGCCTTCCATGGAATTCCCGAATACTTAATAGTTTTATATATAATATTTATCATAAATCTAAAATATAGAATAAAATTCAAATCTTAGTCACTAACGTTTGTTACAATAATAAACAACAATTAAAATTTACTATTTTATCCTTCTTTACTTCTAAAATTATTTTATGAAAATAGGTTTTAAATCGTGCCTTTATTAAATCACTTTCATGATAACAAAATTATGAAACTGCTGGAATTTATAATGGTAGGTTCAGATAATGGATACTGTTTCCATTCAAGGTTGACATATCATCATGTCTATTAAAATATTTGGACGAAAGCTGACTTGATCGCAAGGCAGGTGTAGAAAGGAATGAACTCCAAACTCCCCAACATTAAATAATTACATAGAAAGATCAATGCGTTCTGGTTAGCTTAGAGGACATAACAAACAAAAACTAACTGCTTAAAAAGGAATCGTGTTGTGTACGCGAACTTTCCTTTCGTTAAAATTCCTGAGGCCATGAGAAAGATTTTGAAGAATGCCCAAGTTAATGTGGAACAAAGGAATCGACTTGATTTGAGGTTTGCTATACGTGGCCGCTTAACGAGGTAGCTCAGACGGTTTCGGCAACCGGGGCAATTTGTTCACCCCCTCCCACGCCCACTTTTCAATCTCTCCTTCTTCCTCTCTACCCCTTCTCCGGTCTTACTATCAACATTCAATATCACCTAAAGATTGCTTAACTTTGTTTCAATTCTCTTTTTAAACAACATACGAGTATACTCCTACGCCAAATAACCGAAATTCCTCTAACAAACTATGTTGCTTGAATATTTTAAAATGTCGTTCAATTAAGAACATTTTTATTACAACTTTAATAGAAATTCTTATGCCTAAAGAAACTGGTAATATTTGACAAATGTCGCCTGGTGAGATATTTTGTTTATTTAATTTTGCAAAAATGTTAATGGAAAATGAAACACTTGTATTATGATATCAACAAATTTGTTTTGATGTTATTTTCTTAGAGTATCATTAATTTAGCTTTATTTGTGCATATTTTATTTTACATAAGATTTCGTTTATTTAAAATTGAGATCATTTAGATTAATGGAATGTGAAAGGTATTTTTAGAAATATAATATTACTTTTTAATAAAAATAAAAAATATATATACAAATAATTAAGTTAGCTGACTATAAAAGTTTAGTTTTCAGAAATAATAGTTATTCTTATTTAAAACAAGTTTTAAATTCTACATCAGGTCCTAGTAAAAAAGGCGTTGATAAGTGTTTGTATACTTTTACTTAAACTATGTTATACGTGTACTAGGAAGTTAGCGATTTATTTACTTGCACAAGTTTTGTAATAATTATCAGCTTTGAAAGGGGTATTTTTATATTTTTGAAGCCAAAAAATTGTATTAATCTGTAAAATAACGTGATCTTTCTTGGAGTGGATTTGATACGCTCAATTATTCATATATTGACTATATTTAAAGCTATATATATATATATATATATATATATATATATATATATATATATATATATATTTATATAGAGCTGTTTTTATAGTATGCCCATGAGGTACATGGAAAATTACTCATGTTGTTTAAAACAACATGCTTATGTCGTATGTTGTTTAAAATTACTCATATTTGTAATATGTTATATTACAAAGTAGAAGGAAAATGTAATTAGCACTGTAAGTTATTGAAAATTCACGGAATACGAATCCTCGAAAGAGAATGATATTACTTTGAGTTACTTTTTTATATTTTTTAACTCAGTAATGTTTTTAAAGAAAATTCCGTCTAGTTAAAAGTAAATTAAAAAAAGTCATTCAAAAGTACCAAAAATATTACCAACCATAAAAAGTACCTTGTACTAGTTAGCAAAACAAAGAAATATTTCCACAATTTCTAAATTACATTCGTTATTGTTGATTAAATTTATTTAAATAAAAATTAACTTTACTTAGAAACAATAAATCAAACCATACAATATGAGTTAAAATTCTAAGCTGTCAGAGCTTACATTTCAAATAATAAAAATCACAAGAGAAAATGAATTATAATATTTTGAAATGGCAACTAATAATTATTTCATAACACTTTTTTTTTTCTGAAAGTTTGTATCATTCACATATATACTTTACTTTTTGCTATGAAATATTCATGTCGTTTTTAGTAATAAATTCATTCCAAGTGTGATATAGCTTTGCTTTGTATTAATTTCTTACTTATACATAGTATATGAAAGTTAGGTAACAAAATGTTGAGTTTAATGAAAATCAGTTTTTCGGTTCTTTAAGTTCAAGAAAGAGGTTTTTGGAATAACGTTTGTCTGTGTTTCTGGCGTCTGTTTTCTTTGCACTGTTCTATAGCTTAAACCAGTAGATTGATTTTAGTAAATTATGTATATGTGTATATTTTGACTATATCTCGGTACATTTTTTATTGAGTGGGGTAGCTGCCACAAGACAAAACTCTATTTTTTTTTTAAAGTTGGGTATTAGCATTTATCAATTTTTGTAAAATGTAAACCCTAAACATCAAAACAAGACATATCGGTCGCTTCTCTCCAAAAATACTGGTTCCTGAGATATCAATAACAAATTTGAAAAAATCAGAGTTGGGTTGTTTTAAAGGAAGATTTATCAAAATCTACTCTCCTGATGGTGAAATGAGAAGGTTATTGACACAAACCAAAGTGGAAAATAGTAATATAGAATTACCTTTAAGGACTAATTAGTTTTAAATTAGTGCTAAACCTGATTTGTTTTCCATTATTGTTACTTAAAACACACATTATGTCCATACATATATGTTATTATGCAAAACTCTTTTATCTGTATAAAGTATGTATTTGTTGATTTTTAATAATTTATCATGGGAAAAACTTCACTTGTCCATATTGTTTTATTGATTATACTTATTTCCAACAATAATTAAACATATGACGGATAAAATTAAAAACTATTAGTAATAATGAACCAGTAGAATTCTTCATATTAATTTCGACACTGATTTTCAGTCTTTGTTGTTTGTTAGACACTACTTATTTGTAAACTTAAACATAAGAAGTGTCTAAAAAACTCCTTCTGATGTCTGAATGACATGGGTAATAAATTTTGTATGATTAAATTACTTCTCTGAATTTAATGAAAGAATGATTTCGTAAACGTAGAGTAATCTGGCTACAGGCAAGTCGTAAATGTAATGTATTACTTGATTTCCATTTTGAAAATTAGTTACAGTCGTCATGGTGAGACTGGTACCACGAGGTGAGTATTGATGTTTAAAGGAGTGTAAAGTGTCATGGAACTCGATGAGACTTAAAGAAATAACAGGTTATGTCCAATGAAATGTCCTCTCAAAGAGTCACATATTGTGAAAACGAGCATGCAATCGTGAGGTACCTTCTTTTTTCTTCTTGCAGTGTTGGGTTACATCCCTCTCTCTAACATTTCCATCAAGTTTCTCTTGTTTTTTTTAAATTTTGGTAACTTTCTTATATAAAATTAGTAATTTTGTTTCAAAGAAGGTATATATTTTTAATATTTTTAAATCAGCTTGATCGATTGTGTTGCATTTTTTCAAAGCAAATTGTAAATGCATTAATTCAAGCAAGTCATTATCATGATTTTTTAATACTTTTGATTGTTAAGATTATCGAAACACCTTAACGAAATCGGCTTAAGAATTTTTAAAGTTAAATAATTTACAAAATATAAGCAGATTAAAATTATATACTTCTTAATTGTTTAGTTTATAATATTGTTTCGTTATTGTCTTTAATTTTTAGCTTAAGTTATAATCATTGTTAATATGAATAATATTTAAATTTTTTAATTGACTTCGTAGCAATTAAATCAGGTCCTTAAAGTGTACTTCTTGGATTGACACTACAGACGTTATTAAGTGTCGTTTCTTGAAGTATAACTGGTGAACAATTTTGACGGGAATATTTGTCTTACATTTGTGTAATTCCCGACTTTGTGTAAATTCTGGACGTATGTAACGAAAAAACGTCGCACTACTTTTGTAATAGAGGAAGATATTATGTATAGAATGTGAGAAAATAATTGAATGCCATTATAAAAACGTGAATGAATAACAGCTCAACTCATTTTCATCTGGGAACGATGTAGGCTGCTGCGAACATCATCAGATATCTTCTTTACCAAAGTGTTATCTGATCTCTCATTTAATGGGTATAAGGTTTGTTTCAAAGCCTGAGCGATATTTAATCTCTTGGCCTGAAGCTGAGTATACTCTTCTCTTTATATAAAGCATATATTTATTAAAAGAAAAATAAATAATATAAAAAAACTACTACGAATATTTCCTTAATTTAAAATTTATTAAAATATGAATACCTTGGTAGATTGGGTAATAAATAATATAGTGGAACTCTTGTGTTTACACTGAAAAGGCTACTTACATTGAACATGATAAAAAAATCTTTTGAAACAAAAATAATTAAATGTAAATAATATAAGTGTAGAACATTTATTTTATTAAGAAAAGACTTATTTTATAGAAATATGTATCTGTTTATGAATAATAAATGTAGTGTTATAGATAACATATGTGTTTTACGCTCCAATGCTAAACACAAATAAAGGGTAGGCTTACTAACTGAGCTATCCTTAGTTGCCTCCCAAAATAGGGCGAACAGTTCTCGTCTGACTTTGCCCTATTAGATACAACAGTTATCTAATTAGATACAATGAAATAATAGTTTTACTCAACTTGCAGTACTTATGTATGAATTTATTGATTTAAAGATTGCATGTATTTACCAGCTAGTATTTTTAATTGAATTTACCAACTGAGCTATCCTTTGTCGCTCCCCAGCATAGTGAAGTCACTTCTCACTTGAATTTGCTTTTGTATGCAATTTTCGAGACTAAGGATAGCTCAGTTGGTAGAGCATTTGGGTCCAAAAACCAAAGGTTTTTAAACCGAAGGTCCTGAGTTCAATTTCTAGTCTAGGTCGTATATTTTTCACTTCAAATAACATTGAATTACCAATACTAGCTGGTAAAAACGTATAAGCGTAAAATCATAATAAGTGTGCTTTAGATTAGTTTGAAATAAAAGGTGGTTCGATGGACTGGTAACTAGCAACAAATGTTCCGAAAATTTGTTCTATGTTGCCAGAACTTATTTAGAGAATAATAGAGATGTTTGGAAAAGGTGTATCTATTTTTATAAATTTAATTTTTTTATGGTCAAGAGTAATCGACACTAAAATATCTTTTTGGAGAACAATTAACAATTACTATAAAAAAAGTTTGGAGAATTCCAATAAAATAAATTCATTAATTAAAAAAAGTACTGTATTATCAATTATTACCCAGTTTTATATTTGTTTTATGTCTATAAAATTTTTGTTGAAAAGAAAATTGACTTCCAACAGATCACAAGATTATCCCTAACATGTGGCCATATAGGACAATTTGACTGACATAGTGTCATTCAATTTTCAAAATATTGCATATTCCTTCTTAATAAAATATTTGTAATGTTTTTTAGTGTTTTGATGTAAGTGTTTGTCTTGAATTCATATGATAATGGCGTTTGTGACGGCGATACAGTGATGATGAAAATATTTCAACAATAATTTAGTAGACATGCAACGAAAATGTAATTTTGTTATGTTAATTACTTAATTTGATTGTCTTACTGTAAATTAAGAATAAATGGAGACAGGTATACAAATATGAAATTATGGAGATATTTTTAATAGCAATGTGGTATATTTTTAAGGGTAAAACTGAATCCTAAAAAAAATGTTTAATTTTACAAGTTAATTAATTTTTTTGTAAATTTTCTAATTAAAATGTTTGGACATTTTTATCAAAAATAAATTATCTTCAACAAATTTAGATTTGTGAATTAAGCCGTAAGTATTATCTTTTATGTTTCTGTTAGAAATCTGAGTTAACAATAGGTAATACCTCTTTTTATGTTCCGCAAATGAGGTGAGCAGTCAGATTTTGAGGAAGAGCTCCAGGAATAGGGAAATCGACCGTTGTGTTTACCTGTTCAATGACAGGGGTAACGCTTCGCTGAATCATATCCTACACGAGATTTTAATCTAGTGACTACACTGGCTATGACGTAAGTTTGATCTCCTTACATTTAATCAGACGATAACCGCGCTAATAGTACGTGAAATGACGTAATGGTGACTCATTTGAACTGCAAATAGTTGCCTCCTCATGAGTTTATTTATTGTGAGTATAAGAGTGGCAACTGAGAAGGACGATAGCAAGATATACACTTGTTTCATGTATTCTTGGGTTAGATCTCACTCATTCATTATTGTTATGAAACGATTCTTGATCAACCCTTCTACTCATCTGACTTTGATGCTATTAGAGTATTCGAGGGATAGGGGCTTTATTTTATGTTCTCTTCTTTCTTTTTTTGTTTAATAAGACAACGATGCTATTCACGAAGATAGAATACACAAAAAAAAATATATATTACAATCCTCTCTCGATAAATGTGCCACTTAACTATGCTTTCCACTGTAAACAAAGTTAGTTTAGCAGTCATTTAATATAACGACACCTTAACAAACCACTATTGAAAAGGACAAATCTCCTAAATATTCTGAACAATACTTGGATTCTTAGGACTACTACATCTGCCGCTGTCATAATCAGTTCTAAAACTGAATTCTAAAACTGGACAATCTACGTGTTCAGTTAAAATATTTATCTGATCAAGAAGTATTAAAGTGTAATATCCAAATGAATGGCTGGGGGACGTAATTATTTTTTCAGAATGCAACCTTACTTCCTGTAAACAAATTGTAACAATTGCAACAAACAATAACATTATGGATGTTGTGTCAGGTAATTATCAACAAGGTAGAATTCGTCCTGCTTGTAATACAAAGCACAGATTAGTCAAAATTCAATACAAGTTACAAAAGTCTACTGACTATAGAAACATAGTTATAGAGCAACACTCACATACTGTTGAATAGTGTTGTTTATGTCACTCAACGTCTCTACATGACATTCAAGCTATTCTAGTGATAACAGTCTGAGCAACCTGCGCCAACATCTCTACAACACAGTTAATAGCTTCAACAGGAAAGGATGTCCACCCTTGACATAATCTCAGTTGTTGAACAAATTACTCTGATATGGAAAGGATCAGTGAAAATAAAAGTACAAAACAGTGGCAGAACTTAATTGAAATAACAAAAGGATACCTACAATCAAAGTTGCCTAGCAGCCAGTTTTATAAGAGGATATTGGCAAGTACCACTTTAATGTAAGAGAGGTTTGTAGTGTTAATACAACGATACAAATAATAAAAGCATACTTTATCTGGTATACATAATATAATTTTCCTTATAGACAATTAAATGACTTAAAATATAAAAAAATAGTGTAATTTACAAATTCTGAATCGTACCAAATTCATCTTATAACATTTTTTTTTTCAGAAGAGTTTATAATATCCATGGCTTATCTAATTTTATTACATAAATGAAGCAGATTTAGTTAATATTTAAATATGTGAACTTTTTTTTAAAATATAACTACACATCCATTGTCGATTTTTATTTTTCTACTGACATATTTTTGAACACGAATACTTTTGTTTGATTATTATATACGAGTAGATTATGATTAAGTGTGTATGTTTTTTGTATTAAAACAATTTTTTTTCCAACTTTTATTAGGTAAGTTTCAATAACGAGTTTCAAAAATTGTATAATAAACTGTAATATAATGAGTTTGTTACCTCGTGTGAACTAACAGTTACTGAAGGTAATAAATAGTTTAATTTGTAATTTAACAAATCTATAACACTTTTTAAAAAATTATACTAACTTAAAATCTCTTTTCCAAATTTTCTATTATGAAATCAATTATTTCTTTAAACATCCATGCAAATAGATGTTGACGTGCAATTAAGTAGTAGGGTACTTTAAATGAGTCAAAAGATATAATACTTCACTGGTGATGAAAGAAATTTGAATTTTGTAAAACATAATTAACATAAAAATATAATGAAATCGTTTAATGTTTATTTTGTGAACGATAAAATTAGGACGTATCACTTACTTTGAATTCTAAAATAACTAAATAGTTCAGGTACAGGAACTTAACAAGTACTACATTTCATTTGAAACGATCATCCTAATTTCTTAAGTTTGTGATCCGTACTTGTCAGAAAAGTATATGGGTGACCTAGATACCAAATATACACCATTCAGTAAACCACATATAGATGAGTGATGAAACGTCATTCACAGTTATAATATTCAAAATAAGAAAAACTGTCTATCAAAATCTTAGATTTGATATAAATATATTGTCATGTGTCACACAGGAGTGCGTAGTTTTATAAATGTGCTATGAGATAATGTTCAACTTCGAAGTAATGGAAATAAAACTACGTTACAGTGATTACTGAGTAACTGTAGAGAGAGAGAGAGAGAGAGAGAGAGAGAGAGAGAGAGAGAGAGAGAGAGAGAGAGAGAGAGAGAGAGAGAGAGAGAGAGAGAGAGAGAGAGAGAGAGAGAGAGAGAGAGAGAGAGAGAGAGAGAGAGAGAGAGAGAGAGAGAGAGAGAGAGAGAGAGAGAGAGAGAGAGAGAGAGAGAGAGAGAGAGAGAGAGAGAGAGCTTTAAAAACTGTTAAATAACTAAATTGAGTGAGATAAATAAGTGTTCAGAGTTTTCTAACAATGTTACCAATAAGTTTCATTCAACTGTTCGTATTATAGTATGATATATTACTTTTTACAAACATGGTGTTTGTCAGAGCTTATGTATTTGTATATGTTAGGGTTTGTGTGTATATGTAACTTACTAAGAGATTGTTTGTGTGTTTACATTTGTAATCAGTTTAAAATATCTGAAACTAACATATTTTTCAATTTGAATTGTAAATTCTTTTGTAACTATGTTCGATCATCGAGTCACGAAATTATTGTTTATTTTTACACTTGTAGTATAGAGGAAAGTTTGAGGATCCCTTAGTCCAAAGATGTATCAGGGACATCTAATTATGACATCTGTTATCAGGTTGTCAGTGCAGTGTTCTACAATCCATGCGCATGGACTTATTTTTATATATATTTTTTAACATTGAGGTATATTTTTACTATATTTTGGGATTTTTTTTTCCAATTTATCGATTAAACAAAATTGTTTGATGTCAATTTTAAGGAAAAACTCAAAATTTCTTAAGGTGGTTCCAATAATTTAATCAAAGAACTCATACAAAACGTCATTGTCGGTATCTCTCCAATTATCATGATTTATGTGTAAAAAACTAAAAGATCGGTCAAGAGTTGTTATATAAGATCTTCTGATTTCGTTCAAATTATAGTGAAACGTGAAAATTATTGACCCAAACTTTTGTGCATCATTCCATGTAAAGGAATATTAGGTTTCAGGAATAAATGTCAACTAAAGAAAACAGAAATTTTGTCATTGAAAGTGTACTTTTAATCATATTTGATATACGCTGAGGACATGTTTATGGAACAGAGTAAGCAACTTTAGGCCATATTTTAATATAGGTATTTTGTTTTCTCTCTCAAAGACTTGGCTTTAGTTTACTTTCACTTTTTTATTGGCAGTGACACTACAGATATTTTATTCCACGAATATTTTGGTTGTTTTTTTTTTTTTTTCGTTTTGGGGGTCTATACGTGAGTTTTTCGCACTGTTTATCAAGCAAAATTGAAAAAAGGTGCTCTTAGAAACGTTTTCTTGTTTTTACACATAGCTATTCCAGATTATTTTAAAACGCTATATTATGCATTTATCGAGAAAGAAATCAAATCGAGGACCATTTTACATAAATGCATTTAAGTTTTATCTTTAAGCCAAGAAACCAGCAAAACCCAGTAATTTTACATAAATAAATAATGCCGATTTTAAAGAGAGAATTGTAAAATAAAATTAATTTAAATACGAGCTCCTTACATTTTATTCTGGGATATATTTTATTCTGAGGTAACTCAGGAATAACCCGCATCCACTTCTATATTCCTTGACACTCAGTATATTGTTTTATATCCTTTTTATTATAATCGCCACTGCTGCAAAACTAAAGTTTAATTATTTCCACGTTGCACGGAGGTCTTACTTTACCATTAACATAATTACGGCCTGGTTTACTCTACGCTTGTCAACGTAATATATTAATGTATTCTGACACGTACTAACTACAAGTTGAGAACACTAGCAGACACCTTAATTAAAATAGTGAGCTTATATCCCTAGTAAAGAGAGCTTGTACATGGGATATTGGACTTTGAGATGACATGTTTATTGTCATAAATAAGTTAATTTATGCTTTTAAATAATACACATGTACTAGTTATATAATAATGAAATAAACATCTGAATAGGGAGTTGTTCAATGCTGCCGCATAAAATACTGTTATTATTATACGTCCGAAATGCATTAGATTTAAGTTTTTACTGATAGGAATTCTTATGTCGGATCAGAGGTCATTTTTTACCTCAACTGAAGCTACCAGACACGGGCGATGTAAGCGGTGGATATGCTTCTCACTAACTTGCACATTATAATATTGAAGCACATGAGATAACTGTGGATTATGAAATCGATCGTTATTACTAAAAAATCACCTAGGCTGATTGCAAATGAAAAACTATAACCTTTTGTTTCGGAGGATGAATTGCTGCATTTCATTTCAGTGTCTGGATACTGTAATTGGATGCAGTAGCGTTAAATTTAGGTTAGTACGATACAAGAAAATCAATTAAAAATTACTAAAAAGATTTTAATATACTTCTACTAGTTTATAAATTAAATAGTATGTCCACTATAATTGAACATAATAAACTGGTCGAAAGCATTGCATTAACTTTCTCAAGCTCATCTATGAAACCATAAATTATATTCGTCGTCACATCATAAATAAAAGGCGGAAGAGAGTAATAAAATAGGGTTAGTAGGTATATATTGGCAGTTTTTGTATGAAGTCGAAATCATTTCATTGGGAGTTTAAATTGTTACAACTTCGTTTAAATTATTATTTTTATAGCGATTTGGGTCTTTAATCCAAATATTTAATTGAACTGGAAAGGAAAATTTTTAGCTGATTTTGAGAATTTTTTTATTTTATGACCTATGTATTTATTTTTTACCGAAATTATTTTGGAGGTGCTGACCAACATGTAATGTTTAAGTATTTACAGACTACATTTTTGCCAAACGTAAACACAACCTTTAGGGTTGATTTTTATATTAGTATTGTGTTTACGTCTTATGGCAGGGATCCCCAAATATTGAGTTATGCAAAAGTGTGGTTACAAGTAGATCCTATTTAGGAGATATGTCCAATGTTTGCTACATACAAAATTTGATAAAAATCTGTCATTCTTTTGTGGCAGTTCAAAACTCTGCAGCCGATAGACAATAAACATCTAAACAGACAGAAGTCATTAATAATTAAAAAAAACTGCTTTTTGGATTAGGGAATTCCTAAAAACTCAATATTGATATTTGCAACTACCACAAATATATCAATTTTGTTAATAGTGACAAAAATATTAGTTACTTCGAAATGATATATGAGTAACTGATTCACGTTTTTCCATAATATGTATGTAATAATAACAACTATACTATCGTAAAATAAAAGAACAACTAATAGGTGGGCTTTTTTGTATATAAAATTGTCTATACTATTTTTTGTTAACTGCATACCGTAACTGTATACGTTTGTAAAGTAGTACTGTTGGTACATTTAACAAAAAAACGGCTTACAGTTTCCAATTTTACAACAAAAATATCACGGTTATGATTATCCATATTTAAGGTTTGATGTGGAAATCATCCAATATATGATTTGTCTTTTTTATTGATAAATTTGTTATGTTGTTTAATTGGTGAAAACAATCTCGGTCATCATCGCCTAGTAAAAAGAAGAAAAAAAAACATAAAATATAGACGCCTAGTTCTTGAATAGTCGAAATAGTATCAGGGTCGGAAAAAGGACAACAGTTGGTCAAGAGAGACCATATAGGCAAAATAAAAGAGATGGTTCCTAACCCAAGACATGAATAAAGGGTGTAAATCCAGATTGAACTTTTGGGGATTACCAAGCTCATTTGTCCTTGGTTATAGTGAACAGAGAATATATTTTAAGTAAATATTTCAATTGATGTACATTATTTAACGAACATCGTTCACTATATTTATATCTATCAGTAAAGTGGCAAATGTTTAAAATATTTAAATAATCAATCTCAACTAGCCTAAAACAAGATTAAAGAGTTTATTTACCTTGGGAAAGAGTGGCTAATTTGACAAAAAATTATAATAAAGTAAAGTAATCCGATTTGGGAATTGTATAGAGAATGTATAAAACAAATTTTGCAACTCAATAATCAAGGTATTTTGTTATTAATAGTTTCGTTGCCCATTTAGCTTCGATAGATATTTTCATTAAACATTCTCTGTTAAATTAAATATCAATTGAGTTTACGATTAAATAAATTAAAACATACTAATAATTGTGTATTATTTATTATTTTTATATATATATTTTATAAGATATTAACAAAACGAAACATTAATTTTATGATTATAAAGTAAAAATTGTTTTCGGTTTTAATTCGTGAAGGGATATTTAAGTACAATAAAACTATTTCAACTTTTAACAATGTTACTCTGAAGTATTATTTATAAATTATTTAACAATAATATAATTACATTATAGTTAGAAAGATAAGTATATTGTTATTCTGTTAAGTATAAAGTTTTGCCGCTTCATACATAATAGAAATGTATTGTTTTGGACTTTTTGTAGTTTTAAAGGCGGAGCCGACATCCCAGCTGCCGACGCCTCAAGGTAAATTCATCCTGAATAATAAAGATACGTTTCGTATTTTTATTAATGCCTGCTAAAATTTGTAAAGGTATAATCAGTCTCCTACTGACCAGTCAATTGATGTTCATTGCCTAACAACGTTATTTTAGGTAAAGATGGTGGGGGGGGGGATTACAAATTTTGAGGGTGGAGGGGAATGGAGGAAGATCACGTCTTAATCAGTTTGGTTGAATGGTTAACAGGTGAAGAATATTGTTGGTAGCGGGATCCAATCGAGATTTTGTTTGTAGTTTCAAAGTTTAAAGTTATGCCCCTTAATGTTACCTACATTTTTTAAATCTAAGTTGAATTTATATTAAGATTGATTAATAATAAACGTCAATAATTTGAGTCCATCTGACTCAAAAGTACTGGTTTCTTAAAATGTGACTGACCCTTCCTTTACCCATATATAACCTCTCCCTCAACCATTATTATCCCCCCTTTACTCTAATAACACCTTACTATACACATTATTTACATCTACGCGCGCGTCTGTTGTGTGTGTGTGTGTGTGTGTGTGTGTGTGTGTGTGTGTGTGTGTGTGTGTGTGTGTGTGTGTGTGTGTGTGTGTGTGTGTGTGTGTGTGTGTGTGTGTGTGTGTGTGTGTGTGTGTGTGTGTGTGTGTGTGTGTGTGTTTGTAAATATTAGGATAATAGTAAGTATTCTTGAAATTCTTGAAACATTATTTTCAATCTAATACACTTTTTTAGATACTTGTGGTATACTTCTGAAACTGCTGTAATTACAACAAGAAAAACGGTGTAGGATAGATCAGTTGGTAAAGCATTGGCGCGTAAAGCCAAAGGTCCTGGGTTCGATTCCCAGTCTAGGTCGTATATTTTTCACTTGAAATATTATTGTATTTTCAATACTTGCTAGTAAAAACGTATAAGTATTAAAATCAATAAATACATTCGTATGGGCTGAAAAATGAGTAAAAATTAATTTCAATGTCACATATGCGAGGTAATTAATTTGGAAACTCAAAATTACAGCAATTAAAAGTAAAGTCAAGTGAGAAGTCTACGCCCTGTACTGGGAAGCGACTAGGATAGCTCAGTTGGTGGAGCATTGGCGCGTAAAGCCAAAGGTCCTGGGTTCGATTACCAGTCTAGGTCGTATATTTTTCACTTGAAATATTATTGTATTTTCAATACTTGCTAGTAAAAACGTATAAGTATTAAAATCAATAAATACATTCGTATGGGCTGAAAAATGAGTAAAAATTAATTTCAATGTCACATATGCGAGGTAATTAATTTGGAAACTCAAAATTACAGCAATTAAAAGTAAAGTCAAGTGAGAAGTCTACGCCCTGTACTGGGAAGCGACTAGGATAGCTCAGTTGGTGGAGCATTGGCGCGTAAAGCCAAAGGTCCTGGATTCGATTACCAGTCTAGGTCGTATATTTTTCACTTGAAATATTATTGTATTTTCAATACTTGCTAGTAAAAACGTATAAGTATTAAAATCAATAAATACATTCGTATGGGCTGAAAAATGAGTAAAAAATAATTTCAATGTCACATATGCGAGGTAATTAATTTGGAAACTCAAAATTACAGCAATTAAAAGTAAAGTCAAGTGAGAAGTCTACGCCATGTTCTGGGAAGCGACTACGATAGCTCAGTTGGTGGAGCATTGGCGCGTAAAGCCAAAGGTCCTGGGTTCTATTACCAGTCTAGGTCGTATATTTTTCACTTGAAATATTATTATTATTATTATTATTATTTATATATATATATATATATATATATTTAAAAAAATAATAATTAGTCAAATTTACAAATTCTTTGTTATATTAGAAAACAAAGATATAGTTCCTTAAAACAAGATATTGTAAACTCAACATACTCAGTTTAACTGTTGATAGTATAATCAAAACAAATATTAAATTTAAAAAAAATTACTTTTATTAATGCACATCTGAAACTATAGAAGAAAGAACATATTTACAGAAAACTGTGTTAGCTGCATGCGATATAGAGATAACAGAGCAAAAGTTTGTCTGTCCAGAAATCTTAGAACTTTTTGATATCATTTATAAGAATATCTGAATAGCACAGTTATAAGGTTTTTACATTTAGATGCAGGTAAAAAAGAAGAATCACAAAGTAGGACCACCTGATTCTGCAATATTGCACAGAAAATCTTACAGTTAAAAATATTTCATTATTTCTAAATATGTACTTTCATGAAATACAAAATAACAGGTTGCTTAGATTTTGGATATATTATTCATTTATATACGTACACAACCTTAAATTTTAAATAATTAAACTTTTATTACTTTGTTATTGCCATTATTTTTATCTTATTAAATTGTTATAAATATCGTGAAGAATTGATTTTAGTTAATAATCAGTATTTGCAATTAAAATAATAATAATAATAATAATAGTATTATAGCAACTTAATATTTTTTTTAAATTTAAGCCTGGAGATTAAACGTATTGATATTTTATTTGGAGTTTATGAAATTATTTCCATATTATTAATAACTGATAAAAAAAGAAGCTTTTAAAGAAACAGTAGTTAAATTTCTTGTGTGGTGTACTTTTCAAAAGATCGAACGGGATTATAAAGTTATAATTTGTAAAGGGTTCTGTAAACGAAACAATACGATTGGAGATAAAGAAGCAGAGCTGGCACTAACCCCAGTCAAGATTGATTTGCCTGATTATTGTGAGAGACTTCGATTATTGGTAGTTACAGGCTCCATTACCATATTTGACGATCCGTATCTGAGGCACATGAAGGAAAACAAATTTATTCTGACACGGAAAGAACCTATAATCAGAGTCGATCTCCATGTATGCCTCAGGATTGTGTCAAGTCTTGTTAAAATATATTCTAGTTCCAAAACTCAATTCACCCCATGGCAAGGCAGAAGGTTCCATTTAGTCTTTTAAGTAAAACTTCTTTCTTGAAACAAAAAACTCTTTATTGTTTAAAGATTTAATTATTTATTAAAATAAAAATAGACGCAATATACATCACAGTTACAATTTTATATTTACAGTGTAATTTGTAGTAGGACTACATGTTATGTACTACAGAAGAAGTTGTAGATAGATCGGTTAATTTTTTTTTCGTTTTAAGGTGAAATGTTAATATTAAGGTCATTCATCTTCTTTTACAATAGTAATAAAAGATATCGTAAATAGGATTGATGAATATAAAAAAAATATAAATAGGATTTATTTTTTATATAAAATAGTTTTCAGAAACGAAAATTCAACAAAATATTTAATGTTAATAAATAAGTAAATTTTATTGTTGTTTACAAAGTGATATAATATTAAAAACAAATGAAATTTATATTATTATTATTATTTAGAATTGTTCGTAGCACTAAGTAAAACTGAAACAATTTGGAATAATTTTATTTCTAAACGCATATTTACATAAATTACTTATTTTTTATTTCGTCGTGTTTTTATTTTTATGAGATCGTTAATTTATGCATAATCTCATATAAAACACTTGAAATAATTTTACACGTTATTTTTCTATTAAGATAAATAGAACGAAATAACTTTGATATTCAGAAAAAAAAAGTATCATCATTCAGTAAAGAGAAATATTTAATATTCTTAAGAAATCATGTTATTGAAAAGAAGTTATGACAACATATTATATATAATTTACAATTTACAATGAAACTTGATTTAAAGTTAACTTCATCATTCATCGTTTGTAATAAATAAATAAATACTGAAGACAATCCTATCGAAAATTTCCACAGTCTCCTACGCAATTGATTTATATATATATATATATATATATATATATATATATATATATATATATATATATATATATATATTCTGTAAGATAACATCTTTAAATTTTAGTTCGTAACAGATATTCTACTATCGACAAATAATCAACAAAGACAGTAGCCTTGTAATTTTTCCGTTACTATGACAACGAGTGCTGATATTAGTTACACTCTCTGTTATTGGAGATCCAGTCATTATATTCACTTCATCCCAACATCTGTCATTGTCTGACATATAAAAATAACACATACAAAGGAGTTGAACTAGTCCTAGTGTCGACATCCATACATGGGATACGATATTACATTAACAATGCGAGAGAACCGAGTAGTAGCTCTTATTGGTTACAATGTTTATTCTGCTGCTCATCAAAGGTTTCAAAGTTCAATGTCAATTTATATGTTGGTTTAAACCCGTTGTACTTCTTCATATCTAATGAGTAGTTCTGAAGGTCGGTTCACTAGTCAGGTATCAGTTATGTGCATATCGAAACAATTCAATATTTATAGGAGTTATGCATCATTTAGTGCTTACATAGCTGTATTACCAATTGATATCGAGTATTTTAGTTAAACTAAACTAAAGAATTTTTAAAGAATGATTTCTTATTCAATTTAAAACATATAAATAATACCAACACTTAGGAAACCTTATAAGGTTAGGTGATGTTAGATTAGGCGAGGGACAATGTTTCTTCTACAATATAATAATATGTATTAAAGGTTTTGTGATTTTCCTGTTTTAAAATGCGCAAAACAGCAATATCGTTTTCTTTTCCCAACGTATTCTACATTAAGAGAATTCAGATCTATTTTTACTCTTATGAAAAGAGTCTAAGTCAAAAAAGAATATTTAATTTCTTTATTCTTTTCTTATTAGGCCTACCAGTTGATTTAGATATAAATACATAATCCTAACTACCTTTTTGAACTTTATTGTTATTTAATCCGTTCAATAAAACGAGCGTATTATTCAAGTATTTAAAGTCCTATTCAAGTTATGGCAAGTCCTATTCCAGAAAATGATGACACAACATTTTGATGCTTTGTGTAGTGGCAGTCATCATTTTAATACACAATTTATGTGTAGAAACTTATTAAGTATTTGTCACAGAATGAAATAATTGTCGAGGAAGGCTCATTGTATTAGGCTACTACTTGACAAAAATATATACTAATTTATAATATGGAATAAATAAATGACATCCGTATTTTATTCTCAACAAAATTGGTAAATTGTCTCAGTATATATGCGTATGCATTTTAATTTCCATTTCTCTTTTTCTCTACGGTACTACATATTACATATAAATTGCTCACGCCTATGACCTAATATTCTAACAATATGGTACATACTCTTTTAATTATAATTTTGCATCACATTTTTATTTTATTTACAAATATTATGAGATATATCAGGTGTAATAGAGCGCTAACTTTATTTGCTTTGCGAATGGTATTCCCAGCCGTAACATAAAGTAAGATTACATTTCCTGATCATCGTATAGCTCTTTTTTTACTGCGTACTTAAAGTTTACATCAACTTCAAACGGTACATGTAAAAATATCACGAGGGAGAGATCAACGTTCCCCAAGGTTTTGGCGGAACTTGAGAATATCTAATAATGATCATCGTGCACACACATTACAACATGTACTACCTCAATGTGGCTTCTTTAAAAAGTACATTGTCTCTAAAATTTAATAAAACGCCTTGAATTTTTAATCACATATCATATTAAACTATCTGCTATTTAAAAATATACATGTGATAATTAAATTCATAAAAACAGTTTTATTATTTTTCTTAATGAAATTAATTATAATTTATTTTTGTGAAATATATAGTTTATTTAGAGTACAAGAAAGATTGTATAATTTTAGAGCTATTAAAATACTTCAATATATTAAATTAAACTTCCAGATATGTTGAGTATTAAATTTGTGTGTTGTGTGTGTGTGTGTGTGTGTGTGTGTGTGTGTGTGTGTGTGTGTGTGTGTGTGTGTTGGTGTTGGTGTGTGTGTGGGGGGGTGTGAGAACCTCGGAAAATTAAGGGTATAATGTAGACGAAAAATAATGTCATTGTGTAATATTACAAACACCTGGCATGTGGGCATGTTGCACTGAGTAAAGATGACACACATAATTTTGTTGTTGTCGTTTTTACTCTATGCCCGTTGCACTAAGAAAGACAATGTCGTAAAAACCAAGTGGAAAAAGCAACTCCTTAATACAAACTCAAACCTTGTAGCATTCAAATTCAAAAATCACCTCTGCAAAAATCTCATTAACTCGCTTTCCACATCCAACCTCCGTCGCTTGACAGATGCTGCCACCCGGCGAGATTATCCAAAACTAATGATCATATGACATCGGAGGGTAAAGTACAACGGCAGGTCCGCCTAGCCTTCTAATACCCGTTATCTAGTCTACCGGTAGTCACTCACAATGCCTGACAATTTTACATCGTTACGTTAGATATAATAATTTCTTCTTGATTCTCAAAAATTCTGCTTCAGTTTCAACGATGCTTAATCTACAGTTTCTGTGCGTTTTAGTCTATAATGTTAATTAAATTATTATTTTTCACGGCACAAGCTCACGTGATCTGCGACAGGATTTTCCAGCTAATATGCTGGTAGAAGAAACACAGCTAAAGATCTAAACATGTTTCGCCCTGTTAACAAAACACGTTTTGTTTCAACATAGCTTCAGAGTTTCACGTGCACAAAAGTGATGTTACAAAAAAACTGACTTTATAGAACTTTAATTAAACTCATATTGTATATGTGCCTAAATTTACTTCAGCGAATATGTTTCTCTTAAAAACTATCTTTTAGATGTAGACTTGTGAAATTAATTATAAAATATATAAAAAAAATTATTGGGTGGAGCCTGCATGCAAACTTTCGGTCCTAACAACCTCCCAGAGGTTATTTTCTAAATTAAAATAATTGACGTCAATTAATAAAATTAAATATTCAAAATTTTCATGTCTTTTTCTAAAATAAACTTCTCATTTTATAATAAATTCTTTATCTAAAATATATATTTATTGGCAAATATAGCATTTAAGTAATTTATCAAATAAGTAATATTATGTAACTGTTTTAAAAACTCATCATTTCATAAAGTTAAAAAAAAAGGGGGGGGGGAATAAATATCAGTATCTTTTCATCTTTTTTTTTATTTTGTAATTTTTACATTTAAGGGCGTATAATCTTTTTTTTTGGATTAATTATAATCCTGTTATTTGTTAAGCTGTGCTCATTGTCTTTTGTTAAATTTTGTAACTATAAAATATATAAACTAAAAAGGGGGGATAAATTTTCAAAATCTATTGATTAAATTTTTTTTTATTATAAGATTTTACATTAAGGGCGTATAACTTTTATTAATTATAATATTGTTAATCATAAGCTGTTTATGATCATTTGTCTCAGGATGTCTTTCTAAGTTGTAAATGATAAAATCTGAAACGTCGAAATTTCTTTTGTTTCAATAAACTTGAGCCTTGTTAATTACTAAATTTGTCTTTGTTCCTTTTTTTATTTTTATTTTCAAACATTGTTACCATTTGGTTCCGCCTTTCTTAAATTTAAGTCCCCTGGTAACAACCTTTGACGGATTACTACTACAATTTATGCGTGCGCTCTGTCAACTGAACTACACCACATTTCCCATGATATGGAAGTGATTAATTGTAGTTCACTAATCTTGTTTATATAAGGCACGTTTTCAAATATACTGCATGTATATTCGACTGCAAACTTTAATTTTGCTTTTCGGCGAATAATTAAATTATAAAATATTCACTAAATTTTCTTTACTTACATTTCATTAGTGAATGAAGACGATTGTGAAAAAACGACTTTATTTTCTACCCTTACTAAGGAATCATTTGAAATACATTAAAAAAATATTACAATTTCTGTCTTTTTGGATACAATGTTTTAATATCATTACCCAAAATTATGGTAAAAATTATTTTGTTTCTATTAGTAATCAGTCAAGTAAATATATTTTAATCAAAATTTCCCTAACTTCTTTATACGAAGGTGAAATAAACAATTTGTGACAATATACTGAAACTACTTCATCAACTTTTATAACAGAACTCTAAATTATCCAAGTCAATAACTTTTATCAGAAAAAAATAAACATAATAAATTAACACACAATTAAGCAATCTAACAATACCGACTAGACCGAAATATTATTAAAGTTAATGATTAAAATTACAACGATCATATTTTATGTAGTAATGAAATTTTTTTAGGGATATATCAAACTATATCATCCTTAACATTAATAATAAACATGTAGGTATCATGCAAGCGAAGAGCTCTTAATAAATTATTTTGCACTGCCTCTTGTTGTCAGTCCTAATTATATAATTAATTATACCTTCTTCTAAAAAACGAAAACACAACTTAGTGTCATATTAGTTGACAAGAACAAAATAAATTGTAATGTAAAAGTTAATTCAAAATCAGCGGAATTCCAAGCTGTAGCCAATGATTCATCCATGCAGTTTGTTATTTAGTATATACCTAATAAAACGTTATATTGCAATAATGAAGTTGTAAATATTTCCAGCATAAAAATACTGGTTGTGCTAAAACATTTATTACTGTGATGTCTGGTAATAAATTGTCTGACCCTCGCGGCATACGTTAATAATATTTTATAACCCGTTGGTCGAGCCAGTGGTGAAGAAGTATACTCTGACAGTGTGAAGGCTAGCCGGTATTTCACTTATAGCAATACCAAGCTAGTTAACTAGTTATTAGCTGTAAAATATTAATCAACATGAAGCTCTCAGCTGCTGTATAACACCTTTTATTGTTGTTTATAATATTGTAGCATTTAAATTCAAAAAACACTTCCGCAATATAACTTCATTAACTCTCTTCCACATCCAAATTCCGTCCCTTGACAGATGCTGGCACCTGGCGGCCCGCTCCAAAACCAAGCATCGCCTGATACCTGAACACAAAGTCCATTCGCCGGTCAAGCTAGCTTCTCTAATACCCGGTCCACAGTCTAGATGTGATAACAACATGGTCTACATTCTGCATCACTCATTTAACAAAAGTTTTTTTTCTCTCTAACCTTACAAGTCTCATACAACATCATGTTAATTTACAGTTTGTGCGTTTTAGTTTAAATAACCTAGTTCAAAAATGTTAAATTAACCATCATTTTTCTCGGTACAAGCTCACGCGAACTGCGACAGGATTAACCAGGTACTTCAACCTTACAGATTTTGTCATATTATATATTTTGTTAATTTTTAAAATAATTTGTTAATTATCATGTATTCTTTAAAATATGTATTTCATGTTTTATTTAATATTCAATTTTCTTTTGAAACTGAATGATTATAAAAATTTTCTTTTCTTAAAACATCATTTACAAAACCTTGTAAAGGCACATTTTAAGTTTTGAACAATTTTGTGAAATAAGTGCAGACTAATGTTGAACATTAAATGATCAGAATATCCTATTGAACATGTCAAATATAAAACAATTAGAGAAATTTCTTCTAAATCAGAAAATTTCGTTTTATAGACTTTTGAAGAATCTTACAAGTCTTATACAAGCTTTCTTTTAAAACAAAACTATATATATAAATAAATTTATAATCATCTAAGAAGCTTTTAATTACTATCTTAACGAATTTCTGTGATGCAATTAATTTACTTTAATTTTGACAAATAACCAGATATTTTCTTCAATAAAGAACATTAATGCTACAACATGTCTGATCTTGCACAGACGCTAAAAGAAACGTGTTTTTTGTTTGCCACAGCCAATATGCTGGTAGGAGAAATAGAGAAATTCTTGTCTCATATTGCGCAAACCAGCGAATCATCCTAGCAAGTTTCGTCCTGTTGGCAAAACACGTTTTTGCATCACATAACTTCAGATTTTCAAGTGCATAAAAGTGATGTCCTTTTTTTTTTTACAGCTGACTTTACTGAACTTTAACTAACTCATATGATTTATGTGCCTAAATTTACTTCCGCAAATATGTGTTCCTTCAAACTATTTTCTAGATGTAGACTTTTGTAATTATTTATAAATTATATAACAATTTATTGGGTGGAGCCTGCATGCAATTTTCGGTCCTAACAACCTCCAAGAGGTTAGTTTCTAAATTAAAATAATTGACGTCAATTAACAAAATTTCAAAATTCTAAATTATTTTTCCTTTTTTTTATTTAAATATAAATTTATTGGCCAATACAGTTTCTTTTTTTTTTTTTTTAAGAAATTTTCAAACCAATTATATTATGTTACTTTAGTTTAGTGATAAACAGGTTAACTATAGATATGATCTTTCTTGAACTTAAAATATCAAGCTCTTTTATATTTTGTTAATTTCTGTTACTGTTTAAAAGGAAACTATCATCTTATAAACTAAACTAAAAAGGGGGGGGATAAGTTTTTTTTTTTGAAAATCTTGATTAATTTTTTTTTTAAAATTATTATACTTTTACTTTAAGGGCGTATAATCTTTTTTTTTGATTAATTATAATTCTGTGAATTATTAAGCTGTGCTCATTGTCTTTTTTTATTGTTAAATTTTTGTAACTATAAACATATATATATATACTAAAAGGGGGGGATAAATGTTTAGAATCTGTTGATTAATTTTTTTTTTTATCTAAATTATTATATGTTACAATTAAGGGCTTATAACTTTTACAATTTATGATCTTGTTAATCATAATTTTTTTTTTTTTACTGATGATTTGTGTCAGGATGTCTTTTGTTGTAAATGACAAAGTCTGAACCGTCGAAATTTCTTTTCTGTTTTCAATAAACTTGAGCCTTGTTAATTATTAAACTTGTCTTTGTCTTTTTTTTATTTTTCATTTCTAAACATTGTTACCATTTTGGTTCCGCCTTTATTAAATTTAAGTCCCCTGGTAACATGTTTCTGGTAGCAGAGCGTGGTTAATTTTAAATTCTGGAACCGTAGTTAATTTTCAAAATTTCGCATTGGAACTATCTAAATTTAAATTCAAAATTATTTTGTTAAACAAGGCTCATTTTTATGTTTTGCAGCTTTTCAAATACTGCACAACTGTTGCTGATGAAATTTTTTTTTTATTTAGTTTAAATATTTAAATCTCTATAAATCTATAGTCTCTTTTTTTTATTATTTATTTATTTTTATAAACACTTACACAAAAACTTCTAAACCAATTTTGATAAAATTTTTTTTTATTATTATTTTGTCCGCTTAAATTTTTTTTTATATATATATATATATATATATATATTTACATACACTGCACACTAGTCATTCACTGAATTTGATTCAGACAGCGGGCTCATTCGGGAATCCAAAAAAAATTTAAATAAATAATAAAATCCAAAAATAGTTAAAAACAAAAAAAAACAAAAAAAAATTCAAAAATTTCCTTCAAAATTTTCTCGAGTTTTCTTTCGTTGTCTGTATTGATTCATACTTACACACACACATATACACAACATCTACACTACATATAATACTTGAGTCTTTCTCTGGCTCTTTAATTTTTTTTTTGGGCATCTTCTTAAAAGAAATTTTTTTTTAAATTACTTGGTTTATTTTTTTTTTATCTATTATTATCAGCAACAGTTAAAATGGCAGTGGATTTGCTGCGATTAGAAGACTCGTTAAAGAACACGGAGCTTGCTTTTGAATTTTTTTGGTCATCTTGAAGGAAAATTATTTTTATTTATTTTTTTTTAAATTTTTATCATGTTGAGTAATAGGCAAGATGGCGGTGGACTGGTTGATGCAGATGGTGGCATCTGTTTAATAGTAAATTGAAATGTTGAACTCTTTAATAATATATCATTGTGTGTTAAATTTTTTTTTTTTTTTCTTTTCCAAATTATAGGGGCCCAGTTTTTGTATATAGGACGACATGGTTGGCCTGTTTGTCTTGATTAAATTATTCGGTTGTTTGTCTTTTTTATTAGCAGGTCAACATGTTTGTTCCTTAATTAGTTTTTTTATTAGGGTTGAGAAAACCGGAGTTAGGTTTTCTCACATTGTGGGTCACCTTTTTATACTGTCTTTTTGCCACACCTTTTTTGCTACACTTCTTTTACACCTTTTTTTTATAACCACAACATATTTTGATGAAATTTTTTTTTTTTACACAATTTTTTTGATTAAATTAAATCCTTTTTTTGGGGGCACATGATACACTTACAATTAAGACCTTAAGTCAACTACATGCCCTGCCTTGTGCAGTAAAACAATCTTGACTTCCCAACGTTTCATACTGCTTCTTTGTTTATTTTCAAAATGTATTATTTGTTTAGACCCTTCAAAATTCTTTTTTCTCACGGAAATTGTTAAGAGCCGTGAATAGTTTAAATTTCTCTTCGTATGGGAGAAGAGGAATTTAAAAATAACGACGCTGAGCATGATCTGACCTAATTGGCTTCAGGAGTTTTTCATTTATTTTTATTTATTTTTATAATTTAATGTTAAGGTCGGCTCAGAGGATACTCCCCCCCGTCTGAGTCCGACCTTTCCTGCAATGCCATGTGCAAAGCACATTCCCTCCCCTGGTCCCCGGAGTGGTCACCTCCTCTTGGCTTCCCGAGGTGCCACTCCACCCCTTTTCCCCACGTACCTTAGAGTACAAAGTCAGTTCATGCACAGCAATGTCGACCTTTGCGTCACCCTTCAGCTCTTTCTGTCGGGGGCTTGACCCAATGATAGGTGGGAAGAGCTGAGACGCTATAGAAATTTCAAAATTTAATAAGTAAGTGCCGAAGGAGGCTACACCCTAGAGTGGTGATTATAAAAGCATTATGAAGCGTTGTTTCTATCAGGTGCCCTGTTTTCAAAATTTTGTAGGAGGCCCTTCTGGCCCCTTTCTTCAGAAGCTTGTAGGAGGCCCTTCTGGCCCCTTGCTTCAATCTGTTCTTAGAGGCCCTTCTGGCCCCTTTCCTTAGAATCCTTTTGGAGGCCCTTCTGGCCCTTGTCCCTTTTTTTTTCTAAATTTTGTGGGAGGCCCTTCTGGCCCCCTTTTCTGACTCTACCCTAACTCCGTCTTTCGGGGGGGGAGAGCTGTAGCATTTAAATTCAAAAAACACTTCCGCAATATAACTTCATTAACTCTCTTCCACATCCAAATTCCGTCCCTTGACAGATGCTGGCACCTGGCGGCCCGCTCCAAAACCAAGCATCGCCTGATACCTGAACACAAAGTCCATTCGCCGGTCAAGCTAGCTTCTCTAATACCCGGTCCACAGTCTAGATGTGATAACAACATGGTCTACATTCTGCATCACTCATTTAACAAAAGTTTTTTTTCTCTCTAACCTTACAAGTCTCATACAACATCATGTTAATTTACAGTTTGTGCGTTTTAGTTTAAATAACCTAGTTCAAAAATGTTAAATTAACCATCATTTTTCTCGGTACAAGCTCACGCGAACTGCGACAGGATTAACCAGGTACTTCAACCTTACAGATTTTGTCATATTATATATTTTGTTAATTTTTAAAATAATTTGTTAATTATCATGTATTCTTTAAAATATGTATTTCATGTTTTATTTAATATTCAATTTTCTTTTGAAACTGAATGATTATAAAAATTTTCTTTTCTTAAAACATCATTTACAAAACCTTGTAAAGGCACATTTTAAGTTTTGAACAATTTTGTGAAATAAGTGCAGACTAATGTTGAACATTAAATGATCAGAATATCCTATTGAACATGTCAAATATAAAACAATTAGAGAAATTTCTTCTAAATCAGAAAATTTCGTTTTATAGACTTTTGAAGAATCTTACAAGTCTTATACAAGCTTTCTTTTAAAACAAAACTATATATATAAATAAATTTATAATCATCTAAGAAGCTTTTAATTACTATCTTAACGAATTTCTGTGATGCAATTAATTTACTTTAATTTTGACAAATAACCAGATATTTTCTTCAATAAAGAACATTAATGCTACAACATGTCTGATCTTGCACAGACGCTAAAAGAAACGTGTTTTTTGTTTGCCACAGCCAATATGCTGGTAGGAGAAATAGAGAAATTCTTGTCTCATATTGCGCAAACCAGCGAATCATCCTAGCAAGTTTCGTCCTGTTGGCAAAACACGTTTTTGCATCACATAACTTCAGATTTTCAAGTGCATAAAAGTGATGTCCTTTTTTTTTTTACAGCTGACTTTACTGAACTTTAACTAACTCATATGATTTATGTGCCTAAATTTACTTCCGCAAATATGTGTTCCTTCAAACTATTTTCTAGATGTAGACTTTTGTAATTATTTATAAATTATATAACAATTTATTGGGTGGAGCCTGCATGCAATTTTCGGTCCTAACAACCTCCAAGAGGTTAGTTTCTAAATTAAAATAATTGACGTCAATTAACAAAATTTCAAAATTCTAAATTATTTTTCCTTTTTTTTATTTAAATATAAATTTATTGGCCAATACAGTTTCTTTTTTTTTTTTTTTAAGAAATTTTCAAACCAATTATATTATGTTACTTTAGTTTAGTGATAAACAGGTTAACTATAGATATGATCTTTCTTGAACTTAAAATATCAAGCTCTTTTATATTTTGTTAATTTCTGTTACTGTTTAAAAGGAAACTATCATCTTATAAACTAAACTAAAAAGGGGGGGGATAAGTTTTTTTTTTTGAAAATCTTGATTAATTTTTTTTTTAAAATTATTATACTTTTACTTTAAGGGCGTATAATCTTTTTTTTTGATTAATTATAATTCTGTGAATTATTAAGCTGTGCTCATTGTCTTTTTTTATTGTTAAATTTTTGTAACTATAAACATATATATATATACTAAAAGGGGGGGATAAATGTTTAGAATCTGTTGATTAATTTTTTTTTTTATCTAAATTATTATATGTTACAATTAAGGGCTTATAACTTTTACAATTTATGATCTTGTTAATCATAATTTTTTTTTTTTTACTGATGATTTGTGTCAGGATGTCTTTTGTTGTAAATGACAAAGTCTGAACCGTCGAAATTTCTTTTCTGTTTTCAATAAACTTGAGCCTTGTTAATTATTAAACTTGTCTTTGTCTTTTTTTTATTTTTCATTTCTAAACATTGTTACCATTTTGGTTCCGCCTTTATTAAATTTAAGTCCCCTGGTAACAATATATACAGTAAATGTTTGGAAATCCTTTTTATAATAAACTCACCCCAAACACACATTAAAATTTTTCTTATTCTATTCATTTGAACATTTTCTTCAAAACATTTCTTATTTTCGCCACTCAAAAAACTTGTGGACAAAGTTTTCATTAAAAATTATAAAAGAAAACACTCTAATCTACACAATAAGTAAACACACCTATAGGTTAACAATGTTTCCAAAACTTAAGCACAAACCTTACTCCACCGAACGACCGTGCATGGACTGTGCACAAGTAACAGCTGAAGATGTTGATTTAGTCATAGAAACATCTTCTTGGTGATGTATTGTGGACATTTGAGATTGTCAATAAATGTTAATTTCTTGTAGGCTACATTTATATATTGATAAATATCTGTGGTTTGTTTACCCAGAAAATAACAATAGGGCAAGTTTGGTAATCGCAAAAAAATCCGATCTCCAATAATATCTTTTCATTTTAGGGTCTCAGGAAACCAAAACGAATATTTTTACATGCCTTCCGTCTGACTGTCGTCATTTTCGTTATCATCTCTAAGTAAGCAGGATAACAGCCTCAAAACTTAAGATGGCAAAGTGATAATTTGTATATGGAACAATAGCGTGCTGATTTAGAATCCTATTTGAATTCAGAAAATTGGAATTAAAATGTCGAAATGGTGGCCATTTAACTTTTTTTTTCACACCTTCCACTTTACAACACACTGCATTACATAATGTTTATAGGTTTCAATTCTCCATTTATTGTGACAAACCCAACCAGGCAATTAGGAAAAGCAGCGAAGTTATTGTTAAAAATGTAATTTCGAACCTCTAAATCTTGCACCATAAAGTTAAATACGAAATCCGGCAGGGGTGAGTCACCGACACGAGCTTAGCAAAGCATATGGCCTCTGCCAATTCAATAAGATGCCCACAAAACCAACCTTTGGGCATTGTATATGGAGAATCTGCTGTATTATACTCCATGATAGGACCTGTCAACTACCTTGATGCCCTAACAACTTATTTTTATAACAAAACATATTTTTATTTGCTTAAAATTAATACATTATGCTTGTAAGATGCCGGGTAAACAATATAACCCAATGAAGAACATTCGAAGTAAAAGTGTGTTCCATGCTTCAGTTAAAACCTCATAGTGTGAACATACGCTTTATAGTGGTACCTCCTATGTTATGGACTATTTAAAAAAATTCAAAGTAATTGATCAAAGTCGTAGGGTATACCACATTTTGTAAAATATCCTATTTTCCTTTATAGATATATATCTTCTTTGATTAAAATTGCTTTATATTTAATATAATAGCTATTTACAATTAGGCAAGATATCCTAAAATATGTAACATAAATGTAATAAATTACAACCTTGGTAATTTCAGTTAGTGTTACTATCAGCGTCTTGATAGGTGAAGACAATAAGTTTTCCATTTTTTAAAATTTACATAATTCAACTTTACAAATTTATCATAATTATTGGTTGTTCATATTATTTATATGTTTTATAAGGACGTTTGTGTATTTAAAAACTATTAAACAACGTTTCGAGAGTGTAAATCAACTTCCGTTATTTAGTGATAAACTTATAATAATGGAGAAAAAGAAAGACGTCATCATAGCCTAATAGCCTAGAACCATTTTGGAAACTAAACTGAAATTTTGTATCCTGAAGAAAGAACCAATACATAAAGCTAGTCCTGTGTAGTCAAAATAACTATTAACACAAACGTATTGTAATCCAAAACTACCACAAACTACATAAATTCACTACACAAGGGATAGTTTTTCACTTTAGAGAAATTTATTGATTTCTCATTTGATAACAAGAGTTATGTAAACTGTTGAAGGTATGTATATTAGTTTTTATGTACACAAATTATTACAAAATTTCTAATAAACCTTATTAATAATATTCAACTGAATATAATTAAATGTCTCTGAAAATTACATTAAAAACATGATTGCCCATCTATATTAGCTATTTCTTAATAGGTAAGTAATTTAATTACAATGTAAATGAAAAATCTAGAAAACATTGTACTACCTCTAAAAAGAATCTGAATATCCATTTCTGAATAAACAAATTAGATGTATGTATTTTACAATCATAGTAAATTATTGTATGCAAGTATAAATTATCGTAAGTGAAAATACATTTTGTGGAGAAGCGAAGGTGAGGCGTGTTTCAAGTCTCTCATTATAATGTTCACGTGTTAGAAACCTCACGTCAACAAGGTAATCCTGCCTGTCACTCAATCACTTTACATGCCAACCACCACCGCGGCACATTCTTAGAGTTTCAACTTTGTTAATAACTTGCAAGATTAACTTCAACTATAGCGTTATTAGCTTGGCTGGTTAGACGACGTTCTAAAAAGCTTACTGAAACAAAATCGATACGTTTATGATGTGAAATGTATTATACCACCTACTCAGTTTCACGGTTGATGATGTTTGGGCACTATTTTAATGGTTGTATTAAATATTTGAAACACGATTAAACATATAGTTTCATATATATATATATATATATATATATATATATATATATATATATATATATATATATATATATATATATATATAATGTGTGTGTGCGTGCATGCGCGCGCGCGCGCGTGTGTGTGTGTGTGTGTGTGTGTGTGTGTGTGTGTGTGTGTGTGTGTGTGTGTGTGTGTGTGTGTGTGTGTGTGTGTGTGTGTGTGTGTGTGTGTGTGTGTGTGTGTGTGTGTGTGTGTGTGTGTGTGTGTGTGTGTGTGTGTGTGTGTGGGTGTGTGTGTGGGTGTGTGTGGTGTGTGTGTGTGTGTAGCTATGCAAATACGTGTATCGAGTCAAAACAAACAATTTCTGCGACAAATTTGTAAATAGAAAATGTCGTGTGAAGTTATAATAATGGTAGATTTAAAATATTAAAATGTAAATGGGAACAAATAGATCAAAAAGTATAATAAAACCACTAGGAAATTCATAGTTGTAAACTCATATCAATAATTGTATATTACTTTTCTATTTCAAGATAATGTTACATCATCGATTATATCAATTCACACTTAAATTCTATAAAAAAAACGAAAAAAAGTAATTATTCGCTGAGAAAAGCATAAAGGTAAATTACTACCATAGATAAAAATCTAAGTTTTTGTTAACTCTATTAAAAATTACTGAAAAATAATTAATTAAGATATTATAAAAATAACAATAACATGCATACCAACTAAGAAGCAAGAAGAAAATCTACGAAAAGTAGGAAAATGTGGGAACGAAATTGATGAAGAAAATACTGATAATCAACGTACACCTGAAATGAATGGACAGGCTAGCAAAGAAATTACTGAACTAACAGGAAGAAGAAAATACCGTTGGTAAAATATCTTTCTACTGTACAGGGACCTAGAAGAAGTCGAAGTAGGAGAAGAGAAAACAGACGACAGAAACTGGTTCATGAGAAAGATCTGACGGTAAAGAAAACAAAAATAAAATAAAACAGTAACATTTGAATAGGAAAGACAGAAACGAAGTCGGTAGATGAAGGAGTAAAATAATAATAATAATAATATATATATATATATATATATATATATATATATATATATATATATATATATATATATTTATTTATACTGTATATTTATAGTCATTCCCGCCATTTATAAATTTAAATGACACTTACTTAAAATGAAAAATGAGTTTAAAATTTTAATTTTATAATGTTTTTTATGTAGTTTCTTTTATTTTTGTGTAAATTGTACAGACAGCTTTTAAAATTATTAAATTTATATAATGTTTATACAGATTTGTGAAACGTAATTAATTTCAGAGGGTATAGACAAGAAAATAGTTTCAATGAGTAGGCTATAGGCAAAATAACTGACTTTGTGGACTTTGTGTAAAATAGTAACATATCAAATGCACCATCTCATTTAACATTGAAGATAAACGGGAGAGAATCGGCGAAGAAAAGTTTTTGTTTTGTTTTTTTAGTTTTTGATACATATTTATTTTTATAATTTATTAATTTTTCAACATGAAATAATAAATGATTAATTGTGATTCGTTTTTATTAATTATCCTCCGAAGGAATACATTATTTGGGAATTGCTGTAAAGATTTTATATACGCATCAGGTCTGAACATCCTCTTTCGATTTCCTATAGGAAGAATAGAGAAATTATTGTAATGTGTCAAACAATCGGCATTGAGGTGTTTGTAGATGGATCTAAAAGTGGATATGAAATTATGTTTGTCTATCTTTTGGCTTGTGATATTTTACCGATTTTGCAGTGCTCTATAGCTATATAAACGAGAAGCTATATTTAAATCATATTCGGCATGTGTCCATATTTTGTTCGTATCAGTGTTAGAAATTTAAGGATATCTGGCATAACACAAAACCACCAAACTTTTTTTTTTTTTTTTTTTTTTTTTCAAAACCTCACGTAATAATTTTTGTCAAACTTTGTTAAAATCAAGCCTCTTAGTTTACAAATTAAAGATATTGGTTGCTATTTTTCCATAAATACATTTTCGTTAGTTAATTTTTTTTTAAACCGCCCACGGAACATTTAGAGGCCCATAATGCTTCTCTAGATTTTATTAAAATTTTAGTGAAACATGTGAAGATTGTTGACCGTTTAGTTAAAAAAATTTGATACGCAAAGGCAAAAATGAATGAACAATAGTGGATACAGATCTTAACTTTTTCTAATAATTATCATGGCTATAAAGTTTCGTGTAATATACATTTGTAATGTTGAACAAACATAATCTCTAATTAAATTTATACATTATTTTAAATTATGAATTTACCCAAAAATTATATCCTATGTTGACTAAAATGTAAACATCTTTTTCTTACATTAATAAAATGTAATTAAAAACACGCAGACATTTTAGTAATTGAGTATACACTTATTTGAGTTTATGATTATTACTTAATACTTTATTGCTCTAATTACGTAAAAGGAACTGACTTATATATTCATGTTAAAAACAGAAGCAGAATTTAATTACCACACTTCTGACTTTAATTAAAATTCCAATGCGTCTTGCGTTATGTACTGTGACTATATAAGTTATATGCATGGCTATAAATAAGTTAATTATGAATTGCTTGAAAAATAATGAATATCACAAATTACTTCTCAGCAAGAAATCATCCACAGTACAACTTAATCCGATTGATTGTTTATTGCCTTTTTCAGATTGTGGTGCAAAGCTAATAAAGCATTGCACACACTTGTATTGCTGGAAGTGAAACACTATGGCTTACATCAAACTAATAAAGACAACTCATATTGGTTCTGTTTTCTACTCAACAATAAATGTGTAGTCATTGATTCCGTGATGCTCTCTCACCCCCCCTCCACTTTACTTTCACTTTATCAACACTAATATATCAACCACTTGAATTTGTTACGTAAAAGGTATTAATAGTTTACTTATCATTCATCCATAAGTTATTAAGACAATTCTTCTGAAATCTATGGACAAGGTAGATATACTGAAAGACATAACACACATACTTAGAAAATACGGTTAAGTAATTATCAACTGTATGCGAAATTAAACAAAACCAAATTTAAAGTAAATATAATATAATAAAAATAAATCGTTCGAAAATTATTGTACAAAAGTTTTCATACAGTCATTCACACTCGAAAAAAAAATTAAAACAAAGTAATCGTAAGCAAAATTGTCAGTTAGCAAGTTGTTAGTAAAAATTAATCAGAGAGTGCATTATTGATTATTTAGATTATTTTATACTTAAATAAAAAATAAACTTGCGTAATGCATAATTTGTATCATTACCGCATGTATATGTATAGATGAAAACTTGTTTAAATGAGGGGTGTCAAGGTACGTTATTATTTTTTTAATATTAATCCTTAACAGTTGATGTCTATTACATGTAATATTGAACAACAGTTTGGGTAAATAATCTTTATATTTCACAAAAATTTTAACGATATTGATAGAGCCTATATGAGAAAATACGTCTTTTGTTACAACTCCATTGTCAATGTTTAGTTTTCAAAGATAACTCACGAACCAATTAAACCTGACCAATTCGTTTTGTTTGGATATTTAGAGATTAGATTTTAGCTTTATCGATATCTTGAGTCCAAATTTAAAGAAAATTTAATATTCATGTTTTTATCTTATGTCAGATACCTCCAAATTTAAAGTTATAGAAAAATTAATAAAACCTTTCCAAGATATGCCCAACATATGCCAAAATAGTAAATTCTGATAAAATCAATCCAAGTGACATGTACCATGTACCCATGTACTTGTGATTGTGAAGTTTGAAACTTAACTACCTCCGAAGAACTAGGAGAACCGGCGCACCTGGAGGTTTCAGCACAACACCAGGCTCTCAGTCATTAAGATAGGCCACCTGGAGCCTTTATAAAATCGGTGAACATGTTTTATCAGTAGAGCACTGTACAGAGGGCAGACATTAACCACGTTTTTTGACATAATTAGTTGGCAACAATCGTTTCAAAGATTAAACTTTATCGTATCGTGTGCTTATATTTATTATTTCAATGTATCATTGTTTAAACAGTTTTAACAAGGTTTTTATATGTCTTAACGATTTTAATTTTAATAGTGTTTTTTAAAAGTATTATAATTACCAGATTTAATGGAACAGCCTCACGATGTTTTGGATCTGACGATTGCTGTTTAACTGTTGAAACTGGTTATCAACAAGGTAGAATTTTGGATTGTCTACGGAAAAATTACAGTAATTAACCAATAATATATTCTTAAAATATTTTATTTCTTATTTTATAATTATTCTGTAGTGAATATTAACGTTAAGAAATAATGTAAAATTACGACTTAATCTGACTGAACTACGACTAATAATATAAAAACTACAAATTTACTGTTACTCAATTTATTCCTGACGGTTCAACTTATATATACTTGAAGTCACAAGTTCGGATTTCTTTTTATTCAACATTTTCCTATTACCCAAATTACCTTATATTTCTTAAGTAAGAGAAATAAATTCATTCTCAAAATTGTGTGTTCTTTGTATGTTATAGTTTTAATAACATTGTTATGTTTAATTTAAAAACTCTTATTATAAAGAGTGCATATAATTTTTCGATTAAAACATTATTATCTTTTCTTTCGAAATCTTCAATTTGAAAGGAAAAGAAACGCGTTCGTAGTAGAATAATGAACAGACGGGAAGTTATTCTCCTTCCATATTGAAATGTATACAAAACCGATGAAGCCATTACGACGAACGCCAGCAGGTGTGCCTAAATAAATTATACGTTTCACATAATCAATGGTTGCCTGGAATTGCAAATCTGTATTTCGATATCAGTCGTAATACACCCTGGGCGATGTAATTGATATTTGTTGTGCGAGATTTCTCGATATTGGGTCGATGTTTTCCGCTACATTGATTTAAGTTTTTGAATTTCTCCCTTTAATCTGACAATGCTTCCAGTTAAACTAAGTTATGACTGCGAAGTATGAAAGGAAATTGTATGCACTGTAAATAATTTAAAATACAATTCTGTAATAACTGTTAAACTTTCGAAATACTCATGCATTCAATAACCTATATAAAGAACTGAGTATATTTCCTTTTAAATAATTATTTGGTAATCACTGGTAAACTTTCGAAATACTAATGCATTCAATAACCTATATAAAGAACTGAGTATATTTCCTTTTAAATAATTTTTTGGTAATCTCTGGTAAACTTTCGAAATACTAATGCATTCAATAACCTATATAAAGAACTGAGTATATTTTCTTTTAAATAATTATTTGGTAATCACTGTTAAACTTTCGAAAGACTCATGCATTCAATAACCGATATAAACAACCGAGTATATTTCCTTTCAAATAATTATTTGGTAACATGTTTCGCTACCATGGCCAGCATCATCAGGCTAGCTAATAACATTTATTTTTGCTATTACACATTCCACATCAAACACATAGCACACTTTTTTAAACACATTTATTCTACACGTGTCACTATAATAACGTAATACACAAATTTGTTGCTTGATTTTCACTGTTTGGTAAATATTATTTAAACGAATTTTTGGTACATTTATTGGTAAACTTCTATCAATTACGCTTCTAGAGGTAGTTTTAGATATTCACAATTTTAATTCGAGTATATTCCACTTTATAACCTTAGTTTGGACGTTTACTTTTTACATTCTCACATGTATAAAGTATTGGAAAAGTTTTTAATAGAGCGATATATCTCTTTTGACCAAAAACATTTTTTAGGAATGACTGATTTTATTGTCTTCTGTTCAATGTTCTACAGTTTAAACGGGTTGATCCAATTTAATCAAAATTTGTGACTGAATATATTTCTGCCGTTAGTAGGACTTCCCTTTCATTTTCACAATGAATCAAAATTTGAATGTAGCTTTCATGAGAAAAATAGACATACTTCTGATTTTTTAAAAAATAGATATAAAAAGATTTTAATCAAATGATGCCCCTGTGTCCTCTCTGAAAACCCAAACAAAACCTACTGTTTGCCACCTTTTCGAAAATTCTGTTTTGTATGTTATCAATGAAAAACTTAAAATTGGAAGTGGAGCAGTTGTTAAAGTCGTAATTTATGAGATTGTACTCTATAGAATTCGTTCAAATTTTAGAGAAATGCCAGCATAAATGAGCTTGTGTTGAAAATAACAAGTAAAAAATTACTACTGATAATTAGGAATAATTAATAACAAATATTTTTGACCGTTCTCGGTAAATGCTTTATTTTAATCATATACGATTTATGAGGATGATTTTATTTAAGAAAAGTAATTTTATGACCGATTTAAAAAAAAACTTTGGTAAGTGTTGGACTTCATTTTAAATTTTGACTAACAACTAAAAACTGGCATCTCGATTGGTTGTATTTCATGAGTTTCTATTGGATATTTTGGGGGTGTGAATGAGAAAACGTGTGAAATGTTTTTACAACGTTTTAAAGTTGTAGAACGTGTCACTAAAATGAATGCTCATACCTAAGTGGTGCGTTTTAAAAACAGTTTTTTCCCGAACTGTAAAAAATAATAATATTAAGTACAAAAAAAACTTCATTCATGCCTAATATATTTGAAGAAGAACTAAATACAGAAAACTATGAATAATATAATGGTTTATAAATAAATGTTTTGTAAAATCTAAACGTACGAATACGGCAACGGGGATTAGTCAATACAGTTTTTTTTATAGCAAAATATATGTTTGTATTAACAATAAATAGTCTTAGTAATCTTGATTCGTTTTTGAAGAAGAAATCAAGTAACTACTGTACATTTAACACCTACTGAATCAAATCTATGTTTTAATTAAAGAGAAAGGGAAAAGGACTAAAATCTGTCTTATCAAAATAAGAAGAAAAAAACCTTTAATGCATCACAGTGGTGGGAACATTAAAAAATATCAGTATGTCGTGTTGTACTTAAAATGCCATGTTAATGTTCAGAGAGAGATCAGAAACTTCAAAGTATCAAATTAGCTTCTGGAGAATCGCTTGCCGTGAGGATGGATCATTTTGAAACTTACTACAAAAGTTACATATTATTGATGTTTTTAATTAAATAACATGATGTTATTGTTTAATCAAAACGTACACTAATTAAAACGAAACCTTATTAAAAAGCAAAAATATAATATTTTCGACTATAATTAATTCAATTATAATAGTGAAACTGCCTCTGTAGTACTGTGTGATACAAAACAAAGTTTGATGTAAAGGCTACGTATGATTTTATTATACTTTATTATGTTTTACATGTGTGTACTATATTTAGACGTTTTAATAACCACAACAAATAAATTTTAATTGAGGAAATATATCGTTGTCAAAAGATTAACACGAGTTCAATTTTATATTGAAATTGTACTATAACACTAAATGTAAACGACGGTGTAATGAAAGTAAGAATATGAAAACGACAAATAAAGAAAGTATTAGGCTGATAAAGCATTATTATCAAAGTTAACATCAAGGAAAAGTAAAACCAAATGATATTTGCGTAAGATCATAAAATACTTTGAGCATTTTCAGTATTTCAATCTATAATATTGACATGCAACATTATAACATGTAGTCGTTACATTTTTGGTTTTTACATGTACATAAGAGTAACATAATAAACATACTGTATTTATTTCAGTCTTAGTTCTGTTTTTTGTAGTTCAGAGAATCCTTGTATTCTTTATTGCGAATATCGCCACAATATTTGAACTCTTCAGGTAAGTTTAGTAAAAACTGTAGTAATTAGTAAAAATGTATTGTATTGAAACGTTTGAAGAAAGGAGTGGGGGAAACAAACACACCAATTGTTAGTCTGTAGCACAACTCATCAAAAACTCATTCATCCCAATTGAGAAAATCAACTTATTCAACTAATACTGGTCAAATGGAATCAAACTTCAAGAGTGAATTAATTGCAAATAAAGAATTTCTTTTAAAAGCAAATTTGTCTTAGAAACTACAAAAGATATAAATAGCATCACTCACGAGATAAAAGGAATACTTCAACAGTTAAGTAACATTAAAAACCTTACAATTAATTGAAAACTGCTCACTTATATGTATTGATGGTAACTAGCTTGCAAATCAACTGGCCAATGATACACGAAATCTAAAAGATATTAATCCTGTCCATATTACACGATCGGAAAACTAGGTACATAAAGGGGGGAAAAAATAAAAAAGTGAAAATCTGTCAAAAAAAGGATGTACATATTTTTGATGAGTGCCAAACTTACACTATACTTTGTGAACTGAGAAAGTAAGAACCAAGATTAATATAAGTAATATAATCACAATAATATTTATTAGGAGATACGAATCAAACAGTACATATATTTGTATATGTTACAATTTAACTATTTATTACAAGTTAATAGATGAAATTTGTTTGGGTCGTGCTAAATTAATCTACAAAGGATCAAGATACAGAGCGCTTAGTCGGCTAAAAAGATAGTCTTGTATTTTCAACTTAATTATAAAGCCTGTAATCCGTAGACGTGTGTCACCATACTGGGTGAATGGCGATATCGCTGTAATCTTCAGCTTCTCTGACAGGTCGATTATTTCTTTCGGATAACAAACAGAGCGTAGTTTTTTCATTTTACTTTATTATCCTTCGTTGTACTGACACACACACGAAGGACCAACAAATCATATCATTATGACTGAATGAGTTTTTTTTTTTAATTATGTGAATGAAAACGGTAAGAATAATTAGTAGGAATGGTGAATATTGCAGTTTTATTTCAGTTGTAAATTTTGCAGTTTAAACAGTTAATATTGAAATATATTACAAGTAACGATTTTGTGTAACTTAATATATAGATATGTAATTAAAAAATGTGTACAATATTTTTAAAAAATATTTCACCCATCTGTCACTAAAATCAAACATAAACCAACCAAAATAAATCGGTGACAAAAATTGGTTCTGTGTTTGAACATTACAAAAGTAAAAATGAACCGTCTTTGAAAATAATTTGTATCCTGTATAAATTGGGCATAAGTTTCTCACTCTTGTGCCATAAACATTACCTGTATTTGACTTAAATCAAGCCTTTAAAGGACATTGTCTAGGTTCATTTTTCTTTGTTGTCAATTGTTATTGAACCATATTATTTCTTTTACTTGCGATTTTCCACATAAGTTTAGATTATTAATCTACACATTACAATAAAAGTTTATCGAGTTATTAGAACCGATTTTGAGAAATGTAGTTTTTCTTAGAGCTAAATGACCGATTTTGTTTTTGTTTTACCAATAAATCACAAACATACATTATTGGAGGGGCCGTAACCAATAAGTTTTGATTTGTTTCTTTGGCTACACTTGAGCAAAATTTCGTTTGGGGTTATTTTAGGTAAATGTTATTTTGTGCTTTTTTCTAATGGGAGCTATCTATAAATTTTGAGTCATTGAAAGCCCAATTCCATCCTGACCTCAGTCTGGCTGGCCCACTCCACACCTAATAGTCACGTATCCACATATGTCAAGACACTCGACCTGTTAGTCATAGCAGATTAGGGAATTAGCGTTCTTTATTATTATAGGGCAACTGTACATTTAGCAATGGTTCTGAGAAAGTAATACAGTAATAGAGTCATGTAAGGCCGTCTATACTTACTAATGGGATTACTACCAACTTTGTAACAGCTCAAAAACTTAAAACACTTCTGTATAACTTATATTATAAGTTATACAGAAGTGTTTTAAGTTTTTGAGTTGTACAATGTACATATGTACAATGAAAAAAGAGCCCAATTTAACATTTCATATAACTCCAAAAATTAAAAAATTGGGGATTGGTGTCCCCAAAAAGTGTACACATATTATTAAATTTGGAAAATAAAAAGTCATAAATTTAGGGAAAACCCCTATAAGTTTGGAGTTTAAATTTTTGGATACAAAAGGACCCCTAATGAGCCGCTTCTGGGACACGTCTGAGATGAAACAAGCGTAAGATGGGTCAATGTAAGCACCCTGAATTCCCTATTGTCTCTGTCTTGCAGGCTAGGTTCAAGAGTGACTCTAAGGTGTGGCGGGCCCAGCCAGCCAGAGATGAGGATGAAATAAAGACCAAAGTATGTCCACACACTACATACCGTGTAAATATCTCTTTTCTGCACTTAGGGGAGCTCATAACTGATATATCCTTAAAAGTATTTACTAGAATTTTTTTAATTTCACCATTAATATAAATATGTATTGAGAGCAACGATTTCTGTCACTCAATTCGTTTTACCTTCGTTTTCTGAATTCGTTTTTTGAAGGTTATATATATATATATTTATATAAACTTACAAAACAAATATTTTCATATAAAGTCATTGTTATATTTTCAAGCAACAACCTTTATAAACAATAATGTGAAATAGTAACCTATTGTATATTCGTAGATATATCAAACCATATGAAATTCAGTACCAGCAATCTGTCAGTTATAATGGCTGCTTTAAATGACAATGAAACACATGGGTGGTCTTTACAGTAGCTAGAGTCTGCGATTATTTACATAGAGATGTCGATGTGTAATGAATAATGCTCTCACGTTGTGAATTGGCGTAACAATGAAAGATATACAACTAGCAGTGGCTGTGACTTCTACTGCCACCAACCTACGCAATTCCCATCCGGTGTCGCCTACATAGTCATGATACAGCAAGCATTGATTGTTAGTAAAGTGTTACTTCAAGTCACAACCATTCTACACTTGGAGATTTAAAAATAAACAAGGTTAGCTATTTATAGGAATTCTACTATTTTCAAAATTGAAAAAGGGACACTTTCTACATCCTCGTACATTTCAGAATAATTCACGTCAATTTAAACGAAAATAAGATTTTTGTATATTACTTATATTATGTTGTAATAAATTTATAATTTTTTTCTATGGAATTCTGTTTATAGATTGTTTTATGAAAATATATAGGAACAAATAATTATTAGAAATAACAACTTTATTTTAGTTGTTTCCGGAAATAAATTAGGTTGTTGACTATTTTCAGTAGTTCCATATTCAAAATTTGTCTCTAAAGATCCTGTTTTATACACTTTCATGTATGAAGATTTCTGTTGGTTCAAAATTTAAAAAAACCAAAAATGTTGGTCCAAACCAAAAAAAATAAAATAATAATAATAAAAAATACATGTTAATGGGCGACATTATGATACTCATCCACCCCCTTCATACAATATAATAAAACTAGTTATTCTAAATACCCAAAATTTTGCGTCTTGTATCTTGGAGGAAATATTAAATTGTATTGACAGAGCAAGCATCTTTCCAATTAGGCTATATGTAGTATAAGACAGGTTAGTATACAACAGATTTTCCTAACCTCGTAATCTTGCATTTCACTTGTTTCTTAGCGGCTGCTTTACGAACGGCTGCTTTACGACTCGTAATGTGTTTAACAGTCTTCATTCGTTTCGCTCATGTAATTAGTATCACTAGTAGCCCTCGTAGCTCCCATATAATATGTGAACGAACCTCCACTTGAGTTAGACTCCGCCCTGCCTGATTTTGTAAAGACAATTTAAGTGATATTTTCTTGGGAGTTTGAAATTAGATTTTTAACGATACCTACTATAACTGTCATTGTAGAGGGGTAGAGATTGGTATCATTACAGGTAGAATAGAAATCTGCAAATTTGTACATAATTTAGTGTGTTTTAAATAGAGTAATATAAAATATATCAAAATAATGTCTAAAATGGTCGCCATTTTGTAAAGTTTAAATGGATTAGTTCGAATTAATAAAAAGGATTCTATACGAGCAAACTATACCAACCTGTATCAAATTTTATGTTCCTATCTTAACATGTGTGGCCGCTGTCATGCTTCCCGTACATAAGACAACTATATTGACAACAACAACAACAACAACACCGTCGGATAGATAGCCTGTTGAAAATAACTTTCTCGGTTTCCTGAGCATATTTGAAAGTGAAAATCAGTCAATGGAATGGAGGTCGACATTTCTGACAAAACTTACCTTATACTTCGTAGACAGGTTATGTAAAAAAAATTAAGAAATACAACTGAAAATATTTTCGTGAAATACTGTAATTACATTTATAAAAATATTATTAATTTCTTGTTGTTAGGTTTACATAAAATTGTAGAATGGAAGATGTAGTGAATATTGATGCTGTAACCCCAGTTATGTGTGCATTTAAAACAACGTCGACAGAAGTACAAATGTGCAAAACTTAATATTAACCTTTTGAATTAATAAACATTATTTTGACAATTTATTCTATCATGTTTCGTCAACATCCGTCTGGAGGCTTTTGAAATTGTCATTGGCAAGAGTTTAGGAAACGGACGTTTATCTCAAATAGCTACTACAAACCTAAGATGTAGTTAAATTTATAATGTTCAAGAGATACGGAAACAAAAAATAATGATACTTTCTTTTATCGGACATCAGTAAAACATAATTATATGACACTCAATCTGAAGTGCTTTTGATTTTTGTAAAATAACATGTCTATCGTACAGCATTAAAAAATATTTTTCTTTTATTAATAGAGAGCGATAGAAAACCCCTTTAATCCGACATGCTTTGAGATTCTATAGAGCCAAACTGTGTAAAAGAAACACTATATAACTCTTGAGTTCTGTTACAAGAAATCGCTATAAAAGAGTTCAGTGTAGAAATGATTAATGACAATGTAAGGAGCTGAAAGGAAAGTATGAGGGGGGGGGTTGCAGGAACTCGACTTCATAGTTATAGCCGTAAAGCAATACAATAACATTATTTGTATTGCTTGTAATTACAAATAATTGCATGGTCTAACTTTATAAATCAAAGTGGAACCTATTATTAACACAACTTCTACAAACGTTCAATTTAAGCTCATTACAATCACATTTTTTACTTCCTAGACTCTAAATCAAAAATTTGTTCTAAGACAAAAAAATTAATGATGTTAATTTGCTATTTATTAGTTCAAAGGATATTAATTGTATGGTAATAAAATTACTTGAATTAATAATCCTATTTGGATTCCAAAAATAAAAATGTATTAAGGTTATGTATAGAAATTATTGTTTTTGCTAAAATAATGTATCACATTTTGTTTACTTAATCAAACAGCTACTTAGGAAATCTACGTGTGTAACAAAAACATTGTCTTCATTGGGAAGAGACATTTAAAAAAATTGTATTTTTACTGTATAATAAAATATTTACTTGCTTAATTTTGGTACGCTGATTTAGTTCATTAAAAAAATAAATCTTGTCATATATTACAAATTGATTTATCAAAATCGTTGAAGTCATTCATTTTTTATCATTATCGGAAATTCTCTTTCATTTTTAACTTGTCTGGCTCGGCATATATTATTGCTTACTCTTCACTTCTAGTAAAGTAGAGTTTAATATCTCTCCAGAGAAAAGAACCGGTTTGAACATTGACTATATTTAATGATGTAAAATGTTTAAATTACTATTTATTTTACAGGTTATTACTCTTTTATATAGTTTTATATATATATATATATATATATATATATATATATATATATATATATATATATATATATATATATATATATATACGACATTGTCGTTGAAACGCGTCTGATGCTTAGGCGTATTTTTTTGTGAGAATTGTGTCCTGTGTGTTTGTTATACTGTATGTATCTATATGTATATGTAATTTATTTTAAAATGAAAAAATAATAATTTGTTAACTTATGGTTTATTATCAATAAATATATTTCGTTTCAGCTAATGAGTATTATGGAGCAAACTATACCCACCTGTAACAAATTTCATGTTCCTATCGTAAAATTCATGACCGCTGTCGTGCTTACGTACAAAAAACAACTACATCATCAACAAGAACAATGACGTCGACGACGATGACCACTACAACACAGTTGGACTTGTTTACTTATTGTTTATTGTCCATAAATATATCTCGTTTGAGATAACGAGCATTATGGAGTAAACTATACACATCTGTATCAAATTTAATGTTCCTATCTTAACATTTGTGGGCGCTGTCGTGCTTATGTACAAAAGACAACAACAACAACAACAACAACAACAACAACAACAACAACAACAACAACTGCAACAACAACAACAACAACAACAACAACAACAACAACAACAACAACAACAACAACAACAACAACAACAACAACAACAACAACAACAACAACAACAACAACAACAACAACAACAACAACAACAACAACAACAACAACAACAACAACAACAACAACAACAACAACGACGACGACGACGACGACGACGACGACGACGACGACGACGACGACGAAGGCAACGACTACGACGACCACTACAACACAGTTGGACTGGTTTACTTATTGTTTATCGTCCATTAATATATTTCATTTGAGTTAATGAGCATTATGGAGCTGGTAAATTCACTATAAAAACATTAGTTACAACTAGAGTCGAATATTGAGCCTGTAATTTTTAAAGTAATGCTGTTTTCTGTTAATTATACTTAATTATAAAACAATGTGATTATTAGACAATATATTAACAAATAATTCACTTCTCACAATTAATTAAGGTATTATTTTTATTTTAATGAATAAGTACAGAATTATTAAACTAATTATTCTCGTAATTAAAAATGATTATAGCTAAAGGAGCGGAATAGCAGCTCATCCCCCTTTGCCCTTTATATAATAATGGGATTCAAAATTTCGCCCCATAATACATATAGCGAGTGTAAAGAGGGTTGAAAAAGCTCTTTTGATTTTCTCGTGGGGTGTGAATAGTGCCGTGTAAAGTGGAAGAGGGTGGAACGGGGAATGTTTCGCTTTACATTAAGCCACGGTTTCTTTGTTTGCACCCCCTGTACCTCCGCTTAATCATGCAAGCTTTATCACAGGTGTGAACAAAGTATTTGTCATTTTCGTACAGTTTTAACAACATGTGACAAGTTTAAACAACTGTCTGCGGATACCACTAATGATGATTCTCAACAACGCAATACAAATGAATCATTCTTATTTACGTTTCAATTAAGAAAAACATGATAGCTCTTCTTATATTATTATTATTTTTTTAGGAGTAATAACTTTTCTTTGGCTTGATTTATAATTCTATAATTATAATGTGTGGCATTTATTGTAATTTCATAACGCATTATAAACTGTCAACTAGTAATTTATTTTATGAATTCCATAAAATATATTAATTAAATAATATAATTAATAGAAGAAATAAACTGTACATAATTTCTCCCTTCACATGTAATATTGTTAATAATGTGTCCTTAAAAATGTGTATATTGACTTTCATACAAAGGTTATGTTAACTATTTGCTCTTACATTATTAAGAGACAAAGTAGACGTTTTGTTAATTTCATCATGAAACGTATTTTCTATAAGTATTTTTTTTTTAATATTAAATTTTTTATATACACTAATGAATGTTTATATATTTATCACATAATGTCAAACTGCCTATCTTAAAGACATATTTATCCAATTAAACTGAATCTGTATTAAACAATTGCTTTAAATAACAATTTTTATAATTAGTTAATACAAATTTTAACTTGTCCAAAACGACGGATATAATTTTTGATGGGAATTTTGAGCTAGTTTTTTCAATAAACGTTATTTTGTAGATAATTCAATTAATCTATTACAGGCAGCTTGATTATCTACAATTATCTGTATGTAAAATAAATAACAAATTTACAAAATCCTCACAATATTTTGAAAGAAATCGTAATAATTCATTTATAGTAATATTACATTTGTTTTGTAATAAAAAAGTTTATTATTAATTCTAAAATTAATTAATTAATTTAACATAATTGTAATATCTATGCTGATTTATGAAGCATATACTAGGTAGTTTAAAGAGTTTATTTTGCATTTTACACCGGCTGTTATCACTACATAACCACATTTTTAGAAATAAGTTTCAAATCAATAGCCCTTGAAGCTTCGAAATAACATTTGTAACTTATCTATTTTCATCACTAATTTCCATCCAAGGTCTGTATGGCAAACCTAGGTATCAAATATGCCCAAACCTAAATCACATTAGACCTTTCACTTAAAACATGAATACCACTTGTGCTCGGGTATTGTGTTGTTAAATACTTGAAAGTGCTGTAGTTGAAACCACTTTGCTCATGTGTGCACGCATCTGTTATTTTTAACTTAGTTTACTGTAGAACTAATTAAGTACTAGTATTGACAATTCCTTTTTTAATCATATATATTGAAATAACCTGATCTTTTTATAAAATAAATTTTAACAAATTTAACTATGGTGTAAACTTGTACATACAAAATATACTCCCTAACATGTTTATGTGTAAGGAGACATTCATTTCGTGTAGGCTATATGGTTTTTTATAACATAAATATTTTATTCCACTTTCAAATGTACTTTTTTATTTAAATATCATGTAAACATAAAACAAATTTTTCATTTGAAAAACAGGCACGCTTATCTGAAATATAAACTATAAAATAAATTGCACATATAATTGTCAAAATATGCATTTGAATTGCAAAATATTAAAAAAAAAATATCACAACACATTATCAGTTGGAAATACTTTTAAAAGCACATTTTCACAATATTACGTAGATAACACTATAAGAAAGGGGGGTTCTAGATTATTCATATGCTTTGTATTGACCCTCTAAGTCTAAAACGACTCCCGTGGGTACAAGTTGACTTTGAACTACACCCTAAGGGTCAGTCTCTCGATAGGAAACGAAGGGGACGGGATGCGTAAGGGGGGGATGAAACAGACCAAATCAAAAGTAGCAAACCATGTTACACCTAAGTGAGGACATTCTCCCTACAAAGTGTATTTTCTAATAAAAAAGAAAAATAAAGAACTCATTGTAAGTTCAATTACAAAAAAATAGACCTCTACATAGAAAATTCCAGATTGAATTTTAAATTATAGAAGGAACCTGTGAACGTTATTTGGTTTTGTTACCAACGAATGCATTTTTGAAAAGAAATGCTTAATCAGTACTAATGATCTCACCTATTCAAGTCACTGATAAATCGGTGGATGTCTTGGTATGTTATCCGTTATTTCTCCATATTCAGTGATGAATAGTAAGGTGATAAATTAATACAGCTGTGTACAAATTGACCGAGTTTAAACTATGATAATAGCTATTAATGTTTCATGTGAGAAGCGTAGAATACGCGACTAATTTTGGTGTTAAACTTAATAAAATCACATAGAAAATGTTAATTACTCCGATATCATTGTAGTTAAATCAAACTGTTAAAAAACACGGGCATTATTAAGTCTAAACACTGCTATAAGAACACAACAATATATTAAGTTATGCTAATTTAAGCTCAGGTTACCGAATAGTTACAGATAAAGTATTAGCGAATAGGTTGGAAATGTTTTGTATGTTTAAAAGTGTAATGGGGAAATTCATGTGCGAGTTGACTAAGGACATCATGCACTAAGCACTATATCTTTGAAGGTAACAGATCAAATGATCAAGTCCTATGAAATTTCTATCACATGACACTCAGATGAACATTTTTGCTCATCTGTATTAACCGTTTAAAAAATAGTTTTAGTTAGTGTTCAAACAAAAATAAAACTCATTATATACCTCTGACTAGCTTCAGTCATGATTAAAAAAAAGTTATTATGTTATTTAAATCACTGTAAATTTTAATGAAAGATAACTTTTAATTAACATATTCGAAATGAACACGAACAGGAAACTCTAAATATAACTACATGAACACGGATATCACAATAGTGCAGAACAGAAGTGAAATTGAAACTGTGAATTTAAGGATGAATCAAAACTTTTGAATGAAATGCCTACCATTTAATTCTAGCTGCAGTATTTCAAACCTGGAATGTCCCCACACCTTTAGCCAACTTGTAGTCTCGTCTCGGTAAGTCAAACCAAACTCAAGGCCTAGGCACCTGCCTGTCAAAAAACCACTCGCACCTCTACTACATGTCAAAGGAAATCTAATCCAGGCTCCTACTAGCAATTTAAATCATTCTCATAACTTTTAATGAGCAACACCTACACTTTTAACCAATGTCTGAAATTTTCGAAACCATTAGAAACATTAGCATCATTAGCATCATTAGCAACATTAGCAACATTAGCATCATTAGCATGTATAAGAGTATTTGAAGCTGGTTATAGTGAAAACAAATTATATTGACGTTTATAATACGTGAATTTATTCTCTTCATATTGACATTTGCTATGGATTATTTGACATAAGATAAACCGAATATAATTTCGAAGGAGCATTAGGAGAGTTATTTTTTCGAGTAGCTCCACAATTCTATATAACCCGTGTTAATTGCAACATATAGGGTATGCATTTTATTGTTTTAAATTCTTCATCAAAATCCGCTTCTGTCATAGGTATAATAGGTAATAGGTGAATAAAAAGTTAAAGACAGCTATTTTATATGATATTGGGTGGTTAGAAGTGGAATGGATTGTGTGACAAAGGAACACATCCTGCTTAACCTGATAATGGCTGAATAGCCAAAAAGCCCGTCGTTGAACGGTAAGAAATTAATATTGAAGACGATAAGGTTATAATTATAGATATTGATAAATATTAGGAATGGGTACAATAAACATTATATCAACATTTTTAAATATAGTAATCTGAAATAATGTTATAAATCTATAAATTTTTATACAGCCCGTATGCAGTATATTTTAAATATTTTAAAATACAAACATTGTCAAAATTTATAATGTATGTCACAAATATATATAATATATATCGAACTCTTCTCTTCTCATGTATACTACGAATCTTAAAAGAAAAAGTAAGATTCATACAACTGCATCCATTATTAAACTGCATCGCTTAATAAAATTGTTTGAATTGAGTAAACCATCACAGTGTATAAAGTACATCTATGGGAGATGTACACAAAAAGTCTCATAGGCTAAAGTTTCTAGGTCTTGGGGGTAAAACGCACTTCTATTTATTAAGGGGTACTACCATCTGTGCAGCCCCCCATTTAGTGACCCACTTGGTCACTCACAAGAATTTTAAAATAATAAATAAAGAGACCATATATAAAAATATTATCTCGCCCTCCATGAATTAACCAGAAAAAAAAATTTGCTGCTAATCTCTACACGGGGTCGAACTTACATCCTATAACACTTTTGTCATCATTGGGGAAGTACGAAACAACATTTAACAAACTCAATATCTGTCCCTGATAGTTGACTAGCACGTAAGAAAGTAAACATGACACTTTCACATATCATCTAATGGTTAATAACCAAAATGTATTGTTCACTCCTAAGGAATACTCCCAGCTAAGATTCATTATTTTGTGGACATACTGGGGCAACTTATATTCACAAACTATTTCAAAACAATATTTTGCGATTAGTAATTAAACTTTGTCTCTATATGTACACGGTGGCTGACTCCCATCCTGCAACAATAGTATCAACTGAAAAGTTTTATTAGGTAAAATATTGGAGAGGTACGACATAACACTTGATTAATATCACCTCTGTCCCTAATACATGAACTCCCATTTGAGCTCAATAGTTTTGTTATAAACATACCATGTTACTTAAAACAGCTGTTTTGATAATTATTGCATTTCAGTTTTGCGTCAAAAGCGATAGACGCAACGCAATTTCGTATGGAGAGAACATTTGAAGCATCACGAGAAGATATTGCATGTGTTTCCATTATCATTCTTTTTGGTGCAAAAAGAGATATCAGAACGAAGTTGTAGTCAATATGCTTCTCCACACAACCTGTGTTCTTGCAAGATCAGTTGCGAGGTTATTCTTGACTTCATTCATTTACATCCAAGTCTTTAATCTTGATCTGCTTTCTTAAGAGAAAAATCACTAACACAATTTAATCTGCAAAGAAATCTCTATTGATTTTCAAATAGCACATTCGAATTCTGATTATTTTTGGGTGTGTAAAATGAAATTCTAGAAAATGCAAATCTTATTGAATTGATTTGGATAGTTTATAAAAGAGGAGTTAAAACCAAATTAGTCAGTGAAAAAGAAGTAAATAATATTATAAATTAATATAACAGTACTCTTATACTAAAAGAGCAAATCAATTAGGTGCTATTACTATACAATTTATTAAAATTCTATTTTACCCCCACCCCAAGGAATAATCTCAGACCACTAGTACCAACGCGTTTTTTTGACAAAAATTCAATTCATTATGGTCAATTTCTAATCAAACTTGATTCTTTGAAATCAAATTCTTCTTATTAATTGATTAATATGCAGAATATTAAATCATAGGATTTGCGTTAAAATATATATTTACTAGTTTAAATGTTAAATAGATGCCTCCAAACTTTTGTCCGAATCTGTACACGAAATATATACCTATTTTAATACACATATTAATTAAAATGTTTTGTTTATTATTTAGAGAATTTGTTTATTATTTAGAGATAAAATTTAATAAATAATAAATTTGAATTCGAATGAAATATAATATACTGTTATTTTAAGAAATTCACTGAATATTAAACGAGGAGTTAAAGTATTAAAATATTTGTGAAACAATTTATTGTTGTTCGTTAGATGAAATGTCTAAGTATGCATTGCTTATCACTAGATAGATGTATTTGTATTTAAAACAAATTATTAAATATTATATAATGGATACTGAAAATGAAAGTATCATGCTCTTCTATATTTTTCTGCTTCAGTAATTTATAGAAAAGAACAAATATATTCATTTTAATAATACAAAATATGTTATTGTTTAAATCCACTTAATCACCATAATTTATTTTATTAGTATGTAATTCTATTAATTACCCCATGGTATTACAATTGTAGTAAATTGTTATAATTGCAGTCATTTTAGCCAGGTCATGACTCTTCGAAACTCACATGTCAAATTGGGACATATTTTATACATGAACATTAAAAATATAAAAATTTAGTGAGTTTCAAATGAACAATCTTTTAGACATTTTCGTGTATTAAAAAAGTTTAGACTGTATTGTCTCAACATAGTTTATATACGTAATTTTAAAATAATTACGTACCCATTGGGTTGATGGAAATAAAGAAGAAATAAACTGTTTTTTTATAGACTATTTTATCCGTGTAGATTATGCAACAACTACTTGTATAAATGGGTATATTTTATTATATAAACTAAGTTGTGCACATTTTCAAAAAGTATAGTGATACTAAAAAATAAACATTGTTAAATTATATATAAAATAAAATAATTTATTGTTTTAATTTTTTATAAGGTGGAAAAAAACTAGAAGAATTACGTATAATACACGGTCAGCTGTGTTCTGCATGCAATCAGCTGATTTATTCCTACAACTACCATATCCTAAACTTTTTTTTTTTCTGATTTCTATTTAAATTACGTTGCAATTTGTTTTTGGTACTGCCCCCAAACAAAGCTTCTTCACGTTAGATAATGAATTACTCGTTGGATGCCAACTTCTTTATTTTTTCTACATAGTGAATGTCATGCAGGACGTTCAAGATGCTGTAAGTAAATGACTTCATTTACAAATTCAAATGTTTTACAGAAGTTGTTTTCGGATACTTTAGAGCATGGTTTTTGAAATTGATCTATTGGGATGAGACCAGCCACCACCAGGATTGCCGGCTCGGACACCTAACGGTAAGCACTGGTAATTCTCAGCGCTCCAAATCTCTGTATCGAGGTCAGCATACATCGGTATTTCTTAGTTCTGATGGCGTTAGCCCATATTTCCGCCCCGTAGAGCATTATGGACTGTGCATAATATATATAGGAGTCGCCATTTACTCTCCCTTGGACCCCCGATATTGGTCATTAGCTTCCCCAACGAGGAGGTCACCGCCGTTGCTTTATCGCAGGTCTTCCGCAGATGTTCCCCAAAGTGCAAAGTGTTGTCAAGTATAACACCTAGATATTTGACATTATGGTAGTTACTAATGTTATTGGTTAACATGATAAATTTATAAGTTTTAATTATTTGAAAATAACTTGTTATTAAAATAATAGCTAACACTCCAGGTTAATGTAATAAGTTTCGAACGTTATTTTTAAGTTTATTAATAATAATCGCTAATTTCTGGTTATTTTACGTTACGCTATGTTACTTAGTTAGATTAGGTAAAGTTAGGTTATCATTTTTTTTTAACATGAACATTATTTTACACTTATACAGATTAACCACTAAACCAACAATATTGTTTATTTTGTAAAATAAACGGTGATTATATATAACAGGATTTATTCAGGTTAATGGGATAAGTTATTTATGTTATTTTTTAAATTTATTATATTAACCACTTATTATCAATAATAACCAGTAACTTCTTGTTAGGTTATGTTACGTTAGGTTAGATTAGGAAAGTTAAATTAGTTTTTTTTTTAAACTTGGAGATTATTTTTCTACATTAACCAACAATACTGTTTATTTTGTAAAATAAACGGTGATTATCCATGTAATAGGATTTATTCCGGTTAAAGTGTTGAGTTATATATGTTAATTTGTATACAGGTAGTTATACTTATTCTGTATACAGTATGTTATTATTTTAAACAGGGCAACACTCTACATTCCTCCTGTCGTGTACTATTAGCCAGTTTATACATTTACGATGTCGGGTACAGCAAGAAGGGCGCAGGAACTTTACTTCATTTTCTTCATTGTCGGGTTGAAAAATGATTCCTTGTCGTTTTACATGTAGGCTAGGTAAAACGTCTTTCAAGCGATGAAAACTATTATATTATAAAGAGAGTGCGAAATGATATATTGTCCAGTTATTATTTTTCATCCAGTTCTTATATTTTCGTTTATAAAGTATTATTTATGTGCTAGTTAATTAATAAAACCGTTTTAAAAATAAATATTATTTTTTTTGAAAATTACCATCCTTTAGTTAAACATGTTTAAGTAATTGTGATGAAAACAAACAGCTTTGTTGTTCAATTATTGTTTGAAAAACTACTTTATGAATAATGTATTAATTTCGACAAACAATTATAAATTGAAATATAACATATAAGTAAAAATCACTTAGTAAAACAATCGTAACCTAAGTAAAAATTGAATTAATAATAAAAATAATCTTCTAGAATAAAATGACGTAAGTCATCACTAAAACGTTTTGCTATTACGCACTCATAATTGCTGATATCATACAAAAACTTATTTCAGTTAACGTAAATTATAAGAACGTAATATAACCTATCACATTAGGTAACCTATCATCTTTAATTTAGACAATTAATGCTACAATAAATACTAACTCCAAGGAAATTAAGACAAATTAACACCAGACACCAAATACTAGTCTCATAAGTGAAAAAAAATAACCTACATTTTTTTGAGTATTTTCTCAAGTGTCCCCAAAAGATATTATATCCATTATCCAAGCAATTTCAAGTCAATATTGATCAATGGAAGGCATAGAGGTAGTAGTGAAAGTGAAACAAAGAGGAATTATTTGTAATGTACAACGCGGACTATTATATGCATGTAGATTATGGCCGAATGTACAATAAGTACAGCATAATATAAACACCAATAAGTGACATATATAATATATACTTTTAACTGATTAGTCACTATAAATCGAAACTCTAATACATAAATATCTTCTCTTCACTTCATCGGATACAAAAATATCGTAATTATAAGATTGATGGTAAGTTTTATTAAAATGAATGGCTGAAAACTAAAATCATGTAATTATAAAAAGGACGTTTTTTCCATTAACTATTTGTTTATCTTAAAATAATTATAATGCTGTAGTATTCGATTTATACTCATAAGCCTTCATTTAAAAAATGTACTCTATCCTGTATCTGGGCCAAAACAAAAGTATTATGTATGTTTTCTTTGCGAAAATTAGTACAGTAAACTATAAATTACCTTCACATTTGTTTAAAAGAGAAAACTGGGATTTAAATTATAAAATAAGATTAATAACGAAATATAAAAAGTATAATCAAGTGTGTAAAAAAAACAACAAAACAAAAATATCATTAATTTTATATATATATATATATATATATATATATATATATATATATATATATATATATATTACACTCCATTAGAGGAGAGGAAATTTTTTCGACTTGAGGGAAATGTAAATTGATACGACATTACGTGGTGTGCCATCAATCAAAAGTGTCAGTCTGAACACAGCATTCCGCAACCCCTTTTAAGGTATTCAAATTTGATGTGTATGGAATTTAACAAGATAAATTGACGGGTAGTGGCAAACCACACTCAGAGATCTGTATTATCTATACTATAAAAGTGTATTTTCAAATCCTTATTTAATCAGTTAATCGTATTTCAGTAGCAATACTCTGACCGTATCCAAACTTAAATACTAAACAATAAGTCGGAATATTTGTACACAATTCCGTGTTTAACCATGGATAATAATCAACAAGTAATTGAAAAGATAAATGTATAATAATTACGTTGCTTACGTGAACGTATATTAGGAGTAACACAATAAATCATAATTTCTCACACCTAGCTCAACCGATTTTTTAACCTTATGTTTACTTTGAAAAAAAGATTTAATCACTACACCGTTTGCTACTATATGGTGGTTTGCTAATTACTATTAATAAAAAGATGAATATATAAAAGTAACAAGTTAAATAACGATATAGTGAATTTAAATTATAAACCATTCTAAACAATGCAAACAATCGAGGAAAGAAATCAATGGCTCAGGATTTTGCTACTTAATTAATCAATTTGTATTTGGTAAATGCATATTGTTGTTAATAGTTTTATTTAAATTTTTTAAATATTTTCCATCTTTTTGGGGGAGAGGGGCATATATGTATACAATGTGTGTTATAGTTCTGTGTATTTAATTCATTCTTTTCAAAATCCATTAACATACCTGTACCTAAAAATAAAACTAGCAGAAGAATCTTTCTGCTTCCATTCTGCGGTGTGGGGTTAGTTATGATGATGTGGGAGATTATACAACTATGGATTTTGCAAATAATTAAAAAACTTGTGGTTAGGTAAGCGTGTGGGTCGTTAAATATATTACCCATTATTCCAATAAGCACTCGATGGCACTGATACACTGAGCCAGTTTTATAATGAATTTAAATAATTAACTATTATACCTTTTTTAAAAACCTAGTGATTACTTACGCATTACCAGTTAGGTAAATGGAAAGTGGTCTGCTTCAAAGATTGCATATTCCTTGTCGGTCATAATTATTTCTGTTAAAATTACGGTAAATCAGTGTGAGCAATTGTCCTGGATATAAAATATTTTTAGCCAATAATTTCTAAGGATAATGTGGTTGTGTTTTTATTTAGTTTTTAACCTGTGAAAATACTCCCACCGTTTTATTACACTGTCTAATGACCTGGTTACACAATACGCGTTGAAATGACAGTAACTCGACTCGCCTCGGCCGGTCACACAAGTGCGAGCAGCTGGGGTGATACTAGACAGCTATTGCACGTGTGTACTCTCATCATTTCAGTAGCTATGTGGCGTGCAATGTTGTCGCAAAATACACGTTTGATCACAGTTCATACCGTAATAAAAGCCCTAACAAAAATACTTTGTGCTGAAATAGTTCAAGCTGAAAAGGCTGTACAAAAAGAAGAAGAAAACTAATCGATTTAATCTGGAATCGGATGCAAAGTAAAGGGGCAACGCTTACAATATGTAAAGAACTATATAATGAAGATCCCAGTGAACAAAAAACAGTAATGAGAGTGACATGTACACAAGGAAACACTCATAAATTTAATTGGTCCAAAAATTCAACGTGATGATACACACGATGGATGCTGTACCTGCAAGAGTGAAGTTGGAATTAAACATTCTATACCTTTCTTCTGGAATATCATGATGGTTTTTATCGATATTTTTCAGAATTTCATAAGCATCCGTAATTAAAATAATACCAAAAGTGTATAACGCTATAAATGAAGGTCTAAATAATTTTATCAAAGTGAGTAATTTTTATTATTCGTAATCAAATTCACAACAGATTGGTTAACGTTATGTTGCATGAATTAGATTTGAACCTTACATAGGCATACTAATACAATACTAGCTTAGTTAATTATATTAAAAAGTGTGATTGCTACACCAAGTACATCACTTGCGAGTATCAATTGCGATTATTGTACGGATTCTGTAGATTGTGCAGACACTAAAGGTTCAGCAGTCTGATAATAAGTAGACGTTGTTTGTGTAGTGGTCTGTGGTGATCTTGGTGGGAATCATACAGTCGAAGGTATTGATGGAGCAGATTCGGAACTGTAATTAGAAACTGTATACACAATCTAGCATAGAGGTATTTCTTACGGTATCTAGATTGTATTACATGTATCCATCCGTTGAATCAATTCTATCAATTGTCTGTAAGTGTCTGAGCTGCAGTACTACAATTACATCACATTAATATTTCGATTCTCTTGGACTAAGGGTATATATTGATAAACTGATACTTAGTTCTTTAAGTTAATTCACGGATATTTGCGTTTAAGACAGTTTTGTGGAATACTTCATCTTTGATCTTGGTTTTTTTGCTGGTATCGTTGGTTGTATTTCAATGATGTTGTTGCTATTGCCACTAGTATCAAGGCCCTCGTTATTAGCTTCTGGAGATTCTTCAGACAACTCGTTCCCTGACGTTGATGCATAATGTGGTTCCTGAAATAAAAAATACTATTTTATTTTGGAATTTAACATTACTATTAAAGTCAAATCACAGTTAACAATACTATTTTATATTTCAGATACCGAATATGGAGGGGACATACAAGTAGGAAGCCATTCGAGATGAAATTTTTTGAGTTGCTGATGCGCTATTGATGGGAAACACATTTTTTTGCTTTAAAATTTTTGATTACAACGAAATAATCCGAATTCTGAAGAAATTTTTTTTTTCTTATTTTACTCTGGCATAAACGACATTAATTGTTGAACAGTTTTCTATCTAAATACTTTTTTTTTAAAATATAATGTATATAGTTATTTACATGCTTATTTATATGCGGATTATATAATAATTAATGTACGTATACGTATTTTTTTAAAACAATTATTATTTAATTAATATTAATAATGTTATTATTTGTTTCCTAACAACTTTTTTATAACAGAAATTATTAAATGAATTATAATTGTCTAAATACTCTTAGGTTAAAAATAAAGCATTTTAATAACATTTGATGTTATAATCAATATTTTTAATTTAGTCATTTGTAATGAGCTGCAATTGTGGAAACGCATTCATCAACTGAATAAAAACACAACTTTGCACATAAAAGGCTATATTTGTGTCATATAAATTCACGACTACGTTGTATTAATATTGAATAAATAACGTGGTTTGTAGTGAAACTTGTTTTCATTCATTTGGTATTTTGTTGTTTTGGTTTTGTTTTTTGGAAATGTTTGATATAGGTCCGAAAGAAAAATGCATTTGGTAAATACTTGATGAGCTAGTTCAACATCTTCTGGTATTTTAATCTTTCCTTATTTGAAACCATTTTTGGAATATAATTATCCTTTTGCTATTTAAAACGAAATACAAAAAAACAAGTTAATTCGTATTAGTGCATACAAATTATTGTTTGAAGAATACTATACATTTTTTACAGGTTTGTATGTAAAATGTTATATGTTACTATTAGTATTATAAGTCTGGTTAATATGCATGATCACAGATTATTGTAGAAAAAAAGTAATATTATTGGTTAATGCGATAAATTGTTAAATTATTTACTTATTCATACTAACCGATTATTATAAATCATAGCCAACCCTTCTCGATAATGTTATAATTTGTGTATGTTATTTTCTTAATTTATTACATTAACCTGTTATTATTAATAATAATCTGGAACTTCTGGTTAAGTTACGTTAAGTTAGGTAAGGTTATATTATTTTAGGTTTTTATAAAAATATGGAAAAAAACCTTACCTAAATAGTAAAACACATATTTTACTATTTATATTAACAAACAATATTGTTTATTTTGTAAAATAAACAGTGGTTTTCCATATAGTAGAATTTATAAAATTATTATTAACATACTTAGACGGATTTTTCAACTAAAACCGAAGAAGTTCAACTTTACTAAAACTCATTAATGGACTATCTAAAAAAAATTCTAAGTCTTTTGAACATGAATAACATGGCATGGTTTTGAATGGACCAAGAAAACTTGTTGGCTTTTGTAAGGACAGGAAAACAAGAAAATAGGTTCCTAATTGATAATTAAAAGTTGTATTTAATATATTAAAATGTAAAGTGGAATTGACTGACTAATAATGTACAAGAAAATTTATTAGTTTTTAATAAATAAAAAGTATTTAAACAAAAGATGACGTAATGAAAAACCAAAATTTAAATTAACAATGTTTTCCAAAATTATAATTATTAATAATTGTATACCAAAGGGGAAGGTGTAAAATAAAATAAAAATAATTTTGAAAAATGATTAAATAATACAAAAATTAAAGCTAATAGAGTCATTGTTTATAGTTGATTCCAATTTTAAATAGGTTAATCAAATAAATTTCAAAATCAGTTAATAAATTTTATAACTATCATAATGATACATAATGTGATAAAGGGTCATTTCAATACAATTATTGGGTTTTGAGTTATGCTAATTAAAAGTTTTAAAATTACAATATATCATAAAATTGTTTAAATATAAGAAAGAGGTTTTAAGAAAATATCAGTAAATGACCTATAAAATAGTAAGTCTACATTATAAATAGCGGAAAACCTTAAAACCCCTAATGTAAAACAACAAACTGAAATATTGAAAATCGGCGAACTAAAAGTGGGCGTAACTTCGTCATAAAAGAAAATATCAAAAAAACTGTAAACGGAATACTGCGGGTTAAAACGAAGTGCGGAAATGCAATAAGGTAAAGTGCAGAAAATCGGAAAATCTTGGAAATCGAGTCAGAAAAATCCCCAAACGTTTAGACGCCCATACTTTGGAACGGGAAGACGTAAAGACATATCGAATTGCATATACGTCTAGGGATCAAGAGGAGTGAAAATAGTTTTTCCGAAGGAAAATCCATCAAGTAGAAAGGAGATAAATCAATGTATGGAAAAACAGACAAATTGACAGTATTTCAGTACTTTACATGTTAGAAACGCCTCAGGCAGTAGCAATAGTTAAAGTTTAAACACGACGTTTGATTAAGTGCTGTTAACAAAGAATAACAGTGCTAAACTTTATAAATAAATTAAAATTGATTAATTAATAAATAAAAGGAGATAAAGTGATAGAGTATGCAACCAGTAATCCAGGAAAATTAATTAAACAATTCTACGCTCAAAATTAGGACAGTAAATAATAACAAAATAAAGGGAATCTAATAATGAAGTTTGGCAGACGTTAAATTGAAATTTAAGAAGCTACTCGTTAATATGAAGTCAGAAAGAAGAAACGAAAAGTTGAAGACTCAAATGAAAACGATGGTCAAGTAAAGACGTACAAATATTTTTTTTTTTTAATTTATTAGATTTATTTTAGAAATAATCATGGTTGAGATATTTTATCTCTGAACATGGTCGGGTTAAGATGTACAAATCATATTAAAATATCAAATATTATTTGCAAGAGCATGGTACAACTTATATTGAAAAATAGTTAACAATTTAAATGAAAGAGTAAAGTAAAAAAAAAAAATATATATTAAATTCATATGAGTTAAACAATCAATTGTAAATTGAAGAACAATTAACTAGGACGCATCACTAATACTGGCAAATTAATCGGACTATATTATTTCCATACATAAAGCATATTGTCGTGTCATCAGGAACTTCAAAACTCAACAAGAGTAAAGAGCAACCAGTACCTAAGAAACCAGACGAATGAACGAAGAAACCAGGAATCATCATCCGAAATAGTCACGAGAAAATCCATTCCAGGATCCGAAAATATTTCTTTGGCCTGAACAGGTGAAGATACAAGAGAGCCCTGACCGCCACAGGAACATCGGGAATACGTATCTCCGTAGAATATCTAAGGTACTGTTTTGTTAAATCTTACTAATTTTTTAATGACAATATAACTAAAATAAATTATTTTTTATTAAATTTCACTTTAAAATAAAATTTAAAAATTAAATTTTCCAAATAATTATAATTAATTTCAAGTTTCCCACATTCTGATCTATTTATCACAAGGGTCATAGTTAAAATTCAGTAAAAATTTGTTTGTTTTATAAATAAAGAATAAAATTATTAAAGTATAAATTTTAAGGACATAATAGATTTTGTAATCAATAACATTCAGTTTCTATGTTTATATAAAAGAGTAAAAAAAATTACATATTTTAAATTGCACATATGAAAGTTGAAATTATAATGTCTTAGTTTTCATACATTTTGAATTAATTATATTATGTTCAAAAACCCAGATTGCTGATATTAGAGTTATATATGTGTTAGTTGTGAGATACATAAATCCATTCAATAATACAACCAAGGTAGAAAAACGGTGAAACTCCCGATAGAGTTCAAAAGCTCAAACATCTTTAAAAAAAACATTAATAGTTGATGAATGGAAGTAGTTAGGTAAGAAGAGAAGAAATTGCGACTTGAATAGCCAAATATGCAGAAACTTAGTAAATTCTTACGCTTCCAGCTTTTTCAACACTCTAACTTGTGTCGACTGAGCTGGTAGAAGAGAACTCGGAGGGAGAGGAATAGCACAAGAAGGCTATAGAAGGTAAGGTGTTCGCAATAATTTGTATTCTATTATTTATAGTAGAGTTTAAAGAAAATGTCTAACTATAATTACAGTTCATCTTTTCCTGAACTATTTCTATGTTAATGTATCTTGTGTTTTAATTATTTACATTATTCAATTATAAATTTTATCTTTGAATAATTGAGAATTTAAACTAGTAAAAAGTAATGTATAAATCTGCTGATAGACAATGAAGTTTAAGTAAACAAAACGGCAGATTACGGAAATAGGACGTAAATATATACAAATAACATATCTAAAAAAAAAAATGATAGTATGAGAATAATAAACACGGTAATTATGTGAAAATTTCGAAATACAGTTGTTATAATTCACCCAAATTGTGTCGGTATGTTGTGTGTCTTAAATCACTCAATTGTTATTGCTACATTTTTAAAATATAAAATCGAATAAAAAGAAATAGAAATAAATGTAAAACTAAAATAAAAATGAAATATTTTAAGCTTTTATAAATGACAATTTGTGAGAAAATATTGAAATTACAATGTTGTTAGCAATGGAACTTCATGAATTAACATTGTTTTTCATAATGACAGATGTTTATTTTACGTATAAAAGCGTAGTTGAGGGAAATGTTCTACTTTAATGTTTATATAAAGCTGTACACTTCAATACCTCCTGTCATGTACTATTAGCCAGTGTGAAGCCGTTCTATACATTTACGATGTTGGGTATAGCAAGAAGTGCGCAGGAACTTTACTTTATTTTCTCCGATGACGGGTTGAAAAATGATTCCTTGTTTAAGTCATATACACGTAGGCTAGGTAAAACGTCTTTCAAGTGATGAAAATTATAATTTTATAAAGAGAGTGCGAAATGATATATTACCCAGTTATTCTGTAAAACTCATTTTTCTTTCCATTCTTATCTGTTCGTTTATTAAGTATTACTTATGTGCTGAATAATCAGTAAAACCCTTTAAAAAAGTTTTATTTCATTGAAAGTTACCTTTCTATAATAAAACGTGTTTAAAAATTAAGATTAAAACAAAACAGTTTTGTTTGGTCAATTATTGTTTTAAGAACTACGTCATTAAATAATATGTTGATTTTGACAAAGAATTATAAAAATGAAATGAATTTCCCCAAAAGAACCATAAAACACCATTAGAGTGTGCATTGTACCACTGACGATGATAGTTGTTCTATTTAAATGTACAAAGGTAGAATAAACATAACTTCACAGACATCGTGCTGTTGGTGTTTTATTGTGGAATTGGGAATTTTATTTTATTGTATGATCACCACAATTCTCTAACGATTCACATTTAAGGAATTGCTTTTACCTTAACTATTTGTTTACCTCAAAATATATTATAACGCTATAGTGTATTATTTATATTTATAACCCTACATTTTGATTATTTACAATAAATCTTTGTATCTAGGCCAAAACAGAAGCATTATTTTCTTAGAAGAAAAAAAAGTACTTTAACAAAGCATCCATTCTTTTCAATTTGTTAAAGTGACAGTATTGGGATATAATTGATAAAATAAGATTAGCATCGAAATATATAATTTATGACCAAGCATGAAAAAAAAAAAAAAAAAACAACAAAACAACAAAATAAAAATGCTTTTTTATTTTCTTTTTACGCTTCAGTGGAGGAGAGGAAATGTTTTCGACTCGTGGGAAATGCAAATTGAAGCCAAGTTACTTTGGTGTGCCATCAATCAAAAGTCTGAACACAGCATTCCACAGCCCCTTTTAAAGTACGCAAATTTGACGTTTATAAAATTTAACAATATAAATTGACTGATAGTGGCATGCCACACTCAATTATCTCTATTTGTATAATATAAAAATGTATTTTCAAATCCTATATTAATCTTATTTTAATAAGACTAATTTGTCTGTATCAAGCTTTTGATTCTAAACAATTTAGTAGGAAGATTTGTACACAATTTTGTGTGTTAACATGTTATAATATCAAAGATTTGTTTGAAAAGATAAACCTAAAGTAACCCAAAAAATCAGGGTTTCTCAAACCCAGCTCATCCGATATATATTAAAATTGTAATGACATTCAACCACATATTTACGATGAAAAAAGATACCGTGTACCACTATATCGCGGTTTGCGAATTATCAATAATAAACACATCAAAAATTAAAAGAAAGAAAATCAACGTTGATTTAGTAATTGTGAAAAATAAAGCATCTTGAACAATGCTTACAATCGAGGTAAGAAAACAATGGTTCAGAACCTTGTTGCCTTATTAATGAATTTGAATTTGTTATATGTCTACAGTTGTTAAATGTTTCATTAAAAATAAAAATATTTTCCTTCTTTTTGTAGGAGATATACACACACACACACACTCACACACACACACACACACACACACCTCTATTCACTCTCCTTATTAAAACTGATCTTATTTAATTACGTGTTGACATTAGACTTTTAGCACTCCGCTAAGAATGCTAACTGTATGTTACAAAAAAATGTTCAAATACAGTTATTTTCAATATTATAAAATTAAAAAAAGAACGTCAGGCAAATAACGTTTCCGTTTTGCAACTTAAGTTTCATTGAAATTTCGTGAAAAAAATGTAATAAATTTAAATGTTTAAATTTTTTCTAGCTGTCACGGAGAAGTTTTATATATTTAACTTATGTTATTTGTGTGAAGTTGTATAAGTGGAAAGAGTTAGTTACAACATTCCCCATGTTTATTCATCGATAGTTTGGGTTTTATAACAGAGATAACATGCACTAACAAAACGTAAAGAAATAATTATTACATTGCAAAAAATATTATAATACTTGGCAATAAAAGGGGGACGTATTGAGAAATACTTTTAGATTATAATTAAACTTCAAACCCCACGTGACATATTTGTACACGTAACCCTTCACCACATTATTGTGTTTTACACATCAAAATTCTTCCTTGAGTGTTAATTACAAGGGGATAATGTATTAGAAAATGTCTGGTATGTTTGGTAAATATTTGTAAGTAGATAATAATTTAATATATTGAATACTAGTATGAAAGTTATTGTGATTACTAAATGAATATAATCAAATATATATATATATATATATATATATATATATATATATATATATGACCAAATTTAAATATACATTTCTATTTGTTTATTTTGTCATGGATTATTTGACATTATAGATGTGATATTGTTTTATATTCTCTACTGAGAAAAAATTGGTGATGATGAAAATAATCGATTTATAGGCTAAAATCTGAGTTTACTTTTTTACAAAGGAAATTAACATTTGCAACCGTTAGAGCACCGTGCAAATTTGGAAAATTTTGTATTTGTAAAATTGGATTTTCCTAAAACACGTGGCTAGAACTATCCAAGTCTTTCCCCCCTTTTTTTTTTTAGATGTAGGATTTTATCAAGAAAATAACCTTCGATTCAGTTACCTGTTCAAGGCTGCTTTCGGACTTACAGTAATTACCAGTAAATGGAAGAAATAAGATGAATTTAAATTGACGAAAAATTTGATGCCGTCAAAGTATGCTGCTCAGAATGTATTTTTCATTGCCTCATCACGTGTTCTTTATATCACGCATTTTAAAAAAAAAGTTAAGAAGTGCCAAGTCTATAAATTTTTAAAGAATTTGCAAAATTACAAAAAAAAAAATTAATAGAAAGCAAAATAATCGAAAAAATTAAAAATATTCTAAAAACAATTATTGATACACATAAAAGCCACGTCTGCGCAAATCAAATTGTATTTTGTTTTAGGATTAAAATGTTCATTCCTTTAACGTTATATTTATTTCTAAGTGGCTATATATATAGAAAATGTGAAAAATATTGTACGTATATTATTAAATTTATTGTGATAAAATATATATCTTTTAGGTTGTAATATTTTATTTGAGTATGATAATCAAAAATATCAAAAATCCGAAACTTTAAATTCCAAAATTTTCTGTGTTGTCAGACTTTAGATAACATGTAGGTCACACTAAAGTTTAAACGTTTTTGTCACGTCAGATGTATTATGACCTGATTGTTGACTACTTGAAGTTTCTAGACACGAAATAGATCTCCTCCTTTCTTATTTCTAGAGAAATAATTGAATTTCTCGTTAAAACAATCTCCCTCTCTGGGACTCTTATTATTTTGGCACTCAGTCAGCGCTGCTGCAGTCACAATTAATTATACCAACTGCAGTTTCTTGTCCTTTATTGATTAATTTCTTAGTCGTACTTTTATTTCTAATCCTTATTTTGTTTTTCGAGATAAAACTAAAGTAAACCATCTTTATTAAACTGAGATTGTTAAGCTAAGTTTATTGTACTATTTATAACATATTGATTTATATTAAAGGGAAAGTGGATTATTATTTATATTTTAGTCGTCATATTTTTATTTTTAATTGTATTTATACTCTGCGTTCATTTAGTTGACCCGAAAGAAATGAGGTCCTGATTTAACTGGATTGTTTGTTATTTCGTGTTTATATGAGTTTGCTAGGCAATTACTACGTTTACCAGTTTTTATGAATTTATGAATAATGTTATTTGTAGCTAGATTGAACAATGTATATACAAGGTTTTTTAATTTAATTTCAGTTTCAAAATGGTGGCTACTTAAAAGAGGTACTGCACAGCACGAACTTTTTTCCCGTGTTGTTTAAAAAGCTATACAGCCTACATCATCTTAAAAAAGTATTTAAAAAAACATAGCATAGAAACCCTTGATTATCTTAATAATGTCAGACATGGAAGCGAAGCGAATTAGTCAATAGAGTTGATAGTTAAAATAAATGTTTGTCTAACGGAAGACTAGATAATGGAAGGTGTAGATTTAGGTAGGTACCTCGGGATCGCTAATAGAAATAAAGTACGTGCTTCAAAATTAAGTTTGGAATGTTTCTCTAAAACATACATAACGTTTTAGCGCAACAAATAATATACCTCTTGTATACTCACTATGTTTTTTAATGTTATAATTTATTGAGTTACACTTTTACCAGCCAAAATAACTATTATTGTTATTCAAATTATTGGTTCAAATATATTATTGTTTACATAATAAACCTTCGTATTGTGAATTAGTTTAATATATAAGAAGTAGTCGAACCGTTTGTCATTCTAATGAATTGGATCGTGGGCCACCAAAACATGTGTTCTGTTTAAAAGATGGTTTTATAGTTAAGTTAGTCACCATTCCAGGGTTTATATACATCGATGGGACAGTATATTGTTTACTACCACAGTGATCCTTATGAATAGAAATTCACTTCCTCAATGGAAAGTTCAAGTCACCCACAAAGCGTTTAACTGTTATTATATCGCCTGCGAGGTGTGTTATATTTATTATATTTAAGTTTAGATGTGTAATTTTTTTAAATGATATTTGTTAGTCTGTTATTGTTGTTTTTTGGCATAATATGCGCTGGGTGTAGACAAATTGTGTTTAAAAAACGATTTATTGGTTGTAATAAAACTTCAATTGAAAGAGATCTACTGACAACAGAACCAAAATTTATTATAATTAGAATGGGGGGGGGGGGTAATAAATACTAAAACACATTATTAAAGAAAAATTTAGATATTCATTTATTTTTGTAACTTAACTTTGTACTAGTAAAAATATAGTTATAGAGTTGGAGACACTATGGACCTGAATGCATGTATGAGTTAATAAGATATACAAATATTATCTTGTTCATGAATAGTTTTAAATTCAAAAATATTTCCCACTATCTTTAAAAGCAAAATTGAGGGAAAACAAATCCGGTTATTTTGGAGGAAGTAGGTTAATTACAAAATTATGTGTATAAATCAATTTTAATCATTACGTTTTAAATGAGATTTTAGGGAATCATATTTTTCCTCAGCTTAAATTGGTCAAAAATAATATTCATATAAGAAAATGGCAGACACTTAACGCCACTTTTTATTTTAGGCTTTTGAGACGTTCGTTGATTCTATTAGACATGTATATTTATTTTATTGTATTTTTTTACATGAGACTACTTTGAAATATATATATATATTTTTTTATACTGAAATGTAACGTACTTCGTAATAAAATGTATAATATAAGATGTATCAAATTTAATTTATCTGTAAACATAGAAATTTTTAGGTATAGTTGTTAAAGTTTCATGAATTTATATATTAAAACTATTACAAATTTTCACATTAAAAGTTGTTCAAACTGTCGTAAAATATATTTATTATATAATATTTTACTACAGTAGTTTTGAAAGGATGTTAGAACATGCGTTTTTTCTTTGTTTAATTTGCCCTAATTTAAAAATTAATCATCTGGACTGCGTAAAATCATCATATTGCTAAAAAAAGCAAAACAGAAAAAACTAAAATTAAAAAAATAAAATAACAGAAAAAAATGAATACATCAGATAGCTGTCGAATGAGTCTTATCGGGTGGTTTTAATTTGAATTTGAATATATAATATAGATTTGAGTAGTCTTGAAATATATTTAATTTAAAATTCGGAATTTTATATTTATTATGCGAATATGTTAATGTTTGTATATTATATAAATAAATTAGTATATAAATAGTGTATAAATATAAATATATATATATATATATATATATATATGTATATAAATATATTTATATCTTTCCAGACTAATCATATATATCACATAACTTACACTACACATTTCAACATTGAGAGATTTATATTATTGTTAGCCTTGTTTACATGAAACGTAGTAGCTAACAATGGTATAATAGGAAATATAGAGTTAGTGTTTTATCAAGTTCTTGTAATATTATTTCACAGCAGAAGACGTGTGTGAAATATAATTTAGCATTTAATAATAAAGTAGGGTAAGACTAATTATTTAAACAATTCTTATTGAAAGTAGACGGTTTTATAAAAGGAATAATAATAAAGTAAATTATAAATGAATATTAAATTTCGTCTTCGTACCGGATAAAAAAAGTTGACATATGTGAATATAAAGGAATAAATTAATACAAAATTACAACAATATTTATTTGTAGTAAAATCAATGGAGTATAAATAAAATAAATCTAATTAAAAAACTGATATTGTTTTTGTTTATAAATATATCTAAATTTATAATCTTGTATTTTATAATTTGTGTTCATATATACTTTCACTATAATACAAAAAATAATATAGAAAAATAAATCTATATAAAATCTACGTATTGTTTTTGTTTTTACTTTTATTACACATTTGTGTTTTATGTGTAAATACAATTTTTTTTATTTCAGTATTTTGTTTTTAATAATTCTATACTTCACCCTACAGACTTTTTTTTAAACAAAAAATATCATATAATTCTGAAAACGTTCCATAGAGAAATAAAGCGATTATTTATTAAGATAATTTCTAGTCGTGTACTCAATATCACTTTTGTCTGAGATTTTTAGTTGAAAATATACAGGTAAGTCAAACTAATTTATTAAAAATTGTGTTTTTTTTTAAATTATGTATACAATGACAAATACATTTTAATGCATATGTGACTTACTCCTCCCAAAAAATAAATAAGTAGAAGGAAGATATTTTAGTTTTGGAGTAAAATCACTAACAACTGTAGACTTTAATAACAGAAATTGTTTATATTTTCTTCCTAAAGTAATTTATATATCCAAATGTTTTGTCTGATAGAGCGGTTCAAATTACACACAATTTTGATCGACGTCTTTATATATATTATAATTCATACATATCAACGTATAAACGGTTTTAAAATATAAATTGAATCCAATCTATTTCTCATTGATAGAGTAGTGGTTCAATTGGTTTTCGTGGTAACTTCTTGTTTCACATATAATGCAATATTACATTAATAGAGACGGTTTTTTACACAAAACCAGATTTTATTAGTATTTGGAATAGGTTTTTTCCTATACCTAATTTCTACGGGTTCTTTCGATAGTCAAAAACATGGATCAACAACTAATCCGGTTGTTTAGATTGTTAATATTAATTTATTCTTTATTCCCTTACGGTTTACAATTTATAAGGAATATTCTTATTCCAAGTCTGATATTTAATCATATAAAATACAATGAAAAATATAATCTGTCCTTCAACCTAGGGCAATGGAAAACTAATGAATATAACAACTCTTGTTTTCTAAACACATGCATCTGTTCTCCTTTTCAACATAGGCCGTGAATCTTTATAAAAAACCGCCAATGGGTTCCCTGTCTTAAGTACGTTCCTGAACCACGTCTCTCTGGTGACCAACAGCGTCTCCTCTTCCTTGCCTACGTCTCGGATAACACTGATCTTCTTTATTGGTCACTAGCAGTTTATATAGAGCTTCACTCCCAAGTCATGCCAATGACCTGCAAGCTAGGCGATTGCTACACTTCTTCAATTATTTTTACATGTCTGATATTGAAGATTTAATTAGTATTTGACTATTTATTGTTAATAAAATATTTTATAAACATAAATAAAAATATTCTTATCCTTAATCCTAACAGTAAATATCACTTATAATTATATCAGCTGTAATGTACGTATAAATTTACAAATAAATTTTGGCAATAGCCTGAAAAAATAAATATAGCGTTTTTGTCATAATATTATGATTCTTTTATTTAAAATTGAGAGGTTCGTACAGGCAGGTGTTAGACTAAAAAATAGATAATAAATGTTAAACTTCAAATAATGGAGGATCTGAAAATCCATTTTTTATAATGTAAGAATATATTCATCATTGATCGAGTGTGGCATGCCTCTATCAGTCAATTTATCTTGTTAAATAAACGTCAAATTTGCATACCTAAAAAAGTGCTGTGGAATGCGTTCAGAATGATACTTTTGATTGATGGTGCATCAAAGTAACTTGGCCTCAATTTACATTTTCCTCGAGCTGAAAAAAATTCCTTTCTTCCACTCAAGTTTAAAAGAAACATGAGAAGTCAATTTTGTTTTTCTGTTTTTTTTTTTTTTTTTTTTTTTTTTTATACACTAGGTTATAAATTACATAAATATTAACTTGTATTATTTGGTAAACAATATCCCTTATACACCTTCATAAACATGCAAATAAAATGAGTAATTATTAAAAACACATAAATTAGAAAACATTATCTGAAGTAACGATTCAAAGGCGCAATCTTTGTTTTTTTTTAAATTTTAATTTTTTTGAAACTCTCATAACTAAAACTCAGTATCTGTCTGGATGTCTGTCGTAGCTGAATCGTATACACTTACAATTCGGACTTCATATTCGACGTTTTGGTCCAGATACTATAATGATTCTAATATTTAAAACATCAAATTTCAAAAATAAACATACACAACTTTAAAATTTTTTTTTTAATATTAAGTACAGTAACATATATTAAATGTTTATTATAGACGGTTATATATTAATTTAAGGTTGAAATGGTGGGAATAATTTCACTTTTTCTGTGTGGAAAACATGACTGTTTATGCCCGTATCATTGAGTACGTAAACAACGACAGTAAGGAGCCATCATCCACTATTGCGTGAAACGTCATATTCTACACACATTTCGTCCCCAGTTTGTTTTGTTTTAAGAGGTGATAATCTCGGGTTTTCTACGAGGGCCTGTGTTTTCATTTTCTTAAAATCTAAGTGCATCCATGAGATCAAGATAACACATTTCCTTCTGATCTTTATCGGGTTTTCTTTGGTGGTTACAAAATCAGTAGTTATGAAGAAATTATTTTTATAACTATGAAGATTTTTGAAGAATTTATTACAAGAGGATAGCTTACGAACCTATTATCTAGTGTCACATTTCGTGCTGATCCATAAACGAGTTCACAAATGTGCGTTACAACATATTTAGCTGAATTACTCAATGCAAAACGTCCTTTTGACTGGGTACTTACATAAACTTGTATAATGAAGGTTTACATCAACTAAGCTATTTAAAGGCTTAATTAAGAATATAAATTCTAAATGATGATATATTTCTCCGAAATGATTGTCTCCGAAATAAACAAAAGTTTCATCTAATGTAAGAAACAAACCAAACGAAAAATGTTTATTCACTTTTTTTTTCACCTACTATTTTTATTTGAAAAAATATTGATTAATGGATCAGTAAATAATAGTAACTTTATAAAAATATAAGAACGAAAAGAAAAATAAGTTTGAAGCAATCACTGGGTAATATATCATTTCGCACTCTCTTCATAATATAACCATTTTCATCGTTTGAAAGAAGTTTTACGTACGTGTAAACGACTTGAAACAAGAATCATTTTTCAACCCGTCAGCGGAGAAAATAAACTAAACTTGCAACGCCCTCATTGCAAAGCCAAACACCTAAATATATAGAACTTCTTTAAGACTAGTAATAATAATAGACAGGATATATTAAGGTAAACGATTTGATATATATTAATAATTGTCAACAATATGCCTAACCTATGAATTTATTGATAACATAAACACTTTTTCATATTATTATGAAATTAAATTAAAACATTCTAACTAAGTTATGTTTAATTAAACAACAAATTGTTTATTTGTTGTAAATTAGTACAGTTATTATTTAAAACCATGCAATTATTATATTATATTCTAGGATGTTTTAAGTTTTAGAATTCGTAACTTACAACAAAAAGAAGTTTGAAACGTACTTCGACGTTTCTTCATAAACCTATCACTTTATATTAGATATAAATCGTTGCAAAACAACCCGTTTAATGGTTTTATTTAAATAAGTTATATGCATATTTTGATTATATTTGGACGATTGTTTAAAAAATTTTGTTCCTAAATATCATTTCTCAATTATTGTGAGACTCTCAATTGTTCAGATATTGTTCAGATGATAGGGAGGATATTTACTGTTTATATGTTTCGACTATTATTGCGTAGACGTTTGTGGACATTCTGTAGATTTTAAAATACATTCTATTAGTTTATTGTCTCAATTTTTATAAATCAAAGAGAGAAAATATTATCTAAAAAATGGTAACAAATCCAAGAGAAGTGAATTTAACGTAGAAGGTAAATTGGTTCATTAACAATATAAATAATAATATATTTCTTCTAAAGATTTACGAATAAAAAATTCTTTTCCTTGTGTATGAAACAAATGAAATTAATACGTTAATTTCTGATAGTATGTAAAAATTTATTTCAGTATTTTATTGTGCCACTATTAGAAGTTTACGTAATCTATTATACCCATGTAACACAATATATTATTACCACTATTATTAGATTTTTACAGCATGATCAACGTATACCTAACAGAATAATTCCATATCACAAAACATTTTTTACTCTACATGATCGTTTCTCTGAATCTGGAAGCTTTGGTCATTGAAAATATAAATTAGGGAAACCACGATCTGTCAGAACCATTCAATTCGAAGAGATTGTGTCAATGAGATGTCAAAACATACAGATAATAGAACTAGGTAATTAGGCTTACAGTTTAAGACTTCAAAAGACACAGTATGGAATATTCGGAAGGAACAACTTCGTCCATACCATGTCCAAAAAAATCAATTCCTCTTGCCAAAAAATCATCTTTGTAGGGTAAGTTATGTGAGTGGATTATTTGGAAATGTGTGAAGAGAAACTTTTTAATTATACTGTAGTACTATTTGCATACGAGGCTAAGTCTTCTCTTTAAGGCATTGCAATCTTACACAATACGTACATTTGTGCGGATGAGAACCCACATGCCATAGTGCAACACCCCATCAACACCAATTTTCTTTAAATGTTTGTCCCGGTATTCTTGGATACTACTTATTTGAATTTTTGCCTCAGACTCTTAATGGTGAACGTACTTTGACGTCAAGTCAACTTACCATTAATAATAATAATCTTCCAGCCTTATTCGAGAATATCTCACTTAATGAGCCGTTGCATTCATGGTTCATGAAGGATGGCACAAGCCCATTTTAGTGTTGATGTTAGAACCCATGTTAGTAGCAAGAGGACACCCAGTGCCGTGACCTACAAGGTTTATCGTGGAGAAACCTCAAGAGCTTAGTGTATTCATCTCTAGTAGATTCAATTCAAGGTCCGAGACAACGCAGTTAAAATGGTATTGAGAGTATTCGGCAAATGACTGGAGTTTTCCAAAGACTGCAAAAATTTATAATTGATCGCTTAGATTCATGTGTGCTAAAGAGGGGCCTTTAGTTAGATTTAAACAATTCCTTTAGTTAGTTTATCAATATCACAGCTATAATTTGTGTAATATAGACAACCACAATCAAATTACGTTTTTAAATTTTAGTAAAAAAACCCTGTTATCTTTTGAGCTACGGAAATATGTTTCATAAAAAAGTTTTATGTCATTGAATAAGTAAGTTATTTTTTATACCTGACATGTTTTATGATGTTAGCGGTTATAGATATATTTAATATTGATAATTTTAAATGGCCACCATTTTGAACATTTACAAAGGGATGTTCTATTTTTTGTACAGGGCTAAATGGTTATGTAACATATTTGTACACTAAATTTGAACTCTACTTTTTTCTATTACGAAACAAAATATTAAGTGTTTACTAAAAACAAAACAAAATGCCTGATAATTCGAAAACTAAGGATTTCCGGACTTATGTTTATTATAACTTTTTTCTTAGTTTCATTTATAGAATTTCCTTGTGAATATTGGGTCAATATTTTCTAGAAACTAATATAAATTGCAAATACCATGTATAACTAACTGTATCCCAGAAGTCCTGTAACCTAGAACGTTTCGCACGAAGGTTGCTCTTGTGAGATGCTCAATGAAGTGTTTTTTTTTATATTTTTTTTATTTTTTATTTGTGAATCGCTGAGATTGTTAAAAAAAATCAATATTGAATCCAATCTCAATCTTGAATCTTGAAATCAAGTGACCATGGAAGATGAAACTTCACATAAAGATTGTTTTTATATCTTAAATGGTCTTTTTAAACGGTTAAAAAAAATAATTCTGTATGAGGGTTAAATTTGGATTAAATATTGAAAATCATTATTACAGCTTCTCCCACTTTACTAGATGTATTACCTTTACAGCTTGAATTACTAGATGACCCATTTTCTAACCATATTATAAAACGTTACTTCCAAACTAAACATAACAATTTATATATCGTATCAAAGCACTGATAATGAATTATTAATATCCTTTTATTTTTTAGAAAGAGAATCACAATGCATTGATTTTCTTGACTTGGGTAAATAATTATTGTACATTCAATAACTAATTATTTTACAATTAGGTGCTCTAAATATTATATTTAGTTTTTATATTGTGCTTACAACATATTAAATCAGCGAACTAGATTAAAATATTTTCCTCTAATTAGAAGAATGAGTAAAGGTGTTAAATTATTTGAAGTGGACTCTAACCAATGTTGTTACCTTCAGAATTAAGACGAGACTTTTTGATGCTGAATGCAGATGCTATAAATCAATAATTACTTAAATTCTGCTATTTCGCGAATAGTAGTCATAAAGTAAAAAGTAATCTAGAAATTTACAATTTTTATAAATACAACATTAAAGGAACACATTTTTTTTAAAATCTCATAATTTATTATACATTTAGTAATTTTTAAGTAATAATTTTTTAATAAAAATTTTAGTAATAATTAAGACATTAGTAATTTTATTTTGAAGTAAATCTAGACGTAGAATTTATAAATAAAATTAGTAAAACAATGAAACTTAATTGTTAAAAATTTAAACAACTTTGTAAAAAACAAAATGAAAATAGGTCACTTAAAGTAATACAATACTTAATCAAAGATGTTATAAAAAATATCACAACATAAGGTTAAAATTACTTCTAATTAATATAATAAAATAGCAATAACATTTATCTATTTAATAGTATCATTTAATCGTTTCCCTTGTAAAAGAACTTTATCAAGTAAATCATGAAACTGCTGCTCCATTTGAGACACTAACAAAACAATATTAATCAAAGATCCAATAACCTGTCAAATATAAAAATCAGTTTGTTAGTAAACCAAGGTACAATATTCAATAACACATTACTTTATTACACTGTATTTTTATAAATTTACGAACACTGTATATTATATATTGTACTAATAATTTTAATCGATATATTACAAACAATCAATGTTAATGAGAAATTTTTACTTGTACAGAACGATTTCTTGTTATAAAATATTTACACTGTTATTGTTATAATAAAAATGACATTATTTTTGCAATTTCATTACATAATTTTGCCTGTAAAAATATCTTTCTAATTATTTCTATTGATATGTAATTGAAAAAATACTTAAATATATATATATATATATATATATATATATATATATATATATATAATTTTATTTAGTTTCTTATTATAAGTCAATTTTTGTCTTACTAGTTAATAATATCAATTACCAAACTCAAGGTTATTAAGGTCCTCTTTAGAATATTATTATTATTTTTTTTACTGGAAAACAATTTATAATGTTGTCTTTCTGTGGGGATGAAATTATATTGTGTTTTTATTTCCTAAGCTGAAATTCCGCAATTTCTTAGCCATCATGTATACAATTAATAAAAGGAAAACAAGAACATGATGATTCGTTTTTTTTTATTCAGGATGTATGTACATGTACATATATTACATTGTAAATTGGTGATATACGTAAAACAATTATTTAAATTACATTTATGTCTCATGTTTTACTAGCTTTTTATCATACAATCTAACAATATTTATTTTAAATATTGTAAAAATTCATTAAAAATAAAAATAATTACTCTTTTTGTCTGTAGTAAATACTCTAATGGTATATGATTTATTATATTGAATGTGTTATTGCACATTACATTTATTTAAATATAAAAACTTACTCTCATTACAAGTTCCTTATCAATCAGGAAATAACCAGATACTGAGATTTTGTAAGGAGTTGAATAAACTTGTCTCGTAAATTGTTTTAACTGTAAAATATATTAAAAATATTATTTTTTTTAATATGTTTATAAACGCCATTCCTATAATTCATAATGAATAATTATAAAGATTTTAAATCTACAGTAGTATAATTGTATGTTTTATAATATTACGACCTTTTCGGATTTCCGGGAATTTACCAGGTTATTTTAGTGCTGTCTGTTGTTGCAAACTAAACGTACAAGTTAGTTTTTAGCTACATTAACATTGTGACAAGTAACTTTTAAGGATGAAAAACAATTTTAAACAAGTAAGCATTTGTATTAATTATGAATATGACTAATTGAGTTAGTCCACTACCTTGATGTTTATAGTCCCTTATTTTATATCATAGAAGAATAAATATATCATTGATGAAGGTAGTTCTACTACATACCCTTATGTTCTTATGTTTACTATTATGGGTCATGTCTGCCTTGTAAACGAAATTAATTTCACAATAAATAATTACTATTATATGAAATTTATTCGAATTGTTCCAATCCGTTCACTAATTTCTTCTTTTGAAGAAACACAATATCTTAAAATTAAATATATTGGTTACAGACATTTTTTGTAGTCTGAATGATATGTTCTGCAATTTGAAGTAAATTGTTGTAGGGTTAGCCAACTGTAAAACTGAAGGAAATATTCTTTACCTTTCTTTCATACGGTACAAGACAAACGCGTGTAGGACATCAAACGGGTTAACGTGTACAGGATAAACGTTAAGGGCCAAATAAATACAGAACAACTGGGAACAGAAAAAACGAATACATGACAAACAAATACAAGTAAAATGGGAAAACGACAAAGTGATATAGGATACATAGATTAAGGACAACCGGGTACATGAAAAAAAATGTGTTGGACAAATGGGAACAAGACAAATGTGAACAGGACAAACGGGTAAAGGATAATCAGATATAGGACAAAACGGCTACAGGACGAACACACAGATAATAAACGGGTACAGAACTAATGGAAACTGAACAAACGGATACAAAGCAAACAGACACAGGACAAACGGGTACAGAACTATCGGATACAAGCCAAACGGGTAGCGGACAAACGATTATAAGACAAACGGGTACACGATAAACGGATGCAAGACAAACGAGTACAAAACAAACGTCAACAGATCATTGCATATTAACCATTGTTGAGAGGTAATAGAAAACATTATTTTAAATACGATGATTTTTTTTTTTAATAGTACGGTTCTATAGATTTCTTCAGATAGTTCTAACTTTCACTTTTACTACTTATATTAATCAATATTCATCACAAGGGTTTACTTGTTAGTTTATTTAATTATTAAAATAAATTTAAACACAAATACATACTTTTATTGACGTGAATACGTCTTTAAAGTTGCGGGGAATTACAAAACACCTTGTAATAATGAAATCATAGTCTCGTGTTTAAGCTTTAAAAAATATAGTTTAAATAGTAAATAAAATTATAAAACTTGATAGTTAAATATTCAAAGAATTAATTTCACCTAGTGGGGATTGTGATGTCTCATTTGGGACGAAGTGGAGCGGGATAGTTTACCCCCCCCCCCCTCTGGAAACTTTGACTCAGTATAACGTCTAACTCAGTAAATCTACGACTCCCTTTGTGGACTCAGTCGACAGTTTTAATAATAATCTTTTGATCTAGCGCATATATGATTTGTTTTGAGTTGGTAAAGTTGTATTTGGAATTGGAAACAAAAAACTTCAACACAATGTAGTTATAGGCCTACTCATAGAAAAATCAAGTCTAAATACTTAATTGTATACGGTTAGAGAGGGAACCTCAACAGCACTTAGATGGTGCCCCTGCAACCCATTGAGAGACAAAAGCATTGTCGCGAACACTATGGCGGCCATGCAAGAAAATAAAAAAATCCCATTTACGTCAAAGTTACAATGAGTTGACATTTATTTTGTTCGATCACCCACCATGGAGAGTCATTAGCGGTAGATAGGGTGTGTTTTACAAATACATCCGTGAATAATCTGACCATAAGTGTACCTTGTGTGATCGCCTATGGTTGAATCTTTGTACACATATTCGTGTTATGTGTCAGTATCCTCAATACAGATACACGTTTTTATGAAATGAAAAATATGAGATAATGTAAAGTAGACCAAAATAATTAAAAATATAACACATTTTACTAATGTTAAAATTATATTATTATTTCCTAGTGAATAATGACTTTGAAAATATGGACCAATAAACTTTGTTAGTATTTTTATGCTGTATTACAAAGAATGTAACAGATTGAGTTTTGGTTCACATTGAAAAAGTCTTACTTGAATTAAGAAGGCGTTTGATCGACCCACAATCGATGTTTGTCGCAATACCTTCAGCACACTTTGACTCTGGAAAATACAACTATTAATAGTCAAATATTAAATCCACACTATACTATATACATTCATATCGACTCTAATAACTATTTATTATCAATATCATTCTAATATAGGTTACACAAACGTATTGAAAAATTATATAAAATTGGGTAAATCCTTAAAAATTATGAATTATCAATATTGTAATTACGATATTGTTAGGAATTATTGTTATAGTAGAGGAAAATTAGTCAATACATTGATGAGAAGTGATGTAACTGGATAGTTGAAATTTTTTCTTTTGATTCTTTTCTGTTTGTACATGCAATTGAGTGGGAAATGAAAACATTAGCTAAATTGTGACTTGAGTTTCGCTATTAAAATTGCATTTTTATGCAATTAAAGTGCATCCCTACAATAGGCCTATATTTTTATATTTCCGGTTCTAAGTCTATGGGTTGTAGAAAAGAAAATACTTGGAAATTGACTATCGAAATGGTAGGGTATAGTAACATTAAGAGTACTTTCTAACCTAAAAAAAATCGAATTTCATGATTTAAGATTTTTTCACTAATGCAACCAAAGCAATAACAATCATCATAATTCACAATGATTTGCAAAATATGTATCTTTATACTATAAATCGGTATTCCAATTTATAAAAATAAAATTTTATTTTTCACAGCCACAGTTGTACAATTTCGAAAAACATTTAAAGCATTGTAATTGAAATAGAAGTGGTTGTAGAATAAACTTTTTTTTTAATTGTTAGTTTTTTTCAACTTTCAGTTTCATTACTTTTATATTCTTCTACTATTATTGTAAATTATGTATTAACAAATAACAAATCATAAGTTCATTTCAAGTCCAAAGGAGTAAACAGAGAGTTGTGTATTGCTGAGAAATAACTCAAAAGTGTTGCAGCTGCTGACTATCAGAGAATATATAAAACTCATAATGACTTAACGAGGCAATTTGTAACTAAAGAAACCGGCAGAGTTGCCGATGGCTCTACTTGGCAACTAGCAGGGGGCAAGCTGAACTTATAGGTAGATAATTCTCTTTGAGACTCCATAAACGGAAACTAGGCTGTATCTGCTGTAGTAACAGTGAACAAACATATTGTGTATTCTGTTGAATATTTAACAAGTAAAATATAAGAAAATTATTTGTTTCCTTTTCGCAACATTATATACCTCGCTCTGAATTGGATTGTTTTGGAAACAAACTATTATACATTTGTAATAAAGTCATATATAACATAATTATGCTCTGGAAATATATAATTGTATATTAATAAAGTCTTGTTTCACAATTAACTTGAAATCGAAACTAGGAGAGCCTAAATCTAATATATTACGTAGGTCATTTTTTAAGTAAGAACCGTTTTTAAGTGGAGTAAAAGCAATTTTGAACAATGTATCTGCTTTCCTAAACCTAACAAATGGTGCATCGGCCTTGTTTTTAATTTTTACTAATAATTTCATACTATCTTCTCTGTTGCCGTAATATAATTTGATTATGGTCATATATACGGTAAAAATTCACAATCGGACAAGAAAATCATCAATCAATCACATGTTACTATTTTACATATAATATATTATTTACAATGTTAGATAAATATTGATTCTCCAATAGATATTGCTTTTTTCATTTCAAAAATTAATTCCAAATAATTATGAGACTGTTAATAAATATCTTATATTAAAGATATGAACAAAAATTTACGTGATTACATCATAGATTATTATGTATTAATACATTTTCATTTCATTTTATATCTTAAATTACTAATAATGATGTTAACGTTTTACATTACAGATATTTATGCTGAATGTTTATTTTAAATCTCGTAACTTTGTGACACTAAATAATAAAGGGTAATATATCTAAATTAAACTTTGATTATTACAATGACATGTATTGGCTACTAATTTATTACCTTTAAAACTTTATTTCAAACGAGAGATACACAATTATCATATCTGAAGCCAAATTTTGTAGTTGTCATTTTTCATTGCTTCTTTTTTCCACGAAAATTTCACGGTTATAGGATACAAAATTTGGTGAATAAAAAAATCTCTGTCTTAAATTTGGCAAATTGAGTAATATAATTTGTGCAGAGATATTTGTAGAATAGTAATCGTTGTTTCCCTAAATTAAGCAAAAATCTGTAGTTGACTTTTTTCATTGCTTCATTTTGCCTCGAAAACATCACGGTTATGCATAACTATAAATCATACCCATGAACAATCATCCAAATTCAATAAAAGTTTTTCAAGAAAATTATGAGGATAACCAATCTCCTGTTAATTGTAACTACTGAAGGTGGGTTTACCACTTGCGTACATGAGGTTGTTGGGAATATTTTATTGATTTTAGTTTTTTTTATAGTGGAGGTATATTTTTTATTAATTGGTTTCGAAAAGTATACGGAAAATTATTATAGATATATTTTCTTTTATATATTCCAAAAGTAATTACTCGGATTTTCAAGAGGAATAAGCCGGAGCAAAACTATTCAGGAATAAAACTGTTGTAAGGTCATAGACAACAGAATGAAAATAATTTTGTGCTTAAAGGTGATGAAAAATGGAGGAGATAGGGACTGGTGACAAAGTAAAATTATTTGAGATACAATAGATGAGTGAAAGTCGTGCGCAATAGACAATAAACAACCTTCAAAATCGATTGCTAATACATATGATTAACAACTATAATAATTGTGCATAATTTCATTAGTATCAGATACATTGAAATAAATTATGAATAAAAAAACTTTGTAAAATATCATTATAAATTATAAAGTACAGATTTTCAAAATATCAGATTTCCATTCTTGCAACTTTGAAATTTGAAAATTGTTATAGTTTTTTCTATACGGAAATTAATATTTATATTAAAATTAGGCGTAAATAATAATTTATTTTCATATTGCTAAGAAATTAATTTCAAATTAGTAGATAAAATCATTACTAACTAAAAATAAAATAATAGAGATACATACAATAACGGCTAATAAAGATTCTGTATATTTATTTAGTTTATCATTCGTGAAACTCAGTACTTGTACTCTATTACACATGCACAGCAAATTGTTTTATTATTACTAGGGCCTACAGATTTCAAAAATAATTATTTACACACGTAAATTATTCTTCATGTAAACAAATATTTATATATTATAAAACTCACCAATAGTTGTGTTGTTTTATGATCTTACAGATCCATATTTTTTTTGCAATTTAAAGGTTGATAAACATTGAAATAATATCGCAGCATGATCGTGGGAATGGAAAGGTTATGTTCTAATAAAGCGCAGCGGAAGATATTCGGAGAGAATAGCATTGTTGTAGTTTGAAGTTGAATCAAATTAGGGGAAATCTAGTTTCTAACAATAAATAAAACCGAATCCTGGTGTTTTTTTATTTGAAAATATTTCATAACATCTCCCCACCATCGTCAAGAGAGCATATTCAATTTTTACACTAGACAAAAATCCAAATTTAAACGACTTTTTAGAAGCGATAATGTCAGGAAATACTTTCTCTTAATACTTCTGAAAGAAGTATACTAAATTGTCGGCCTTTTTATAACTCAAAATAAATAATTGTTGATCTTAAATTTTGAGATGGTAAACCTAATACAATAAAACTTGAAGACAAATGCCCACGAATAGTACGTTTATTTATTCAAGCGTACTAGTTTGAGTATTTGTGCTCAAGTTTTATTCTACCAAAAACAAATATAAAAATCCTAATAAAAAAAGCAGAGTAACAAATTACGATAAATAATAATTCACAAATAATCCCTAAACACTCTCATATTTGATCAAAAGTAACACGATATTTTATATCACCTATGTAACAGGCGTAGAATGAGAGAACAGAGATCAGAGAACAGATCTGAGTAGAAATATTGAATGTATCTGTGTTTTATCAGTCACACTCAAACCGATACAGTGTTTAGGTAATACATATTCCATGCTCTATGCAATATGTATCTCTTGTGCGGTATAATTGTTTTATGAAAGACTCGGATCAAGTTGTGATTTTCGCCAATGAAATTGTATTGTGTTTCTGTAAAAATAAATTAAATATTACTACATTTAAATTAAAACTGTCAAAATAAGTCAATATATCTTTTAAAAAATAACTTCTTTTTTTTAAGTAGAAGAATTATGATGGTAAAATGCGAATAGGTTGAAGAAAGTGTAAAAGATCAGCAAGTCTCCCACTAAAATCTTGAATGTTGGTATCTATTCATTTCTTATTATTCAAATAACTGTATTCATAAATCAATATAATAATGAATAATAAATACTTCTATTTAATTTAAAGAAAAGGTATTTTACTTACAGCATCTTGAATTTCCTGTAAAGTGTATACTATGTAGTAAAATAAAATAAGCTGGCATAAGATGGGTAGTCCATCATCAACTACATTGAAGTGATGATTCCAGAATATAATAAGGAAAAAGTGTCCCACAATAGTTGAGTAGGAAATAATAAAGTAGTTAAGAATTTGGTACTTGTAGGAAGAAATCAACTGATTGCATGCAGAAATCATCTGACCATGAATTATTCGAAACTCTTCTAGTCTCTCATCCACCTGCAATTATATATACTAATCTGTTTAAAACTAAAAATCAAATATCATATAGGAGTGGAAATATTAGAAACTATATATTGTATATGTAAAGTTAAAAATTACATCACTTGATCCATATACACACAAAACTGATGTCGCTAGTGCTTCATTGATATTGTGGAATCTGTTTGTGCAGGCGTCGCAAGATGCAAGGAGGGGCATTAATATCAGAAAATAGGGTAGTTTGGATACAAGTAAAACCACTCTTAATAACAAACCGCACAGAGTTTCATTATGAGTCAAACCCGGATATGATATATTAAATGCATGAATAGCTAAACCCAGGATCAGAGCTATCATTAACAAACATAACAATTTAGACTTTTCTGATTCCTTGTATTTTGTATCTAGCATGTTCAGCTTAATGTCGATATTATCAATTTTATTTAAAAATATTAAATATCTATTTCTAGTGAAGAAATAAGTTATGATAAAAGACCAGCAACGAATTGTAAAAAAATAAGAGAGATATGAAATGTATTTGACAAAGAAAAAACATTTACTGATTACTAAAATCGGAATGATAACTATACTATATAAAAACAGAATAGGCAAGTCTCTCCAGCATAATAATGGGTATTTACGATACATTTGAGCGGGATTGTAAATGTTATTTATTGGATATAAACAAAAAACGAGATGTAAAAACAAAACGTATTTAATTTCATTATACAGCATAGTTTTGGTAATATATGAAACGTGTTTTGATCGATCTCTTTTACAGGCGAAAATTTATACTTTTCAGAAACTAATTACAAACATGACTTATAATCTGCAAAGAAGAACTGGTTTTAATTTTAAATTTCACTACAGAACGCTTGCATAATATTGTTTGCAAACAAATATGATTGGCAGTGTCATACATTATTCATACATTTAGATTTATTAATATTATGTTTGTAGATTCAGATCGAAACGTTTTCAATTTAAAGACATATACATTTTATAAATTAAATGCTGAAGTTTTGCCGATCATAAATAATTTGTATAACATAACTGATGACATACTGTCATAGTTGTATAATAGAATGTGGATAAAAAAGTTATTAAATCATTTTATTCAGGGGCCATTACGTAGCTATACGTCCAAGATTTTAATTCAGTAAAAATTAAAATGTAAAAAAATAATAAAGGCTTTAAATTAGTTTAGCTTCAACATATCAAGTTGATCAATTATACCTGTTTTTTAATTTGTCTTTGTTATATGTTTATTACTAAATTTAGTTTATATTTTTTTGACAGGAATTTTAAATTATGTAACAATATTTTTTGAAATTTGATGATATTTTCCCAACAGAATCTTTCAGCTAGCGGCCGAAACTAGGCTACACTGAGCTAGACAAACTACAATTTGGAAGATCCCGTAGCAAATCGTAAATTAGGAAATTGAAATTATTTATATTTTTTAACTATTATACTTGTTTTCTTAAAAAAACAAAAAACAAATAAAAAAATTTTAGTTGAATTCATAATGAAAAATAGTATTGGCTTAAAAAAGTTATAATTTAAGTTTTTTAAATGAGGCACTAATGCACCAAAGTATGTCAGACTTATTCAATTGCGTAGAGATTAAAATATTCATTAAACAAATTTATAAAATAATATGTATTTGAATATTTTTGTTGCCCTTTTATCAGATGTAGAATTTTCCTTTGTTGTTTAAAGGCGAAACAATGTTCCATCATCATAGCCTTATTAAAAAAAAAAGTAATAAAGGATGAAAGAATACAAAATAAAGAGTCCTAGCTCTCGAATACTCTAATAAATATAAACAAATGGTTAAGAGACACTTGTTATATAAGAGGAAAGGAAGGGATCTAATCTGATACTACGTGATAAAATGTAAATTCAGCTAGGATCCCTCTGGATTGGCCACACTCATACTCACTATAGTGAGTCTCTAACGGTTATTAAATACAGGGTTCGACTCGAAGTTTCTTCATTTTTATTGTCACCATCACAAAATTTTTTAACTTTGAGTAATAAACACAATTGGGTATTTAAAAGCTACAAACATTCATTATCTTTCAGGAAAAATTGACTGTCCAACAGACGTGGCTTTTGATTTATTTGTTATAAATATTTTCTTCACAGAAATATTTTTTCTGATGGGCATTTTAAAAATTGTTAAATTGAGCAGAAGTTGTGTAATTTGAATCTCTCGGAACAATAGTTGTGTAAATAGTATATTCAGTGTAATATTAGACCAAGACGTTAATTAATATTTCATATTCTTTAGTTCTTTTAAATACTATTTGCTAAGAGGATCCTTACAAAACGATATTTCCCTGATGTTTAAAGGCAAAAAACATTAGTCAATATCGCCTTATATAAAAAAAGGAATAAAACATAAAATAAATACTAATAGCCATCGAATACTCTCATAGCGTCAGGGTTGGAGAACAAGAGTTTGAACCCTCCATCTGGCAGATGTTAATTTGTTTTTTTTAATTCTTCATTTGTTTAAAAATTAATAAAATATATTGTTTTTATACAAAACCTAACTTATAAGACATCATTTTTCTCAGCAAGATGCATAGAATTCATCTATGTAATAGAAAAATAATTTTGAAACGGTTTTGGAGTAAGTATGTTACATGTCAAAAACGAGGTTATAATTTTTCAGGAAAAACCTGTATCATCCTAAATCAAAAGCTTACCACCTTTTTCTAAGATATACAAAAGTTTTATGTAATATTTATCAATATATTTAGGGGAAAAAAATTGTTACATTTTCAAAATAAAAAAATATATATATAGAAAATTGTAAATTAGTCATTAGTTTTTCAAAAATTTACCAAAAATAGTAATATATATTTTATACAAAAGTTCTATATATAATTATATTCAGAAAGGTGCATATAATTTAGGTGTGTATTGAAACAAATTTTAGATGTAAAACATTTGGAGATTTTTGGTGAAACACCAAAAAATCTGAGAGTAAATGAGAGAATAATTTCACAGAAATCGTTATGTACACCATACTAATAGATTTTTCGGAATTTTTTCATCATTTACTAGAGATTTGTAATATATTTGTGAATATATTTAGGCAAACAAAAATTGTTACATTTTCAAAATAAAAATAACGATTTCCCCTAAAAAGTGATACTCTGACGAGTGAGGTTAGGTTTGACACCTCGACAATTTAGGCGTAATTAGTAACTTTCTAAAGCTAGGCCTAAGACAAAATCATTAGATTTCACTAAAACAATAAACTTTACATAGAATAACACACATATTCACTTGTATAATCAAATAAAACACTCAATATAAGAAAATGTGCATAGGCTAGACTTAAAACAATCCTCTAGGTTATCCCAAATATAAACCATTCACAAACTAGAAATTCACTCAAAAACATAAATTTTAGAAATAAAAACACATATATTGTAACTTGTATACACAATGTATATACAATTTGTATACACAAACTTTCAAAATAACAGAAATAATAAAAATATTACACAAATACCACGCCCTTTTGCGTGTCATTCTATTTCACAGACTCGCGTAAGATAGCCTATGTTTTGACTTGAAAAGAAGCTACAGAAATTATTCGTTGGTGTATCAAGTGGTACCAACTTGTAGAATGAAATTTCCTCTACAACATTCTATAAAGAATGAATTCAAAATATCAATAGAAAATGGATTACGTCATTTCGTAAACTGCACCGAATGCCAAGTGAATTTCGTCGCGTCAGGTTTGTACTATTATGAAGTAGAAATATCTCTGGATCTGTGAGACGCAGAAAAATTTGTAAATTACGGTTAGAAAGAGAAACAAGTGATCTATAGAACAGTGTTTTGGTCGACTTATATGATAGAAAAATAGAAGTGTCATCATATGGGGAAAAATGGTGTCGGTTTTACTAAAAACTGCACAGTTCAAATCTACGATTTTACGTATAAAAAATATGCGAACTTCACCAATTTATTGAATATTATTTATAACGTTTTGTGGTATTTTTTTGCATGATTACGCATCTACGGAACATTAGTTTTCCAACGGTATTTTATTTATTGCGATAAGACGATTCTATGTGGGCGTAATGTTGAATTGCAAAAAATGTGTTTTAGAGTCGGTGAACTAAAACTATATGTCTCATACCAACCCGCCAGCGGGTTGTTCGCCACGTCATGGGTTTTAAGGGAGAAAAGATATGAAATAATGAAGAGGTGGATCTAACCTAAGACTACATGAAAAAGGTAAAGATCCAGCTAGGCTCCCTCAAAAATGCATCGCACTTACTATAGTGAATCCCTGAGAAACAAAAAAATGATTAAAAAGAAATAAAAAAATTATATCTTAAATTCCGTGATTTTGAATGTCAGCAGTTTCATATTCTTAGTATTCTTACTGATAGACTAAAGAATGTCGCTACAAACTACTAATAACTACCTGACTATTTCAAAAAGATGTGTAATATAAAACTAAAATCTATTTTAAATACTAAACATGTCTCAAACGTATATGAAGTCAATAAACATTAATTTAGCAACAATTGAAGTGAAATAAAATATAGCACTTTGTTCAAAAGTAACAATGTCAATATCTAGTTTGGGACAGTTATTACAGTCCAAAATATAGATATCTTCATTTATATCTTCAGAAACTAATTGTATATTGTTAAATTACGATTAGGATCAAGGTTTTTTGGCAAAAACTTATTCTTTTGGAATTAAATTGTGTCATAAAATATAAAAACATTTCTGCCTAGAGTGAACAAAGCCGACAAAAGTCTAATCCGAACACTATTTGTGAAACAAATAAAAACCCAACCTCAATGAGAGTACTTTATTTTTCTGGTATATGACTGTTTGCTGTAAGACACATTTTCTCATAGCTGGTATATTATTGGTGTTCCCTTATTCAGGCAAGTATAAACACTAACTATACTGTTACAAAATAATATGATTTTTAAGCAGCATTTCTAAAGTTTTCGAAGATTGAACGTAATGTATCACAAAACTAAACAATGAAAAAAGCATTCTAATTATTAGGCGGGAGCAATTTTGTTTCAGACCTCAATTCGTAATTACACAGCAGATTATAAATTTTTAATCAAATGTAATCGTGCTTAAACAAAAATATCTAGAACTTTTAAGACTGACTGATACATCATCTTGTGTCATATTTAAGCGATCGTCGAACAAGATTCGTTCATATTTATCAACTTTGTACTCAAGTGTATTATTATACTATTAGTGTTAAAACCTCAGTATCAACTTCTGCACTGCATAATTATCAATTTACCCTCAGAACGTAGAGCCATTATTGAGAAACTAGAGACTAAAAGTAAAAATATCCAAAAGGTAATATGTACACCTCTTCTCTCAAAACGAAATAAAACTTAAGTCCAACATTTTGAGCCAATTTGATCAGGTAAAATCAGAAGATAAGAGTAAAGGTCCTACCTAAATGTTTAATTAAAAAAATAATAAATACATAGGCGACTAAAACAGCTGAATCTATGTTGAAAATTAATAAAGGTACTGATTGCATCATAGTTAACAGTGTCCAAATATACTTAAATTTGTTGATCAGATAATATAAAATTGAATAATTTAGCTGATAACATAAGCTTCACAAATTAAGGAAACATTTCGCACATTATATCATTGTGATTCAGGTATAGCATCACACACGAGGAAGACGGACAACAGTTGACTCTTACACCATTAAAAATACGTCTCACATTGGAGAATATTGTCACATGTAAATATTCCACATTAAAATTTGTGACATAGTTTCGTTCTATAGTTTCACCTAACTACTGAGAGTTATTGTTAATACTTTGCTTTAATAATATGTATCGGCCACTTGCTTTGTATTGACGAAATAATACCTGATATACAATATGCGTTGACTGTCAAATATCAATAAATTTAATGACACAAAACTCTAACAAAATTATACACAAGATAGCTTTAAAATAAGAAGCAACCTCCATGTAATAACTTAATACAATTATTAAAAGTGGTAGATCTACTTATTTTCCATTTGTTCAAACAGTGTGAATGAAACTAAATAGCTGTTTTATGCACCTACAATGTTTCCTTATACACTCGAAACGTCATATATTAGTTATTATAAACTCAAATGATGGTAAATTGCCCGATTTATCTATATGTATAATATAATGAGATTAGATAGTCTTGTTATTAAATCTTAAGTTTTGGTTATATCCTATGAAAAATGTTTTTAAACGATGACATATTCAGTGTAAATTCCCTTACTCTGCTGGAGTGACTTTTATACAATAGTCTACGTTTGTATTATTTATTAATTTTTCTATCGCTAACATCTCATAAACAATTTTTAATTATTAAATATCATTTTTATCTTATTCTTTTCTTCAATTTCGTATGTGGCTAGTTTCAATAGTTTATTTTGATACTCGAAATATATTTTTTAATGTTTTAACAAATATCGACAAAATAGACGCATAGATGAAGAAGCTAGACAAAACATCCAAGGATACAGAAAAGTAAGTCTAAAATGATATGTTTATTTGAACAATGAGAACAATGGTCAAACTGACGTTGTTAGTAGAGGGGATAAGAATGATGTTCCTGGGCCGGGTGGAATATAGGCCTTGCTTCTGCCAAAATATTTAACCTCCCAACGACCACTTTAGTATCAGATTACAGTTTTTCATCCCCTTTACCTCTACGCATAAAAACCCTCAATCCACACTCGCTCCACTCCAAAAGAGTCCACCACCCTGCCGCTGCCACCACAACCTCCCCCCCCAAACAATAAAAATAACCCACTTTAAAAGACTTTGTCCCAGAGAGAAAGACATTGCAAAAGCAAACGTAGTTTATCTAAGCTCTCCATTCGAAGTGAAGAATAATTGTGGTATTGTAGTCTTACAATGTTGCGTTCATTTTAAAAACAAATCATAATTAAATAAAAAAAAACTGGGTAAAAGCTATTTATTAAGATAATTAAAATCTGTTCTGATCTTAGACGTTAACGCAAGAGAGTCCAGGGGTCAACTTTCTAAAATTATCAGTAGACTTCATGCAGTTCAGTAATGTCTTACAGCTGGTTTCGGTGGAGCGATGCTAGTAGTACACCATTTCTTGAACAAAAAGTTAAAAGTGCGTGTATGTTAAAGTATGTATCCAGTTGATTAAAATATCGTAATTATTATGATATTGCCATGGTTCCTTAAAAAAAAGCATCTAGAATTCTATACATCAGAAGAATTCAACCAAATAACATTTGTTGTCATTGTCACGATACCTAGTTAGTCCTAGCCGTTCATTTTATATAAAACCGGTAATGCACGATTAATATTGTACTAACTATACTCAGAATTGAGTTTCTAAATAAAGTTTTAAGTTTGTAGTTAATATAATTAATTTTCCATAAAGAGAGCTTTTTTATAAATCTGTTTTATCTTGCATTCTCAAAGCTATTTGATATAAAATAATATAAAATATTCCCTGTAAGTAATATTTCTATCATGGAACAAAAGGTAAAAAACAGTTATTGCTAATTTATTTCATAGCAGTTCCTTAAAGTTTTCACATTATTAGAGATATTTAATAAAATTTCAAATGAAAAGAGTAACAAATGTTTACTTATAAATACTAATTTTTTGAATCGTGGATTTAAGTCTTTCTACTGATGGCTCTTTTTTTAATTTTTCACAGTCTTTAATAGCCCTGGAATATGGATAAATAAATAAACTGTAAGAGAAAGAGAAAAAAGCAATCTACCTAGGGATCACCTGGACATTTGTGCAAGGAACATTTATCCAATAATACAACACACTATGCTTAAATGTGTTAATAATCTAAATTTTTGTTACATAACTTTTGTTAATATTATGATTTTTTTAAATATTATAATGGGTGGTGAATCTAGCTAAATTTTCAGATTCATAGTCACTAAAAAACTTTTTAAGTCTTATGGACGTCCAAATTATAAAATTGTCTTTTTCTCTTTTGAAATGGTACACACAAAATTAATAAAATAATTCTGATACAATAAACTAGTAATTTTTTTTGTATTTGTTAATTGGGTGGGGAAGAAACTAAAAAAAAAAAAAAAAAAGAAGAAAGTCGTTAAAGTCATAAGTCATATTGGATTTGTAGATCCATTTTTGCTCCAAAAATATTTCTTCTGTAGCTCGTTTTAAGGATATTTTAAAAACTACAAAGTGTGATTCCTAAATATTTTACCTTCTGTACATATTTTTACATCGTTCATTTACAAATGTTATAAGATTTTGGTAAGTTTAGAATTAAACTAAACATTAACTGATTTTAATACTTTAAATATGTTCAAACACTTTCGTTCCTTCTTTTCTTTTTTATTCAGTAGTAGGTATTTTAAAAATCTAAAAGGTTTTGGAAAAATCAGGATAGTACTTAGCGGGCGTTGATACGAACCATCAGCAATATATATATATATATATATATATATATATATATATATATATATATATATATATATATATATATATATATGTATGTAGAGAGAGAGAGAGAGAGAGAGAGAGAGAGAGAGAGAGAGAGAGAGAGAGAGAGAGAGAGAGAGAGAGAGAGAGAGAGAGAGAGAGAGAGAGAGAGAGAGAGAGAGAGAGAGAGAGAGAGAGAGAGCTTTTTTATATTTCGGGTTTTGCTTTAGATATATCCTATCTGGAAGAAATATTCATGTCATTTTCAGATCTTGAGATGACCTTGTATATTTTAAATAAATACGGATATTAGGCTATATTGTTTTAAAGATGTTATTAATAATTATCCACGGCTTATAAATTACAATCGTAATGATTAAAATATAAAATCTTAAAATTTAATAGAGCATCTTTATTTCGTATTTGTATTTCCTTTTAATGTTGTAAATATATATTTATATTTTGTTAAATGATTTTACTTCAACATAATATGTACAGTGTATAAAATGCATTTACATTTCATGGAATAACATTAGTGGTAGGACTGTGGCAATGCTAGATTATTTACGTTGCACGTAAGAACTAAAACAAAAAAATTCTTTATATTATTTTTATATTCATATTATGCTAGAAATAATTGAAATTGTTGATCACCATCTCTTGTGGATAAAGAAATATCAAATTTAGTGGTTGATAAAAGTAATACTTTGTTTACCTTAGCTACCACATTTGAGCATTTTATATGTAATACAGTGAATACTCCAAAAATAGTAATTCTATCTTTTAACAAGTATCTCATATTATGAACTATAGATAATAAATTTATATGACTGTTTGAAAATAATACTATTAGCGACTAGTATTATTTTCAAACAGTCATATAAAACTGTTGAAACTGTTTTAAGTCATGTAAACTTAAAAGCGTTTACATTTAAGGCGTTGCACAAAGAGAAAGCGGTGAACTATGGACTTGTAGATAAATATCAATCCAAAAACCATTTTGAAAACTGTCAGAAACCTTTCAAAGAGCATTTCACAAAATTATACCTATTTTCATATATTAAACAAGTATTCTCTACAGTATTAGGTATTTAAAAGAAATTTTACAATAATATTTATTTTCAGTAAAAAATTAGTTCATGAAATGTGTTGATCTATGCGAACAGAGTAGCATGCAGAGACGATTATAGCCATCATGTTTGCAAGGTAGTATGTCAAAAGACAAATTACATGAGATTCGATACTTCTTTATACGAAACCAACTCGGTAACCAATTACTGTAGTTATAGAATGTGTTGACCTCTCAATTAGCATAATATTTTATTCCTTGTAACAATGATTAGTGTATTGCAAATTATATACACATCTTTTTTTTTTCACATTAGTTTGTTCTGCATTTAAATTGGTATGAAAAAAAGAGAAGTTTACCTTTTATACTATAGTAAAATGTCATATACTGGACGGAATTCTTTGTAAAATAATAAATAAATATTAGACCTTAAAGCTAGCACTATATTTAAAATATTATCAATTATATTTTTATGAAAAGTTCAATTTAATCTTGTCATTAAAAAATGTCTTATATAATATGCGAATAAAATAAATCTATAACGTATAGATTGGACTCAATATTAAATAAAAAAACGGCAATTTCAGAATTTTATTATCAACTACTAGATGTACAAAAAAGTTCTAACTTATGTCACAATATCTATATTTTTATTTGAATAAATTATGTTTTATTCTATACAAAATTAACTCTTGGCAACAAATTTTAACTTAAAAAAGAGTTGTTGAATAAAGCATAACTGTTATGTCTTTTTATAATATGCGGCGTTTGCTATTTTATAGGGGAGTAAGTTATTTATTTTATGGGATTTTCCTTTTACACCAATTCACAATTCCCATTCCTTATACAGACAGGGAGTTCCAAAATTTCTACACTTTCCTTTTTAATTAATTCTTAAATATTGTTCTTCAATAATTAGTGAATTTTCAGCACCTGTATTTACAGGTTCTTCCATCTTAACCTTTCTCCCTCCCATCTTTGCTAGAATTTTTGGAGATTCGTCGATCGATTTCACTTTGAGAAAATATTTTTTGTCTTCCTTTAAATATTCTCCCGTAAATTTAGGTTTATTCCCCTCACACCCAGAGTAGATGATATCTGTGGCGGTGGGATTATTTTTCTACGTTTTGGTTGGTAGATTGAGTAGTGGCCTTTTCTTGCACTCCGTTGTGGAAGTCCACTTGTACATTAGAATATCAATTTTATTTTTATCAACTTGTACATCTTTATTTTGATTCCCTCCTCTAATTTTGAGATTTATTTTAATTTTTTTTATTTTCTTTCACTTTTATCTTATTATTATTTTTATTTTCATATTTTCTCATAAATTTGTTGCTTTTCTTTATTGTTTTATCGTCAGCCTTAACGTTTCCCATTTTAGTTTTCCTGTTGCCTAAGACCTCAGTTTTCAATTTAAATTTCAGACAGGTTTGGAAATGTTTTAGACGGACCAGGTTTTGAGGGTTCAGGGGTTCTAGGTTTATTCTGGGTGTCACCATAGGATTGAAGTGTCACCTTTTCAGAAAGTGGAACTACAAAATGTAACCTTTGAACATGAGATAAAATACGTTTTAAGAAATAAAATTTTCACATTATATTATTTTTTATATTAAAAATTAATTAAAAACTATACCGTCGTAAAAATTGAAATTTTTACTTGAAGAAATATATATGTCAAAACAGTTTCCGTTGATTTACTAGACATTTAACAGAAATGAAGAACCAAATGGTACTGACCTAGTGAGAAATCTTCGAAAATGAGGATGATAATTTTCATAGTTATTATTCGTTTAGAAAAATATTATAGTTTTAAAAAAACTAAACGAGATAAGACAATGTTGAACAAATTAATCATGTTCCGACTGAAAATCTTTGATAATGATGATTGTCATATTGTTCTTGTGGTTTAATAGGACATTTTTTATCATTAGTGTTTGTATAAACTAAATAATCACTCGTTATCAGGCGATGAACATAGAATCTTCACTTTTTGTAAAGATACCTGACAGGACAATAACGATATATATATATATAAAGGTTATATATATATATATATATATATAACATTACATATAGTTATATAACCTTTTTATTTTTTAAACTTATAGCTTGATAACTGAAGTTAATTTACGCTAAAAAAGTAGCGTATTTGTTTTAAGAAATACAAACGATGGTAAATATCTAACTAAGTCATAATAATAATATCCAAATAATATAATTATTTCTAAAGATTAAAACATAAAAAATCACTCTTTATCAACCCGTTAATTATACATGAGCTTAATTGTGATAACCAACATGCCGGAATTGCGAAATCACTCTAATAAATTTTAAGTTATGTCCATCATAACTGTATTATTAAAATACGTTATGACATATTCAAACACTATTGATAGTTTTGTTTAAATGGCAAAAATACAATTTAAAATCTTACATAAAAAATTGACATATTTGTTATTTTTATTTTTGATACATGATGATCAATGTATTGTGTAAATGTGCTCGATTTTTTATTGTTAATTTACAGTTAACACAATTTTACGTGGATTTTATTTTGTAACAGAAACACGAACCTTTTTAGTTTGTTTCATTTGATATTATATGTAATTTAATTGATATGTAATTTGTACATTAATAAAATGTAGTTAAAATATTTACACTTAGACAAAAAAAAGATGTACAATTTGTAAATTAATGTCATAGATTCTAATTGAGATGATATTAATTTGTTGCATTTCATAAAGTAACACATAAAAAACCACTGACATGCTTTTCTATAAATGTTATTTAATTTATAAAATATTTGTATGTACAATAATAAAATGAGTACAAACGGTTGCTTAGAACAGAATAAATAAATATCTTGCTGTATATATCTTCAGTCCTAATTAAGCTATTGTTTAGACTAGTGGCTTAGACGTTCTTTAACAATAAATTTAATGAAAGAGATCATTTGTACAAGTCTAGAACTGACATGTCTGGAGTGGTCATTGCACTTATCCCTGAGAATATTGACTAGATTGGAGAATTCTTAAGGCTAAACTGGTTGTCAAGAATGTAATATGATGGATTGAAGCACGCGTTACGTTTGATTTGTATCTTAAAGTATATATTTATTCTTAGAAATGGATATTAGATATTTTGTTTGCGACAAAGCACAAACTAAATTGTATGTATCTATGATATATTTACGAGCAACAGTAATTGTAGATTTTCAAATTTTATCATGACAAAATATTTCTATTTCTAAGATATATAAAAAAGACAAAATTTAAATTTACATTTAGGTAAATAATCCATACTTAAAACATAGCGGACTGCTTTAATTTTTTTAGCATAAATTTAGAAAAGTAAAAAAAACAAATACAATATTTAGTAAATTCTACAATTTATTTGAGTCTTGCCGACCGTGGTTTCGCCTTAATACTGGATTTGAAAATATATCTTCACATATTTCAGAACCAAAATTTTACAATAGGATTGGCAATTTATCAGATGTTCAGTTTAATGATGTAGAAACCGTATTGTTGTCTAAAGGTTTCAAATACGCACCTGTTTCACAACCAGATGCGTCCCAATTTGAAAACCTAACTTTAGATTCTGATTTAGCAATAAGTAATGATATTACAACCAAACACATTTGTTCTAATATAATTTAACATAATTTCCTGGCTTGTGATATTACCAAATTTATTAATAAAAACAATCTAGTAATTAAATATATTAGGAAAAGTTAGTTGATGACAACCTGGTGGTAACTAAAGCAGATAAAGGTAATACTATAGTTATTTTATCCTCAGATAATTATTGTAAAAAGTTAAAAATTTGTAGAAAACCAATTCGTTTGTACAATTAAAGAAAAACCCAACAAAAGAAAAAAACCAAAATTGTTAAATTGACTGTAGCTCACAACAAATGTATTTTTAGTGATTTTCATTCTAAAACTCTTCCTGTAATGAATAGTATGGCTCCCAGGTTATATGGTTTGATTAAATTACACAAACCCGATATTTCTATCCGTCCGGTTGTTTCCTTTGTACAGTCCCCTTAATATTATTATAATCTGGAAAAATTTACCAATACCTTTTTAAAGAAAATTTCACAATTTCAACCAAAATTTGGATTAAAAAACTCATTGGTATTAGTAAATAAGATTAAAGATATTAAAGTGCCTTTTAAAGCAAAATTGTGTCGTTTGACGTTAAAAGTTTATTCACAAGTATTCCAGTCAAAGACTGTTATAATAGTGTTGAAGCATTATTGGATCGTACTAAAGTTGATCCTTGCACATCATGTAATTAAAGTATGTCTCAATCAAAATTATTTTCGATTTCAAAACAAGGTTTTTGCTCATATCGCTGGAATAGATATGCAGATGATGTTTTATGTTTATTTGAAGGATCTGACCGCCAGCTTCAATTACTGTTTAGTTATTTGAATTCTATTCATGAGGCAATACAATTAACTATGGAAATCGGATTACAAAATCAAATAAATTTTCTAGACCTCACTATAAAAATTAAAAATGGTAACCATAGTTTCAGTATTTTTAGGAAACCTACTTTTACTGACAATATTATACATTCTACATCACAACATCCTTTTAGTCACAAAATGGCCGCCTTCTATAGTATGTTGCACCGTCTCATTAATATTCCAATGTCTATTAACGATTTTTGTACGGAATTAACTTGCATAAAACAAATTGCTTTAAATAATGGTTAACCTAATAGAAACAATGTTTAAAACGAAATTGAAAAATAATGCTAAATTACTTATATTTCCAACTGTAGGTTCTATTAAAATCGTACCAAAATGGCGTAGAATTAACTATACTGGTAAGGTTATCTATGCTGTTGGGAATGTATTAGAAAAGAAAAATTATTTTAAACCAACTTTTTACTGCAAAAACAATTTACGGAAAATGTTACTAAATTGTAAGGATAAAATAGATAACATGCAAAAAATGGTGTTTATAAATGAACATGTAATATTTGTTATGCAGCTTATGTGGGCAAAACAGACCGTAGTTTTAAATGTAGGTTAAGTGAACACGAATGAAGTTGGCGGTTGGGTCATAATGACTCTTGTTTTTCCAATCACTTAAAAACTCATTTAGTGTCTGATTTTTTTAATAATGTTGTTTGAGATTCTCCATGTAAATGCAAAAAGTAGAAAATTTATTTCATTAAAAGTGTTAGAGATTAGGAGAATATTTTGTAAAGACTCAAAACTGGTACTCAATGATCAGGTAGAACTTTTGTCAAACTCAACTTTGCTAAAACCATTGCCTTCCTTATGACCACATGTTTCCCGCGCCCTTCTACTCCTCCCCCCCTAGCTAATTAACTGTTCTTCTCTTTGTAACACACACACACACACACACATATATATATATATATCCTTAGTCTTTGTTAAGTTGCCTTGTAAATGCCGTTGTTGGCGAAACCATGGTCGGCAAGACTCAATTAAATTGTAGAATTTACTAAATATTGTGTTTGATTTTTCATTAAAATAGAGTTAACCTTCGGTCAATAGTGTAAATCGTATAAATTTAGAGAACTTAAAATAAATATTTTAAATTTATTCAAAATAATCATATCATATCAATTTGGCTAACATAGTTATAAATATATTTTTATTTTTATAATAATGTATATTGTTATTGAAAAGAACGTTTTCGAGGTTTGGGGTGAATCAAAAGCGTGTTATTTAAAAATCTGAATAATAAAATATTTCTATTATAAAATTTATTCATTATTCATGTTATATTTTCAACAAGTACTATTAAACAATGTGATTACATAAGAATAATAATAAGATTGACTATATATAAACTCATTTTACTTCGTAGCTTTAGTTTGCGCTTAGTATTCTGCAATAATTAAAATTTAAAACGATAGGAGTGAATACTAGTGGAAATAAAATGTGTTAATTTAGAGTTTTAATAACTGAGGAGAGTGTGTAATAACTGTACTTAGGTCTCAAAAGAAATTTTATCGTGTTATATTTATTAACTTTTTGTTTTAATCTTAGAAAAATTAAATGTTATCAACGAAATTTTAAAACGTCATAAATAATAGCATGTTTTAAAAACAAATTCCGTATTAAATATAAAATAATAAAAACGTTATGTTATACAAAGTGCATGATTATACCAACCCACAACACACTTTTTGATTTTGGTTCCTTTTTGGTTTACACATTACATGTACCTATTATGAAAAATTTATCCGATACATATTACCATTTTCATCTTTTTAACTAATCTTACTCTATAACTATAACTAATATCCTCTTATATATTAAATGTTACATAATTATTATGTTTCATAATGAATTCTGCATCTAACATTCCATACTCCAGGATGTAACTACTCTTGCATATTTCATATAATACAGTCTATGACTACACATTCTAATATTTATTGAGATATTTTAAATAATTCATAGAGTAAATCAATACTTGTTAAATTATTTGTAAAGTTTTGATATTTTACTTTGAACAAAAAGTCGAAAATTATGAAATTTTAACTATTAAAGATTATTGTGCATTCTACTCAATGCTACTGCCAAATAAGGTATATGCTTCATATAAAATAGACTTGGTAATATATTCCTTCAAAGAAATGTCATCCTTAAATCACATTGAACATCGTCTTTGTAAATTGTATCGTTTGATTTTGACAGAAGGCACACGTGTGGATAATATGATGTTGTCAAAGCGACGACCTCGTAGTAACTAATGACTCCCACTACCATAAATAAACAAACGACAAGTAAACTCCAACTAAAAGCTATCTTTAATAATCTAACTAATTACTCAATTATATATTTGTCATTTGAGAAAATCTTTTAATATTTATATGATCCTATTTTATATATATACAGGGTTATTAAAAAAAAAATAGATTTTTTTAAATGAATATAGTAAAATGGTTTTATTCAACAGAATAAAATAATTAGTAGCATTACAAAGAGGGCATTTAAAAGTTTTTTGTACAGTATTATAGATGTTCTATATGAGCCCCACGGGTTACAAGGCAAACATCAATTTGACAGTCAAATTCTGACCAGACTCTGTTAAGGGTATCGACGTCAACACTCTCTATCTCATGTTATGCGCTGCTTTAATTCCAAGAGACTTAATGGCAAAGGGGGAATAACAACTTGATCTTTAAAGTAACCCACAGAAAGAAGTCGCACGACTTCAAAGTCTGGACTGCAATTCACAGAAAGAGCTATAGAGTGTGTTGACGTCGGTACACTTAACAGAGTCTGATATGACTTGCCTATCGAATGGATGTCTGCCGTGTAAGCCGTGGGGCTCATATAGAACAGCTATAACACTGTACAAAAAACTTCCAAATGTCCTCTTTGCAAAGTTACTATTTATTTTTTCCTGTTGATTAAAACAATTTTACTATGTTAATTAAACGTATTTATTTCTTTATGAATAACGCTGTATATAGTTTACATTCTCACTTCAGAAGTATTGTAATGGGGGTAGAAATCGCATTTATATTTTAATATTTTAATTTTCATGAGCTAACGCAATTTTCAAGCTGTCTTTGTGCTCATCGAAAACCGATTGCACAGAAAACATAGCAGCGACATTGTCAAAAATTCCTTGTAATGTTAATTTAAAAACACATTATTATAATTTTTATACATATTTTACTGTTGAATGTACATGATACATCAATACATTAGTTTTAAATCTGTTAATACATTAAATTATATCGATTTTTTATTATCCTCTAAGATACCATTAATACATATTTGCAGCAATCTATAAAATTTGTCATAAACCGTATTACTAGGTGCACCTATACTATGTTTTACTCAGAAAAGTTCAATTTAGGTCTTATTTAAACGTTATATTTAGTGTTTACGAACAAACGAAAAAAAAAATCATCCCAAATGGCTGACCTAAGCAAAGTAATGAATATATCTTAAGGTACACTGCAGTTTTCTACCACCCTAAGAGTAAAAATATTCTCCCGAATTAAAAATTAATAGCTTAGGCTGGAGGGAATAACTTGAGATTATTTATATCAACTAGGTGTAACATTGACAGTATTATAAAGGTCTAAGCCATTAAAAAAACTCTGCAACATTTTAATAACATTCTTAAATAATGCCCAATATAGGAAATATATAATTTTTCGATATTTCATTAAAATATTCTAGAGTCTAATTGCATGTAGCTTTTTTTTTCTTTTTTTTTTTTTAATGGGATTTTTATCTTTGTGTCGTTTCTCTTTACCAATGTTTAAAAATATATATTTTGAATATTTCGAAGTTTATTATTAAACATTATTTTATAAAATATGTATATAAATAGTGCTTAAGCTTTGAATATGTTTTCTAGTGTTTCCTGCTTTGATGGCAGGAAAGATAAAATTTAGATTTTTTTTTCCAATTCCATAAACAACATTTAATTTCAATAATTTTGTCCGACGTGAGTTATTTGTATGATTTTACAATAAATAGAGTCGATATTTAGACATTATGTCTTTCATAAAATCTCCTATTATTCATAAGACTATTATTGTTTCGTTTTCTACTGATATCACAATCCCCAAACTAGGATTTCTTAGAAGGTAATTAAATATTTTTTTTTGAATCTATAGATGCAATATTTTAACAAAGTCGTTGAACCTTATTAAAAAAAAAAGTATTTATAATTTTTTTTAACTATACATTTATTTTAATGCTAAACCTATAATTTATGTGGCAAAAAATAAAACAAGTTTCTAGATAATGAGAAAAAATCGCTCGTATACCAAATTTTATAAAAACAAATGTTATTGTTTGGGCAGCAAAAAATTGAACATACGCCAGACGACAGATAGACATAATTCTTAAAACTATTTTTTGGTTCAGCTTAGATGACTTCTAACAATTGTATATCCCAAAAAACTCCATATTTTTACTCTATTACTTATATGTGTGAATGTAATATTGTATAGTGATGTTGAGATTTTATTGTGTATATTTGTAATATTTATATGATTCTGTGTATATTGATGACAGAAATATCACATGAGAAATCATTGTACTACGAATGTGATTTTATCTCTGACATTGTAAGGGTGATGATCAAATTCAGCTAAAACAAAACTTACCAACAATTAAATTATATATAATCAATAACTCCAATTTCCAACAAATTAAAATGCATAAACCAGAATGTCTTTTAATGACTAAATTACCCCAGTAGGTTTTACCAAGTAACAACTATTATATTATGATTATGAATAAAAATATAAGTGTTAATTTTTGCTTTAAGCTTTCCCATTCATATCTATATATTTAACCTTAATTCCATTTACCTTCTCTATTACTAATAATTTATTTAAAATCACACGTCGACAAGTATATTTTAAAAAGATAAAATTCATATTTGATTGCATTAACAATTAATATTGAAACAATGTTTCAGCCTGTGTTCGCGTCACACAACGATAACGTGTATACCTCAACGCTTCCCTTTGTGACGTGTCAGTGGTCTATCATTTATCTTGACACGGTAATATAGTTCTATATATGTCACATTTGTATTTCCTTTTAAACAAGTTTTCCAAAACTGATGGCGCAGAAAAGGGGTGTCTGTTATTACACCCCTGACAAAATTTTGATTTATGTGACGTGTTAAAGTGATTTATACTGAAAGAAAAATGTTATTGTGTTCTCTAACTTTTATTATTTTGTAACATTTCCATTATAAGTGTAAGTGTTCAATATTTATTGATTGTTAATGTATGAATTTATTACTGTCTAGTTTTGAGTACCGGAGGACCAGAAAATTTGAGTTTACCTTCCTTGAGGTTGTGGTTGTATTGTGCCAACGAACGGTTCCACTTCTGATGTTTAGTAACTGGCCATTACTTCTTCTTGCAATCACTTCAAACCGACCGCACTAAAGATATAAAATGTTTAAAAAGAGAAACATAAAAGTAATTGAGGTAAAAAGTAAATGAATCTGAGGTAGCCGGAACTTGTATATGAGAAAAGGCTGAGGGACCAGACATTGCATCTGACTTTAAGTAGAGATGGAAACAGAGTCACGAACATGTGTACAAGTATACTGTAAGTGAAAGTGGTTGGTGGATGTAACCCAATTTAAAATTTGAGAATTGTCGTTGGTACTATTTGGAAATCATTATAAAGATACATTTATATTTCTATATATTTACAAATACAAAGTTCATCTTTAAAGACTATTACGTAACAGTAAGGTATTGTGTGTATTTAGACAAGTTTATAAATATGAAGGAATCAGATTTTAAATTGCTTCAGGAGGACAACAAATCGAAATCCTACCGCTCGTCTATAGAGGTCAATATATCAATAATTTCCTCGATTTAATTAACAGGTCGATGAATTTAAAGTCATTATTCAAATAATAAATGGGTTTGAGGAAATAAAGTTTCAAATTTTATGTCCGTATATATATATATATATATATATATATATATATATATATTTGTTTAAAAATTTGAGGAAACATATTTGTTTGGAATATTTTTAAAATTAAATAATAATATAGGTATAGTCACAATATGTGTACAAACTCATTATATTAAATGTATATTTTTATATATTAGTGTCTTTAATTTATTTCGGAATGAAAAATGAAGAATCAATAAATTTAAAATATTTAATATTATAATGTAAGAAGTAAAACAGAGTAAAATTACACACTATCTTATTTAAGCGTATTAGATGGTGGTGGAATTTCTACATTACTTGAATATGACGTTGACATCACACATACCTGGAAGATAATGGGTTCGCGACATTGTCAGGCGCAGGAGGCTTATACAGCTCACATTATGATTCGATGGAATCTCTCTAATTCTCACCCCTCCTCTCAATTAAACTACGCCATGTTTTCACTTTTCTTTAGAAAAAAAAATGTTTGAAATAGTTATCTTAAATAAGGTTTCATTTGTATCCTCATCAATAACGATGATTTTTTTCCCTTTAAATTTATTTTTAAGTTTTTTGGTAGTAAATTTATAAAACTTGTAAACGTGGTAAATCGTTAATTTCATTAATTATTCTATTTAATTTTTTTTATAAACGTAGGTATGAACGTGATATAATTATGATGTTCTACGTTCATTAAAAGGAGTTGAATGTATTTTTGAAAGGAGGAAAAAAGACTGTAATAACTTGACTATGACCGGATACACATCAGTTGAAAATGAGCTCCCTATATTGTCATGCACAATGATTAATTCTCAGATTCACTAATGTAATTAAACTAAAATTATAATAATTTCATTTAGACGGTGAGCCTTTGTTTGTGTTTTATTGTGTACGTGATTTTTATACTTTGTTTTGTAATTAAAAACTGTATTATACATGGAAGTCTTCTAACAATCACTTCGTACTATATTAGAGCAAATCGACCATAAAACTACTGACAACTCTCAAATCTACTGATTTAGATATAAACTAACTTTGTTAAGGGTATAATATTTCAATTTGCATGAAAAGTGACTTCTCCACAGAATGTTTGATTTCTAGTAAAATGTGAAGTATGTAATAAAATAAAGCAAACTGTGGTAGCAATGAAACGAATTTGATCTCCAAAACCTGCCACGTTCCAAGTTCAAGAAGGAATGCGTTTTTATAAGGTCGTGAATTTCAAGATCCAGAGTAACAACTATTATAAAGAAAAACATTAATTTTAACTTTTCTAATTCTCATAGCGTAAAAAAGTTTTCTTATTCCTTACATTTTGTATCTAGTATCATTTTCTTATCGTCAATATTGCATATTTTCTATACAAAATATTTAAAATGTTTTCAAGTGACAAAATAATTTATGGAATGGACATTTACCGCAATAAAACATAGTAAGAAATTTAGCTTAGTTGAAATGTAAATGTGGTATACCGAATGAACAAATTGGAAAGCTTATTATAAAAAAAAATAAAGGGTAGGACGTCCTGCCAAAACAGTAATGGGTTGTTGCAGTAAATATATGACAGATTGAAAACATGGTTTATTGCTTACAAGTAAATTATAAGGTTTGATAACAACATCCGTTTTATTTTATTATAAACATAATTTATAAGTATTAAGTATAACACGTGCTTTATTAAATTGTTCGTCAAGTGTTGACACTCTCCATTAACTAATTGTATTAGACTTTTGTCAATAGATAAAGAAAATGTTCTAGCTTAATGGTCATTTCACTTAGTACTGATTTCATAATATAAATATTATATTGACTTGTTTGATTGACGGAGTCGTACATATTTCATATACATTTAGAGTTAACAGATTATTACGTTGAAAAGTTCTTACCAAAAATTTTCTTTGGCAAGAAATATCAATTATGTAAAGTAATTCCATTTTCTTTGTTGTCGGTTTTATTTTAGGTATCGATAAATATGTAAACGTAATGACAACATAAATCGTATTACCCATCGAGTACAATTTACTCATAAAGCAAGTTTATGGGAGAAGCAAACCAAAGGTTAAGCTCTATTTTTTACATATTTTTTAATAATATTTATTAATAATACAAATCAATATGTTTAAAGATAAACTTTTAAACGTTGATATGGAGAGATCATAAAGAGATCAGAAATTGAATGAAAATAAAATACTCACATATAGTATAAATAGATTCGAGAAAAAAATTCCAAGAGATGGTGATAAATTCTATTTTATTCTATTTTGGACCTTGTTTAAAATGTTATTATAATGTTAAATAGTTCAGATAATTAGTTTACAGCGTTAAAATACCGTCAATGTACACCAAGTTTTAGATATAAATAAACTCCTGTCGTTTCCCTCCAGTTTAAGTGTTTCCTATTTTCTTTTAAATTTTGTCAATTGTCTCTTGACTTATTAATTTATAATGGGTAAAATATTTCTAGTATAAGGCTAGTGCCGCGGTCATAATGTTCTTTGCGGTTTTTTATAAATATTAAATAAAATGTTTAAAAAAGGCCTATGTTACATCGCGCGTGTTTCAGACATGGTATAGTTTCACCTCGTAATAACGCTAGCCTTGGATTATTAATTTACGTTTACTCCAGAACCAAAAAAAAAAATTTACGATTTTGAATATTGGTTTAGAATGGTCGTTATAAACAATCTTTTGAAAAAGAACTTATGACCGATTTTGAGCGATTACTACTTTTATTTCAGAGTTTATAAATTGCTTAGTATTATTTCTTTTATATTTCTTAAACATAAATAAAAAATATAAATTTTGTTAACTGATTTTTAGTTGATATATTGTATTTGTAACAGGTATCAAAAAATACGTGTACAAATTATTTTGTTGAGTATAACGTTAGAAGCAATATTTGACAATATCGGTGCTATGTCTTATGAGAAATCAATTTTTAACAAGCAGGAAGAAAGCCAGAAAATTTTATAATAAACAATTTCGTTTAGCTTATGAAATTTTAAATGGGTATATTTTCAAAGATATTATTACGATTTATTTTCTCATTACAATACTTATTAGATAAATTAATTAGATTATTAGAGATAGCTTTTATTTGACGTTTGTTTATTTATGGTAGTGGGAGTCATTAGTTACTACGAGGTCGTCGCTTTGACAATATCATATTATGGCGTCTCAATCATCCACACGTGTGCCTTCTGTCAAAATCAAACGATACAATTTACAAAGACGACTTTCAATGTGATATAAGGATGACATTTCTTTGAAGGAATATATTACTAAGTATATTTTATATGAAGCATATACCATAATTGGCAGTAGCATTGAGTAGAATGCACCATATTATTTAATAGTTAATATTTCATAATTTTCTATTTTTAGTTCAAATAAAATATCTAAGTATTGCCAGCAAATAACCTAGTTTTGATTTAATCCATTAAAAATTAATATATCTCGACAAAAATTGTATTAAATGAAGTATGCAATAGTTATATCCTGAAGTATGGAATGTTAGATGCAGAAATCATTATGAAATATAGTAAGTATGACACATATAAAATAGGAGAGGATTAAAGTTTCCTGATAAAAAAAAACTCTAAAGTAAGATTAGTTATAAAGTTGAAAATGGTAATATGTACCGAAGTACTTAAAGATAAATATTCCTACACAAAATAATTAATTTATATCAAAATATATTTAATTGTTGATAAAACGTACTTATAATGTGTAAACCAAAAAAGTAACCAAAATCAAAAAGTGTGTTGTGGATTGGTATAAACACGCAATTTGCTCAAAATAACATCTTATTATTATTTATTTTTTTTAATACTTAATTTGAATAATAAATCATATTATTTTATGTTACATTTTTTTAAATTTTGTAATTGACATTTACGATTTAAAACAATAAAACATAATGTTAAGAAATATAATATGATAATGTTTCTTTTGAGACATACGTACAGTTATTACACACTATCTAGAGTTATTAAAAGTTTAAATTAACACTTTCTTTCCACCAGTCATTCATATAGCTTTTCAATTTTGATGAATTTTTATTGTCAAATTGTGCTAAAAAATAAAACGCGTTAAAAAAATTAAATATATATATATATTAAAATCCTATGTAATCAAATTGATTACAAGTACTTATAAAAAATATAAGACTAAAAATTAACTAAATGTATAATAGACTGTGTTTATTATTCGGGTTTTTTTAATAACACAAAGTTATATAATTGACGGGTTGAAAAAGTATGATTTTTTTATGTTTTTATCTTTAGAAATTATTAAAATATTTTAATATTATTATTATGACTTAATCAGACATTTACAATAGTTTGTATTTCTTGAAACTAATAAAATACTTTTTTATGTTAACGTAATTATCCTTCCGTTATCAAGTGATATGTCTAGTAAATAAAAGAGTTACCTATATATAGTTATTTTTATCTGTGAGGTAACTTTAAAAAAGTAAACGTTCTATCTTCATCATCTGATTACGAGTGATTATATAGTGAATACATACACTAATGTTCTATCTAATATCCTATTAAACCACATTAACAATATGAACACTCCATCATTTTCAAATAAATTCAAAACCAGAACTTTTTTTTTAGGAACAAACACATAACAGTATTAAAAATGTGACAAAACACGCTTCTTTTTGCATGAATATCTGTTGGTATATTTTTTATGCAAAAAAGTGATCAGAATGAATGATATACTTGATATATATTATTATATATATTATATATAATAATGATATATATATATATATATATATATATATATATATCTTTATTTTATAAAGATATACCTTGATATATCTTCTATAAAATAAAGACCAACAGGAACCGTTCAGAAATGAATGTCATTATTTTTTGTTTTTTCAGTAGCAGCCATATAATTTAGTATATATTTTTAGTATTGAAACGTACTGATATTAAAAGAAAAATACAATATATTATGTTTATATATAGGACATAAAAATAACAAATACAAAATATTTACTTTCCTGATATACTACAATAATAATAATTTAAGCTGTTCTTAAAGGATTGTATCATTCTACTAGAGACCTCATACATATCCGGTGATACAATTACACGTTTTAACATGAAACTCAAACTAATTCAGTTGTATTATAAATTTTCATGACAGGTACAAATTATTACTCCGCAGGTAATATCACGATAAATGTGTATAGCTCGCTTTGTCTTTCCTTTTGTTTTCCTTCATTGAGTCCACCACTTTGCTTGACCAACAATCACTCTCTGTGTAAGAGGACAATTTTCATGAATGGAGTATACATTGATATTATTTAATGAGTGTAGTAAGTTTAACTTAAATTATTTGTAGATTTCACAGACGCCTATGATAGTGCTGAAAGAGATAGGCTGGATATTGCATTGCTGGAATTTAGAATACAACATAAATTAGTTATTTGAGTACTATGGTTCTGAGGAAAGTAGTGATTAAACTGAAATTAAAGAGATTCTACAGATAATTTAAAGATAAACACAGACTCAGAGAAATGGTCTCATATTAACTATTCAATCTTAGGGAAAAAAATTGGAATCGTATGGGTTAATAATGAAGGGAAATTTTTTGATGAAACCGTTCAATGATAACAAACAAAAAAATCCCTGATAATAAAAAAAAGTTCAACCATATAGACTGTATATGAATCTTGAAATTGGCGTCTCAATAAAGAGAATGAAAGACAATCGAAATGGCAAGTCACGGAGAGACACTCGGAGCTGACAAAAAATAAATAAAAAGTGATATACGGGATTAAGAATAAATCAAGATCTCATGGACTGCATTACATTTGATGACGAAAATTAAAATAACACGCTTCAAGTGTTGGTTATTGTGGTGTCGATTGAGAACAATATATCCTCTAAAATGGTTTTCCAGAACAGAAAAAAATCCGACTTATAAAGGGATGGATATCTATTATATCTTTGAAGATCTTCGAAAAACCGATGTAAGAAATAAAAAAATAAAAAAAGTTTAAGATTCAAGGGCAAGGTTCTTGAAGGACGGTATTGATGTAGAGTAATTAAGTAAGGAAATTATAACTATAAGTTGTTTTTATGGACTATGCATTTATAATGAAGACATTACGACCTTAGTACAAAAATAAAACCGAGGAAATGTAAATCAGGTAATTTCATAAGTTACGTTGATGATGATAATATTAGAGGATATAATATATTTAAATTCTAACTATTGCGAACCTCTTAAAATGTCGACATAGGAGACAATTAAACGTGAATTGATTAAACCCTGGTAGTATTTTCGTACCAGTATTTTGTTAGCATTACGTGATTTTTTTAAACGTAGTTCTCCCAAATGTTGTTTGACTTTTTAAATCTTACTTATGGAAGGTTTTAACATAGTGTGTCAAACAAAGTATTAGTTAAATTTAACTTTTATACTTGTTTTAAATATTGCAATATTTAACAACAAATAAAAAAAAAAACAAAAAACAAACAACATCTTCATATAATAATATTAAGAATGCGTATAGCTGCTTAACGAGAATTTTATTTCAATTAAGAAATAACTTATAACTAGATAACAGAGAAACCCTTGTTGTCTCTGGTAACTGTTCGCTCTCAATAAAACTTTACTCAATAAAATAATTCCATGTATAGTTTGTACAGTTCATTTCTTAATAATTAATGAATTCATACAATTTTGTAATACTCGTACAAATCATTCAGTGCAGCAACGAATAATGCTTCTTTCTAATGTTTACTTTAAAAAAGTAATATTTAGATGTACAGTTCGTTTCTCTTTTTGGAAAAATATAGAAGAATAGAATTGAACTCAATGAGTAAAGTGTGATGTGGAAATGAGTGCTGAATATTACCTAGATGAATGTAAATATCCTGAGCTAAATTCTGAGAATCAAATAATATTACTCAGATCTGTAAAATTGATTAAAAAAAGCTGAAAGATAATTAAATATCAAGTAAATTGTCAGTTTAGAACCGTTGAGGGTTTCACTTCACTTTAATCCGTACATGGCGATAAGTAGTAAAAATCAGTTTATTTAATTAAAGTCATCAAAATAATACAATGTCAAAAATTAAAAAAATTCTTTGAAATATTTCTATTATCAAAAATAAAACTTTAGATGCATAATAGTTGTGAATTACTTAACTTTTTGGGGAAAGGGATTTTTGTTAAAATAAATTGGTATGAATGTTGTTTTAACGAGTACGCATAGCCAATGAATTGTTTATTTTTACAGTGACAAAGAAGGCCTATATTAAATTGGATTCTGATAATATCTCATATATAACTTAATATATATTTAATCCAAAACAGTCAGACACATTACATTAATAACATATACATTAACGAATAATAATAAAAATTATATTTGATTATAATATTAAAATAAATAACAATAATAAAATAATCTTTAATAACAACGAATAAATCTTTAATATAATTGTAAAGTAATTTGAAGCTATAACATTTTAGGAGCTGAAACCTTGGCAAAAATTATTTCTAGTAAGTTGCACAAAAAAATAGTGGTTCGATTTTTATGAAACGAAATTTGAACGGAAATCGATGGTACGACTTAACCCTAAGTGGGGAAGTTAGAGCCATTATAAATATCAATAGATTTTCAAAGTACAATCAAGAAAGTCTAGAACTTCCAGACAGTCATTTCCGTCATAGCCAAGATTACAAATATAAATTAACTATTTCAAGATTAAAGACACTCTTGATTTTTTACCTGTAGAATTTTGTTTGTTTTAATAACTAACTGTTACTGATCGAGATATTCTTGATCACTTAACACTTCTAATAAAGTTTTAGAAGTAATTGTTATGAATATATTATATAATAATTATATTTAATTCAAAATTTCATTAAATTATAACCTATGATATTTAATTTTTTAATTGTGGTTATATGGTAATATTATTTAACGTTTCCTAAGCTATATTCCTTATAAAAGGTTAATGGGTGATTACCATATTTAAACTATACTATAACAGTCACTATTAAGTTTATACTCATTCACGAATTGTTTAAATGTGCCTCGATTTAGGTTTATATATATATATATATATAATTTTAAAAGATGTTAAGTTTATTAATTTCATCATACATTTACATTGTCTGTGTCATAACAATTTCTATCATTTTCTTTATCTTAGAACATCTATCAAAGATTTATGTTACAAATTAATTGTATCGTTTACTGCAAAACACGTCCTTTGTTTTGCAATTATTTAAAAAATATTGAAATATTGAAATAATAACAGATACATATGTTAGGTACATAACTTTTTTAAATAATGAAACAATATATTGATAAAAATGTATTACTTTCTTTTTTCTTAATGTTTATTTCATGTTTATTACACGTACAAATTATGTATTTACCATTTTATTCGTCATAGCAGGTCTTTGTTTATAAGCGACAGATCTTTCACCACTCACCGGACCAATTTTCAAGCTTGACACTACTAATTTCATTAAATTTGACGTACACAGCTACACATCACAATTAATTAATACAACTTATGACACAACAACAAATGTATTTTTGCGGCAGTACATGTGACAAAATTTAAAACCTATGCATCCTTTCGAAGATGTGTCTGGTCCAGTAGTGATCTACTTATCCACACTTAAAAATTAAAATATTCTGTTGTTTCTGTTTATTTACTACAACGCCTGCATGCCACAACGTGTTTAGAAATTATTTTGTTGCCTTTGTTCAATTTACGGCTATTCAGCGAGACAAACGGTAGACATAAGCTCTTCAACGTTTGCGTGGTGGTTCTGATATGTGATTCCACATATAATATCAACACTGTCTAAGGCGGTACGTGAAGCGTTTAAACATAGATTCATTCATGTAATACTGCTTCCTAATCATTTTGAATTGTAAAGTTTCCTCTTGGATAAAGAAGAAGTCATAAAAATCAGTTTAAATAGATTCCTTTTCTTCAGTCTTAATAATAATAATTTTCTAGAGTACACAAAATACAAATTTTGAACATAATTTGAATAATGTTTTACATATTTCTAAAACAATGTAGATATAAGCTTACATATACTATAACAAGTTAAAAATTACTGATATCTGATTTTTACTCTTAGTTAAAACAAAATTAATATCAACTGTTTACGGATGAAGTGGTTATTTGTGTGATATATGTCTGTAAGCTGTTTATTTGTCTGTCCGTCATGTGTCGTTGTTGCAGTGGTATACATCTCCAATTCAGTGATAGATTTTATTCAAATTAAAATAATGGCATATTTTCTCTATATCGCGGGACTTTTTGTTATTTTGTTTTGAAGTGAGGAGTACTGCCATAACAAAAAGGCACAAATTTAAGATTTTATAAAAATCGGGATTAATGTATTTTGTAACATTTTTCTCTAACCTTTATTCTCCAACGACCTCAAACACAACGTGTTGGTTCTATGTTTATTGAAAGATGCCGAACCATGAGTTATGGGTAAATAATAAAAAGCTGGTAATAGTGAATTGATAAAAGATAAAAATGACCACGACCGCTGTCAAAAAAGTTCAATTTTAACCGAATATAATTATTTACACCTAGGACGTGTTAGCACTTTTAGATTCTATTTAAATATAAAAATAGTGGTTCATAAACTGTGTCTATTTTTAATTTGGCACATTTTGACTGATACAAACCGAAGCGACATAATTTTATGCGGTTTTGAGGATGGTAAAAGGAGAATGTTTGTGTAATGGTTTTACACTTTTTTTTTAATATTAAAACTTTTGCTGGTGAAAGTATTTTTGCTCCGCAAATTTTAACTAAAGATACTTATTTACTATATTACACTACGTGTCACTGTGAAGCTCAACTGTTTCAAAACTGGCTACTTGTTTAAAATTAAACAATTATAGTCCAATTAAAATTGCCATTTTAATGCATACAGGTAATGAAAACTGTTCAGATTAATTTGTGTTGTTTTTCACAATGTATCTTCGATTTGATTATTATTTAGCTCTTGGTTCCACCTCACACTTTATTCGTTGTGCTCAATTCTAAGTAAACTATGAAAAACTTCAACAGATCTTTCTTATCTTAGGTATAGGCAAACAGTAATAATCATAAAGAGGTTATAATCACAGATCAAGTAAATAATAAATTTAAAACATAGCATCCCTTAATTTTCAGTATGTAAAAACATAATATAACAATTAATTGTTTTAAACATTAAATTTGTATAATAAACAAAATAATGTTTTATCGTAAATCTGAAGGAAAGGTAATTGTTTAAAAAACTATATGATAAACATTGTCCTAAGCGTGTCTGTCAACACATAATTCTAAGATTAATCAAGGATACTTCCGTCAGAATGAAATGTACAATTCTCGTACGATTATTTACATATAGGCCTATCCTTCAAAAATGTTGCAAGTCTTAAACTGTTCTTATGCTGTGTATTGTATAAAAATAACTCTTAAACTATACAGTTCTGTTATATCGTTGAGATAAGAAAAGAAAATAGAATTAACTCAGCAAATGAAGCGTGAGGAGGCGAGAACTGAATATTAACCAAAGAAAAGTAACAAATCAAAGCTGGGTGGTGTAAAACAACGCAGAATTCTAAAATAAATAATAAAATGTGCATTCAGTTATTGAAAAAGAAAATTATATTTTTAAGAAGATGATAGTTAGGGCTTCTTCAAATTACGTATATGTGGAGCGGTATATCAAAGTCTTTTTAAACTCAGTGAAATAAAATAAGGTTATCTCGGTCAAAGAAAAAAAAATATATCCAGCAAATGTCATGTTACAATTAATGAGGGTTTTCGATATTTAATATTTGCTAATTGCTTTACTTTAGGGTCAAAGGGTATTCTATCACAACAAATTAGAATGTATGTATTTTTATAGAAAAAGCTTAATGTAATATAATCTAATGTGGTCTACCGTATTTTTTAACGAGTAGTACAAGATCAAACAAAATAAATGTTTAATATACGAAAGGACCATACATTGTAGTTGTTATTATATAAGTTTATAAGTTGCTCAAAGTTTACATATTAACTTAAATTTAAATATTTATTTAATTTGAATAATAATTTTGTCGTATAAGATTTGTTTTTATTTAGATTTCTACAAACCTATCACAAAGAACTATGCCTCCTAGAGCTTTACAAATTAGATTTTTTTTTGATGATTTTATAGAAAAAAACATTTTACAAAGAAGCAGCTGCCGATTTTCATGATATGTAAACAAAGTAAATAAAAAACAAAACTATACTGTCCTATAATTTTTTCCACCGTATATTGCAATAACACTATATATAAATTATCTTTCAATTAAGATAATAAGATATAATAAATTAAGTTATTTAATTGCGAAATTATGGTTGTCTCATATAATTTCTATTTTTAATAACGTGTTATCCTATAAAAATCGGCATTAGCTATATAGCCTATATCATCTGTCAAACTACGCATACACTGAAGTAGAACGAAAAAATATGCAGGGATAATGGCCTCAATTTAGCTGGCCTAACATGTATCTTTTCCTTTTTATGGTGGGAACGATGTTTTTCTTGATTATAAGCAATAATAACCTATCGTTAAAATATTTATTTGTAAAAGACACATAACTTTTTTAATTATCTATTTTATTTTATTATATTTCTTTACATAAACTTAAAACATTATGGTTAAAAACACATAAATGTTAGCATATTGTTATTTTTAGACCAAACAAACATAAAGCTGTTGTTTACATATTAACCTAACCAACTTAAGCATATTAGTTAAGCTTGTCCAAATTGTGTAGAGCATTGTTTAATATTATTTTGATAAAAAAGACTATTTGATGGTAAAACACATTACTTCAATCATGTTTCTATTGTCTTAGAGTTGTAACGGTTGAATTATGATTGTTGTTGTTTAAACCAAAACAACTTGGAATTTTACTTCATATTCAGTTTATACTTTTCTTTTTACCTTACCCCTAATATTAGCAATTTACCAAGTTGCTAATGTTTAATTTGTGGGAAAATACTCGGAAATGAATTTAACAAAACAAACAATAGATAAAACATTACAATGAAAGTTCCTGAGCTAACTGAAGAAATGAAACTGTCATTCTTCGAAGCCCTTTGGGGATATTTACTTACCTGTACAATTTCTTAGGTGACTAAGCATCTCAAGGGAGGAGCTTTACTCTACTTAAATCTATGGTCGATATTACTATACACAAATGGATGTTTCAATGTTATATTGTTTATTGGTTTTTAAATTGGGTTTTGTACTTCGTCTAAGATTTAATATACATTAAATTTTATTTCTTTGGGATTGTTTTACACACTATGTTGACTAAATGTCAAATTATTATTTGTTATGAAACAAAATGTAAGTATATGTTAATTGTTGAATTAATATTACACATATGACTTAGTAACGACTGAGTTAAATTGAATGGTCAATACAAAGTGGATATTTTTTCTTTATTATCTCCTTATAATATCCAGAGTTTAAAGTTTTAAAAACCATGTTGCACATATATGTATTTTATAACTTATATTTGTAATAGATACACAACTTATATCAAGGAGGCCCCCATAACTCCCATATAGTATGTATGATGCTCTAGTATTCATCTTAAATATTGAATAAATAACACGCTGACACCTTAAGTAAGATAAACTAATTGTAACTCTGGAAGAATACCTCGGAGTTTTTATCACTCATGACTTTCTTTTTAACATTTTCCTTGGAAGTTTTTTATGGTGGTTATAATAAGAAATTATAATATTTAAACATGCGATATATTAAAATGTTTCATTTTCTAGCAAATGTGTTTTACTCTTTTTTTTATTATTACATTATATGAATATTTAAAACAAATCTCGTTAAAAACGTATACCAAAAAATAACTTTTTAAATGTGTAACGCATTCAAAGTTTGCTCTTGATATCAATAATAACATATACCCAAGAAAAAACACCAGAAATCAATGAAATTCATTTTTTTTTCATAAAGTTATTGTCACTCAAGGGATTAATACACCTCACTTACATTATCAATGTATGTTTTTGGCTTGAAGACGTGCAATTGTGTTTTATGTCAGAGGATATCATCATGCATCATAAACAGGATTAGCCTTCCGAAGAAGTAACTTTCTTCAGATATGGTTCAGACCAATATCACTGCTTCCGTTAATTACTAAATTATGGGCGAAAAAGTGCTCCTGAAACAGCCCAAGCTTCTATCAAATATACTTGATCACCAGTTCGGATTTCGAAATTGTCACTTAAATATAGGTCAAGTGGTAGAGTAAATTATGGTACGAAAAAGAATTTGAAGACAAGAAATACTGTTCCACAGTCATTCTGTATGGTGCACGAACCTTCGATCGATAAAGTATGGTACGAAGGCTTGATCGTTAAACTGAGTAAATTATTACCAGCATACTACTGTATCGTATCTTGTAGACCGATATTTTATATTTCGGTGTTTTATATAACACACAATGATAATAGGTCAGATTTCTACCCGAGATAAGCAGAAATCCCTCAAGGAGTATGATTGGAACTATATTGTACTTGCTATACATGATAGATTACTGACTGTCAAAAGTACAATGATGGTCACATTTGCTGACGATACAGCAATAGTGAATTACAGGCCAAAGTCCTTGGAGATTGAAATCGAATAACACGATGGACATTGGCATTAATGAGTTAAAATCCACCCACATCACATTTGTGCTACTTTAAGTAGATATACATTACTGTGTGTAGATAAGTAACGAAACAAATATCTCAAAACGACTGTGCGAAATAACGGAAAATGGAAATTGATGCGCGCTTCACGTCGAAGCATCATGTTTGTAGAAGCAATCCGTTTCAAGTGTCGTCAAATGTATTAGTTAACTGGACGAGGATACCTCTATAACCAGAAATAACTTTACCAGACTATTATCAGACCGATCTATATTTACAGAACTCAAATCTGGGGGTGCACGAAGGATTCGAATCGTCTTTTATCCAACGATGTCAAAATGTCTTCATTCACTGAATTACTAATACAAGATTGTATCAACAAAACGACGAACTAAATTCAGATCCTAGACCTTATACTCGTTAATGAAATAATTATCGACTTTGCACTGCTGCGTGAGAAGTGACTTCACAAACATGTCAACGTCTAAGCCATATGACTTTTAGATGATGAATGTGTTTACAGAGGATTTGTCCCAGTAAATTTATTATGATAATAATAGTAGGGGCGTAGTTAATTCTCAACACATGTTTGTTATATGGTTCAAGGTATTACGTTTTTAAACGATGTTGTTTTAAGACTGTAACAATCATTTCACCCCTTATTTTAACAAGAAACATATACGATAGTTTCATACGAAAATAAATGTTGATCAGCTCATCGCACACATCGTTTAAATAAATTGTATAATATATATTACAATAGTTTCTTCAATCGATAGAATGAGTTCAAGCTTTAATCAGATTAATTATAATCTGATTTGTGTAAGAGACGTACAAAGGTAATGACAATTTATTTGAAAGTCGTTTGAAAGTTAAAATCGATTATAAAGGTACAAACTAGTTTAGTAAGAAAAAGAAATTGAAAATTGAAAATTTATTTATTTGACCCTCTTTTATACATAATTTTAACAGGAAAAATTTGACAATCTTATATGCTTAATAATAAAATAGACAACTGTTCACATTATAAAATGTAATACATATAAAATAAAATTCATAATAACATAATAAACAATAATATTAATAATAATAATAATAATAATAATAATAACAAAAAATACTTCCTGCTGTATTACAAGAAGAAATGTTTCACTTATGTATAATTTTGTTGAAACCAAAAATTATTTCTCTTAATATTGAAAATAACCGAGATTTAAAAATAGTAACAAGTATTAATGAAAATAATATATATATATATATATATATATATATATATATATATATATATTGTGTAAACTTTTCTAGAATTATTTTACAATACATTATTAAACTGCGACATGTTTTGTAACAGACGACGGTTTTAACATAGAACCTTAAGTAATTCTATTCTATTATTAAATTTCATTAGAGGTACAAATTGTTACTCCGCAGGCAATGTCACGATAAATGTGTCTAGGTCGCTTTGTCTCTCTAGTTGTTTTATTCCTGATCATAAGTAACATGTTCTGTACTTTGAAAGATGTTATTTTGTCTAATATTGAAACGTAAACAACATAGGTGCTGGGTGTAAATATAAAGGTTTAGTTAGAAAAGAGATTTCATTTTATTATTATCAAAATGTTCATAACATTGTAAAACACGTTTGGATAAGGATTGGGATTTAAATTAGGAATTTAGGCCTTTAATATAAACTTATTTATTAAAAAGTATTGTTTGGGAGACTTCTTTTTCTTTCAAAACTAAATTATATATATACATATATATATTTATATATATTTCTAACATATATATATATATATATGTTAGAAATCTTTCGTCAAAAATTTGTTCCAAAATTTGCATAATTTAATATGGCAATTAAAACAAATTATAAGCATGGTAAAATCAACAGGTGACAAGTGTTGTTAAATGTATATTCAAAAGATGTTATAATTAAAAATGAATGAAATATTGTATGTTTACTTAGTTGTTTAATTTTATTGAAAACTCTTGCATCCATTACAATGAAAATACATTACGTAAACGAGCTTGATTGAATTTCTAAGACTTATTTCAATTTTTTTGATACTACTATGTATATAGAAATACAGTAAATAGGTTACTGGGCATTGTACTACAACGAAGCCTATTCTTTGAATTTACTTTCAGTAAGTAAGTTTATAAGTTTTCAAATCTTTTTCTTAAGTTAAAGCACATTTTAACAATAAAATAAAGGAAATTCTAATATATTGTACTCCGAAGTTATATTATTTCCAATTGATTTTTTTACACAGAAAATAAATAAAAAGTGATACATTTATCGTTTAGAAAAAAACACCCTATATTAGTTATTCAAGTATATAAATAAAAGTGAAAATAAAATAAAAATAGTAGAAAATATTTTAATTGATATTACGTTTTATTAAAAACTCATTCACAACAATGTTAGTTTAATTAAGGTGATATGTTTGTACAACACATGTATGTATTAGATAACTGTGAACGATTCTGTATTGACAATTGGTTTAAATGAAACATTTGAAGGCTCCCTTCTTAATATAGGAATGTTATTTTAACTGTTCTTTATGAGTATTGTCCACAATTTAGCGTTGATTTGTTACTTTGTTCTGCTTAACATTCATTCCTTTTTAGCACTTCATTCTTTTTGTTCAACTCTATATTAATTTTTTAAAGATAGAACTGAACTGTACAGATGAACCTAATAATCCGACATTAATAAAGTGAACACCACAACCGAGATCTGTGCTCGCAAGCCAAGACTTTTAAAATATGTTTCTTAATTAATAAACCTGAAAGTAATATTTTTTTTTTTTTTAACTTATATGTGGACCGGCATATTGTATTTGATAAATCTTTGGAATATATAATTGCAGTAATCATCACAATTGTGTTAATCTGTGACCTCTCAAAGAAATTCTAGATCCAGCAGTTAAAGTAGTTTTCCTGACGCTAAACTTTCTGTCTCCTCCAGCTATTGGTATAAATATTAGTTTAAATGTTATTAAATACTACATATTTATACGTAAATCGACATATTAAAATCGTATCAATTTTACCATTTTTTTTAAAGAGAAGTTACTATTAATAAAGCTGCAAAAATGAAATATTACAAAATATTACGTAAAATTTAAATGTATGATATTTGTTTAATTGGAATTATTTTAAAATATTAATTAATGGATATCTATCTAACAACTCTTCAAAATATATTCTGAACCTAGAAGATAAACAAGAAGCTAATCCTAAATATTGGTGACCTATTAGACTGTTATTAAAATACATAAACACGCATTTGTGTATGAGTGTTTTGGTTATCTATGGAAGTTTAAAGTCTCCTGTGTTTGGGTTTCAACAGAATCGCAATAGCTATTCGAAAAAAAAATATTTCGAAATTGTATAATGTATATAAAGTGTGAGTTTATTTGTTTTATAAATTAACTGATATCCATTTTATGACAGAATATTCGTTTGAAGACCACAAGGAATGAACTTTATAAGTCCATATTTTGACATTTTTCTTTTTTTATCCCACAATGTAGCTTTATTTGTATCTAACAGTAACACAGTACAGGGAATCACAATATATAAGTCACACTTAATAAGTGGTATAATTTGATGTCACAATATAATATAAGCGATTGAAAAATCCCATACAAGGAAAGAAGTTGAAATGTCCAATCAAAACAGGGGAAAATGTTGATAAGTCCAGGTACCCAGTCAGTCAAAGATTTTTGTGGCATTTAAACTAAGGCTTATTATGACAAACTTACAGTCAAAGACAAGAAATGAACCTTGAATATTTATTGAACTTACTGTAAAACTTTAAACATGTTGTAAAATACTTGTTTCTTACAATGTTAAATTTCATACTTTTTGGATTAACAATATATTTCCTCTAATTTTGTGTTTTAAACAGTCATTAAATGATTTTACAAGGAAATATTATGATAAGTCCTTCATTACAGGAGAAAAACTTGATAAGTCCATGTAGAACAGTTTAAAAAATTAATAACAATAACATGTAATATAAGTATTAATAAAACTAAAACATAAACCAACAACCATTATAGCAAACCTTAAAAAAAAAAAATTGAATATTTGTAAGGCGTATTCTAACGTAATCACTGAGTTTTAATTTTTTTAAATGCTCCATAAAAAACATTTAATATGTGACTTAACAAGTTCTACCTCTTGGGGGGGGGGGTCTTCATTTGCGGTTAGTATTGGGGTAGATTGATTTAAGTAAAACGTGTATTGTTAAACGAAAACTAAGTTATACTGATATTCGTTTTATAATTGTAATTTTATTTATAGCATACCCATATTATATGACTATATACTTATCGGTTATTTGGTCGGAAAATATTTACAAATGACTTTCCCGTACTAAACAATATATAAATCCTAAAATGACTTTTTCTGAGTATAGAACAAATGGAACTGTCATTTCACCATGTACTTTGGAGACGGAGTCTATCCAATACAATGTCATAAGTGACTAAGCATCTCAAGGGAAGTACTTTCCTCTTCTTATAAATATGTTTATTTTTGAAAGAATGAAACCAGTTTTTCCTGTAAGCTTATTTTTGAGAATTTTACTCTAAGTTAATTACTGTTTCAAGTCATGATCAGCATTAAATTAGTTTTTAGTTATTTGTTCATAAAATAGTCCGTCTCATCAGTATTAAAAAAAAAACTATCCATAGTGATTTGATTTGAAACAACTTTACTTTTTGTCAAAGTACGATTTATTGAAACAATTGTAATTTCAATTCTGGTTTTCCTCATGTATAAAATAAATTATTTGATTGAAAAGTAAACTGCAATATTAATCGCAAACAGTATTTAATGTATTGTTACATTCCTTATGCCCAGTAGTGTACACTTCATATCACCAATATTAAATATAATTACCACCTAACTACGGTTTTACTTTTGGAAATCGGTAGATAATCTGATATGGGCAAATGTTAAATAAAATAATACATAAATATAGCAGTATTTTTTAAATTGTGCAAATATTTCAGTAGTTTTATTAATGCGAATGTAGAAATGTACTAACACAATTTCTATTTATTACCAATGAGTTTTATTTCAGACAATAAACTGATGTTACGAAATGCATATTGTAAGGATCCAACGAAAAATGTAGACATCTTATGTAAAATAATATAATTATACAAATATATTATGAAGTAGAACTGTTTTATGATAAAACAGAAGATTTTATTAAATTATTTTAACATTTATTAATACTTAACTGTAATAACGTTTGAGTGGGATTCATAAAGAAATTGTTGTATGTGTATTTGAGAAACTAAGTTGAGAGATGTGCTAGAATAAAAGCTTATAACTTTGTTCTTGACAGTCAGCGATATTGGACAGGGCACTTTGAGTCCCATAGCTAACTAACTGTCTCAATTCTTTTTTCTGCCAAATGACAGAAAACACTCGTTGCTTAAAGTCTTTCTCCTCGTATATCACAAGAAAATATGAGGTTTTATCTTTCACACATGAAGACAATATATATCAACAAGCTATTACGTAATTATTCTAAATTATATCTAGTGTCAGAATTACTTTCTTGTTACACTTTAATGAAAATGCATTAATGAAAATGCTTTATTTTCAGTCATTTTATAGGGTGTTATAAACAGTAAGATAATATTTAAAATGACGATGGTTATATATAAAATTTAAAACTCAGGAATCATTAATTAGTATTAAATAAATCATAAGTAAATGGTGTCATTGAAACAATAGGGTATATCGTATCGTCCTACAGGGAACACAAATTATTAAGCATGTTTTCCCAATTATTTATTTAATTTGTGTTGGTAATTCACGATTTTGTTGTTTCTTAACTTCGTTAAGAAACTGAAGGCATACCATTATTCCCTTTAGTGTTTTCTCAAATATGTCGGTGTAAGTAATATATTTGTCGTTATTTTAAAAATCTGTCGCCATAACCTCGATGTCTTAATTAATATAAGTGTTCTTTTGTTTTAATATATATGTATATATGTTTAAAATTCTAGGTTTTATTTTAAAATTTAATTCGTTAGTTGAATAATGCATTCTAAAATAAATAACCTCAAGCAATAAGTATACGGTGATAAATTTATGGGTCCGATAAAACAAATCAAAAAATAGTCTAAAACTTACAGTTAAATGAAAGTAGTATTGTTTAAACAATAATCGTCGTCTAATACTACTCAGTACAAAACGTAAATGGCGACTGCGTCCGGAAATTGACATAAGTTCTGTTAAACCGACTGAACTCTGATTTAAATATACTAGGACTCTCATAAGTAAGTAACTTTAATTCAATCGAGTGTATTTGTTTTTTAACACAGAACAAAATAAAGTACATAAATTCCTTTGGAATTAAACGGGATTTATTCAAAATCTTTAAATTAAGACAAAATCTTACTTTTAAGGTTGTTAGGACAGATGATTGAATGTTCGAAGTGGCCGCTATTTTCTATCTTGAGAAGCAATAATCTTTCCTCTGTGATTTGTGCAGTACAGCATTACATGTGTAGACATGTATCTCAGATACGTTTTGAATAATTGCTTCTTTCAGTTCTTACTACGATTGAACTTCTTCATGACCTCTTGATGTGTCAGGACGAGGTGATTACAACAAGGATTTTATACACCACTCGGTCATTCCCTCCAACCGTTTTTAGCACGAAACATCTTAAAACCGACTGATAAACTCAGTTCCTAATCAACCGAACACTGAATCAATAAGATGCGTAATTTTAAAGGTAAAGCCTCGATAAATAAATTTATTTATTAATTATAAACTACTACAAGTTTACCATCTACTAAATTCCTGTTTGAAATTAATTAACATGTATAGCAATGAAAATAACAGTTAAATAAATCACAATTATATTTTAACACGATAAAGAGTCTTTACTCGGAATTTGACAATAAGTAACAAGCAAATAATAATTTAGCTTTAACTTACTTTTTAAAGATACAATATCTTATACTTCAGTCTTAAAAGCAAAACAAAACCTCTCGGTTATCATCTCTGATATGTTTTATTTTGCTCTTATAAGTAGGTACAGTTTTCAAAATCTTAGATATATCCCGGTAATTATAATTAAAATATATATATATATATATTGTTTTAATTTTTGTCTTAATAAAATTGTACATTTCAATTCAAGAATAGCTCGTTTTTACAGATTTATTACTTAACATAATTAATAAGTGATAAGAATAAAATAAAGTGACTATCAACGTAGGACAATATTTAAAAAACCTTATCAATACAGTAAAATCAAAGGAGTTATGTTTAGGTTAAATTTAGTTCATTACCTAGGTTTTAGTAAAATATATTTGTTATAAAATTATGAAGAAACAAAAGTCTCTAGTCTTTCTAATTTACCACTATGTGTCTATACTCACTTCACATGTAATATGCAGGTTTGTTCATCTATCACAATGAGAAAAAACAATATAATATAGGATGCCGATATTCATATTAATCTTAAGATATACTTATATTTAGAAACTAGTATTGTATCTCTCTCTCTCTCTCTCTCTCTCTCTCTCTCTCTCTCTCTCTCTCTCTCTCTCTCTCTCTCTCTCTCTCTCTCTCTCTCTCTCTCTCTCTCTCTCTCTCTCTCTCTCTCTCTCTCTCTCTCTCTCTCTCTCTCTCTCTCTCTCCTCCTCCATTTATTTTTACTAATATATGGAAGAGAGAGAGAGAGAGAGAGAGAGAGAGAGAGAGAGAGAGAGAGAGAGAGAGAGAAACTATAGTATCAGGAAAAATAATCGCTGATTATGATACGAGGATTAAACGTGATAAAAGACCCATTTGTGATAATTACTGTAATTACTTATTAGTAATATTCATCTACTGTTGTTGACAATATTCTAAAAAAATATGTTATAGGTCGTAATACAATTTAAATAAATAAACGTTCTTGCTTTTAGGTTTAATGAGATAAATCTTTTAAAAGTCTTGCCATGCACAGACCGCTGTTATGGTGTTTACTTTCTTAACGCCGAATTACTTACAGCTGTACAGTCAGTTCTATCTTTGAGAGAATAAAAGAAAGTTGAACGGGGGGAATGAAGTTTGAGGTGGAAACGAGAGCTGAATGTTAAGCAGTGAAGAGTAACAAATCAACGCTGAATTCTAGAAAATAACTCAGATTACACAGAACAGTTGAATTACTTTAATTCATCGTGAAGAGAGTTAGAAAATGACTTCAAATGTTTCATTTTTAATAAATACCGGCTTTGGAAACGTTGACAGTAATCATAGCTTACATGAAGATCGGTGTCAATAAACAAATATCTTTAAATAAACTCAAAAAGAAAAATACTTTCTGTAAAAAATATGAACTTAATTTAGCTTTTTTAAAAGCAATAAATGGCAATGGATAATAAATGTAAATTGGGAAAAGTAAATACTGATATATTTTTAAAACAATGATTGTTTTTACAAGCAATTGTATGTTTTGTCATTGGTTTCAGTTTTAAGGCAATAAATAAATATATATTATTTATTAATCATTAACCGGTGGTAATGATATTTATAAAGAAATGTTTTTCTAATGTTCATTTTAACAACATTAAATACGTCGTCAAAATGACTCCTCTAAACAGGAATAATAAATGTTTAAGAATATCATATTATTAGTTTTAACTTTGATTTTACATACAAAATAGGTAAAACATGATATGGCCTGAAGCTTAGAAATTAGTGACTCTAGTACTGACACCTAACGACCCACTTCTAGTAACTTCATAACTCAACCAAATATGTCAACTTTTCTTCCCACATTTTTAAGCTGCACATTACTGTATGTTAGGAAAATTCTTATGTGTCATAAATTCAATGATTTTACTAAGACTTCAATATCTGAATTGTGCATAATAGATTGTTGTTCACATTTAAACTACATAAGGGTATAGACACAAAGGTTGGTCATCTCCATGTGGTATTACCCTATCAATTTACGGAACTTTCACCTTCCTATATTTCTGTTATAAAATCCAAATAAAGCAAGGAGACGAATCTTCAAAGTTGAAGGAAATAAATCAGGTGTTCCTCTTGTTTTGTATTTGTATACATGCGTTATACCTCAGATCAATAATGTTATCACAGGCACATTTGTGGATACATTGCCAATTGGAATAAACGTGGAGCAAGTAATAAGAATATCAAATAGCTAGAATCAATTGGTTGAAGGCATTGAACATAGAAGTAAGTAAAGCAAACTAAGTTATAGTTCACTTCACGAGCAAAAAACAAAAACAGAAAAAACATGTAATAGCCAGTTGTTAAATGTATGTTTATTAATGTTGTTAAATTTCTGTTATAAAGCCATGTTAAATATTTAGGCATTACTCTTGATTTGAAATTTATACAGATAGTGCATATTAAAAAAAGAGGAATTAAGTCTTAACTATAACCAAATTTACTGGGTACTGGGAATATATTATTTTACGAACAACTGTATATATATATGACAGCTTATTTGCTTTCCAAACTACAATATATCACATAAAACTAAAGAAAAATATATATTTACTCAATCATTTTTAAGCTGTGATGATTAGCGGTATTCTGGCAATTTCAAAATAGGCAAAGGTATAAACATTTCGTGTGCAAAAATATTTTAACGAGTAATTCACTAAATGGACCTTAACCTAAACAAATTGAAATTATGTTGTTTTTTTAGTGAAAAACTTCCATGCTCACCAAAAAAAAAAGTTATTATTCTTAGGAATACAGGTATATAGTTCAAAAATGCGGGGAAAAAAATCTAAATTTTGGCGCTACAGTAAATAAATACCTAATGCTCTATGTTAAGTGCAAAACAGAAATATTCATTAGGATCTTACTGTTAAGCAACCAAACATGTAGCAAAACTCCGTCAGTATGTCAAAGTAGAGGCTTTAAACTCCTCAACTGAAAATCTAATGAGAAGACAGAATAGGGCTTTAAACAGTAGTAAAAAGCTAAGTGAAACTTTAGGTCACCAACGTTGAGTTAGCTAATAATTAATTAGTCCTCTAATGTTTTCATAAGATGTAAATCAATGGTAGGTTTTAGTGCAGATACTTTTTAATTTTTTAACAAAAATAATTAATATATATTGAGCTTGTAAAAATTACGATATTCTTGGAATTTTGTCACAGTAAACGGTGTGAAGACCATTTGATTGCTGTTTGTGTATGTTTGGTAGTGAACGTTCTACAGGTAAACAAGTAGGTTCAGTCTCCATTGGTGACGTTAACTTGTGCTTTAGATCAATACTGGTATTATGTAATTTCATAAGAAATGTTTATATTATTTCAGTAAGTTGTTGCATCGAATTTGGAATTAAATAAAATAAAATACATTAAATCTATACCTTTCAAAGGTAGTGTATAGACCCCCATCACGGAGAATACCTTAAAACTTAAAGTTAAGCAATTCTATCGTTAAGATAATGAAGGAAATTGTAATTGAGCTCAAAAAATTAGTATGAGTTGGAAAAGGGGGGTGAATATTACCCATAAAAAAAAGTGAAAAATCAACGCTGAATGATAGAAAATAACTCAGGTTGCTTAAAAACGTAAACATTATTTTCATTATTGAAATTGGAAATACAAATGGACGATTAATTTTAAACAAATAGCAAGTTGGTTAACGATCGGTCTTTACAGCAGTCAGCGCATACGTTAAGAGTGATATAAAAGTATTTTTTATTAAAATCACTGAAATAAAATATTTATTTTCAGTCAAAGAAAAATTATTTTTTATCCGGTGATTTCCTATTACAAAAATTAGAATTTCCCATGTTTAATATTTGCAAAATGCTTTACTTTCAAGGTAAAGAATTTTTATTATATCAAACTGGTATGAAAATATTTTAATAAATATACGTAGCCAGTGTAGAATTGAATCTATTTTTTTTTTAATACTGAGTAGTATAGGATAAATAAATAAATGAAACGTTTGTTATATACACATCTAGGAGTATATTATATTTGTTATTATATAATTCGTAATATTGCATAAGTGAGTTGAAATTTTTATCAAAATGTAACAAGGAAACATAACTTCAAATAAATATATCCTGTGTTGTCAAGAAACTTAACTTTGTGGTTTGAAGAATATATGTGTATTACTTTTTATATCCCGACTCAAAGGTTATAACTATCGTCTACAATTCTCACAATAGATTTAAATTATCCAAAACGCAAGAAATTATTTTTAAAAGTAATCTCATAGCTGCATATAATTTGAATAATATTTTAAATCAAGTAAACAAATTATATATATTAAATAATTTATTTTTCTGTTAGACTATAATAATACTTAAATTTGTTTCATAATAATGAATTGTTCATAATAGTGATGTGGTTTAATGGAACGTTTGTATATTTACTAATACATGAAGTACCGAAAGAGAATTAAATCATCTCGTTATCAAGTGAAAATCGTAGAGCTTAAAAAACGTAAATAACACCAATAATATATTAGGGACATTTTGGAAACTGAAACATAATGTTAAGAAAGTTTAACCTGAGTTGTCTAAATAAGTTAGACCAAATATAAGCGTGATCAAGAAAATCACCAGTCACAGAACTACACGATACAAGAAACTGACCACACCTTATCAGTCTACTAATGTGGATTGTGTGTCATAATATTTTATTTTAAATATCTCTATTATGTATAAACTCAAATTGTTTCTCTTAGGTCTCAATCAAGAGGGAATACTAGATAGTTTGATAATTTTCAGAAAAAATAGGCTAAATGATTTTCTTCATGATAAAAACTTCATGTCGATATTGCGTTTGCATGCAATTCATATTAATTAGCTGGCCAATTGTTTGCATTCGTTTGTATTTGGCAGATTTTAAAGATCATGTGTTGTTTTTAAATAGCGTAAAACTATTACTTTGAATAGAACAAAAATCCATTATGTTTCCTTGTTGCTGTAAAGGGCACACAAATTATAGACCGTAAACTAAAATTTTAGGAGAAAAATATTTTTTTCTCATATACGAGATAACAAATGAAAACTATTCGATGAAGACGTAGCATATTACACATGTAGAGGTGTTGATTTGTTAAAAATGTTGACACTCCCATATAGTACTGTAAAAATGAAATGACGACAAACCTTTTTCAGTTCTCCGTCCATGTCCAGGGAATAGACGTGCTGTTAATCATGATGTAAAAATATGATTGATAGAGATTTTAATTTAACAACCACAGAGTTTTCCCGCTTCATAACATATATTATCATTAAATGAAGTTGGTTAGCCTATAAAACCTCAGAGAATAGTACACTGGGTGGCAGAATGGCATTTTTACTGGTTGTTTCCAATTAGCTTTTGTTCATTAACATTGTTATAAGAACGTTATTTTTAAATTGTGTGTTTTTTTATTTTCTCTAACATTCAGGTTTTTTGCCTGAGCATTTGAATTTTATCCATTTATTTTTCTTTTCAAATCCAATATTTTAAAAATTGTAGTTTACAATTGCCTACATGTTGTTCTTTAAACTCATTAAATCATTGAACTCCAGTGTTCGTAAGAATATAATATTACGAGGTTTCTTGTTTCGGTGGAAAGATGTCAGTTATTAATGGAAGAGTGGGGAAATGTCAGTGTGTTTACAACGAATATAATGCCTTGGGTTATTGCAATAGGGTTGAGTTACTGTTTATAAACTTTGAATAAGCGAATAATTTTTACATATTTGTGAAATACAACACATTTATTAGTTATAGTTAGCAATGCTCTCTTATAAACTATCGCCTCTATTAAATTAATTGGTTTTCATTATATGCCTATAAATATATTTAAAGGAAAATTAGGGTTTATTCAAAGTTTAAAAACAAGTAACTCAACTCTATTGCACTAACCCAAGAAACCATGTACGTTGTACACATACTGCCACTTCCACATACTATGTATTCTAAACTGGTATCTTTCAACCGAACCATCAAATATAACAATAATATATTCCCATGATTATAGACGTTCATTAATTTAATTAATAGCGACTTGTACAAGTTTAATTTAATCAAATAAAACACACTTGATTTTGCTTTAACAAGACATTTTGAAACAATTAAATATATCCCGTATACAACTTTGTGTTAAAAATGAGTCTATGTAAACACAAAACAATGTTCCAGTCAGTGTTCCTGTGGCATAGTGATAACGTGTCATACCTCAACATCCTCTTTGTGACATGTCGGTGGCCTATCATTTATCTCTGCAAGGTAATATAGTTACTGTACATATAAGTCACATTTGCATTTCCTTTGTAACAAGTTTTCCGAAACTGATGGCGCAGAAAGAAGATGTCTACCATTTTAGTGCCAACGCAATTTTGATTTATGTGATTTGTTCAAGTTATTTATTCTGAAAGAAAATAATGTTATGTTCTTTAACTTTTTATATATTATTACTTTTGCATTACAAGTATAAGTTTTGTTTGTATTTTGGCCAGTTTTTAAATATGAAGGAAACAGTTTATAACCTGCTTAAGTAGCACTACAAATGAAATTGATTGTAATAGGGATTTTGTATACACCAATATAAACAAAATACTAAACTATTTTATTAAAAGTAATCATTCAAATAATAAATTAAGTTTTTACTCAATTTCTTTTACGGAATTTTGAATACATATGTATATACATAAATTTTGATATCATATATATATTTTTTTACTTTTTAAAAAATATTTAAAATATATTCCCATTATGTATTCATACTCATAATCTTTATAATTTTATATCTTAACGTCTTCATTTATTTTCCTAAGTAAATGTTGAATGTTATTAGAAGTATAAAATGTAATTATGATAAAATGCGATGTTTTTACGTAATGAAACTATTGAAATCCTGTTAATAGATTAGCATTTTAAAACTTTATATGATACTTCAATATATATATATATATATATATATATATATATATATATATATATATCATTGAAAATGAAAACTTTCTTTAAATGATAGACAGTTCTAATTTATGAAATACATGTATGAATTAAATTAGTTGTATGGTAACACTTAGATTAAAAAAACAACAATATTATGTATATTCAACCTATAATGACGACACACAAAAAAGCGACAATAGCAGATCAGGTAACATTCTAAAAATAACTCTTCATTGTGTAGTAGCCCACACATGCACCTACGAGTACATAATGCTGTTCCGCATTTGACTGAGTGGTGACTATTTCTTAACTAGTGAAACGTAATCAATTGAAAAAGTAAAAAATAAAAAAGGATATTTTCTTATCAACACTAGTAAACCACAACGACCGTAGTTTTAAAAATGTATTGATTATAAATTATATCAAGACAAAAAAAAAATGAATATGATTGAATATTATTATTTTGTATAAAATACTAATTTAACTGTGGG